>CM038478.1:6953751-8153751 GCA_021464305.1 Kandelia obovata | reverse complement strand
ACCTATAGTTTGAAATTCTTTTGAAAGAGCAGGTATCACAAGTGCATTAGATATGAATCACGGAAAGCTCGAGCAGAAGGCCGGACTAGAATTAAGGGTCGTTTTGCCAAAGACAAGTAACTAAGAGAAGGGTATGTTTTGTGCTCTTGTTTGTTTGAGCAAAAGTAAATATTGCCAATTTTTGTGAGATATTTTTTAAGAGTAGTTACTGGTCACTCTGTGCATTGGAAGAATGCAAATCTCATGTACTATTATGTGTTAGTTGTACCATGTGGTGTTGGCATACATAAATGGCAATAAATCATATTATACTTCCATGATGTTTTGAACTTTAGATGCCTGATGTCATGTCTTCTGCATTGGATATCTTTGCTGACATTCTTTATGTGGAAACAGGAGATATGGTAGTTATTGCTGCATGAGGTGTAAATTCCCATAGGAACCACAAATGAATAGCTGGAAGTTTTTTCTAGGATGGATTGCTGAGGTACTGGCATGCAGCTATAACATCAGAAAGCCACAATTTTTAGGTCACAGCTTATGGATAGACTATTGCTATTTCATTGCATAAATTCGAGTTGATTATGTAAAGCCTGTGATTTTGCATTATGCAATTATGTGGATTTAAGCTAAAATGTGAAATAGGCTTCCCTTTCATTTGTATTCATTCCTGATGTCAGCCTGTAAGCAGGCATTGAGGAACATAAGTCAAATATAATGCCCCGTTGAGTGTTGTACATGGCAACATCTGAATGGGTACCATTAATAGAGCAGAGTTCAATTGAGACCTCAGGCGGTTTCTTCTTGTACTGCTTCCTGTAAGAGCCTCGAGATGGCCACATCTCTGATGCGTATGTGAATAAGCTGCATGCGCCACCAAGTGTGGTATGCAAAATAGCAAGCTAGAAGAAGTTAGTCTTTTGGCTCACTTATTGGACCCTCAGGTCATAACCCTGGGCGGTCAAGAGCTACGTATTGGTCATTAAATGAGTCTTTTTTATGCCACTATAGCAAGACACAAAGACTTACCTGTGGCCTAACTTCCGTTCCGTTGCTGTTAGACCCTTTTGATGCATTGGCAACAATGATAGTCACTACTATAGTTACAACTTACATTATCTGATGTTCTTTATTTGCACATCAATTAGATCTGTGTTGTCCCATCCTCTTTTCTCGTCCAATCGTATGAAGCTCGCTCTCTAACCCTTTTTAGCATAAGAATACATTTTTTTTTTACATGTTTCCTGTATTCACCATGTATCACTGCTAATTATCGCTGTGTTGAGATAACCAGCTTGGCATCCAAATTCATTGGTAAAGTTAAAACGTTTACCGCTTAAAGCACAAATATTAAGTCAATAACAAGAAGGTAGAAGGTCCTTAGTTCATTCTAGTTCGAAATGCTAACATTAACCAACTCTCTTGCCCATACTTGGAATAATAACTAGGTAGAGGGCTCCTTTGTTCATTCTAGGTCGAAATTGATTTTTCGTGGAGTCTGAAAATAGCAAGCACCACCAGCGAAAGAAACACGAATGAGCCGACAAGAGACGATGCAAAGGCAGCGCTCATTAGGTGGCAAAAGCCGCCAAACACATTACACACCTTGTTCCAGCGAGTGTGCGAGTTGCCGTATTTGCTAATCACTCCTATAGCAGCTGTGGCTCCATTGGCAGAGAAGAGCAACCCCATTACTACCATGTCTAGGATGACTAGCCCTAGCTTTGTATTGCTGTATTTGGCTCTTCGGCTTGCCAGGGCATATATGAGAGATACTGCAGCGTAAGAACATGCGATGACATTTGACACGAGCAGATACCTTAGAAAAACAATGGTAAAAATGGAACACGATCAGATCTTTCTTTTCTTTGGTAAACACTCTAACGCGTAATAATTTTACGATAATTCTATAACACCAGCACTTTAAAAAGAAAAACCTACAAAATGTGGGTTTTGATTGTCATGTATTGTTGTCTTGATAAATCGAACAAAGGTCCATTCTTGCTTTCATGTCACGTAACTCGAAAGTAAAGAAATATAAAGACCGACCAACCAAGTAGTTGGGCTATGAATGAATTGCAGTACTCGGTGGTTAATAAGTTGTCGGCGTTAGTCGATTTAATTATGTTAGTAAAAAAATTTTATATAAAAAATTTAAAAATAAATAAATAAAATATTTAATTCATAAATTTATGAATTTTTTCTTTATTTTATTTTTCATCTTAGTCCAGAAATATATATATAACATAAATGACGCACGAAGAGAGCTACCAATTCCCAGTGTCCTATCCAGCGCACACACAAAAGTTGTCGACGAGTAATTGGTGTTTGTAATCATAAGAATGAGGCGAGTAATTGATTAATTAATTAAGGTGATAAGATTGGATGATCTTACACGAGAGCCGACATGTATTGCCATCTAGCGGTAACCGGAATTTGCAAGGGGGGCAAGGAGCTGAGGAGAGTGAAAGCAACAGTCTTGGTCTCCTTACCAACGCCAACCATAATGGCAGCCAACAATGTTAGGAGCAGCCCCAAGATTCTGAGCATGACTTCCCAAGACCTCACTGACCTGGTCTCCGTGTTGACAGGTTTGTGCCAGTTAACGTCCATCTCAAACCAAGAAGAGGATGATAACTGTATAATTGTTATGTACGTAGAGAGTAGAGCGAAATACTTGGGAGGGAGCTCGCAGTGTGGTAGTGGATGATGAAATAGAAGGAGGAGAGCCAGCGAGCCGAGTGGCGTTCAGCTGAACACAAATGAATAAGTCGGTTGGGGTAGGTTGCATTAAATGCCAGACCGATGGTGTAATAAAGAAGGCCATCAATTTCACGTCAGCTCTTGCCTTGGGGAAGCTGGCACGAACCTACTGTTAGCTGTTCCTGAACGTTGAACAAACGCTGTCGAATGCACGGACCAATCAAAACACTTGGAAAGTGCCCTCCCCTTTGGAAATTTTTTTTTTTCTCTATAAAAAATAAAATAATAATAAAAAAAAAAACAATTCGTCCCACAAGCTTGGAGGTCATCGCTTTATTTAAGCCTTTACTTTAATCAAAATGATTGTCGTGAGAAACACAAAAATAGTAGCATAATAATAAATTAATGATTTTTATGATATTATTTCATCATAGAATAATGTGTACAATAAAATTTAATATTTATTACAAAAAAAATACTCTGCTAAAGTAAATAAAAATGTTAATATTTTATAAAATAATTTTATTAACAAAAAAAATTATTTATTCTAACAAAAATAATATTCCCCCACGATAAGTTTTAACATTATTCTCTTTTTCCTGCAACTCAGACTGAAAATTTTCGTAACTGCAGATTGACGACGTCGTTTTGACGTAAGCGTGCGGCTGCCGAAAACTCGTTAGACGGCTGCTTTAGGGTTCCCAATTTGCTATCAACTGCCCAAATTTGACGAGTCGATTGATTCTCGAAACATAGAATCATCTTGGGATCGATGAAGGATCGGACGCCGAAACAGGATAATGAGAAAATCAGCGGCTCAAATTCGATGAACATGAAGAAGAAGAAGAAGAACATGAAGAGATTGGGAGGGCCCGGTCTCTCCCTTGAAGCCTTCGCTAATGCTAAGTCCAAGGGCAATCAGTACAATCCTGCCCTTATGAGTAATTACTTCTTCTTTTTCCCATTGGTTCCCACTCTGTTCCTTGTTTTACTTTTTAATTCGATTTCAGGTTTCTTTCTTACTTTTGTTAACCGTGGTTTGGTATAGCCTGCTTTTGGGATTTTGAGGCATTAGAATGCGGGCGTGGTCTTGGGTTAGTTGGGACATTTTAATTTTCAGTTAATTGTCTGCAAATGGCTTTCATAGAAGTAAGGATAGACTGCTTGACTTTGAGTTCATGTTTGTTCTCTTGTTTTTATTATTTCTTGTTATGGTGTTCTGTTAGATTGCTATGCAAATGGGAATGGATAATATTGTAATGCTTGAATGCTTTTGGATTTTTTTGTTTTCTTGATCAATCTTTGGATTTCTTTTGAAATATGCTGATTTTGTAGCAGATAGGTATGTGTGAGCTCTGTTATAGATGATGTTAAAAAGAAGTGAAGACATTCAGTGAACAGAATTAATGAAATAATAGAGGTGCGGCACTGAAGACGTGGTGCCGAGGTTAGACCCATGATGATCATGGACCAGTTTTGGGGTTTTTAAGATTCTGGGAAACCGTAAATAATGTAAGCTGCTTATCAGTATAAGGGATTAATGTATACAGAAAAAGGAGGGTATCAACTCTCTCAGTCTATTAGTCTATTGGAGCCCCAAGCAGGCCGAACACAAGGGGATTAAACCTTTTATCTTCTTCTTTTTGTCTTAAATTAGTCTGTTGACACTTATTTTATTTGTTTTCCGTCAGAAAAACAAAGAGAATTCTACAAGAATGCTAAATATGTGAGCAAGTTTAAGAAGCAGCAAAAGCAACAAAGCCAGCCCTCAGCTGCAAGAAATCCAGAGGTATGAGGTTCTACCATCGTTTTATCCATGTTAACATTCAATTTCATAATTCTTTTTTTAACTCTCATGTACTACGCATGTGATGCTAACACACTCTCATCAACAAATTTCTGTCTTTTTTTTTCTTTTCTTTTTTTCCAAATAATCTATTCTGGCTTGTCATTAAAATGGGATGATACATGATGCACTGAAATTCATCAGGCTAGGTATTCATGTTTTATGCCAGTCATTTTATTGTGGAGAAACATGAGAATTAATAGCGGAAGCTTGTACAACTTGGATATAGAAATTCAGGTGCTAAATTATATATTTCAATTTTATGTATCGATCAGGCAGGCTAGATGCAAACCATTTTATGATTTCAGTGGCTATTGCAGGACACAAGTGAGACTGGAGAAGCAAGTAAAACGAGTGAAAGAAACAAACTGAACAAGATATCGTACAGTTTGAGACAGGTATATGAGAAGCAGCATGAAGAAAAAGAGAAGGAAAGGATTGAGAAGGAAGCAATGTTAAGAGCAGAGAATGAAGAAAGAGAAAAGGCTGAAGCTCGTAGAAAAGATGCTAAGGCAAAAATGTTCAAGAAGACCCGTCATGGACAGCCTGTCATGAAGTATAGAATTGAGCACCTCTTGCAGACAATTCAAGGTTCAAGCTGAAGTTAACGCTTAACATAATTTCTGTTTTCTGTTTCTTTAGTTTCACCAGTTGTTCCTTTGCCACCACTAGGAGGATTACTATGGGATTAGGCAAACTGTTTAATTTTTCAAGTTCCGAGAGTTATCCTGTTGCTTCTTTTGGATGGACCATGCAATATAAACAAGTTTTGATGTGACCTAGCAATGGACTGGTCAATTTCTGCCGTTGTAATTTGGCACTCTGCACCGATTGAGTTATCGCACACTGCACCGATTGAGTTATCACACTCTGCACTGATTGAGTTATTCTTCTGATGATACAATCCATGCGTCCGTGTACCAATCATTCGGGTGGAAGGAACTGTTGCCACAGGCTAGTCTCTCTGATAAACAGAAGGAAAACAATCAGTTTATCTTCTCAAATCCATCACCATTGTCATGTATATGACATGGCAAAAATGCAGCAACGCAGGATTAGATATTCAAGGGCTTTTGCAGGCTTCATCATGGGCTGAGGGCTTGTTATCCCATTATTCTGGGTGGGCTTGCAGCCGCCCAAGCCTCGTTAACCCACATAAACTTTGTGTCCATCCGTGCGAACCTTCCTCGGCCTTTTTTTATTGCTTTTCTTTTGCTTCTTCTTTATTTTCTAGTGGGTTCAAACTTCAAAGAAAGGAAAATGAGATGCAGGGTCATAAATTTCATATATATATATATATATATATATACAGTAACTATAAAAATAGAATTCTTATCCTACAAAAAGTAGGTATTCGGTTCCGTCCACATTTTTTATTCTAAGTCGAGAGAGGTTTATACTTTGTGCATTTTGAATAGCACTCTCTCCATCTTATATTTCTTATGAATTTATATTATCATTATTTTCTACTCTAGTTAAATAATAATCAAAGACTTGTAAATTGTACCTCAAGGTTAAAAAGTAATCCAAAGTTTTGAAACGCTCGAGCTTTCTTCCTGTACAGTTACCTGTCTAGAATCAATCCCTGTAACACTTAATTAGCCGCACGGCCAGGTTTTTTATTTTATTATTTTTTATTTTTGGGAATAAATGACATGATGGACACCAAGGTTATCAGAAAACAGGGTTAAAGCTAAGTGAGCTGATTGGACAGATGAGGTAAAAGTGCAGGGTAACAGAATGATTGCTACCATTATTCTTATAGCTATCAAGAGCCACGATGCTGCAATCATTGATTCCTTGGTCAGAGATCACCTGGGTCTGGGGTGACCTCAGTTTGATTCAAAGCATATGCAAGTATGAGAGGTGGGCCATCTGCTCTTCTGCTGGAACCAGACATAAAACTGTTTATGCAATTGAACAGAACCAGTCAGTTACTGACTTACTGTTGTTCCTTAATGAATTGAAACAGTAAAATCACAAGAGATGAAATAATCAGCAACAATGGTAGAACCACAATATACGTCATGTGTCAGTCTTTGGTGGTGGGCGGGTAGGAGTGTCATTGAAATGTTACTGTCTGTCTATCTGTCCACGCATACCATTTGTTATGGCAATTCGTGAAATGGGTCGCCCTTAAGCGGTTGCCCTTTTATTATCTGCGGAGACCTGATATTGAAGGTGCATAAAGAGAGTCCAATTATTTGGTCACTGGCCGGGCAGAGACTGGGGCATCGGAACCAGTCAATCAGGCGGGATGCTTGTAGGATAGAGAGCCTGAGAAAGTGCAGCACAAAAAACAGTTGTGGACGTTAACCAATGTCACCCAATCTGTCACGTGGCACAACAGTCGAGGGCCATAAATTTGAAAGAGAAAAAAGAAGTGAAAGTTACCATACCTAAGAAATCTTCGTAAATCCCTGTGCCGCTAATCTTAATTGGTAAAGATGCTTTGTTGGGTCCTCTGGTTGCTGGCAAGTCAATTTGTCATGAAATTGTGTGTTCGCATGAAAATTGCCGCCGTTTTATCAATTCCAAGTGTTGTTATTTCGACGATAGGATCCAATGCCTAACATTCGGCTAATCATCATCAATGTTGAGGATTGATGGAAGAAGCACTACTAGTGACAGATTTTGTAGCACAAGAAGTCTTCTAATAAGGACTTAAAAGTTGATTTTATCAAATTTTATGTGTCAGTTCAGGCGCCTTTATTCTCATGCACGTACAGACGAAGGGAACGTAGTTGCGGCTCCGAATACATTCGAATCTTCTGATGGCCTTAAAGCAAGAGGAGCTGACGGAAGCGGAGAGAACAAATAGGCTACACTGCCTTGTGGAAAACGTAGCAGAAGTACGGGACTAAGAACCTATAATGGTCTGGTTATCTCAGGATCCCCGATCAAGAACCTGGAATGTGGTGCATGGCCCGTTAGGAAAATAGTTGTTGCACGTCCCCGATCAACTTTACATCTATAATAAAGTGAAAACCGCCAGATTGCATACAAAGATCCAATTGACTATTAAGAATAAAGATGAGCACTTCAACTCAATCTACTAGTCAAAAGTTCTGAGTTGCAAAGGTGCAGATAAAGCGTGGATGGGAAACACTGGGGATATAAAGGCAGAGCTTCATGCATGCTTTGCATGTGCATCTTATGCTTTATTTCTTATGAAACAATAACACAAATGCGTACAGAAAATAATTTTACTCCCAAAGAAATCAAACGAATGCATAAACATTGGAGTCTGAGAGCAGTATACATGTTGACTATCCCCAACTAGATAGCTCCGCTACATACTCCAATCAAAGGAGTTCTGGTCACTTTGTTAAATCACTAACTGGTATCCAATAGATCCCCAAATGTAAATAGATGGCAATCCAGCTCTGGAGCCCCAGTATACCCTCCACAACTTTCAGGCCAATCAGGGCCTGCAATTAAAGCTAGCCACATGAAATCAGATGGGAAAAAATGATTAGCAGCTTATACCTGACTCATACATTCACTACAGGCTAGGATCTTGATGTACAGACGCACAGTAGTTTGAGGGTTTGTATACAGTTATTGAATGCAGCGACCTGTCATGACATCTGTAATGTAGAATCTTCATCCATCACCCAAACATAACTGGGCATGTCTAATCTAGGCCCGGCAACAGTCCTATATATGTAAAGCTTCTCAACATGGCTGCTTTCTGGTCTCAAACCTGGGGATCCACTCTCATCAATAACTTCAACATTAAGCCTGGGCATCTTCTGAGCTAGCAGTTTACAAGCTCCAAAACTCACTGAGCAAGAAGACATCCAAAGGGATCGCATTGTCTCAAGCTTTGCAGCATTTGCCAAAAGAGCCTTGTCCCCAAAGGGACAATCCCTTATCTCTAGTTTGCGAAGATTTTCACACCCAGACAGCACATGATGAAGGCCCAGATCACTCTCTCCAGCAAAAGCCACAGACAGCATCTCCAGCTTCTTGCCATAAGTCCCAATGAAATCAAATACACGATCAGTAAGGAGACCTGACATTGAGAGACGCCGGAGATCCTTGCAATGTTCTACAATGGCTCCAAAACCCACATCTAGTGGCTGATCGGTTAGGTAATCTGTAGTGCGTGGATCAATAATACAAAGACGAAAGCGGGTCATATTTGGACAGTTCCTAGCAATTGTAACTAAGGCAGCATTTGTCATTTGCCGGCAAAAGTACAAAACTGAATGAAGCTTAGGACAACCCTCAGAAACAGAGACAAGGCCCTGTTCAGTCAAAGATAAATTTGGTTCTGCCCCAAATGGGTCAGATGGAAATACCCTCAATTCTTGCAGGTCCTTGCAAAATTGTGCAAGAGCTTCAAGTCCAACATCTTCAATATAATCCAGTACCTACAATCAAGCACTTTGTTAACTTCAGATGAAACAAATGGAGGAATTTAAGAATGGACCTAAAGCAACATCCAAGTGAAAACTTGTGGAAAAAATGTGATAAAACTGCCAAGTAACTTTCCCACCATCACGAAGCCCCAGTAAAATGCCCCAGGAAGCATTTGAATACAAAATCAAGACAAAAAAAACTTAACATTGCAGGGAAAAACTTACCCAGAGGCGCTGCAAATTTTGACATTGAAAAACGAGTTTAATGAGATCAGGGCTTAGGATGGTAGCATAGCTCAAATTCAAAAAGGTTATTCCTGAGCAAATAGGATAAATTGCTGGTAAGTAACTTGGAACTACATCCCAAAACCCAGACAAACTCCTCAGTTCCTTACACCCAGAAAAAGCTCCAGCCAGCTTTGAGAAGACATCAGGCCGCAACTCAGTTGCATAGGCACCTGTGCCCAATTCAATGAGCTGAGGTGCCCGGCAAAGTAAGTTTGCTAGCTTTTCGAGGGTTACAGCATGATTGAGCCGAAGAATCCTCAGATTAGGGCACTGGCCCACAAGGCGCTCCAGGGCAGAAAAATTCACCTCAGACCCTAAACAGGAGATGTTAAGAGAAACCAGTGATGTAAACGAGTCAGGGAAGTGGCTCAGCCAATGCCCACTTGACTCTTCCACTTCACTCTCTTGCAAATCCAGCTCCCTCAAATTCCTGCATATAAGTGGGTAGTTCAGAAGAGGGTGAGACAAATTGCGACAAACAGATTCGTGGGTATAAAAGAGAAAAGGAAACAAATGAAACTCAAATTAAAAGAGACAAAAGGAGTAGGCAATTCCTTCCCATTGTAACTCGGAGAATTAGCAAACTACCTCAGTGAAAGTTATTTTTATTTTTTCGCTTATAAAAAAAATACTTCCAAGAAAATGGTCATTGCACTATTAAATTTGTCTGTTACAAAGCCAAAATATCATCAAATGATTCTCTTAACTTACAAAAAGAACCTCAACAATTAACATTTAAGTGTGATCTAAAACCCGTTTGAGGAGGCAAAATAAAGAGGGCTGGTATGCTTAATTAAAGCAGCACAAGAAAAGTCTAAAGAACATCAAATTGAGGAATAAAAAAAACTCCATTGTACAAGATTGCAACAACATATCACTCTTTCACAACAACCAAATTAGCACTACACAACTCAAGTAATCTTTACTAGATTTTCCCGGAAATGGGTGATTCATCGAACAAATATATTGCAGATCCAACAGAAATATGACAGAAAAACGTAAACCAAAGCTAAACAAAGTAAGAAACAAAGCCCCCTCCCCCCGGACGTTACTCTTTATCGATGAAATCAACGACTCAAAAGTGCATAATTATCAAGGGCATTCAAATCAGACTGTACAATGGAGAGAGACACAGCAATAGGAAAACTCGTGCAAGCTTCGAACGAGGAAGCAATCTGAACACGAAAACCCAAAAACAGATCTTTCTTTGTACACATCTAAAAAAACCCATACCATGGTAAGAATCTTCTCAGCAAAAAGTATTAGCTCGCACAAAACGGCTTAATTGATCTTCCTAGCTCTTCAACACTTAACACCATTTGGCTTTCCTTCTTCGAGAAAGCAGAAAGAACCGCACATAATTTGATTGCAAAAATTACAAGAGAGAAGATAAACCTGCAATTAGCAGCAATGGCAGCGAGTCCATCAGTAGAGAAGCCCTCGCAAGAAGAGAGCACCAGAACCTTAAAATTCTTGAACGACTTAGCGATCAGCTCCAACGCCTCGTCGGTAACCACCATCCTCTTCAACCTGATCTCCTCCAGGCAAGGGTAGGCTGTGGACATTGCCGCGATCCACGGATAAACGTACCCACCCCAGCCCTCTGGGACCAGATTGAAGTCCGCAAAGTGCGGCTTCCCTTTGAGCTCTATCGATCTGACCTCCGGGAACCGCCGTATCACCATGGAAGGGCTCACGGCGTAACAGTTTCCAACGAAAACCTTTCTCCTGCACCACCTCTCCGTCTCGTACCATGACTTGCACACCATCGACACCGCGTTCCGGTCCTTATCGTTCTGTATAAACGAGAACACGTGTTCCATAACCTCCTCCGGGAACGACCTCGCCTTTTTCAACATTAATGGCTGCGCTTTCAATCAAAACCGGAAAACGACGTCGTTGGGCAAGCCAAGAGCAGGAGCAACAGAGAGCTAAGACTATTATTCTCGCTTAGATCTGAGCGGCCATCAACATGGTATGGAAAGCTGCTAGCTATCCTTATTCTCTATTATATATTTATTATTACTTTCAAAGAGAGAGAGAGAGAGAGAGAGAGAGAGAGAGGCGGTCAAATGAATTAGATTGAATGATTGCGATGTACGATTGCGACACGTGCTGCTATATCGAATTTGGCCCGTTGGATGGCCCGTGGCGGAAAAGGGTATCTTATCCGTTCGCGACCAACCGGAGCCGCATGTAATCAGGTGCTGGTGAAGGAGCATAGACCCAACGCCCTGCGTACCGATATTTTGGTCTCCTTAATTTATCGTGTCAGGAGATGGGATAGCCCAGGATGGTGGAGAGGGGAATCCCATGATTCGCGTTGCACGGCTGGATCCGAGGGAAACCCATTTTGACATTGTGGGGGACCACCAGGGCCATCCCAGCTTGAGCTGATTAAAAAGCGAAAAAATAATTGGGAATGATCTGTTATAATGATATCACTGTTATTTTGTGCAATTAGTTTAAATTTATTAAAAATAATAAATTAATATTTAAATAATTAATTTTTTATTAAAATTTTATTATATGACTAATAAATAAGATACAATGTTTTTTAATTATTATTATTATTAAATAATTTTAAATTAATAAAAATAAAATTTTTTATATAGTTATTTAAAAATTGATATAAAACTTAATTAAACCCTAACCTTAAAGGGTCCAGCTATATTTGACTTGCCTTGGGCATCGTTTCTGGACACTGCTATTAACGATCATTGACGTGCGGTATAATTATTTAATAATTACCAACGGCGCTGATCTAGTCGATCAAATAAATGCCACACTAATATTTCTCTTTACCTTTTTTTTTTTTTTCACACAAATTACTTTTTTTCGCACCCATCTTCAATCCAAACAAAGCATAATTGATCAGCAAAAGTAAAAAGTACAAAGCAAGTGCACGTTGGCATCTTAATCGAAGACCTTCTGATAGGAAGGCCTTTTTGACAGCGTACGGACTGCTTGTAGTAGCAGGTAGGGAGCTTTTTCACTTTTTCTTATACAATTACTCAAAAAAATAGTTTCCTTGTGGGTGAATAACACCTTTCCATCTTAACTACGGGCGGTAAAAAATTGTTAAAAGCGCCTCAAACAAATTACCTCAGTACCTGGGTGCACCCTTTTACGTATGTTTGATTGACCAAAACATCCCTCATCAGCTGCAGTTACACAAAAACGGAGGGCACTGTGGTCACTTCACTGAAAAGGATTGTTGGGGTGGCATTGCCATGATCTCGCAGCATGGAGTCCATCGATCTGTCCTTTTTATGTCGAAAGGCCTGAGGTAGTCAATAATCTGAGGTAGTCAATAATGGACGGCCCAGATCTTGAGTATGTAAAGGCAAAAGATCATGATACTTATGGATGGCAAAATTCAAAGCGTTGGCTCGACTTGTACTGTTGTGATTCGTACGAATTAAAATTCCTAATCTATTGTACCCTAAGATAATCGATTAGAAGTCTTGATTAAGATTTTAATTAATTAATTAATTAAGAAGAATTGATTACCAAGCCCACGCACGATTCTCTGGGAATCTCCAGTTGCCCTCCAGTGTCTACTCTCGGGCCGCGCGGCCAGTTGGCTGTATAATTTGTAGTGATAGCACCCAGCCACCACCACCCACCAACTCCTGAAGCATATAAAAATTGCTTCGGGAAATGGAATTCTAGGAACTGTAAAACCTAATCAAGGGCACCAAGTTATTTTTCCTTGCTTAACGCCAAGGCAGTTTCTTAATTCCTTTATTTCCTTAATACTAAACTTATAAAGAAATAGGCAAATGATATATCTTTTTCTTTTTATTTTTATTTTTCTCTTTGTTACCTTATGTCATAACATGATAATGGCTTGAGCCTTTAGGTTATATTAAAATTGCTCTATATTAACTTCAACAAGAGTATATATGAGGCCATTAATTGGGCTCTCTCCTCCACTAGACAAAAACCTATAAAAAAATAAAAAAAAAAAAAAAAGAAAGAAAGAGTGTATGATGCCTTAACAATCAAAAATTTAATTCTCCATTTTTAATTTTCATAATTTGTTCTTTTTTAATTAATAGTATGCATGAATTAGGGATTTTAAATTTTGACTCATTTAAGAAGTTAATAAGTCAACTTAAAATTAAATATGAGTGAAAACAGAAAATTTAAGTAAAATTCGGTAGAAATTTTATATATATTTTAAACTTATCTATATAATAAGTGTGGGTGTGCATATATACATATACACGTGAACAAATATCATCAAGAACTTAAGTGATTTGTGTGCATACGCGTGTACAGGAAGCAGGTGTGATTGAGAGGCAATCAATTTTTTTGGCCACGAATGGGGGCAATCATGTGCCATTGAAAATTAATAATCCTTTTACTGGCTTGTAGTATGCGGAATGGACAGTGGACTAAAAGGCACTGTGGAAATCACAATCTGATTATCATAAAGCAAATTGGCATTGATAATTAGATTGTGGTTAATACCTCGGTCTTATTCACGTGTAGGAGGATATAATAATTTCTTGACAGTATTTGATAATTTACACTTGATTTATAAGATCTTCTTCTTCTTCTTCTTCTTCTTCTTCTTCTTTTTAAAAAATTATAAATAATAATAAATAAAAATCATCCTTGCCTAAATAGACAATAAAACTAAACATGTGACATTATTTCTCTTCTTCTTTTATTTTACGAGAACCTCACTTTTTATAAATAAAACTCAAAATTTATGAGAATCTTGCTAATTTGTGGGAGATTTGAATGGTGACTGTCATTTGACAAAATTAAATCCACTTTGTTCCTCTAATTTATGTATTACTTTAATGTTTTAAGCTAATAATGGGATCTATGTGACAAAATTCGGTTAATATCAATTACAATGAAAGTGATACTTGTCTATTGCTTTAGATGGATAAAAAAAAAATCCATTTAATTTGTCTCACGAAAAACAAAAAGAATAAACTGACTTATTATTATTATTATTATTATTATTATTATTATTATTATTATTATTATTATTATTATTGATTGATCGATTGACCGACCGACCTATGCAGGTGCGAAGTTGCAAGTAAATTTTTTAGCCTAACCCACTAATTACGAAATGTGAACTATCAAGAATATGCAACGAGATTGGTTCAATGCACTGAAAAACGATGAGAGTGAAACTTGACTGACAACGTTGAAGATTTTTGGTTTTTTAACCATTAACAAGGAGAAGGAGACCCAGAAGAAAATTTTGGTTGAACTAAAAGATATACATATTTTTTTTTTTTTGACTTTTCTGGTGAATAAAGATAATTTTTATTACAGAGTGTAAATGTGCAAAGATTGATCAGAATTCACCGCATTAAAAAGTAACAGCCAATACGGTTGACCTTTGCCGTGACATTTTTTGGCTGGATACAAAGCTCTTCGAGGAAAGAGCATCTGATTTGGTATGGAGTTAGGCAAGAGCAGTTAGGATAATAAAGATTTACCCAAACACTAATCAATGCGTTTAGGCTTTGAATTGCCTGTCCAACAAGAAAATGTTTGGTATGTTTTTTGGAAATATGAAAATTAATTTGTCATTGGAACCAGCGTCCAATATGATACCAAAATATTTCTTAATTTTCGATTAAATTCTACCGTTTGTCTTCTATTTCCCTTTTGCAGTCATGCACAGTCCCCCCTCCCCCACTTTCTTGAATTATGAATTATTTTGTTTGGATTAACAACCGTATTAATTGCCTAAAAAAAAAATAGCTCATAGAGATCCAGATTGATCAAAGACGGATGCTCCATACAAGAGGACCTCTTTTGAAGATGGGTGATCAGAATTTTCCAACGAAACAAAAGAAATTGGGTGGTGGGGGGGGGGAATCAGGAACAACTTATTCATGAGAAGAGGACTTGGGTTTGGGAGCCTGCCGAGTGTACTTAATAGGAAATGTCAAGTTATTCTCTTGCTAGTATCCACTCAACATGTATATTATTGAGTAAATCATAGTTAACATTTTATCAAATAGACAATATATCTTGTTGAAAATAATAATAAAAAAAAGAGTTAAAATACATATAATGTGAATACGGAAGATAACTCTATCTGTTTTCATTTGGGCCTTAAAATCTGAGTTCCATTGGTTGTCCCACTTGATGAAACGACAATCTCTTTGATGATCTATCCTGTAGTGTAATGTCTAAGGGAGCGAATGCCATTAAAATACCGTGGATCATTTGAATCACATGTGTTATATTTTGCACTCGTTGGTTTATTGCTTTTCTCATTTTGGGGTCCCAAAAAGAAGTCGGCTGCCGAGCACGAATATTGTACCACATTGCAATTGCTACTTAGAATGAGCTCCAGGTTAAATCGCGCGAGCCAACCTAACCCGCAAGATCATTGTGCTTGAGTTTGGAGTTTATTCTTCCAAGCGCGGCTCAACTTCAACTACAAAGTGTTTCATTTCCCACGAAGCCTAGTTTAAAATCTATAACTCTAAATGACTTCGATATAATATAAATCTCCTCATTTTGTTAATCGATGGATTTACCCTTTATAATAATACCATGTGTTCACAATTGATTGCTCGTTGCTCTTGTCAAAATTGGATGCGCTTTCGTATTTTTCCAACGAAACTGGCCTCAACAGCGACGTGGCCAAAAAGTGCTACCTAGTGCCGTCCTTCCATGTCCAATCAATTCGATTTGACGCCACCTTTTCCATCTCTCTCTCTCTCTCTCTCTTTCTCAGCGTGAACTTTGTTTGTGCATATGTACAACAAATGTAGTTTTGACGCAAAAGAAATTAAGAGAGAAAACGAGAGCTTTACAAAAGCTAAACAGACCCGACATGAATCTGATCATATTATAGCCCAGGAACAGTAACAGTAAACCAGCTTTACCTTTTTATCGTACTTGCATGTCCACATTTGATTCATTTTGACTCATCTAATCCATGATCCACAGCCTGAAGACGGTTGTCTATGCGTTGTTCGTGATGCGCACGCACATCAACATCATTGCAAACGTGCCAAAATCACAATCCTCCGTTTGGTAAATCCGGGTAGTTATTAGCGTACATACCCCATCATAATCAAATTACATTTATAAGTTAAACATGTGTTTTCCACGAAAAAGACAAAGCTTGAAAGTGCAAATTCACTTAATCTTTGGCGGTCTGTTGTCTAATCAAATCGAATAACACACGTGGCAAAATGGGTGTTGTCGTGGTTATGTGCGTTTTTTTTTCCGTTTCTTTTTTGTCAAAATTTATGGGCGGACCGCAATTTCTGGATTTATACAAAGCTGAGACGCGATCCGGAGTCGTACATTCTTATTCTCAATCCTTAAATAAAACACTCGTATCAAAGTAAATGCAAGAATTTTGTTACGTTAATGAATGAAAGATATCTACCAAATTGGGCGGATAAGGCAATCAAGAAGCCTCATTAGTTGTTGAATGTCACATTCCTTAGACTTTCATGCACCGGCCCTACTATTTTAAGCCTTAGATATAAGACTTATCGAAGATCCTATAATACCTAAAGACCTAGGTTGATCAATAAAAAAAGGAAGCTAAAATCGTCAGATTTGGTATATATTGCGGGTTTAGACTTTATGAAAGAAGGAAAGAAAGAAAAGCAAGAGGAACATTATCACCCAAACCCCTCATTTTGGGGTCAAATTACCACAGAAACTCTGTGCAAAATTAATATAAATATATATATGTATATACTGTTTGTCATAATAAATCCAGAGTACAGGGCAACCAGATGCATGCATTAGGAAAAGTTCATCAATGATTGTCAATTTTAGGATCAAATTAGGCTGATATGAAAACAAATAAAAGGACCTAAGATGGCTTGTGATGCACTTGTCACTTTTGCCATCCAAAAAAACGTGCATGCAAGATATGTAAATCTATTTTATAGTCTTAATTGCGGTGGCTCCGATATCGCCCCCCAAGAAAGCAACAGCATCATGTTCTGTGGACACAGCCTTTTTCAAAAGTTTCTTCCTTCCAAAGATCGTCCATTACAGGACAAGTTTAGGTGCAGCATTGGTTGAGAGAGCCCATGCCATTCATTGAATAAGGTTATTAGGCAGTCAAATCTTGCGGGGAGAAGAAACAGACTTTTTGAATTTGCTTATTTGGCGTGGCCATTTCATAATTTCCTAAATCATTGTTTCTCGACTTTAACTGTAAACTAAATTCCAGCAAAAGAACAAAACAATTCCACAGTATAATTGTACAAAATTAACAAGAAGTGTATAAGAAACTCACCCAATACATTTTTCAATGGACAAAAGAATGATTGGACTCGCAAAGAGCAATCCAATTCCTCATGTGAAATGTGGGATGGCTTTAACTTTATGTACCAAGGTTTGCTATGGTAGACCAGGATTTAATTGCAGAATTCAAAGAAAGAAAGAAAGAAAGGTATGCCGGTGTAATTGATTTAAAGTCTTCTCTTCCAGCTTGCAAAGGGTCGTAGATGCTGTTCATGGGTTACACTTCATTTTCCACCCTACAACAGTAAAAACCTGAAAGTCTAAAAAGCGACAAATAGTCGGTGAACCCTCACAACTGATATTTTTTTGTTCTCGGCTTTGGATTATCAACGCCATTCTATTTCATGGGCCTGTGCTCTTTTTTTTTTTTTTTTAAGGTTCCTTAATGGCCCTTATAGTCCATATCGCCCAACTTCCGAAAACGAAAGAAACCCATTAAAAAACAACCTTAAATTGAACGGCTTCAGTTCATCGATTAAGCTACTTTCGGCCACAACTGGTTCGCCTAGGAGTGAAAGTAGACCGTTAGTCCAAGAACTAATATGTCCAAACATTTTGGCGATGCAGGACCAATTTTTGTCATCCCAATTATCTTCTTCTTTTATGTGCCCATTGACCCATTCGGCCGATGCCTGACAATCGACATTGATGTTCGAGGTGATTGGACAATCTCTTCGGCCGAGGGTCATTTGCTGGCCTTCTTTTTGGGTGCATATATGAGAGGAATCGCACGTTTTCTTTCTGATTTATTTATTTTTTCTTCTTTCACGACGGTTGCAGATCATATAATTTTGCAAAGTTGAGCTAATTTTCACAGAATGAATAGGCAGATTTGTTATTTTCAAATTTATTGCAAATTAAACCTTAAAAAAGGAAAATTAACAATTGAAAATGAAAATACAAACAAGCCAAGTTTGCAGGAAGAAACTCAATTTTGAACTGGTAGTTCGAGTACCAAAGTTGACGGGAATTGCTTCAGTAGTTTCGATTTTATATTCTAGTTCAATTCATGTTTTGATTTTAATTTGCTTAATTATAACTCAGTTTAATTTGGTTTGATTGCTTTTTTCTAAGAAAAAAATAAATTAAAGTATTTTAAATTTTAGTAAAAAAAAATAAATCATGTAGACCATTGGATCAATGGTAATCTTGACCATTGATTTCACTTTTTATTCTATATATATATATAAACTACTAGTTAAACCCACAATTTCTATTTCTTAGAAGGTCAAAATCATAACTAGGCCACTCCTCGCTGCAACTTTGGTTCAGTTTAGAACTGTTAGAACTAATTCTAGTTTGTTTATATTTTCGAACCGATTTGAAAGAATGCTCTATTCTAAACCTCAAATGGATTGGCATCGTTGGGCCAAGTGGGCCTAAACCCACAAATGATAACCTTAAGGTATCCTCTAATGCAAACAGCCCATGGTTGGATGCCACTGCTGATGTAGGTAATATTTCCTCATAATTGGTCCGCGCTAGAAAATAAAAAATCTTATTGCCTAAGAAAGTTACAAGTACGGACGAATCAGGCAAACACTAAGGGAGGGTTTTTCTACAAACGTGAGTACAAAACATGTAGGGATAAATCAAATTAATTAATACTCTCAAGTATTAATTTCTGAGTTGCATATTTTATTTTTCAATATTTCATAGTTCAATTGATTTAATTGATTAAGACTGCCTTAAAAAATTTTACTCGCGGATACGATGGTTTCTTTTGATTAAAAGCTTGAGTTCTGGACTTGCAGATTTCATCATATAATCCAAATAGCATTGTGGTGACATTCAAACTTCAAGCAAACCAAAAGTTTGTAAAATCGTAATTCATAAGCTACGGGGCATTGTCCAATGACAAGAGCCAATTTGTTGGTGTTTATTTTTGTTTCTTGGTGCTTCTAATTGTTGGTGTTATCCAAATTAACCTTAAGAAATGTTGTTTTATGCAAGAAACTTACATCGTGTTTTCCCGTGCATATTAGCGAGTGAAGCGGGTTTCACCGGTAGGTTGAAGAGGAAGGGTAGTTGCATTCGCAAGTTTTGAAATGGTAGGTTTGAAAGGTTGGTATATAACGTGACATTTATTGGATGCAAGCAAGTAAGCTCCTTTTTATCTCCCCCAAACCCCACCTTCGTGAATTTGCGGAAAGTCTTTCAAGAATTTTTTTCATTTTCAGACTGAGTTGTAGGAAAACCGGAGTCTGAAGGCTGCTAAACCTTCTGACTGGCATCGCTCCTTGCAGCATCGGCAGCGACTGTGTATCCATTTCATTCAGGTTGGCTATGGGACCTGGCGGACCGGGAGGACCTGGACCCGGAGGACCCGGTTGGGGTCCTGGACCAGGAGGACCTGGTTGGGGTCCTGGACCCGGTGGACCTGGTTGGGGTCCAGGGCCTGGAGGACCTTGGGGTGGAGGCTTCTGGCCTGGGCCAGGTGGTTTCTTCGGGCCGGGTGGATTTTTCGGAGGGTGTGTCGACGGTTTATGCAGCATGATATCTTCTTTGTACGGGCTCTCCAACTTCTATCTTTTTACCAGTTTCAGATGATTCTATTGCTCTGGTTCCTAACTTTGACTCTTTTGCAAACGCAGATTTTACTGCCTGTGTTGCTGTTGGGTGTTTCAGGATTGCTTCGGTGGACCTCGTGGGCCGTTCGGTCCTCCAGGTGGGTCTCCACCCCCATTGTTCTGATCCGGATTGGTTTGCGTTTTTAACTCGGATTGCCTTGTTCATTTTAAACATAACTCTTTGGGTTTCTTGTGCGAGTTACAATTAATGAGTAATTATTCAGGCGGAAATAAAACTTCTTGATCGATGCATCCATTTGATTAAAATTGTAACGTCACGATTCAATTGTCTTGTAGGAATCTTTTTTTTTTGGGGGGGGGGGGGGGGGAAGAACGGAAAACTAAAGGAATAGTGATTTAAGAACGTATGTTGCTTAATGTTGGTTTCTATAAATGTTTTGTGATGCTGTATTGTCGATAATGCCTACAAACAAGGAATATCCGAACCATTTCTATTATGGCATGGAAAAGCAAAGCAGCAAAAGTAATTTGTCATTGCCTTCTTTGATGGGAATCAAGGTGCATTATTGGACCCAAGGTAGACATAGAATCAGCAAAACGCTAGTAGGCCCATGGGACGCAGAAGAAACAAGCAAAGCAACAAATGTCCTACGAGCAGCATCTCACATCTAAAGCGTGTAACAATGGAAGATTCACAATCGACTGACTGAAACGCAGACTGCTAAAATAATTCAAAAAGTCATATTTACAAGGGGAAGGGGGGGAGGGAGAATACAATTAAAGAAGGGCCGAGCTTCTACAGTCAAGAGGCTCTTTTGCAGGATGAGCCCATGTCATTCAGCAACAACTACGTATCCTACGCAAATTTGTAACGCTAGTGCGACACTTCTACCTGTCCATTCAGACATTAAAAAAAAAAAAAAAAGAGGAAACAGTAATGATTTCAGTCCAATGTGCGAGACAATATCGGAAATGCAGTTCAAAATGAAAAATGATTCAAATGTTAACTAAAATAAATTCATAACAAGCAAGGATTGCCGCGTAAGGCCTAGTTACATAAATCATCAAATGCAATTGAGCGACCAGGTAGAGGAGAAAATCTTGTATAAAATAACAAGCAGGCATTTAACAAATCTTGAGGGTGAAATTAGTGTATACATCTATCAGTTCTGCATCAATATAACTCTCTATGCTATAAGAAATGCTACTCAATTTATCTGATTAATAAAAAACATTTAGAGGTTAATAAGAAGATTGATATTTAGCTTATCGATTGGAGCATTCGGAAAAATGGAATTATCAATGGACATGCAGCAGCCCAGGATGATACTTGTGTAAAATGACTAGATTCAGACCGGCTTTATCATTTGTCAGTCATTCACAAGCAATTTTGGTGTCAAAGCTGCTGAGGCATATGGCAAATGCCTGGAAAGCTGATATTGGATACTGAAAATCCATTGTAAACACATCCTTCCCCACTTTTCCAAACTGAAGTATAACGTTATCATGCTCACGCCCTGCCACTCCATTCTCTGGAGCAGCAACCAGCTGAAAATTCTTAACCGAAGCAACAGTTACCCGTCCATTAAAGTTCAAACACCAGCATTGTAGTTGTTCATGCCACCTAGGCGCCTTGTTCCTTAATGCTAACATTCCATCTTCATTGCTCCACAAAGGACCAGACTTGGAATTCTCAACACTTAATGATTTTGATCTGAAGAAGGGAAGCCATGGAAAGGAATCCAAATTGCCATGCATAAATTCTGTCTGTGTGGGGGTCACACCTCCAGGTCCCATAGCAGAGGCAGGGATGGCATCCATCACACACTGCATTCTCCTTGGGCCTCTGATTTCCAAAGTAGCAGAAAATTTGGTGAAAACAGAACAGATATGTGCTATCATCCAAGAAATGAAGCAGGAGCATTTTTTGCTACCCTGTTTTGAATATCGTTTTTTTAACTTGGTGTATGTGTATGCTTTGCTGGAAAAGGACAAGGAAAGAAGTAATAACTCTTACCTAGAACCCAAAACATTCAACTCATACGCAATATGGGCCACAGGATAATTGCCAGCAGGGGCTCTGGGCGAGACTTGTTTCATATTGACTAGTCTAGTAGAGTGACTTTTACTCACTTTGGCTCCAGCATTTGGAGACTGTGCATCATAAATTGTGAACTTGGTTCCCAGAAAGTTTGATCTGTCATAAAGGAAATCTTCATTTTTATCTTAGATTTTGAAAATACAAAAATATCCTAGTCACATCACCATACCTCAACTTTCCGATGTAGGTGCAGCCACCCCTTGACCCATCACAATTTAGAGATATTATATAATCAGTGCAAGTAGGCCTTCTGCACCTTCGTGCAGCAAGAAGAAACTTACCATCATCACTTGAAGCTGCCAAAATAACATATAGGGCAAACAGTTCAAGATTAGCATCAAAGAGTGCTAAAGAGTAACAAGTGTTCTCATGACTACAAATCAGGAGGATGACAATATGAGGAAGATAAAAAGTAACTCACATACCACAAACAGCAATCAATACACAAAATTATTATACAATAAAGGTTTCTCACCTTGGTTTAAGCCAAGATAAAGACAATAAGTTTGATTGCTACGATTTCTCTTGATATAGCACTGAAGAAGGGAGCCTTTTGGACCAGGCTGCAATAAAATATATTAAAGAATTAAAATATTGGCTACATGGGAAAAGGGAAAAGTCCTTAGGAACTATGCTTCTTTGGATTCCTCAATGTAAAACCATGCTTACCAGGAAAATTAAAAGATACAGTTAGATTCAAATTATTCCACTTACAATCATATCCTAAAATACAAAGACTGATGAGCGGAGGTAGCTTCAAATTGTGCGAGTAGTAGTGTAAATTTCCTTGTGCTTTCTAACAATTTATAAACAAATCATCATCCTGACTGAAAACTTTTTCCCACTCTTCACATGTTGTGGAAAGATCAAATTGTAAGAGAACTTCACATACATAATCACCCAAATACCCAACATTTACAACATAAATGGTTAAAGCCACAGATTTCACAATGAACATGTTCAGAATGAAATTCATAAAGTACACTTTTCAGTATCACTTGTAGCATAGCAAAGATTGTTATGCTCAAGATCAAATATGTATCATAATGTATTGTCTCTTCGAAGGGCAAGCCTTGGTGTGATAAAAAGTTACTTCAACGTGACCAAGAGGTCACAAGTTCAAATTGGAAAAACAACCTCTATAAACATAAGGATTAAGGTTACAAACATCTAACTATTTTCCAGAATCTATATTGTGGGAGGCTAATGTACTGGGACGCTCTTTAATATATTATCTCTTCATCCAAATTTGGTTGATCAAGCCCCTCTGCAACTATTAAACTATGAAAGCAGTAGCTCAGAATTATTGGTGGACCTCAGAAATTCTTCTGCCAGCTTAACTATTGGTGAGAAGGCACGGTTAACAAAAGTATAGCACCAACCCAAACATGGATGTCAAAAATAGGCTGATCCATGGCCAACATGTTGGACTTACATGCTGCAGCCAAACGCATAAAAAACTGATTCAGTCCACCATGTATTTTTCACATTCCAAAGGCTGGGAGAGAGAATGCTCAACAGTAACACACTCATCATAGAATAAACTTAATGTCAACAATTAGCCAGAAGCAACAAGAAACTGAATAATGAGTTCACGAACCATTATCCATTGCAGCACGCAGAACAGTCAAATATATCCCGTTTTGATTCCCAGCCATTAATATAGAAGTCCCATCACTATGCAATTGAGTATAAAGATACAAAATGAGAAGACAACTGAGAAAACAATTTTCATATTTATAACAAACGAAGCCATATAGAACTGAAATTGTTCATCTATAAAAACAGTCTACCCTAAAAAGGAGGCAAAAACCTGCTTCAAGGAGATTGGGAATGTCAACTTGCCCGAAACTTCGGGAGTCTTAACAGTTTCTTTCACGATCTCTCTCCAATTTCTGCACACTCCAGCACAAGCGACCACATTCTTCCGGGATGGCCACATACTTTCAGATACCTCAATTCTCATAAGCACATCCCTCAAAAGCTCTGGCGGCATGTTAGCCCAACAGCTCTGCTTAAAAGCATCAAAAGGAGCCAAGGTGATATCTTGAACCACACGGTGAGACCTCGATCTCATCCCATAACCACCAAACTTAACATCAAACCCTTTTCGAGACCTACTCCCAAACTCCCCCTTTATATCCTGTAGCATACTCCTGAAAGACATATTTACTACCTTCTATCCTTGTTGTTGACCTCCTTATTCCGATCCTCTCAAAATTCTTACAAAAGATCTAGGCTTTATTATAATATACAAGCTCATAATAAAAAACAACGATACCCAAATGCTAAACCAGCTGCAAAGCCATGCTTTTCAATGAAAACAACCACAAATTAACGCTGACCCATCCCAAAAAAAGAAGAAGAAGGACTATAAATTATCTCCAAAGAACACAAACAACCCAACACCAAAACGATAGAATCAGATCTACAGAGCCTAAAACCCAAAAATTCCAACAACCCAGAAAGGATCAACTTCACAACACACCTAAATAGAAACAAAAAAAAAAAAAAAAACACTCCAGTAAGCACTAACCAATAGCAAAGATCATCAATGCTGCAAACCCACAACACATAGGACCACAGCACTCAAACCAACCCTGTACTCCCTTGTTTACAGCTAAAAAGGGGTAAACTGCGCCAGTGATTTTAGAGGCATTGCGATGAAAGCAAGGAGGCTGGGGGGGCAGACAGAGAGAGAGAGAGAGGGAGATATTCTGGTTAATTAATTTTTAATTTAATATGGTTCGGGTAATCGGACAATTTGGGTGGACTGTGCGACGTGGATTCCAAATAAAGTAGAGAGTCCGGGATCCGGATCATTATGAATTTACTTTGCAGTGGAGGCTCGGTGGTGGGAAAAAAAACAAAAAAGAAAGGAAAAACAGACTATCCTAACACTATATATATATATAATTATAGCATTAAAAAATAATATTTAATATAATGTATGTATTTTATATTTTATTTATGTAGTTTTTGATCGTCTTTATTCTTTTAGTTGAATTGAGAGATAAAAAATTAATTATAAATAAAATATATAACAAATGAAAAAAATACTTTTAGGTGTTAAAAAAAAGACACTCTACAATATTGATATGAAATATTGAGGTTATATATATATATAGAGAGAGAGAGAGTATCTTTCGTGTTTTTATTTTTTTTTCTTTTGAAGAGATTAATTTAAATTTTATTTGCATTAAATTTTAATAGAATCAATAACTCAAAAAATTTAAATTTTATAATAATATGATAAAACTGAGAAGATTTTTAGAGTTAGATTCAAAAAAAAAAAAAAAAAGATCTTATGCATGTCACGAATTATATTTCTACTTTTTGGTTTTCCATTAAAAACTTTCATTTTTCTTTTGGATATTTCAATTTCGTTAATCAGTGGTTTTTCTTTTCAATAATAAAGGTTAAAAATGAAATTTAAAATATAAAATTAAGAATAAAAATAATTTTAATATTACATAATTAGTCACAATAATTATTATTTTTTTCTTCCTATTTTTTGAAATTTAGCTATATCAACTATGGCGCCGAGGCCTCTGTTAGGCTTGGGGACTGACAAGATCATGAGTTTGGGCTGGACTCCGTTACTTTTAGGCTTTGAGATCAACAAGTACTTGCTTACAATCACCCAACAATTCTTTGGATTCCAGAAAGAGGCCACGGTTACCTTCCCCGTCAGTGGTCCGTTCTAACTCCGTGAGTGCTCGTTCCTGTCACCTGCCAACCGAAATAACTGTATGGATGAGGAGTCTGCTGCAGGCAGGTCTGGTGTGTATTTGAAATTAGGAGAATATTATAAAGACTGGGATAGAGGACGAGGAGATGGTCAGGTATTTTATTTCCTTTTTTGTATACAGAGAAATTGGCAGAAAAAGAACTACCTAAGTCTTTCGCTTCATCTTTGACTTTTAAATTTATTTATTTTTTGCCAGGAATCGTTTCCAGGACAGTTGTGTTTTGGTGGAGGATGGGTTTCGGTCTGGGCTCATTTGTTTTGAGATTGTGGGGCGCGCCATTGGAGCTTGATGAAGCCTCTCTGTTTATTCTGTTACTTTGTTTGTTGCGCTCCTCTGTGCTTGCATCCTGATCGGTGACCATCTTGAAAAGAATATCTTGATAAGTCATATCTCTTGATTGATTGATTGATCTTGTGCTCTTTTGCCTCCTCTCTGATCGCAATGCATTTTTTAAATGACTTAGAAATATGGTTCAGACATCATCTTTGTGATCTGTCCATTCTTCTTGTCTTTCGTATTTCTTACTTCCTTTCCTCCTTTCTATTTTGTTGTTGTTGTTATTATTATTATTATTCATTTTAATTTTTACATTTTGGGAAAACATTTGACTTGGTGAGTGTGAACATAATGGAGTCATGAACAAATGAACCTTCTCAGTCTGCTGTTTTGCCATCCGTAGCTTTCTGCTGTGCCAATGACAGCATGTTTCAGAACTTGGTTTATCTTCCACATTCTAGTTGTGGTTATGTGGGATTTTGATGATTTAAGACTTCAACGTTACAGGTTAAAAAGAAGCGTGGTTCAAGACTTTGAATATGTAAATTTTTTGTGCGAGTCCGAACATAAGTTGCTTTTTCTGCAGGATTTTCATTTCCCACTACAACTGGCGTAATGTAACAGCTAGTTCTAGAGTCAATACCAGATACGCTAACATCTGCATGTTCAGATGTTCTCTGATTCAAATTGTTACCCTCTTCCTTATTGTTGATCATAGAAATCGTGCTACTAGCTGCACCATACTCATTTCTGCAGACATGCATTTTCCACATTGTTGTTTATTTCCGAGATTTCATTTTCATTTATGTTGGCATGGATGCACTGAACATTGAGAAATGGAAATTTGTGAGCAAAAGGTACTCATACAATCATTCTTTCTGCAATCTTTAAACTGTTTGACGCATAAGCCTTGTAACTTGTCCATTGCATATACCTCACTACATTTATACTTGGTCCTGACTCTTACCACAGTCCCGGGAAAACACTTGGTGTCAGTTCTATACTGCTTGGACTAGTTCGAATTGTAAGAGCAGCTTCTGTGTTTCCCTTATTTCTCATATCCGATCTGACGAAGAAGTCTCAGACTGACAGAATTGGGTTAAACCAGCAGGTAGATATATTTTTAAACCAATTGTTGAAGTTTCTTAGCCTACTGAATAAGGGACAAGCTGTTTAATTTCCCATGAATAGATTATAATCTGGTGGGCTAGGCTCATGAGAGGAGCTGGAGCTGGATCTATGGCATTTGCATATAATGAGGTAAATGCTGTAATGAAATTCAAGCTTCTATTTTATTAGCGGATTCAGAAAACTATTAACTACTTGTCTGACCCATATTTCTATTAAGATTGAAATACCACGTGTTACATTCTAATGCCATCTCAATTGAGATTAAAGTTAACATCAGAAGGATGAATTGAGTGAGTTTCTCTTCGTTTAATTTTCTTTGAATATCAAAGGAGTGGTTTTATTTTAAATGGCAGATGTATTAGCAGTCCATAATTGATAGAGTAAAATGGGGGTGCTACTATCTATATAATGTTGTAGCGTATGTAATTTTGTATTATGATCTGCTTGCAATTTACTGTGTCAGGGCACACTCAATTACATGGAAATGCGATCTTTATCACCAGCATCATCACTGTTCTTCTCTCTAGTGCTGTGGCAAGATCCTTCACGTTTATGAGGTTTTGACACTTGCTAATCATAGACTTTTGGCTGCTTTCTTCTGAACCTCTTTACACCTCTTGATTTTCTTTATTAAAAAGTACATTAAGCTGATCATTGTCAAATGGCCATATATCCTACTGGGGCTTGTATTTTAGTTGTAACTTGATGGCTTTATGCAATGAGTTAGTCATCAATCGGTAACATGTATGAACATATGACTGGTTTTGAGTTGGCATGAATGTCAGTTCTCTTGATATGTATAGGGGCTATGGTTGGGTTTTTATGAATGTCAAGTACATGTATAGGGGTTGTTTCTAATATTAGCAGGCTATTTTTCAAAGTTGTAGTTGCTAAAGATAGTAGGTTATATCGTCTCTTTTAATGTATAATGGGGTTGTTTCCAATATTGGCGCGTTCTGGAAACCGTGACTCCAGTTGTTCTACAACTAGTTGAGAATGAGCAGTGTAAATGGGAATTCAGAAAGCTGAACAAAAAGAAGAAACCCAGTTTACACCAAAACAAATGATGTTGGAGTTTTGAGTGTTTGCCTTAATCAAAGAAGGATAAAATTGAGGGAAGAACTCCAAAGATTCAAAGAAGAGAACAGGATGCAGAAGGACCAGCTTTTGCAGATAGATGAAGACAAGAGAAAGGACATAGCTTTACTTGAGGAAGAGAACACAAGGCAGAAAGTTCAACTTTTGCAGGAAGATGAAGAGAAGAGAGAAGATACAAGACAGCTCAGTTTAGCTGTGGAAGCACTCAAGTCAGAGAATCTGGAGCCAAGGAAGTGCATTCCCAGAAAAAGGAGCCATTTTGAGTTGGAAAAGTTGAAGGGGGCATTTTTAGGTAAGCTTTTTATTGGGTCTCCAAAGTCACGGGGTACTGCTGTAGCCCTCTAGACACATTTATGTCAGGCTCAGTTCAACTAGAATTGTGTGTAAATTAGGCTATGGCCATCGGAAGCAACTAGCGAGCTCATAAAATATCTTCCCTCAACCTTATTCCTCAATGTTGTTGTGGAACCTTAATGCAAGTTGTCATGATGTAATCCCAATTATTGATAGTTTCTCTACTAAATTTATTTCTCCCTCTAATATACTGTTCATTTTACAATATTTCATTGCTACAAGAATGTACATTTCCTCTGGGACTAATGCGTTACCACGAAAAAATGGAGCCTGCAGTCAGCAGAGAGCTATATACTATGGTAATTCCTGGCCTTCTTAGGCCAACAAATATTTCTCGTGAAATTATCAACCTTTCCAGGTAATCTCAGTTACGGTGGCTCCATCAGCTATATTTATTGATTTTATGCAATTTTTGGCAGCAAAGAAGAAGAAGAAGAAGAAGCTTCATAGTGAGAACATTTATTACCAAACAGACTTTTCTCATATCATCAAAATCATCACTCCTCAGAGTTCCATTTTCTCCCTACGGACAGCCAAGGAGCAGGGTAGGTACAGGAACAGAGAAAAGCATTTTATTTTTATATACCAATTTCCAAACAATATTCTGTCATAAACCCACAACAATGCCCATACACTTGAATTATCTATCATCGGTCACACCAAAGTTCAGGCATTATAACCAACCAAAATGAAAACAAAAATAAAAAGAAGGAAACATAAAAATGGAGAGTGGGATTATGGAAGCTCCAGTAACAATAATTGACGCTGACACCAAACCTCACACGGCAGAAAGCTGCATTAAGCAAAGCACAAGCAAACCAAAAATTTCGGCCAGCACTATAGGTGTCGATGAAGACAGAGAAACTGAAGAAGAAGCCGGCGGAGACCCAGATGGTGAAATTGTCACTTCAGGTCCAGGAGCTAGGCTAAAGTCTGGATTTGGAGGGCTTGGGCTTGCAGGGATGGTTGGCAGGGAAGGCTCAGCTGGAGGCACGCCGGCTCCAGGAGTAGGGAACAAAGGTTCAGTATCAGGAGCAAAAGTTGGAGGAGAAGAAGATAAGGGAGCCTTGGGCGAGAATGCAGGCGCTGCTGATATAGTAGAGAATTGTACATGTACTGGAGATGTCAAGGCCTGAGGAGCAAAATAGGCCGCGAAGACAATGAACATTGCCAATAATGACCAAAAAGAAGCCATTTAATGACGATGAAATCAATACGCCTATTAAGAACTTCAATGAATGTGTCAAGATCGAGACAGAGAAAAGAGATGAATTATGGAAGAGTGTGAGGAGGATGGTGATTGATGATTAAGGCCTAAAAGGTTTCCTCGCTAGAAGTGCTGGTGGGGGCCTCTGGCTCATGATACAGCTCTGACTTGTAGCAAATGGGTACAAGATTGGTCTGAGACTATAAAACTGTAAAGCACATGGTGGGAATGGGCGTCTTTTATCCTTTTGTGGCCCGTGAAGTTCCGCTGTTGGAGCTGTTGAAGTTAAAAAAAAACAAAATAAAAAATCTTGGCATATGCACAATGGTTCCAACATTAATTATAATTATAACATAAATCTCATTTAAAGCTATTTTCACAAAAACTAAAATGTATTGCGTTCCCAACAAAGTGCTGCATTTTTCAACATTGTACTTCATTCTTCAAGCATGCACTTACAATCTATTAAGCATGTATTATTATTTTTTTTAAGTGAAAAAAAAAAGAGAGGTAATTCTGTAGTGATTGTGTGTTCCTGCGTCTTTTAGTTGATGGGCTACGGAGTCACACTCTAATTATAATACTTAAGTAGGTATGTTGTTTCGCACGGTGATTTGCAATTATTGTTGATATTGATGGAAAGAGTTCACGGAAACAGAATCAATCACGCACTTTCATGTGTTGGGACAATTCGAAATTTTTAAGAAATTATTGCTTAGAAATTTGCACTAGACAAGCAATTTTTAAGTAGAACTTGTTCATGCCAGATTCCTCTCCCATGCATACTTATGAGACCACCTCGCGGACGGTTGAGCATGGAACATCTGTCATAAAACACCTTTGTTTCTTCTTTCTGTTTTGGTTTGTGCAGATTGTATGACAACACGAGGGGTCTAATTAAAGAGGGGATTAGTCAAGTGGGATTGTAGCTACAGCCTCCACTTCTGTTCGGAGAATTATTTTTAAAAAAGATAGTTTTTCAGAAGCGCCGCTCATGTGATATTTGTAATTTTTTGTTTGTCAGTTCAATTGATTAGAAGGAAGAATTTTAATTATAAGCCAAGAAGTTCAAAATTTGATGGTCGTTAGATTATAGCCAGTAATTATATATTATTTGTAGTTTACTCTGCGTTTACTGTCCTACTCATAGAAAGGGTTGTCTTTCTCCTTGTTGGCAATCAAGGCGGAAGCTGATCCCAACCATCCAACGAAAGTAAGAATTGCTTTACGACCTCTTAACATGTGGCCAATAGAGAGAATGAGTGAGTAAAGTTTTCCGTGTAGACCATTTTTCCCTTTTATTGTTGACAGCTCACTAAATCATAATGGCCTTTTGGACTCTCTCTCTGTTTTTGGTTTTTTTTTAAATATTTTGCTTCGATCTCTTGTAATTGAAGGATTTTGGACTGTTCAGAATTCCATTATGTCCACGTAAAACTTGGCAGTAATTGATTATAAAAAAAAAAAAAAAAAAAAGAATCCAGTAACTAAGGTAGCTTTTGTTTCATATGCAATAAAATTTACTGAGATAAAATTTTAACCTTTCAGATTTGTTTGAATGAATGAAATACACTCTCTGTTTTGTTTGATCTTCCTCTAAACTAACATATATATATTCGATAAAAAATAAAAGTCGAATTCAATTGGCGACATTGGAAAAGAAAATAAAAGAATATTTTTTTAAAAAAACAAGTTTTTTTTTTAAAAATAAAATAACAAATGAAGCCGAATTATTTGTAACAGTTGTATATTACCTAACTTCTATCTCTTTAAGAAAAAGATTAATAATTTTGTTTTAAAAAAAATAATTTTATAATAAATAATATCAAAATCTATAACTATCACACCGTTCACCGTGATCTCCGCCTCAATGCTAAAGAAGTTTTTCCCCGTGACATATTGCCCATGAAACAGTAACCATTCATAAACTGGAAGTCAAGAGAAAATGGCCTGGAGCCCATAGCTTCTTTCTAGGCTCAGGCCAGGCAGTTCTTAAACGATAGGTGGGCATTTCTCTTCTAGATCGGCGACAGGGCTCCTTTGATTTTCACGATCCACAACCCACAAAACAAACGTACCCTTATGTAGCCCAAAAAGAAAAATAAAAAGAGGAGAATTAAAGGGGGAGCGAATAAAATAGAATTTCGAGACCATTTTCTTAAGTGGACTAACTCATATCATTTGAACATATTTTTAGCCCAGCCTTCAAATTTAATAAAAATTATATCTTTTTGTTGGGTTGCGTACAGGGTTGCTTAAATAATAGCATCAGCAAATCTATAGTAAGCTAATAGGCTTTTCAATTGAACATTGCAGATTAGTCTTCCCAGCCCCTAACAAATTGTACCAAAAATGATTTATAATAATCAAGCCTACACACCAAGGAAGTGCAGTTGGGCTCCCATAGCCATGGGAGTGTGATTACGGCATTAAAACCTGAAAATGCTTTTTATTCTTGACAGCGTAATACTTAGATTTAGAATCAAATTCAAAATTCATGATATATTTACCCCCCCAGAAAAAAAAAAAAAACAGTTCATATTAAATTTTAATAAAATTCGAAAATATTATTATTTTATATTAACCCAAAAGATTAATAGAAGTTAGGAGAACATTGACAGACAATCTCTCAACGACGTCGTTCTTATTTATATACTCATGGATTCTAATAAAATATCATGAAAACCATCATCCATAAATCCCAGCCCCTAGCAACTTTGGGATATTTTTCATTTTCAGAGTGGATCCAATAATCAATATCCATATCCCTGAGGATGCTGTTATTATCCATTCCACAATCTGATTACACCGCCATCGATCTCTCAATTATCCGTCAACACACAGTCCCGTTTCCCACAGTTGCTTCTAATTTTACAGTCTCCTTCTTCAATCCAATCCCAATTCGCCCCATAAAAGGACCCCATTACCGTCCCACCGTTTCGACATCCCAGTTTCCTTCTGTATACACCCATTGCAGCAATGAAGATGAAGCTTACCCAGGAGGAGGAGAAGCCTATGTTCAAGATCTCAGGGTCCCTGACCGTTGGTTGCTTCCCCCCAAAGCCCTGGAAGTAAAACGTTTTTTTTTTTTTTTTTCCAATTTTTACATTTAAAGTTGGAGAGTTTTTATTTATTTACAAGAGATGGGTCCCACTCGAAACATAGAATGTACGGTGCCTAGGATCGGTGCAAGGGTTTATTAATATGAACTAAAGTTGTGGGTGTTTTTAGCAGGAGTCGAAGTGGTTAAGGATTACGCTACATAAGTGGTTGGATGACGAGTACTGTCCTGAGAAGACCAATGTAGAAATCAGCAAGATTGCCGCTCAGTCATACTACGAGTCTTTGCTAGAGAAACGGACTGATCTGGGTGAGATTTTGTTGAAGATGGCCAGAGAATTGCAATGTATTTCCTATCAGGAAAGCTTTCATGGGGCATTCTCATCAGCCAATGCAGCAGTGAACTTAATTGCCCAACGGATAGAGCTCGAGGGTAACAACTCCTAGGTAAAGTACCCATTATTTTGTTATTATTTGTCTGTTTTGAGGAGTCAAAAACTCTGGAGTATTGCATTTGTAGATTGAAAGAGCATAGCATTGCAAAAGTTGTAAAAACAGGAAGTGCCTGGAGATGGGACTCTATGAAATGTAGTACTTTTTTTTTCTTTTTTTGGGATAATGTGCTCTGTTAAAGCAGAGTTTCCTAAGAAATTTACTGATGCCCAAGCAAAAATTACATTCTAGTAAGTGAGATCCCGAAGCAATTTTTGCTTTTATGTGAAGGGAGAGAAAAACCAGCATTACCGCGACTATGCTAAATATAGAGCCAAAAGGTGGTAATCTTGGTGCTAAGAATGTTAGTCTCGCAGTAAATTTTTCTCCTTTTTTTGGGGGGGTTTCTTTTTTTGTCTGATATCTCCCCAAATTAATTATGATATTCTAGGTTATGATTTTTTTCCATTGAATACTCAAATTTTAGTTCATAGTTATGGAGTATACTCAAAAAGATGCTTGAGCTTCAATCACTGACTGATAACAACGATTGGTCTTCAACCAAATATTGTTCTTTGGGCTTCACTATTCTCAAAATAATAGGCCTTTAGATTCTGCGTTTTGGTATGCAATGTGCTTTGGTTGGTTCAGTCTATAAGCTAATAGTTCTAAATTGTAGACTAGTTGTTGGTGCCACCCATCCTTGATTTGTAGGATAGAATTATCACGAGATCCTTGATCAATAAACTGCGTTCTAGTGAAGTCAGGAAATTACTAGGAGCTCTGTAGCTCACTAATATGATATGTGCCTTCCAGCACCAACTCATTCCTTTTCCTTTGCCAGCACTGTAATATATACAAATCATAGTCAAATCTAGAAGTTTCTGGAGTTATGTTTGCAATCTACAACAGATAAGGTGTAGAACATGCACAATATTTTCCAAATTGGTCTTGGAATTGTTAGTGCAATTGGCTGTGATGTGATTTTGAGAGAGGACCTCTTTACATTTAGGTTCTGACCAAACTTGTGCAAGGCTATACTGTGTGCCGCATCTTGATATTTTGCTGCTGGCATTAAGGTTTCTCACAGTGACTATTTAACTAGCTCAGAGTTGAGATGATGTGGCCAGGAAACAGAAATCCACACAAAGAAGAAAGGGGAAGATTTTGTTGGAGTTTGCCTGTGAGTTGAAGAGGCAGATCATTGATTCTGATGGAAAAATGCCAAAATGTCGGGGGATTCATGTCTGAGGGAGTCTAATTCTTGCTATATGGTGTTAATTTGCATGCAGATCATTTCACTCGTGAACTTCTTGCCTGGGAGCAAGTCCTATCTTTCGATACATCACAACAAGTATGCCAGAGAATGTTAATCCTAGGAATAGTTCAAGGACTATAAACTGTGAAAAATTCTTAGCGGTCGATGCAGTAATGCTGCAGTCTTGATCTGAATGATTATGGTAATTACAGTCGAGTTGGCTTCATTTGCTTTCAAATGGGACTTGGGTTGTCCTTTTAGTTGCAGGAAGCACACTACCGGTTATCTCGACTTAAATGGAAAAGCAATGCTATGAGCTGGCTGGAGGGCCATTCCTAATTTTCTTTCAGGCCCTTCTCACCCGGGGATTTGAATGATTGAGAGCTTTGATCTTGAACGAGATGGCTCGATTGGGCCATGCTTGTTTTCGGCTGCTCTATAATTTGATAGAATGAAATGAAGACGCTTCCTACACCTGTAATGAAGGATTGGATGGCTTTTTAAATTGGTTTCGTTTGTAACTAGTTATCCTTTATTCTTTAGGCAGCTTATGCCTGACGACCACTTCTAGTTGTACAATTGATTTGCTTTTGAGATCTTCGTAATCTTTCTGTTCTGTATTCAAGCTACATATTAGAGTCCAATTTTGGTTTATTACCAAAATCCAATTTCTATTAAGAATGGTGTCATTTTTAATTCTAAAACATCCATTTGAGTTTTCTTCCATTTTTATTTTTCAACAATGTTTCAAAGTTCTTAATTATAAATAGGAAATCGCCCTTTTCAATATTCAGCTCTTTGTATGATCACCAGAAAGAACGAAAAAAGAAGCCTCTAAATATGAAAATTACCCTTCTCCTAACTTTTGCCATTTTCCTGACTTGATTACTTGATTTTGATTGTGACCCTACCGCGGGACTTTTTATCTTCCTCTTAGATTGAAGCTTAAATTGCTCGATGTTACTTCAATGATTCATAAAATATAATAATCTAGGACTTTCTAGGTATTGAGCTTTACTACATGGTTGTACCATAGAGGGGCACAGTGAACACGTGATTTTAGGGAACCTTCAAACATTTCACCATCTTCTTAGGACCCCACCAACAATTATTTTTTTATGTCCGCAGATGGGGATATATAGCATTTCTATTCTAAAAAAACACGAGGTAAATGGATGGCATAAGCAACATTTTCTTTGACAAGTGATTCATACTTTAGACTAACAATTATCCAAAAAAGGAAAAAAAAAAAGAGGAAAAACTACTAATAATATGAATAACGAGAGCAATAAGAATTACTGAACGTTGATCAAGAATTCCTGTTCGATGGATCCGATTGATGATGCTTTTTTCATGCGGCATAACGATTTGTAGCATATGGGCCTAGATACTTGAACCGCGGGAGGACTCTGAGCATGACGTAGCAACCACCCACAATTGGTAAAATTCCCACGTGGTGCCCCTGACTGATGGTCTCTTCATCATCGTGGCACGGATCTCTATTATCAAAATAGAAAAATGTATACTTCGAAGTCATGATAAAATGAAAAATATTATAAAATGAAGTATTATGTTAGTCGGCAAAAAAATTAATAAAAGAAAACTACGGTGCTCTGAATCTCTTCTTCTTCTTTTTTTCTAATTTATTTATTGCCCTGTAAATGCAAACGTGTCTGTACGCAGCTGACTTTCCTCCACGTAACCAAATGTGCTTCACATGTTGGGAATCATGTTCTACGGCAATTGGCATCTTCGAATACAATAATTTGGCAATGTGGGCGGCTAAAACGCGAATGCGTCTGCTTAATAAAAATTAATTACTTAGTTTGTTCTGCTTATATTTTTTTCATTTGAATGGATGGAGGTGCAAAGTAATGGTGTCACATTTCGAAGGGTCACATCGTTCTGTGCATTCATATTAATCACGGGAAAGAGAATGTCTCTACTTGCAAGTAGTCTTATGTAATAAGAAATTGACAACACCGAGTTGGCCAATTAATCATTAAAAAGCACTATTTGTATACCTGAGGTAACTTTTACCAGTGACAAGAATTCTTGCAAGGTCACCTGTTGGGGTTGTGCCTTCTCGTAATTGCAGCGACGTGGCACACAATGATAGCAACGATGTCGCTGGCAATAATAACAAAGTTGTTTTTTTTTTTTTTCCCCATAAAAAACAGAAATTTGACAACGAGGTTGTCTCATGGCTGTAAGTCCCGGAGAGTTGATTGCACTCATGCGGTACCCTCATTGATTCTCATTTTCAGCTCAAATTTCCAACTTTCATTATTATTATTAATAAAAAGGCAGCTTGTCTATCAGCCCCACAGATCTGCAGCTCCACCTTCCGTTTGCAGGACTGTAAAAGATGTGTCGCATTGCAATATTCACATGTTAAATTTTACCCATTTCTTATACGGTAATTGTAAAATTGGGATTGTTTATTGCCACAAAATATATCTTTTTATTGTTATTATTATTATTATTATTATTATTATTATTATTATTATTATTATTATTATTTGTGCTCTTTTAAATTTCCTTCCTTCCTTCCCGCAAGTGAAAGCAAATTAAACTTGTCAATTTCCTTTTTTTGTTCATAATTTTTCTTCTGCGAGGGTGTGGGGGCAGGCCATTGAAGAGCCATACGTTTTTTCTGCCTTCAATTAAGACTATCACCTGTACTTCTGGAGGGAGAGCAACGGGGGTAGTTGGTTGAGTGATACAGGCCTTATAATTTAGCGGTAATATGTACGTCCTCTCATGCGGTGGGTGCTTTTTCTCTTTGATGAAACATAAGCGATGAGACTTGTGGGTGGGTCCTTTTTCTCTTTGTCCATAGGTGGGCAATGTACAGGCTTCAGCCGTCGGCCTATTTGGTGCGCATACCACATAATATAAAATAATAAAATGTAGAATAGTATAATATAAAATAAGTTAAATTATTATTTTATCTCATATTTAATAATAATTTAAGATAATTTTACAACATAATTAATTATATTTATTTAAGATAAAATAATATATATTACTGGTTCAAACCCAATACGATAATTTAATAATAATTTATCTAACTAAATTATTTATTATAAAATATAATAAATTTATTTTATATTATATTAAATATCAAATACACACTTACACATTTAATTGTGTTTATAATAATTTTTCTTTTATAAAAAAAGATTAGGTGCTTGTACTGACTCGGTGCTTTGGACCTCTTGGAAATAAAGAGTTTGTATCAATTATTTCCTCTCACACCTCCCACAAAGTTGTTTCAATTTTTCTATATATATAAAGTCATCTAAGAGTGAGTAATGAGTTAAACAACTCGAAATGATATTTTCTAATTTCATATATTTTAGATTTTTCTATAAGATTTAGTAAGTATAATAACTTCCTTCTTACCACGAATTATTAGGAGAGTGAAAAAATAAATAAAAACGAAATAACCAATGGAGTCCAAATGCATTAGTAAGATTTATTTACAGTGATTATTGGCCGTGTAAAGCAAATTTTACTTTAATCATTTTTCTCCCCAAAAAAATTTTTAAAAAAAACGTTTTTTTTTCATCTATTCATGGGAAAGTGGTTGGCGAGGAGAAAGTTCACATCAAGACAATATTTATTTACAGTGAACAATTGAACATTCATACTTTTATTATTATTATTATTGTCAAGAGTTTATTATAGAAATACACATAAAATAAATATAATTATTAACTATAATTTAAATATTTTTTATATATAATAATTTACAGTTACTGTTTAATTATGTATTTATTTTACATATTCATACTGTCATCTAATGGAGAATGAGACAGTGATGGGCGCGGTCTCGCTATAAAGAAGGATGAGCAGATTCTGTCTACGGAGCCTCAAAATTTACATTACAGCAACCAGCTACCCCTTCCGCCCCACCCAGAAAAGGCAAGGCATAAGCATAAGCACACACTAATTCATGGCATGGAGAGGCAGTCTTCTGGTGTGCTCGCCGTTGGAATGTGAAAACCCTGGAGAAATGCTGACTTCCACGGAGAAGGCAAAGGCAGAGGGGGCAGACCTTGTTGAGCTTCGCTTTGATTCCATGTCATTCTCTCATTTTTCCGTGGTTGAAAAGCTTATCAAAAAGAGGACTCTACCTTCTATTGTCTCCTACAGGTTCTCACCTACTTCTCTAACGCCCCATGTTTTCCAATGTCTTATTATCACTTGCTTCTTTGCTTCTTCCTCATTTTCACTTGAGTGTCGATGGCTCCCGTACCTAGTCATTAACCAACAGCTTAGCTTAGCAAGCAACAACTATGTTTTAGGAGATCGAGTCTTATTTTAGTTTTTTTTTTTTTTTCTAAGTCAAGTTAACCTGTGAAAAATCCCTTCTCCTCCTCGCCTCATTCTCATTAATTGACCATTAATAGTAGAAATCGATCACAAGTTCATAGGTGAAATTCTTTTTTATTTTGCTTTTTTTTTTTTAACCTTTTATTTTTTTTATACATTTAAATCATAATTCAATAGCTAAACTTGCTTAGCCACTTAGAATTTTCTAATTCAATGTTATAGATTTAATGAATATTCGTGTTGGAGATACAATACTGTGTACATAAATTTATTAAGCCACGCCAACTGGCAGGCATATCTGAAACTCATGCCAAGAACCTCAATTGAAAAAATTGACCAGCAACTACCCGGTCCAACCATTAGGCCGTTAAAAATAGTTAGCGGTGGTCCAAAGAAGGCAAATGCACCCATTACATTCTAATACATGGCCTATCATATTTCTGGCCCACTTCTTTGTTTGTGCCTCTCTTTCTTTTGTAGAAGGAAGTCCATAAGAGGACTCGGTACAGACCCACTAGCTAGGAGACGCGTTGCCTTTTGCGGTGGCAGTGGTTGGATCCTCTGCCACTCTTCACCTACCCTCCTTTACCATGGGGTTCTGACCCCTTCCTTCTTCCGGGACAAAAAATAAAAAAATAAAAACGAAAGAGAGGAGAGGCCGTAACAGTGGACCACTCTATTCTGCATTACGCACCAAGCATGCCAAACCAAACGCCAGATGACCGCTCAACATCATTCGTCTCTGCGGTTGAGTTGGCAACTCTCTCTCTCTCTCTCTCTCCTCCTAAACAAGCCATTCAGAAGCTCCGGGTTGCTTATTTGGTGGTCCCATTCTTCCTTTTTTATTTTTTCATCCGTGAATGGGAGAGAAATGGGTGTGGATTTTGACGTGGCGAAATGTCTCGGATTCCCGACGTGTCGTAGGGGATAGCTCGGCTTCTGACAAGTCGGTTGCTCCCGTGACGGAGCCAGGCGGTCTGTTAGGCACTGGTAGAACCATGTCGTGCCTTTAGTATCCCATCCAAACTAAAATTGAAAACAAAACAAAAAAAACAAAAATAAAAATTATTGAAATATAATTAATTGATTGGCAATATGGGTAACATGATTGTCACACAACAATATTGGCTGTCGGTCATCATGACCATGGGTTGTCACAGCTATCGATAATCTCGTTGATAGGCTGTCAGGGCCCCCAACAACTTTATTGTTTGACATGAAGTACAAATTTGTGGTTTGGACAGGCTAAAGTCATCAAGAACATCGTGCAACAGAGACAGAAAGAACGTGTGCATGCAAGTACTAAGACTGGCTATTGACTTGGACGTCGAGTTTATCGAAATGGACTACGAGGTACCAAAAAAAAAAAAAACAAAAGAAAAGAAAAGAAAAAGGAAGCTTACGATTCATTCTCTTTTTCTGGGTTCCTGAATTATCATCTTATAAACATGCTTGTGCAAATTGTCGTTCAGCTGGCTTCAGATATCAGCATGGCTGATTGTGTATACAACCGCTCCAATAGCAAATTAATTGTATCCAGTTGCGTTAACGGTGGAAAACCTTCGGCAGAGAAGCTTGGTTATCTTATCTCCCGCATGCAGTCAACTGGAGCAGATGTTCTTAAGCTAGTGATCGACGTTGATTACATCACTGATTTGGCACCTATCTTTAAGATGCTCTCTCATTGCCAGGTATTTGCAATATCCTTAGCTGTGGACCTGGAAAAATCCGTGTGTTTTGGGCAGTCACACCCATGCTTTGTTTTGTTCATCTGCAGGTGCCTTTAATTGCTCTTGCAGTGGGCAGCAGGGGCCTTATAAGTCAGCTGCTGGGTCCAAAATTTGGTGGATTTTTAGTCTATGGATCTCTGAAAGACAGGGAAGTACCCGGTATGCCAACTCTGGTCAGTCTTAGACAAGTGTACAAGCTTGAACATATTAATGCGGACACCAAAGTGTTTGGTCTCATTTCAAATCCGGTTGGCCACAGCAAAGGTCCTATTTTGCACAACCCTGCTTTTAGACATACAGGATACAATGGAATCTATGTTCCCATGTTAGTGGATGATATCAGAGAATTCTTCAAAACCTATACAAGCACAGACTTTGCTGGTTTCAGGTATACATGCATTCTTAATCCAGGTTGTTCTACCCAAAATTCATAAGTTCATAAATAACTATGGTCGGTTATTGATGCCTCCCATATATTGTCATTTTTAGTTCAGTTACTGCAATATTCGAATCCAGTCTTTGGATTGCGGTAGACCATAATGACATGATTAGAACTTGCCTTTTGAAGTCAAACCATATATTACTAATCTGCCAATAATTTCGTTTAATCGACAATCTTTTAACCTTTTCTTATTGGTGCAGCGTTGGGATCCCTCACAAGGAAGCGGCAGTAAGGTGTTGTGATGAAGTCCACCCTCTGGCTAAGGTCAGGAAACTCTGCAATTTGAATTAGTTAATCCTTCATGTTAAGTCAATGAAGTACTGGAAATAAGCTTTTGGAACTAAAAAATCAGAAACTAAGTTTATGGAGCTAAACTCTGAAAGACTTTAATGGTTGCGTACTATTTCATACATAAGCTTCTAACTTGTGGAATTTGTGGTCAATCAGTCCATAGGAGCTGTGAATACCATAGTAAGGAGGCCTGATGACGGGAAGCTCATTGGTTATAACACAGATTGTGAGGCTTGTATCATGGCAATAGAGGATGCACTAAGAGGTAACAATACCGACCTAATAGCTATATTTGCTAATACAAAGCATTGCATCTTTCAGAAGTACTTTTATTACATCAAAAGGAAATTGCAAAAAAAGGTTGACCTTCAGGTATAAACTATGCCATGGCTGAATGATTGACGGAGTTGTTTCTAGAAGCAACGCTGGAGTATACTTATTCTGTAACCCTTGATGCATCAATCACTGAAATCTGGTGCATTGCACTCCAGTACCATTGATTAATAGAAACTCTTTCACTTGTGCACCCATTCATGAACTTTAGCTTGGAAGAATGATGATGAACTAATTCATAACTGTTTGGATAAGCAGAGAAAGGGCCTACCAGAAGGGGATCATCAAACACTTCTCCTCTTTCTGGGAAAACATTTGTTTTGGTTGGAGCAGGAGGAGCAGGAAGGGCTCTTGCTTTTGGTGCTAAAATTAGAGGAGCTCGAGTTGTTATTTTCAACCGCAATTATGGTGAGCAGAACAACTTGTCCTATTTAAAATGATATGGTGCACATTACTGTATCTCTGACGATGGAATATCTTTCAAAAGAGAGAGCCAAAGCTCTTGCTCATGCAGTTTCAGGAGAAGCACTTCCATACGAAAGTTTAGACAGATTCTGTACAACAGATACAGGAATGATTTTTGCAAATGCTTCTGCTATTGGAATGAAACCTAATACAAATCAAAGTCCTATCTCAAAGGTTACTTTTCTCTCCTGGCTCTCATGTAGAATGCCATCTGACTTGATCAACATACAATTTATGCTTTATGTTTTTGTGCATGTTTAGGAGGCCTTAAAAGCATATGAGTTGGTATTTGATGCGGTTTACACGCCCAGAAACACAAGGCTCTTGCAGGAAGCTCAACAGGTTGGGGTGACTGTGGTAAGTGGAGTGGAGATGTTTATCAGGCAGGCCCTAGGTCAATTCAGACTGTTCACTGGTGGTTTAGGTATTAATCTTTCTCTGATTTATTCAACAGAAGAAATTCCAAACTATTTGAATTTGAAATTGGGAACAGAAGTAATTTATGAGTTTTCAACATTCTGCTTCATTGTGCTTTCAGCTCCAGAAGCATTCATGCGAAAGCTTGTGTTAGAACAATTTTGATCATATAACCCACAGTGCTAAGTGCAAATGTCAATATGAATTCCACCGCATCGAGGCCTTAAAACTGCAAAGATGCCTATATTGATCTGTGGCTGCTGTGCATTTATTGCCCTTTAAGCAACTGTACTTGTCTCCAATCAAAAGGCAATGGTCTTCCTTTCTGTTTCTTCACCAATGAAAATGGAAGAAAAATTTTGCAAAGAAAGCCAGCAATATATGCTGAAATGTCTACATGGTCTGCACAAAAGATGTAGTCTCCCTGTTCTGGTTGCCTGACCTGTGTGTTTGTTTGTGATCTAGTGATTGTAGCATAGTTTTAAGTGTCATTCAAGTCACACAAAAAAAAGAAAAAAAAAAAAAAACTACTTATGAGACATGCAATTTAATTCTACTTTGGGGATATATTTTCCTGGCTCTATTCATGGAATATTAAGTCAGTGATGTTGAACTGATGTTCCAGTTTAGAAGGAAGAATCTCTTCAATGTTCTCTAATGAAGGCTATAATGCTTTCTGGAGAACAGAATGTCTAGTGTACACGTAGAAGACCATCTTCAAGTTGCTTGATGAGAAGGAAAAAGAAAATTAGAACTCAACATATGAGTATTTGCTCCAGAGTCAGCAAGGTTTAAGCTTTTATTTCAGAATCTTTCTGATTAAAGTTCACAACTAAACCTGATCTGGTGCAGGAAACTGCAAATTCTTGAATGATGTAAAACCTCCGTCAACCACCAAGTTATGACCATTGACATATTTAGCATCATCAGATGCAAGGTAGAGTGCTGCATTGGCTATGTCACTGGGCTCACAGTTTGCCCCCTCTAGACAGCCAGTAGCATGTAGCATTGATGCGAGCTGTGGAGCATCAGCACCTGGATAATATTGATTCAATTCTTCCATCACAAACGGAGTTGGAATGGCAAAGGGAGATATGCAATTTACACGGATCCCATACTTGCATAGCTCTGCTGCTGCAGACTTAAGAATCCCTATGACACTAAACTTGGACACCGTGTATGCATGCTGTGCTAGCCCACCCATAAGTCCTGTGACACTGGCTGTGCAAAGAATGGAGCCAGATCTTTGCGGGATCATCACACGGGCTGCATGTTTCACACCGGCCATTACTCCTCGGACATTGATTTTCATAACAGTGTCAAACACATTAAGGTCAAGGTCTACAAGACTTGGAGGTGTTTTGCATGCCACCCCTGCATTGGCATACATGATATCGAGCTTGCTGTGTTTAGAAACGGTAAAATCGACTGCATTGGAAATATCAGATTCCTTTGTTACATCGCAGGCAATGAAAGTGGCATTGGTTCCAAGTTCTTTAGCAGTTTCTTGGCCAAGTTGCTGCTGGATATCAGCAATAACAACTTTGGCACCATTGTAGACGAATTTGGTAGCAGTTTCCTTTCCAATGCCACTTGCTGCTCCAGTTATCAGCGCTACCTTGCCCTCTAGCCTGCTTTGAAATAGCACAATTAGACCATTGTCATTGGCGGATACTTCCAATGATTTCTTTAAATTTCCCCTTACTGTTTGGTCGTGTGTTACATAGAAGCTCACTAGGCTTGCTTCCCCATCTAGGAACTGTCTGAACTTTGGCCTATGTTGATTCCTACTTTATCAGTGTTTCGTGTTTAGAGATAAGAAGTCTCTTCAACAGATTATTCTGCCCTAAAGACTGAAATTAAAATCCCACTAAAGTTGAAGTAAACGAAACCTATAAAAATAAGGAAAATGATGCACCTATCAATGACACCTCAATACCACAGGTGAGGTCATGTAAATAAAAGAATTTATATGTTTTTTGTAATTTATTTAACAAAATTTACAAATAAATCGAATAAAGTCTGCATAATAATGAATAAATAATATAAAAAAGAGGGATAAATTCATAGTGTTACACTTTCCATCTGACATACTCTATTTTGTATATTTGTACACTGTATTAATCCTGGTATATAGTATGTGATTTCAAAAAACCAAAAAAAAAAAACAAAAATGCATTGGACTGTGTCCGATTAATGCGTCTCAGTAACGGGACGCTTAAAATAATATAAGAAAATGCTGAAAGTGGGCTTAAGGCGAGTCTAGAAGGAAAACCGTTGACAGCTTGTAGACGATTAAAAATTAGAATATTAAAAAGTGTTGTGCCTTTTCCAAAAAAGTCAAGTTATTCCTTTCCATTCCTAACGTTGGAAAGAAATATATATATATATATATATAGAATTTAGAATTTCTTTTATTACAGAAAAAAAAAAACCCCTACTAAGTGAATTAATCGTTTGCACCCCATTTAGATTCCGGTAAGCATGAAAATATTGTCATCTGGGAAGGCTAGAGAATTGGAATGAAATTTCCAAACAAAAAAGGAACAGTTCTGGAACAATCAATCAAAAAAAAAAAAAACAAAGACAGAAATGGGTAGAGATCGTCTTACCTTCCTGCCTGAGACGAGAAGCCCCTGTTGAACAATATCCCAGCAAGATAAGCTCTTGAAATGGAAGCAGCCTTGCTGTTTTCAATAGTGCCAATACAACAAAAAAACAAAAACAAAAAAAAAAAACAGAGAAAGAACTGTAGAAGTTAAAAACTGTGTACAAATCAACAGGATGAACGAACCAAACTGATTGAATACGAAGCTTCAGATATGGACTGACATATAACTTTAAAGCAACTGACAGTATCATTGGAACTTAATTGGAAAAGAATAAGGCTTGAATAAAAATTCAGAGTGGAGAGCCAAAGAATTTGTTTTTTTTTTTAAAAAAAAAAAGATCGATCGATACCTGAGCATACTTTTTCCCTGTCTGGAGCACTGAGAGAAAGATTTGTCTGAAAAACTTCAAAAAAAAAAAAACAGAGAGAGAGAGAGAGAGAGAGAATTTAGTTAAACTGAAGCCCCCAAGTAGAAGCCGATGGAGAGAGAACCTTTGTTCTTTACGTTTTTTAATAAATATAATTGACTGCTGGGGCCTCTTTGGGATACTGCGAGGTATGTAAGTAAAGATATGTTAATAGTTTGCTAAAAAAAGAAAACAAAAATGTTGTTAATAATTTCCAGGGGTGTTATCGTCATTGGCGCCAAGTGTAATTCATAAGGCCAGGCAACGGCTAGTTCAACTTTAAACCGAAGTACTTACCCTTAAACTCTTTATTATATCATTAAAACGTAAAAGCATTACTGTATAATAGTAATTATTGAGTAATATTTTAAACATAAAATAATAGTAAAGTAATTTTTTTTAACATATAATTTTAGTTATTTATTAGATTAAATGGCATTTGATTGTTTTACTTTTTTTGTGTTGTTTCTATATTGGGTTTGGTGTTTTTTTGTTAAAAAAAATGTTCCCTTTTTTGGTTGTAATTAAGGGCATCACTATATAAATATAAGTTAGAGAGAAAAAAACGAAAAAAAATTAGTTATTTTAAGAAAAATTTAAATTTTTTTAATTAATTACTCTATATTTGTGATTCTTTATGACTTCTTAAGATTAAATTAAATATTTTTTTCTTATAATTCAAGTGTGTGTGTATATGCACACACTTTATTAAACGGAAATTTCATTTCATTTTGTTTTCTTTTATTTTATTAAACTTGAAGGTGTACTCTTTGGGATTTCGTAGAGAGAATTTGAATTTACCAGACTCATACACATATTGCATAAATAATTTGCTGTATGAAGCTAAACGATTGAAAAAAGAAGAAGACGAAGAAGAAGAAGAAGAAGAAGAAACTACCTTTCATTTTAACATAAATTTTAATTGGTGCAAATTTAGTCTTGAACTAATTGCTGTTTTATGGTCAGACAATTTATGTCTATTTTCTCTTGTGAATACGACAGACCATTTCCAATACTTTAAAGCTTTCTTCTCTCATACAAAAAGACGGACATCAGGCCTTCATAAATCGGGTCAAGAATAATTGCTCAAAAAATAAGTGAAGCAAGATGGTAAAACTGACGGCTTATGGCCACAGGGTGATACTATAGCCTTTTGTAAATCAGACCACCGAGGGTGGCAGGCGAAGCCCGTTTAGCCCATATTTTGTTGAAAAACTGAAAGCTACATCAGCTGACACATAGAAAATTGAGTATTAAGAAATGCCCCTCCCCCTCATTCCAACTTGACCCAAGAAAAAGAAAAAGAAAAAAAAAAAAAAGGAAAGAAATTGATGAGTTTCCTGAAATTTTTTTATTCTTTACGGGAAATTTGACAATAGCAATCTTCTTCATTTTCTTGATGGGTGAAACATTTTTCACTATTACTTGGCATCGCGCACGTGTTTCACTTTGGTCTGCCTCTTCCATATACAAACAAGTCTTTAGCCCCTCTAAACTGGTGATGCATTGCAAATGCTTAAAGACATCTTTGATTGGCCCAAAAACCGAATGGAAGAAAAACACGTGTGGATTGTGCTCCCTTAGAACCTATTTCGGTGCCACTGAAGTTTATGTGGTTCTGGTTCCTCTTTCCTTTTACAACTTTTGCATTTGAAAGTTGTGCACGTCCATAATGCAAAGGGTGGGTCTTGATAAATTCTTTCCACTTGTCTTGCTAGTCAAAACGAACAGTTAGTAGAAGAGAATAATAACAGGCTAAGTTTAGCAATGTACTATGACAAATATTGGCAACATTAACTTACAGATCCTCGTGGACTTACAGTAGCATGAAACGATTAAAATAGCAACAGAGATGGACCTTATGAAAATATCCATGGCCTGCATCAATACTTCTACCCCATAAGGTCTGCAAAGAATGCACTAAAGCTGAATCGGTACAGTTCTAAGCCAAACAGAACTTCAGTCGTTTCAGCAAGCAAAATACAATGACTAAACGCCATTTGCAAAGATGCCAAAAAATGCATTCTCATTCTTGCAACTGACACCATACCACCAGCTACATATGGACTTACACCACAAAATGGGTGAATCATACTGAAAAAGAGTTTGGGGCAAAAGCAGTACCTTACAGTCAATACCTAATAGATTTCAAAATTGCTATGTTTACAAAAATACTGAAAATTCACAAAACCCTGAATTCAGTCCACTTCTAAGAGCATAAATGGGCAAAAAAATGGTGAAGGCATCATTTTGTGAAAGACAGAAGTAATGTTTCTAGTTTCTCTTGTTGCTACAAAAGCACTGTCATGGAAGACAGAAAACATGGAGATCACACAGGAAGTCAAAATGAGCATCCATATCTTTAAAAAGATCAATTTCAAAAATAAATGTTCACTTGTTGGACTCAAGTTCCAACACAACTGAAAAAATAAAACAGCTCTAACATGCTTCCAGTTTTACACACAACCACAAAACCCTACCAAGTTTCATTTCTTTGAAATTGCACTCTTCCAGAACATAACTATACACATGACAAGTCACTAAAATGTTTCCAAGTTGAAGAAAAAAGAGTTGCTTGAGTTCCTTACTTCATAAAGATACAGAAGCAAAGTGTCCTAAGTTGATGAGATTAGTGATTAACTTCAGAAGCTGGGGCATTAACATTAAAATTGTCAAAGCCTGCACTTGCAGATGAGATCGGAGGTGCTTGATAAGTTGTAGGTGCAACCATAGAGGGAGCACCACTAGACAGAGCAGGTGGTGCCATACTCCTGGGAACAGTTGGTGGGGCAATCGCTGTAGGAGGCCTTGGAACACCATTTAGTTGGCCCGGTAAGGTAGGAGCACCGGGTAGTGCTACCATTGGTGGCATGCCTGGAGCAACAACATAACCAGGCAATGCCATCAGAAAAATGGAAGCTCAGTTCCACCACCACAGGACTTGAATACCACTGAAAACATGCAATAAGGGTCTGATAGTGGAGCCATGGCTAAAATTGGAGTCCATCATTCAAAATATAATGTATGTATCTGCCCATGTGACTGACCAGTGTCTCTATTGATAGATGGAAATTTCTAAGCCTACATAAATCTCTCAACATAACAAAGATTTCCAGCTAATGACCATTGTAGCAGATAAAAGATAATTGGATAATCATACAGATGACAATAACAGGATTATGTGACATACAGCAAAAGATGGCAATAAACACGCACAAATGTGCACAAACTGATTGACAAAGTTGCATCTCATCAAGAAAAATTTCAACATTGAATCATCAATTATGCCTATAACCAAAGTCACATGATTAGAAAAAATTTCATAACAATACATAATATCAAGTCCATGAAAAGAAATCTGATAATGGTGTACTACTCAATCCATTGTTGTGATGCAAAAATGTGGTTTAATTGTTTATGGTTAACTGGTTATGCATCAATCCACACACACACACACACACACAGCTGTCTCTTATACACATCTAGATGTGTATAAGAGACAGGTGTACTACTCAATCCATTGTTGTGATGCAAAAATGTGGTTTAATTGTTTATGGTTAACTGTTTATGCATCAATCCACACACACACACACACACACACAGAGGCAACAACCAAAAACCAAACACAAGAAGAAGAAGACCACAAAAACAGGGCAGATAGACATTGCGTGTTGACATGTTACCTGGAGCACCAGGAACAGGTCTTGGTAAAACAGGAGGCCTTATCCCAGGGAAAGGAGCATTCATAGGCAACTGTCCTGGGACAGGCATTACGGGTGTTGGTAGGATAGGGACTCGGGGCCTCTGAGACAACAAATGCTGATTGTAGGCAGCTCCAACCTGCTGGAATGCTGCAGTTTGGCCAAGGTGTTCTTTTATCCTTTGGTCAATCAAACTCTGGGTTTGCTGTTCCTCAAACTGCTGGTAGTAGGCTCTCACATTTGCCTACCCCCCCCCCAAAAAAAAAAAAAAAGAAACTCACCAAGTTACATAATAACAACTGGTATACCGAGTAAATAATCAACAAAAGACAGAACACAAATCAAAAGTACCTTGTGTTTGTAACCTGCGTTATGTTGCTTTCTAACAGAGGGCTGAAAGTTATCAGAGAAGATCATCAGAAATTTACAAAGTTTTTACTATCCAAGCAAGCTGAACAAAATAAACTAATTTTCAGTATTTTAAAGAAAATTAAGTTTACTTCAGCTAGTTTATCACTAAAAAGCGCTTAATAGCAATGCAACCGGACAGATAAAATTGATCGAAACGCAAGATTACACAATCTAAACAGCAATCACGAACGGCAAGAAAACAAAATAAAGCAGGAAATTAGTAACTGCAGCACGAAAAGGCAAAGAGGCTTACTGAATCGTGGGTCAAATATGTGTCGCAATAGTCACAGTAATACCTGCAAAAAAAAAAAAAAAGTTAGATCGGAGGCCGCGCTGCCATTAAAATGCCAAAAAAGAAGCCTGAGGACATACCGAGGCATGGCCGCGTTTAACCTCCTATGATACTAGTGGTTATGGGATCCAAACCCTCGAGCAACGAATTGGAGCAAAAACTCAAGAAACCCCGAAACAAAAACGAAGATGGTGTTCGAAAATGAAAAATTAGAATAAAATAAAATAAGACTAAATAACCCATAAAATTTACATAAATTGGGTACATTAAAATTTTACTGTTTCAAAAAATTTTCAAATTACATAATAAATACGAAAAAGGAGAACACTTACAAATTTTATATTTAATCTCCTGTAATATTAATCTGCTTTCGCCTTCACAATATAATTATATTCTTTTTATAATTCATAACACACCTCTTCAACAATTAATTACGAAAACAACTGAGTCTCCTCACAACCTTAACTTTTCTTTAATTTTCAACTTAATTGATATGTTTATTGGATTTTTTATATCAAAAATCTTTATGATTAAAGAAAAAGTTTTAATTGTAATCGATATTTTTTTTTTCGTTTTCACTGAAATCTTTTCACTACTAACATTGTTTTATATTTCTTATTGCTGTTATGTTTTTTATTGACTTACTAAACACATGCAATGTTCAGTGTTAATTGAATTAATTGGTATGTACGATTTTTCTTTATAATAAATTCATTTCTCTTCCTTGCTAATTTTTAACTTATATTACTTAGTTAAAGTATTATAACACTATAGAGAATTATATATTTTACCAAATGTTATTATTTGTGTTATTAGTGTAAAATTTTTAATTATAGTGAAATATTTTTAAAATTTTTTTTTATATTATATAAAAATTTCCTTCAAACTTAATATATGTTTTCTCTTTTAATAAATTTATTTTTTTAAAAAAAAATATTTTTATTAAATTTGATATTTTATTTTTAATATTTTTTTATTTTAATATGATATATGAATTTTCTTAATAAAAAAATACTTGTAAAATTTAAAATTTAATTTATTATTTATATTAACATACAATTAAAAATTTTTGAGTGTAAAAAAATATACTTTTTTTATCTATTTAACTCTTTTTAATAATTTTCCTTTCGAGAAAAAAAATGAATTTAGTTGATTAAATAAAATATAATATTAAAAATATCAATTTAAAATATTTTTAATAATTTTACATATATTCTTATATTTTAAACATGTATATTCAGAATTTTATTTGTTTATTTTTATAATTATTTTTTTAATCTAAGTCTTATTATTTATACATAACTCTTTAAAATTTTTATTGTCATACTTATCATTATTATCAATTTTCAAATATTTTATTTTAAGGTTGAATTTATTATCTACTTTATTATTTTCTAATACTTTTTCTTTAATTTACTTTTGAGGTTATATAAGCTTTTTAGAGGTAGATTGCGATCAAACGATGATCCATAGAGTGGGGCCGGACTAGCCTTATAAAACGACACCAAAAACACTATTGATACTAACCTATACGCCAATATTATATTAACTTTTCTTATTGTTAGGTTATCAGCTGCTTGCCTTCCAAATGATAAGTATGCTACCATTTAAATAGCATGGTCCATCATATCTATTTGATTTTAGTTTAAAAGTTTTAAGCTGAAAGTGATACAATCATACTCGGTGCATGTTGTCTCAGAAGAACGTTACTGACTTGTTAATGACTAGCTGGACAGTCATGCATTAGGATATTAATCCAGCTCCATACAAGTGTGAGTGAGAGATACTCGACTACTCAATCTTCTACTTGGTGTTTTAGTGTAGTCCCAAGAAAAATGTCAGAAAACAGGCATTTTTTATCCTAGCTTTCGGCTGATAATTGGTCAGAGCCTATGTCACAAATAACCCATTAAACTAAAAATCCCAAGTCATCAATCATAGTCTTGCTTATGATGTTTATAAAATATACCCCTTTGAAGTAGGATATAATCCTTAAAAAGGAGCATGAGAATCGGTCCCAGGTACATCTCTTTTGTTTCCCAATCAGTGCGTTACATCATCACGTCATCTTCCCTGCCAATGGTTGCCTTATTTGGATCAAGGCCAGTGGATCGATTGAAGATTGCATATCGTTATTCAATAAAGAAAGCCTTTTTTTTTTTTTTAATCTAATGTCCACTTCAGAATCGGAAAGTGGATGTCAACCGGGAGGCATTGTCAACTTATAGAAATTTAGAAACTTTTTTTTTTTTTTCAATTGCTTTTGGTAAACACAGAACTACTAAAAGCCATTGACATTGAGAAGGTTGAGAGAGAGAGAGAGAGAGAGAGAGGTACACAGAATCCTGCAAGGGCTTTCTTGCGCCCGATTTTTACAATAATGCCCCTCTCCAATCGTTTGTACGCTTTCTTGCGCCCGATTTGTTGAACAACTTTGATTTCGTATAAACCCAAGCAACGTTAAACTAGAGTGCATAACAAAGCGTTGTTGTAATTTAGTATTTAAAGAATTCTTTTGTATTATGCGAATTATAAATTTGAATTTAAGTTAAAGTGTTTAGTATGAATACATGTGATGTATCATGTTTTCTCATTTTTATAAGAAAATAATAATATTTTTTTAAAAAACTTAATGTATTCTATCTTTTTTTTTAATATGAAATTTTTGTTTACTAATTTATTTTTTCATTTTTCATTTTGTATTGTCTGCTTTGTTTTGGTACTCTTTCATGGCATTGCATTGTACACTTGTGTCCTTATCACTCCTCCTTATCATTATAATACATCATGTAAGCAAATTACCAAAAAAAAGACACGTTTCTCTTACAATTGCTAAAATTTTATAGAGAACTCCAATTCTTATTAGATTTTAAATTTTATAGAGAACTCCAATTCTTATTAGATTTTAAATTTAATTTTGACATCTTCGTAACATTGACATTTAAAGTTTAGTTATTTATTAGTCACATGACATAGCTACTTAAATTCTTAATTTTAGTCTAAAGTTCAAAACTTTAATGACTTGAAATCATAATATTGAGGCAAATTAAATGGAATTAGCAAGTTGAAATTATAAAATTTTACTGTGTCTTTTTCTTTTTATTAACAAGCTCGAGTTATAAAATATTGATTTTGCTGAATTCCTACAAACAAGTCCAAAAGGGGAAACACACAGTTCATTTCTTTTGAGATTATTTTCAAGCTAAAGCCAGAGTATTTGTAAAGAGAATCAATGCGAGGAAGAAATAGACAAAAAATTTAAAAAAATATATGATTGGCAGCAATAAATTATCATGTGACGTCAACCAATAGTACCGTAAAATAATAATAATAAAAATAATAATAAAACAGAGACACAAATCGAAATAACGTAGCATTGACTGTGAGAAACTGAGAATTATTTGTTTTCATAAAAGGTAGGCACATGCTTATAACGTCTATCAGTTTAGGCCAGGCAAGTACGTCCTTCGTCACAGAAACTTTTGTCCCTCCTGAAAAGGACCACTACTTTTGGCAAATTTTCATTTTTCCTACTCTCCCACTAGCATAAAATAAATCAAATGAACATGTAAACCAGTAAGAACTAGGAAATAGCACAGTTCTTTCAAATTCCGATCAGCGGGCTTACAAAAAAGGAGAAAATATTCAAAGATGCGGGGTGACATAGAATTGGAACGTTGGTGTGCTGAAAGGTAACATGAGGTAGTTGCCATGCAGGCGGTAGACAAGATTTAAAATTGGAGGAAAAGGGGGGAAAGAAAATGTTGTCATGGAAAGAGGCTGATTGGCGCCAGACTGATGCTGCGATGCCAAACCTGGAGGAGACTTGTCGTTTTCGTTGGATTTCGAATCTTCCATCCTTAGCTTATTTGCTGAGAACACGAGTCATCTTTGGTCCTTTTATCATTGGCGGAATCGCCGAAACTCAAACTGAAGTTGCACATTCCTTTACCTTTCCACATCAATTTCACGGTGAATTTCATGGAAAATTCCCATGAAGTGTGACAAAAATTGAATTAGGTCCCTTCGACCTCTAAACTCGATTTCTCTTAGGTCTATTATTTGTAGGTCCATCAAGTATTTCGGACTCATAAGTCTCCTTCGTTACCACTCAATGTTCACATCAACAATAAAATGTGCGAAATTAAATATATTATTTTAAATTTTATAAATAATAAAATTAACTGCTCATTATGAAATTAAATATTAAAGTGTTAATGTCATGTTCATGTTCGGTACCTGTTAATTTTCATTTGTTGTGTAAGCAGTGATTTCCACTTGGTTAAATTTAATATCCACAATTCTGGCTATGCTTATCAATGATGAATACCATTGTTTAAAATTATTGGTTGGAAGCATCATTTTTGTTTTTGTTTTTGTTTTTTTTTTTTAAAAAAAAGGCAATCTAGTTAGTGATTATTTGTTAGTAATTAATAATAGACTGAGGAATTAAAACTTATAATTTTTAATAAGAATGGTCTATACGTATCTTTTTATTCCCTGTTATTTTTTCATTGACTTCATTTTCCCGGGGGGAAGGATCAACGAGCCAATCCCAGGACTCTGAGGCCTCCACCAAAGGGCGAATTTATTAACGTGCAAGTTCTAAATTCGATCCACGTCGGCGAGCTACAACCATCGCGGAAACAGCTGTGGGGATAAAAACGTAATTAAAGCAAAGATCAAGCCCGATTACTCTGCATTTAATTATGATATATCTCTCAAAGATCCAACCTCGCTAATCCAGAAAACTCTCAATTCGTTCAGCGACGACTTCACGATAAAATTTTTTTTAAAAAAGAGTAAAATACCAAAGGAAGGAAGAAAGAAGGAAACGGGGAATTTAGAGAGAGAAAAGAAAACGAGTGAATTCCAGTGAGAGGGAAACAATAAGCAGAGAGTGCGCGCGCGCGTGTTTTGTAGGCATTAATGGCGGATGAGAACGTGAAGCTGTTCGTAGGTCAAGTGCCGAAGCACATGACCGAAGCACAGCTTCTGGCAATGTTCAAAGAGTTCGCTCTTGTCGACGAGGTCAACATCATCAAAGACAGGACCACGCGCGCTTCCAGAGGTGTGCCTTTTTCCTTTCTATCCGCATTCTCCAAATCTCTCGCATTCTCTGTCCGTCTCATTCTTTTCTGTTTCTGGTTCTGATTTTTTCCTGATTTATTCTGTTTAATTTGAGATTCCTGGCGTTTAGAACCCTAATTTTTGTGACCTCTGGCTTCTTTAGGATGTTGTTTTGTAATATGTCCGTCAAGGCAGGAAGCGGACAAAGCAGTCAATGCGTGTCATAATAAGAAAACATTGCCTGGGGTTAGTGCAAACTATGATCTCTGTTTCCTGTTCCTTTATTTATCGTCATCGCTTTGCACCGTGGTCAAAGGTTGTAGGATTTTAACCTGTGCGGTGTGTGAATTCTGTTAGCACCTAAGCGGCAGTTGTTTAGCATGTAAGAATCTTAACAATGACCTTGTAGTTGTAGTAGTTACCCTGTGCAGTTTGATTATCAACTAAAAAAAATTAGTCTGGATTTGGTAATTTTAATTACTCAAAATCATTGTAAAAGCTTTAGAATCTTTAGAACATGTAATAGCAATACTTCGGACTTCATGGCATTGAGGTATCAACTGCCCACTGTTGATCCTTACAGTTTCTTTTGCCAATCATGTGAAAATAGATGTTGATAGTTTGATTGTCCATTGACCCATGATCTTAAATCCCTGGATCTATGTTAAATTTTTGAAAATGTTCTTGCACAATTTACTTTTCTGATGCATTTGTGCTTCCTTCTCTATAATGAAAATGCACTCTTTTTCTCTGTTCAATCCAGGCATCTAGCCCATTGCAAGTGAAGTATGCAGATGGCGAGTTGGAAAGACTAGGTGTAATATAATTTCATTGAGTGTTTATGGAATTTTCATTGAGATGGTTACATTATATTTTCTTATTTGGTTTTTATGTTTTCTTAAAAACAATCTTGGATTCTTACACTATTCTTAATGCACTTTGTTTTCCAATTTTTTCTACTGTTTCTTTAATCCAGAACACAAACTCTTTGTCGGTATGCTTCCAAAAAATGTTTCTGAAAGTGAAGTGTCTGATTTGTTCTCTAAATATGGAACTGTAAAGGACTTACAGATCCTAAGAGGTTCTCAGCAAACGAGGAAAGGTACTTATTAATGCGACAATTCCTTTCTGTTTCTTGTTTGTGAATGCTTTTCTATTTGTTCTGCACTAATCTAATTCATTTGTAGGATGTGCTTTTTTGAAATACGAGACAAAAGAACAAGCCCTTTCTGCCATGGAGGGAATCAATGGAAAACATAAAATGGAGGTCTGTATTTAATAACTACAAGCCTTTAGCTAAAAAGGGTTTTATTCAAAACTGTATTTGGGATTCCTATTCTGGAGTTTTGTTTGTCTTTTATCTTGTAGATTGACCATGGTTAGGTGGGATAACTTGATTATTGCAGTTGCATCATATATGCATTTACTGTATTAAATATTTACCTTTTTTTTTTGTGCATATGAGCAGCAAACAATAATTTTTCATCAACTAATTGAGTGTGCTGATAAGTAGTGGGTCTATAATCAGAAACTCTTTCAAATTCCGGTAAATTGATTACCAGTTCTTGCCTGATAGTTGTTACTTCAAGTTCATTTATTGTTGTTATTAATAAGTAAGTGAAGGGCAGACATTTATTTTGGTGAATTGACTGCAACAATTTGAAGTCTGATTGTTATGTTTCACTTTAATAGGGTGCAAGTGTTCCTTTGGTTGTCAAATGGGCAGATACCGAAAAGGAAAGGCAGGCCCGAAGGGCTCTGAAAGCACAGTCTCAGGCATCTAATCTCTCAATCAATGATTCACAACACACTTCATTATTTGGTGCCTTGCCTATGGGATACACCCCCACTTACAATGGTTATGGATACCAGGTAAGTTGTTTAACTTCTTTGTAAGGGATGTATTTCAGCGTTTGGGATGTTCTGCAACTCTGCATAAACATATTGTTACAATTTGTTTACTTCTATCCTGACTTTCTAATTTATACACTTCTATCAAATTTTATTAATCTATTTTTCACCGGAGAGGAATATTCTGGTATTCATAATATCTTACTTGCAGGCTCCTGGAACTTATGGCCTTATGCCATACCGCCTGTCACCTATGCAGAATCGACACATTTTTCATCAAAGTGCTTTTCATGGTATAATACCTGCAGTAAGTGAGGGAACTGCATTACAGGGTGCAATCAGAACTGACCTTGGTCCCAGTATGGCTCCTAGGAACTATGCAATGCATCCAGGAAGCTATTTAGGCTCTGCTTATCCTCCAGTGCCAGGTCTTCAGTATCCCATTGCATATCCTGGAGGAGGAATGGTGAGTCACCAGCCCGTGAATGGTTCACCGAGTTCAGCGACACCTCCAGTTGCAAGTGGTAATTCCATGTCATCATCAGGCACTAGTACAAGTTCTCGGGGTCAAGTTGAAGGTTTTTTTTTTTTTAAATTCGCATTCCAGATTTTCTTTAATGTCCTTGGTGATACTTTCCTGCTAACCATTCTTTCTCAACTTAGGTCCACCAGGTGCTAATCTTTTCATATATCATATACCTCAAGAATTTGGTGATCCAGAGCTTGCCAATGCTTTTCAAGCATTTGGTAAGGTCTTGAGTGCCAAGGTCTTTGTTGATAAGTCAACTGGTGTCAGCAAATGTTTTGGTATGCACACCTTCAATTTGCTGCATTTGCATCTGGAACTTGTTTTGGTTTTATTCCTAACTTGTCTTTGTTTGCAGGTTTTGTTAGTTATGACAGTCCAAAGGCAGCTCAGGCTGCAATTAGTATGATGAATGGAAAACAATTAGGTAGTAAGAAATTGAAGGTTCAGCTTAAAAGAGATAACAAACAGGGTAAACCTTATTGATCAGAAGGTGAGTTATGGAAGCAAGCAGAAATCTCTTTGATATGTGGTCGTGAGCAACTTGGATAAGTGAGAGTGACCACTGTATCAGCATTTTGGGTGGATTGATGATATGTGATTATGATCATTACTCCATCCTTATAATTGCCTCATGGGATGTAAATCCCAAAATTTGTAATTCTTGGTGCATCATGTGCCAATAGAATTTGTACTGTGTACCATGGAAATTCTTCAGACATTAATTATTGATTTATTGATTTTTATGCAATAACTTGTGCCTTGACAAAATGAAAACCAATTTTATTGTTCCCCAATGCTATAGCACTTCTTGTTTTTGTATAGCAACAATTGTAAAACATTGAATAGCCACTGCAATCATTCTGATACCCTTGTGCAAAAATCCAAGCATGGAATGCCTGTCAGTGTTCCTTATATTGCATATTAGTACCCATCTCCCATTAATATTCAGGTATGGTGCTATATTTACATTTATTTTTCCTGTTGTTTTTCTTTGGCTTTGTAATTCATTATGCTGATGAATGTATTTATTAAATTTAACTATCTGTGCAATTATTTTATGTCAGGTTCTGGTTGGATTTAGAAAACAAATTGGCATCATTATAAGTTGGTATCATTTCCCATTGGGAATGTTGTTTTTGGTAAATCTTGCTGCAGGACATTTCAAGTATTTCAAATGCTCCCTTTAGCTTTTTTATGCAGATAGTCGCTTTCTGCTATTCATTCCTGAATGTTGGAGAAAGCACTCGGTGATTGTTTATTTGATTCGACCGAGGAAACTCTGTTTTTCAAGCTTTGCATGCATGCAAGTATTTATCCTCATGGTTGCTGCCTGCGTGGCAATCTCTGTTTCATTAATGGGCAAGCAGATCTGGGAAAGGTTCAATGCTTCTTTGTAAGTATATCTGTTCTGTTGAGCTTGAAATATTTTTATAAAAGGAATGAACAGAAACGTTATTGCTGAAATGAAATTGTGGATGAGAAAAGGTTTGTTGCCTTGCCTTTAAAGTCTCAATTGTCTCCAATTCAAGCAGTTTGGTGAGCATTTCTTGAGTGTGTGAAGGTTTTTTCTCACTTACCCAAATAACTTGAGCACCTCTTTGATATATTCGATTAGAAAATCTTCACCGTGTGAACCAATTTACGCCAAGATAGATGCCATCTATGATGTGAATACACTGACGATTAGTAACCTATTAAATCCTACATCATCCTTTTGTACTTTCCACCACTTCAAGTCAATAGAAGTTATTTCCCATTTGTAATTTTTCTGCCATCTGTGTAGATGAGGGTTGGCACCCCTATAAATTGCAAGGGGTGTTTCCCTTTGCTGGGAAGTACAGTCCCAGAGCTTGGAGAAACTTTCGTAGAGAAGCTTATGTCCAGGTTCAGGCTTGGCACATTCAGTGAGTTCTAAGCTTAACAATCTACAAAGTTTGGATGTCGAAGCTTTTTCTCAGATCAAATTTAACCTTTGATATGCATATAAAATCCCTTCTTGTTATGCAAGACGCGGTCGTCATTGATGCTTTGAGTTAAAAACTTGCGGCATTTGATTGAAAGCCCCAACCCGACCATTTCAGAACCTAGGAAAATGTATGGTTAGCACCATGTCCACCTCTTCCATAACTAATAAGGGATTAGGTGCGCGTACCCTGCTCAAAGCATCAATTGTGAGTAGAATAACCTTGCAAGCGTCAATTGCCTATGGATGACTTCTTGTACTAATTAAAGCGCGTCTATTTCCTGTCAAGTAGTAACTTATTTATTGGTTTCTGTTGACTGGATTCAAAATGCATACTTGATTTTATGCGAAAAGAAGGTTAGATTTTAAAAAGCGAAATTTAAAATATATCTTTAGCAGAAAGCATAAACTATTTGTAAAATATGTTTGGCATTAGCCAAGATTGCTGTCAATTAGTGCATCACTCAGCCACTTTGGATCATGAAACCGGATTTCTGCCCTTGATTCCAATAACAGTCAGTTTCCCTCTACTGCTTTATTTCAGGGATTTAAATTTTCACCAGCTGAATTCCAGACTTGTCTCTGATGCAGTCAATTAGGAATCGAGGATGAATGATAATGTAATCTTAAGCCCATTATTACACCACACCTTCACGAAAAGTTTCCTGGTTTTTTTTTTTTTTGTTTTGACTATCTATAAATTATAAGGTCGTCATTAGGAGTGAAGGATATTATTTGTCCGATACATATTATAATCGAGGGAAGGCTACGGTCCCAAACTTTAAATGTTAATGGCAAGGCGTGCAATAATAAAGACATCTTGGTGAATCTAGAGTATTGCTCTAGTGGGGATCACGGTTGAGCACCGCTGTCCAAAATTCAAATAAACACGTTGTTGATTCTAATGACTCTCTGTCATTAAAAGGTTGGAATATTGGATGATATGCGTAAGCAAATGGTGCAAGTAATGCCAAAGAAAGGGTGACAATAGGAAATGCATTGAATAAACGAGCAACTTTTAATCACGACGTCCAACTGATTTTCTTGGCGTCAGTTTAGTGGTAAGGGAAGGGTGTGCTGCCTGACATGTCAAACTGTAGATTTTGTATTTCGTCTAAAAGTAAAACACGAGAAAAACGATGCGAAGTTGTCTATGCTCTCTATTTTACTAACCTAAATAAAGTCTGACACGATAGTTTTCTTTGACTGGTGTATTTATGTTGAGTAAATTGAGAGTGATTAGTCAAAAGAAACACTGCAGTCACCAACGTTGAATCGTATAGGTTTCGGAAATAGGAACTTTTTATGTGGCATTCGCATATCGGGTTATAGGAGGAAATTCAAAAGCCATCTGAACTTGAGGAATTCACTTGTTTAGTTTGCCTAATTCAAAAAAAAAAATCCCTTGTAGAATTTGATTGAATCACCTCACGTTGAGGGAATTAAAAACCCATTACGGGAGTGTTTTCACTTTCCACAAGTTCTCTCGTTGAGGGATTTGGACTAATTAGCTCATTCTCTTAATACTTTATTGTTTAATCTTGTTTAGTATATTTGTAACTTTATATGCAATTTCTAGAAACTTAAATTAGCTCAACCAGATAACAAAAATTCTGAATTTCCGTGACTTTAAAATGAAAATTTTCATTAATTCTAAAAATATAAAATTGTTCAAATTCTTGGATTTTAGAGTACGCATACCTAAGCTTTCAGAAAGCTGAAAGTCCGCCCAATACGACGGAAAAGCCGATGGGGTGTGACAAATGGTCTTCCCTTCTAGTGGAATTATTTTCCTTCTAGAAGCCTACAAACTGTTTCCTTACCCTCTTTCCTGTGCAAAAAAAAGTCTTTTTCATTGCAAAGACAAAACTATATTCTGGTATTTTAGAGAATATTTTAGTAATTAACTAATTTTATATTTATTTTTAAAATTTTTTGTTTTATTTTTTTTTTAAAAAAAATTAATATATATATAAATAAATATGAAGTTATTTCTTCTAGAAAATCAGGCACAAGGGTTGTGTCATGTCCAATCCATTTCAGCACGCAGCATGTCTTTTTTAATATATAGTTAGCTTAATATTACTTGGAACTTTTGAAGGAGGCCGACCTAAAAGAGAATGGCCCTCAAAGATTTCAAGGTGCCGAACAAGATATAACCCATTTATAATAATAGGAAGATTGGTCATTCCAAATGTCTCGTGGCTTAAAAAAAGGTACAGGCTATCTATCATGGAAAATTCACTCTCTTTCCCTGCGAAGCAAACGGGCAATGCACAGTTCAGTTTCATTGATGCGTCTTCTTTCTTTGTTGTGGAAGCCACCGGTGATTCCGAGGTCGATCTTGATCCAAACGTAGCCACCGAAGATCTCGCAGTTGGGGGTGATGATGATGCCGAGTCTTCCAGCTGCGACGTGTCGGACCAGTCACGTGTGCCTGAGTTCAATTACAGTAGCTTTGAAAAAGTTGAAGAATCAAACGTTAATGATGTTGTTGTTGATGATGATGAGGAGGAGGAGGAGGAGGAGGTGGAGAAGGATCGGCGAGACGTGGGGTCAGATGGGTTGCAAGGTATCGACAAAAAATCATGTGTTTCTTTGGATTCAACCAATGAATCTATGAACGAGATGGAAAAGAGCAGGCTTTTTTGGGAGACTTGCTTGGCTTCCTAGAGGGTAGTTTTTCCTTGGAGCCGCCAGTCCCGGGATTTCCATTCTTTCTTGTTCTTGGTTTTGGGGTTTCTTTAATTTTCTTCATTTTGCGATAAAAAGGATGATGTGGGATAGATATTAAACACACCATCATCGTTGGATGGAGATTGCGATTGTACAAAGGCTAAAAGGTACAAGATCTCCAAGAATTTCTATATAAGTACATCTCGTTAGCTATGGTAGCTGTAGTACTTTTAATCCTGGCAGCAACTGAGTTAGATGAATGGAATTGAAGAAAATCACTTTGTGATATTGATTTTGGCCAAAGAGTTTCCAACAGAGATCGGAAAGAAGATGAGCGAAGAGATGCAGTGTGGTAAATTCAATATCTTCAGCGAGCATGAAGGCTTTGCAAATGATAGAAATTCAATTAGTAGATTATCATTACATCAAATCGACAAAGAAATTTGTTACCAATCTTTTGGTTGTTACTGTTTAACAAATGTTTAGATCTTGATGGGATCCGATGCCACTGTTAGTAAACAAAATGAACTCCAGGATGGCAGTACTTTCAAAGGATCTGTGATGCTAATTAATTTCCTAGCATGCTTTTCTTTTTTTTTTAATGTCCTTTTCTCCCCTGAAAAGCTGCTCCCATTTGTGCATCAGTTTTGGGGAAGAGAAAATTCAGTCAACAAAGCAAAAGCAAAAGCAAATACATAAATTCCCTTTTTTTTTTTTCTTTCCTTTTTTCACTGCTTGCGCTATGGGACTGTAAAATCCGAAGTGCACGAATACTTATAAATTTCTCGAGATTGCCTTGCTAGAAGCTGTTTGAAATATAGATCCTCCGAAAAGAGATCCACACAAAAGAATAGTGCGGTTCTAAGCTAACATTTGGAAGTTTCAAATTATTGAAATTCATGGCAGGGCTACCATATGCATGATATGATTGTGGCCAGTAATAAATGTTAAGCAAATCAAGCAACATAGCATCATCAATTCGATGAAAAATAAAATTTAAAAAAAACAAACAAATTCCAGATTGAAGATAGGCACAAATACAATGAAGACCTACAATTCAGGAACTCCATCCATTCCTGAGAAACAGCTTGCGGTTAGAAATCCACAACACAGCAAACTCCTGCTCTAAGATGAAAATTTCAGAATAAGCATAAGTTCAGCCCATAGCTGAACCACTGCATTAACGATTTACCACGATCTAACACTGTTTAAGGCCACTGAAGTGAATCCCACGTAGTTAATACAGTGTTAACAGTAGAGAGCAAATCAAAGACAGCTAACAAAGGGTTCTCCTGTGTGCAATGAAAAGTTAGTCAGCAGATTCTCTAGACACGAATAGTTGCACATCATCGACCATCTGCATATCAACAATTTCATTTTCTTTGGAAGGACTTCTATCAATCTTTTGACCTACAGCCATCAAACTTGCCCCTGAGTCTTCTCCATCACTTGTAGAGGCACTGGAATTTTCGTTTTTGCTATCAGTGAAGGATACACCTGACTCCATCTTGAAACCAAAGCAACTTTTGGGACTCGCATCCTCCCTTGGTAAATCACATGCTCGCTGCTCCAAAAAAGTATTGGTGGCATTTCTGTTTTCATCCAAATGTCTCAAGAAGCACACTTCGATCTCGCTTAGTGACTCCACTTCATCATCTTCATTTCCAGGGCTGTAATTGGCATGTTCATCATAGTCTGAAGGCAACTGTCTCAATTCAAAGCTGGTATCCATATCAAGCTGCTCGTCAAACTCCTCATCAGATTGCCCTCCAGATGAACCAGATGACATTGGTGAATATCCTCCAGTTGCAGTCTCTTCACGGTCCCTCAGTGTTTTCATAATTAAGGTTTTAAGCAAGTTCATAACTTGTACAGCATGCATCAGTGCTGTTAATGGATCAGACATCTGTTTATGGACATAGAGAATCACTCACTTTTAAGAAAGAAATGAGACACGACTCAATGAAAAGACTTGTTACAATTAACGGTGATCCTTTTTTTTTAATTTATTTTTTAAGCTTCCAAAAGCTATGTCTCGTTATTGAAGGAAAAGCCTGCTTCATCTTACAAGGTCACCTGATGATGAAAAATTACCTGAGTCATGTTTGGAGCAAAGACCATTGCAATGTTTCTAGCATTCATTTTATTGAAATCTTCTTCCTCAACGACATCAGCCATAAGATCAACAGCCCAGTTGAGCAATGCTGCTTCAGTTGGCTTTAGCTTCTTGACAAGCTCAACAGATTCTTCTTCCGTGTTGCATTGGAGAACTTGTTCAGAGGAAAGCCCATCCAGCACACCAGAAGGAAGCTCTCTGAACCAGGCCTTTATGAGGCCTGCCAAACAATGGACATCAATATCATCTGGCACAATGCCTCTGTTCAGCTGGCCCCTAACATGCTCCTCCTGGCCATTTTCAGCATTTATGCGGAAAATTCCTTCAGCCTACAAAATCAGCCAAAGGAAATGCCAAGGCAAGTCAATCCAGGGTCACAATCCTGGTAACTCTATACTAGTACTTTAATTGGATGGTATGAGATATTAACAAAAAAAGAATTACCTTTAAACCCCCTTGCGAGTATAACCTCTCCTGCATAAGCAAGAGAATTGTAGGGACACTGTTGCCTCTTGAATCAAATGAGCATTGCATGGATTCAGCCGAAACACCAAACACACTAGCACTACAAAAATTGACAGACCTCCGTAAAACACACATACCAGCCCAAAAAACCAATAATGACCAAGCAATTCAAAAAAGTTAACAAGTGAAATTGAAAAGGAAAGTTATTGGGGGTAAAAGTTGAAGAAATTGAACGAGTGAGAGCACAAGATACAGTAAGTTGCTGAAAATCAATTGAAAATTTGGTAACGACATTATGCAGGAATTGATAATGACCAATAATGTTAGCTGCTAAGGAAGGAGAAGCAGGAGATTTGGGGTATGATTTCTATTCGCTTAGCACTAAGCGGCGAGGTGAGAAACTAATTGGCCAACTCTAAACACCATAACACACGAGATAAAAGGAAAATTGGCCCTAATGTGGAAGAAAATCTCAGCTCGTCGGTAACTTTCACTTTCTTTTTCTCTCTCTCAGTATAAACGCAAACACGGCAGTAAAACCATCTTGAAGCAACATAAGTTCGTAAAACAGAAATAATGAAAACAGGCAGAGCTGACTCTTCTCCCTCCCTCAGATCTAGTCTCCCTTGGGTAGATATACGTTCAAATATTTATAATTCTAAATTAAGACCAATTCAAATCTCATGTATTTAGGCCAACCCCAAAACCCAATTTTTTTTTTTGTCCATAAAGCCCCAATCTTTACGGAGAGAAGAAAAAAAAAACAAGAAGAAGAAGAAGAAGACAAGAAAAAAAAACACCAAGAAATGAGGATAAAAGAGGAAATAAACTACCTAGCACTGGGGACACGACAAGGGATCTCGACCTCAAATTCAACAGGCAGACCCAGAAAGCCGTTGAAGCGATCGAAGGTTACATGGGTTATGTGCTGAACGTTCGTGGGCCAGCTAATGTCCATGTGATGTACGGCGGTGATAACATCCTCTCGCTCCTCGATTCGGCAAGACACCAGGGATTTCCTTATGGCCGCCAAGAGAATCTCCACCATTGACAGCTGGTGGTTGTGCTCCTCTTCGCTACCTTTGGTCCCTTTCGTCCCCCTCCCGCCGCCTCCCCCACATCCACCTGCGCTCGTCACCATCACAAGCCCCGTCATTCTCTCTCTGTCTGTCTCTCTCTCTCTCTCTGCCAAACACGGCCCTTTGGTTTTTCGTTCACTCAAAAAGGTGCAGTTTACGATGTAGTGAATCCCTCTGTCTGTTTCTTTGTCTAGTTTAGCGTAAGAGAACGGAATGGGACTTAAGGATGAAGGAAGTGTATGGCGTCGTCGTTTCGTCTGTTTGTTTGTGTTGCATTGAAGAGAAGACGGGAGCTTTCAAGTTTGAAGCTCTTCCAAATTGGGAGTTCAAACGGCCACTCGTTTTTCAAATTTTCACGAGGAAATAAAATAAGGTATACTTTTTAATATTATTTTAATTTTAACGGAATATTTACATTTTATACCCCATATAATATTTGTATTTCATATCTCATATTTTTAAAAATTATAAAAAATATACTAACAATTACAAACAATAACCAAAGCCCCCCTGTTAACTTGCAGTTAATAAAAATAACACTCAATTATCAAAATACAGTTAAAAATTGACTTAAAAATACCAAAATACTCTTACAATTATTATTCTCTCGTCTTTTATTTTATAACTCATATTCTCTTTCCTCTCTTAAACTTACAACTACTTTTATTTTTTTACCCCAATTATTTTTTTCATTTAAAAAAAAAACTTAATTTATCTTAATATTAACTCACCATTCTATTTTTCTTCTTTTTCTTATACCACTACTTTTATCCACTCATACCATTATTTTTTCAATTATTTTTAAAATTATATTTATCTTAATCTTATCTTATCACTAATACTCTCTCTTTTCCTTAGTTATCATCTCCACTTACCAATCATCACCCTTTTCTCATTTTATCTAACTTAATCTTATCGTACCATTCATACTCTCCCACTCATCTCCATTAACCCATTATCACTCTTCTTTGTACTTAACTATAAATAGTTAATGAATAACTTTAAAATTAGTTCCAAACTCCATAATTTTTTTTAAAATGCAAGTAATCAAAAAATTAATGAGTTTAGAGATTGGTCCCAAGAGCAACAAATAAAAATTATTTTTTTAAAAAAAGTATGAGCCCTAAAATAATAAAATATGAACATAAAACAAAGAAACCAAACAATTATAAATTTTAAACATAATCTTATTTACAATTTTGTAAAGAGACAATAAGAATTTTGGTGAGAGACAAAGAAAAACAAACCAAGGTTAAGAATATAAATGTTTATAGAAAGAGAGGGGAAAGAAATAAGATAATGGTGCTAAGGTTACATTATAAAAATGAATATTTTAAAATTTTTATTTTATACAAGGGTATGATGAGTACTAATGTATATTAGTTTTTCTTTTAATTTAAGAAAATTTGATATATAAAGTGTAAATATAGGTTAAATTTAAAAAACAAAATGTAAATTTTTCTAATTTTAACTATTTATATGAAATTTGTATATGTTGGACAATTTTATCCTTCATATTTGAGTAATATATATGATTGTAGTGCAATTGTGCATTAGTGGCTTAATCAATGCTATAATTACTTTTAAGAATTTTATTTCGTAACTATAAAAATTAAACATGATAATTAAATATATTTTAATTATTAATTATAATTTATCTATTATTCATTAAAACATATTTCAATTGACACATAATTTATAAAAAATAAATTAATTACACTTAACAATTAAATTTAATAATAGGAGTATATGTTTAATTATTGTATTTAATTGTCATATGCCGGTAAGTTTTTGTAATTTTAAACCTATATGCCTTAATTGTTTGTTAGATATTTTACTTCAATTATGACTTTTAGTACCCATAAACTAACCAATAAAATTAAAATTAGTGCATTAGAGATATGTATCTCTCTATGAAATGGGTAGATATGGAAATAAAATTGAAATTAAAAAAAAAAAGGATCTTTTGCAATTTGTTTGGATTGGAGAGAAAGAAATGCAAGGAGAATTATTGAGAATTTAAAATGAGTAAGAAAAAAAACAAGAGTTAATAAGAAAAATTACAAATTTAGTCTTATTTTAATTTGTTTATAAAATAAAAAGAATATAATTAAGTTAATTCAACAAAATAATAAATATAATTAATTTGTTCGTGATATTACTTGACGAAGAAGTAGAGTGTACATTTTATTAAAGACTTTAAAATGAATTATTTTTAATTGTCTAATAACTTTTTGTTGTGTGCATTTGATTATTTTATTTTTTTATACAATACATTAAAATTAATTGATTTAAATAATTTTATACTTTGCATTATAATTGTATCTTTAAGTAATATAAATAAAATTACACTCCGTTATTGGAAACATCTAAATAAAGTCAACCTCACGTATTGCAAACACATTCCTTATTATTATTCTTAATGATAAGATTTTTCTTATTCTTCTTTTTTTTTTTTCTCTAAAGGAAAAAAATAATTTACTTCGTTACTCTCACTCACAGGTAGACTATTTACACGTTGGATTTCACTTATGTAAGCAATATATAAATAGCATGGTTAAAGGCACACTATCGAGCTAAAAATGACATTAAATGGGCAAAAAAAAAAAAAAAAGGGACAAAACATGCTAGGAAAAAAAAGCTTTAAAGATATGTGAATGGCGTCCATGGAAGGCATTCCTAAAAATGCATCCTTAGAATGCTCTCATTTTGCCGCAGCAGCATCTCTTATTCAAAAGAATCGCTTTCTAAAGGAATAAAATTGTGAGACCCCATTCAAAAATAAAATAATAATCCGATAAGCTATGGTGTTTCTCTTCTCCTTTGATAACGACGTTACATCCCTTTTGAGCGAGCTCAAAAAGAGGACGTCTTCCATGCATGCTTGAGCCTTTTGATTTGATCGTCATCCTTACACACTATGCAATACAGTGACTCAGTGCACTTTTTTTATTTTTATGACAATAGTTAGGTTAAAGAGAATCTAAAGTCTCGTATACTTTTTAGATACGGCACCACCTGTTATATCCGCCGGTAATAACGGACCCTTTTTATATTGATCTCTCGTTCTAGAGCAGGAGTTGGAAATGTGATCTCAGAGCAATGTACTCATCATCCTTGACGATTGAGAGATTTCGCAGAGTGGGTTTAGACACTGATGTCATCTTGTGAGCGCTACTCTGGACAAGGGACATTTCACTTTTGTTGGAAAAAGCAATTCGAATTTGTTGAACGACCGTTGGTGACTGATGCCTTTAGATTTCGAATTGGCCCATCAGTTTCCCGACCACTTCGATACTTACACTCATCATTCAATTCTTTTTAGGCATCAGAGTGTTAAATGGACTCCTTTTTTGTTTTATTTTAACACACACAAACTCTCTCTCTCTCTGCATTATTGTATTTCACGGGTTAAAATATTCCTGTCCATTAACAAATTTCTCATGGGTTTTGAACAGCAGTTGATGTTTATCGAGTGACTTCTATGTCCTCTTGTGTTTTAATTAGTTGGATCAGTAGGTGGTCGGAAATTGCTTTGAGATCACATTTCCAACTCCTGCTCTAGGAATGAGAGATCAATTGAGGCTACGTAGTTTGGATGGAACGTTTAGGTAAACTATCACTGTGCGCTAGCGACCCACAGCTACTAATTTTCTAGTATAACAATTCCACAGTTGTTCAGGGCTCTCAGACAATATGCACACCAGCAAAAGAGCAATGGGACGTTCAACTTTTAGAAATCTCGTTTCAACCTCCAACACAATTGTTCACTATGCAATTTATTTAGTTGTCCTCCTCCTCCGGCTGTACTTAACATGGCCAAGACAGTGAGGACGTTGTACCAAATAAAAACGTATTTTATAAATAAAATTAAATTAAATTTTAAGATTAAAGCAAACCCTGCATTGCTTTTATATATATATATATATATATATATATATATATATATTATAATCCGTCCAAACAAAAATGTATTTTATAAAATATGGGGCCACCTTCGTCCTGTGCGGAAGAGAGCCATGTGTGTGTGTGATCTACAGGGAGCGGACCAGATTGAATCTGTTGTTGTGGACCCATTTAGGATGTTAGCAACTTAGCCCCCCTCATTAATTTCTGGTGCGCTAAACTCTAAAAAAATGTATATGTCAAATCAGTACAGCTACGTGAACGCAAAGAGAGTTTTGACAGGTACAAAAATTTGAACACTCTATATAATATATTTTATATTATAAAAATATATATGATTATACGGATAGAAAAATAAAAAATTTTATATTATATATTTTATACTGTTATTTACTATGTTACAAAATAATAATATATATATATATATATATATATATATATTAAAATATATTTATATTTATTAACATTTATTATTATTTTTGTCACTTTTCGTATAAAAAAATATTAGAATTATGGGGCACCAGGCAAAAAGATCCCAAGTGAGTGGGTCCCTTCGAATGGTCCCTGTCGCTATCCTGTCATCGTTGAGTAACTCCCACCAAAATGCTACCGTTTGAATTTCAAACTAGTAATCTAAACCATTTGATCGTTGTCTCTCTCCGAAAACTAAATAAAATAACAATTTGAACGTTGCCTCCGTTGCTCCTTTCTATTCCCTTGTGTTTCTGTGTTGGTGGGACTCGGATTACATTTGTGTTGCTTTCGTTAAAGCACCGTGTTGCCTTGTCCATTAAACTCTGTTGAGATTCTAAGAACATTCATCTTGTTCCAAATTCATATATATTAAAATGATCAAAATTTTTAAAAAATTCATGAAATATTGATGCGGTGTCACTTAATTAATTTTAAAAATAATTTATTTAAATTTTAAATTTTTGATGAATTTTTATTGTTTGTAATATTTATTATTCATTTAGTAGTTAATTTGAAGTTATTTTTAGTATTTTAATAAAATTAAAATTTCAACATACATATAACTTATTATATTTATTTAATTACAGTTTAATATGCATTATATTTTATCCAATTCATATTAATAAATTTTTAAATATTAAAAAATACTCTTAATTTTTTTAGAAAAAGAAAAAAATACTCATAATTTTATACATACATACATCCATACATACATATATACATATATATTGTTAAAACTAAGAAATAATCAATAATTTTAATTTTATTTTAAAAAAAAAACCTATGTGATAATTTTTACTTAATTTTATAATTATTTAGTAGATTTTCACCATTTTAGTATTTGATATTAATTTAATTATTTATTTTATAATTTAATAGAATTAAAATTTAAACATGTAACTAATTTATTTAATTTACGTAATTACAATTTAACATTCATTACAGTTTATCTAATTTGAGTTAAAAATTATTAACATATATCTAAAATTTGTATAACACAAATACTTATAATTAAGAAAATAAAAGAATACTAGAAAAATAATTTCTAGAAAAATAAAAAATCTTTTTTTTATTTTTAGAGAGAAAAAAATATATTTCTAATTTTTTTAAAAGGAAAAAAACTCATATTCTAAGTTTTTTTATTTCTCTTTTTATTTTCTTAATATAAAAATAAAAAGTACTCTTAAATTTATGTTTATATTTTAAAAAATACTTATAAATTTTTTTATATTTTATATTTAAATAAAATAAATAATAAATATATTTTTCGACAAATATAATAAATTTGTACATTAAAAAGTCTAATATTAATTTAAGATACAATAAAAAAATGAAAAAAAAAAATATATAAGGGTCTAAATTTTGGAATGTTACTTTCATACCATGAATAATGAATAATATGGTGGGGGTAAGGAGGAGAAAAAAAAAATTTGTTGGTTCAAGCATTGTATATAGTTGCAAATATAATCATAAAAGTAATAGTGTACATAATAATTTATTCTAACTTACTTTTAATTGCACAATTAGGTGTACGAAAGACTTCATTCACTTTCTTTTTTCTTTTTTGTTGAAAGGAAGAAAACTAACAACAATCGTTAAAAAACGAAGTAAAAAACACAAGACAAACAATATAATAAAAGTGCTACGTAATGTCACCCTAACCATGTTCGCACGGAGTAGATCGCTCGTACCAAGCGATGGACTACCCCAAAAAGTGAAGTGATCAGAGATTGTCACTTCATTCTCTCTCTCTTCTCTTTGGAGTCAGTACATAAAGACAGACTTCATTCTTAGGGAAGTTAATGACTCCCTAACGGAGCATTCTTGAATGCAAAGTGGACGCAACGCTAAAGCAATCGATCGCAAAGTTGATCGTCCAACTCGACATAAAATCCGTTGAGAGTTGTGGTTCTTTAATCTAAATCCTTTTGCGCCTGTCTGTTCTCAATTCAATTTTTGTTTGTGAGTTTGCGCCTTTTTGTCAGGGAATGTTTGAAGCTTGAATGGACATGCGGTGAGGACTGGATGCTAATCGATTTGGGCTGACTTGGTTTGGCCCATTTAGATTTATATCCTCGTCCAGCCCAACTAGATTAATGTGTGGGCTTCATTGAAGGTGGGATCCATTGAAAATGGAAGAATTATAATGCCCTTTTGTTTTTGTTTTTGTTTTTTTGGGGGGGTCTAAAACGAGGGTCATATAACCTATACATATATAAAATATAAAGATTTACCTCCTCCGTCAACAAAAAAAAATTCATAAATTAACTATTTCAAATAATAGGTATTTATTATATATATATATTTTATTTTTCCCCTTCAAAATACATAAAATATGAGATGCCAGACAATATTTAGAAAAATGAACCCAATTGACTGTCTCATTTGGTGTGCCAATTTCCTGGTGCTAGTTCAAATCTAAGTGCCTTTAATGTTTGAGATTCAATCAAGGCATCAACAAAGTGCCTTCCAATTTGGTCTCCGCAAGAACAATAATTGGGTGATGAAATAAGAGGTTATTTTTACAATTTAAACCCATAATGATTATATTATAATGAAATATATTATGCTGTACAAGGAAACTTGTTTGATTGCGAAAAAATAAAATTAAAAAAATAATAATTGAGTTCACTAGAAAAATAATTTATTGGGAAAATAAACACAGCCCTGGCCTAACCATCCTTTCTTCTAAGCAAAGTCCTGATCCGAAGCACGAAGGGAGAGAGCCCAAGTCGTAGGAGAGTTTGGCACTGTCCATTGTTCCAAAGCACCCTCAAACTCCCACAACGTCCATATAAATATCTTAAAACTAAACATGACATCGCACGCTTAGTTATGTTCGATGCCTTTCCTTCAAGCCATTAACTCCTTTTAATAGAAGAGCAACTCGCTTTGTTCTCTTAACAACTCTACGCAAGCTGAACTCCCAGAACCTCTGCAAGCAACTGGCTGCCTCGCTGCTGCTTGTCTCTTTCAATTCCCTGTTATAATAAAACCCTAAGAATCCACCAGCATCCTACCAAGAGTGGGAACCCAACCCCCAGCCGCTTCAAGATGATGCTTCGAATCCGCAGCCGAGACGGCCTCGAGCGCGTCTCCGTCGACGACCCAAACATCACCGTCGGTCAGCTTAAAACCCTAATCCAAAACCAGCTTCAAATCCCGGTCCACAATCAAACCCTCTCCACCAACCAAAACCTGCTTTTGGCCAAATCGCCCTCTGATCTCCTCCGGTTCGCCGACATGGCGGACCCAAACACCACGCTATCCGCCCTCAACATCGCCCACGGCTCCATTCTTTTCTTGGCCTACGAAGGGGAGCGAACCGTCGCAGGCGGCCCTACCATCAATCCTGCGGGATCCTTCGGCCGGAAGATGACCATGGACGATCTAATTGCCAAACAGATGCGGGTCACCAGACAGGAGAATCCTCACTGCGAGTCCGTCTCCTTCGATCGGGATTGCGCCAATGCCTTCCAGCACTACGTTAACGAAACGCTTGCTTTTGCGGTTAAAAGAGGCGGGTTTATGTACGGAACGGTCTCGGAGGAAGGGAAAGTGGAAGTGAATTTCATATACGAGCCGCCGCAGCAAGGTACGGAGGAAATTCTCATGCTTTTTAGGGAACCCAATGAAGAAAAGCTGGTGGACGCCATTGCGGCGGTTCTTGGGATGAGAAGAGTCGGGTTTATATTCACCCAGACGATAACGCAGGACAAGAAAGATTACACCTTGTCCAACAGGGAGGTGCTGCAGGCAGCTGAGCTTCACGCGGAGAGCGATTTGAAGGAGTGGGTTACTGCGGTGGTGAAGCTTTTGGTGAACGAGGATGGTGGAGCCGATGTGCATTTCGAGGCTTTTCAAATGAGTGATATGTGTATAAGGCTGTTTAAGGAAGCTTGGTTTGAGACCGAGATCGGGGAGGATGCTGATCCTAAGTTGTCTAAATTGAAGAAGGATGTCGTTGTTGGAAGTAAGGATGTCAAGGAGGTTGATAACGATTTCTTCTTGGTCGTGGTTAAGATCTTGGATCACATGGTACGCTTCGAATCAACTGTCTCCCTTTTGTTCCTTTATTTTGTTTCGATTGATTTTATGGCCAATCATGCACCCTTTAAGTTATCGACAACAATGAGAACTTGCACATCCATCAGACTGCATTATTGAGAAACAATCCTATGTAAAAGACAACTAGAATTTTTGACCTTCAGCTTTTGATCATTCAAATTGTATTTGATAATTTCCACAAGTTTGGGCTTTTTATTTATTTCTTATTCTTAAATACAGCCCTTGAGATATGGGAGACATGCTTTGAGATAGCTTTAGTAGGCACTAAAATCTCCACTTGTAGTAAAGGAAGAAGTTTGTTGATAACTTACATGGTGGAGAAGAAAAAGAAAAGAAGCAATGTTGAACAAATTAAAAGCTATTGAGTTCAAAGGCCACAGGATGAACATTGTCCAATGGCTGTTAGATTGTCCATAGCAATGGTCCTCTTTTGGGCTAAGACTTGGACATTATATCATCCATCTATTCTCCAACTGCAGGATTGTAGACTGCTACTGTTGTTCTATTGTGTTTATCAGTCTAATTCATTTAGCTTTCTGCTTGTTAAATCGCTATCTCATCATAAGTTCCTTTTCTCCTTGTTATGGGGCGTAATTATTTTGCATTTCAGGGCTAGAGATTTGTCTCTAGACTTCTAAAAACTAAGAACAACAGAAGCTATCATCATGAAGAAACTATGAAGGTTCTTACTCTTTATATTTTATACCTTATTGGCAGTTAAACTGGACATATTATGACTGAATTCAGAGTTCATTAAGCTTTCAAGCCAAATATTGTTAGAGTCTAGGAATTGGATTACAATCCATTGTTTCTGAGCTAAATCTCGCTAAGATTTAGGAACTTCAATGAGACCCCTATTTGAAATTTATGCTCTATTTTACACACATAAATTGGAATGGCTTAGCTTCCTATTTGAGTAAATTGTACTGTTGATATTAGACTACTTTTCTTATGGATAGCAATGTTTTGAGAAAGCATTTAGCCATACTTGAACGGTATGCAACTTCTGGGTTTGAATACTACCGTCAAGTCTATCTGGCAAAGAGGAATGGGGGGGGGAATCTAGGATGTGGTTGGTAATGGAAGAAGTTGAGAAGGATAAAATTCCTCAGTATAGTCCGACGACAGTCAGTGTTAAGTATAAAATGGTTTTAGTTCCTAATCCTGAGAGTAAGATGTTGCTAACGTGGAAAAAAAACACCATTGAGGTCTTATGTTGATGCTTCACTACCATGGAACAGTATATGCTACTTATCAATCATCTCCTATGTTTTGATTCTATGATAGCACTTGGTAGTGGTTACATATGGTAGCCATTCTTCTGTTTCTTTGTTGTGTGCTGACGTTAAAAGGTGCATGTTTTTGTTAGTTTTTAACTTGATTTGCATGTTCAGGAGAACTTATATCACTTTTTCCATGGCTTGCAGGGACCTCTATCATCAGCCTTTCCTGTTGAGAACAGGGCTACACCAGCAACCATGAGGGCGCTAAAAACTCATTTGGACCGTACAAAAAATCTTCCATTTGTCAAGAGAATTTCAGATTTTCATCTCCTTCTCTTTCTTGCAAGATTTCTAGACCTCACTTCTGATGTCCCAGCATTGGCAGAATGTGTGCAGACACAAACAGCTATACCAGAAGGTTACAAGCTTCTAATAGAGTCCTTGGCCAATACTTCTTAATGCGGCATGGGTGCCCTGTCATTGGACAAACACATGTTGCCATTTTACTTGTCATGGGGCTTGGAACTTTCTATATTGCTCTCTGATGCCGCATATTGTGTCCAGGTGCGGTGTTGTGCGTGGTTCAACCTGTACACCGTCTACATGCCTTTTTATCTATTCAGGTTCAGGTGTTATTTTAAGCCAGATGGTTCGTAAGTATGTTTTCGGCTGAAATTTGGTGGGGCGTATCCTTAAAGTTCGAAGTTTTATTTGTAATTAAACAAGATGAATCAGTATCGGAATTGTGGCACCATTCTGGTCTACCGAAAATTTGATTAAATAAACAGGGATCTGCATCCAACTACTTGATAGCAATGGTGACATCTGCTGCCGCCATCTTCTATTGACTCCTTAAAATTGTGCAATTTGTTGCAGCTGACATGTTTCCTTCTAATTGCCTTCTAGAGTTCTATCAAAAAGATTAAAAAGAAAACCAACGTATAAAAAAAAAAAAAAATTTCTAGAGACTCGTTAGTCATCATCTGACATAAATCACACAACATTGCTTATGTAACTGCAGCAGAGAATTGGTTGAGCATGTTCAACTTTGAATCAACTTACAATAACGAATAAACAAATTGCCATCAGCAGGCAAACATTTAAATGGCAGATTATAATGTAGATCCATATAAAGAAGCTTAGTTCTGACAGAAATTTTCTCCGGGTTACAAGGGAAGTTGGTTTTGATGACAGAATTTTAATTCAAATCATTAACCTAAAAAAATACAACGCTTTCAATCTCAACATAAAAATTGGTAATGGACAAAATTGAAAGACATCTATTGTTCCCTGGCAATCAACATGGATTAACTTACAAATAGAAGTCATTGATTTCTAATTCCTTCCAGCGAACCTCAACAAAGGACAAATTATGCCCTGCATCTCCTGCAACGATTGTTGTATCCTAATCTCCTCCTCAACAGAGCGCTTTAGGTTTCTAATATGATCCTTCAATGGTTCGGAGGCTCCAATATCCTCAGCCCGCATCTCCAGTACCTTCTTGGTCAACCTGATCAATAATCCCGAATGTCTTGGCATAGTCGAATGCCTTTGCAAGAACACCAACAACATCCCAAGTTCCTCTTCATCCAAATTCGAGACACATTTCAATAACTTCCTTCTTGCTACTAACTCCTCTATCACAGCCACAACATCCTCTGGATTCTTCCCACTTAACACTGAAACAAAGGCTTCCTTGTGCCTGAACTTCTTCAACAACTTATCATGCTCTGACAATTTCACCTTCTTTGGTCTCATAATCAGATAGTCCCCCTCACTTGGCTTCTCCCCCTGACTCCTATGAAAGTATCTGAAGTAATTGGGTCTCAAAGGCCGCCTTTGTGGTTCTGCCACACTCCCTATAGCCATAAAATCCTTTAATCTACTGTCATCCGCATCTTCCTCCGCCTTTATCTTCCTCTTCCCAGCATATATAATTCCATTTGAAGTCCCAATAACCCTTGTTGTGCAATCTGGTGAGAATGCAATTGACATAAGTGGAGCAGGATACCTCATTGAATGAGTGACCTTCATTGTGGCATAATCAAAAACCTTCATATACCCATCTAAAGCAACACTCAAAATTCTATACTGCATTGCTTCCTCTTCACCCATTCTAGCCACACAAATGGACGTGACCGTCTTGTTATGACTTTCCATTGAATACACCAACCTCCCTCCTCCAAGCAAATCCCATATCCTGACACTGTTACCTCCAGCAGTGGCCACCATTCCACCAGAAGGCAAAAACATCACATCCTCAACAGGCTTCCCGTGATTAACTTCCATCACTGATTTCTTGCTTTCCACCCTAACATCCCACAGCTTCACGGTGTGATCATATGACCCGGTGACAAACATCTCCGCATTAACTGGAGAGCAATCCCCACACCTCACGTAATCCTTATGGCCCAGCAAGTCCAATACCACGCTCTCGCCAGCGACATCCCAATACTTAACGACGGCATCATCACCACCTGAGACCAGATGGAGCTTATCAAGAAGCGGGTATTTAACGAACCGGACAGGACGGGCGTGGGACCGGAGGCGGCGAAGTGGGGTGCGGGTCTTGACATCGAAGACCTGAACTAGGCCTGAGAGGTCGGAAGCGGCGATGAGGGAGCCGTCGGAGCGGAAGGAACAGGAGGAAACGACGTCCGAGAAGGAGGAGATGGTGGAACAGGGGGAGAGGGTTTGGGTGGAGAAGAGGGTGAGGGAAGCAGAATTGGCGGCAGCAAAGAGGTGAGAAGATGGTTTGGGAGAGAAATCGATGGAAGGGATAGAGGAGATAAGGTTTGGGATCTGATGGGACTTAAACGATGACCAGTACTTTGACTCCGGAGTCTTTGATTGGGTTCTTGATTTGGGCTTTAACTTAGGTTTTATCGGGAAGGTTTTGAAGACAGCCGTCTCTTTGTGGCCGCCGCCGCCGTGGTGGTGAAGGTCAGCCATTTGGAGCTATGGTGATCAGAAAGCTAGGGTTTTTAACAGGGTTTTGTTGTAGGCACTATCTCCCTTCCCCTTCCACTACCGGTCTCAGATTGCAAGTTTAAAAAGCTTCAAAACTGTAACGACGTCGTTTATAGAGTCAATGTTTGCTAGATTTTTACTTGGGCCTCAAACCGGCCCAAATATAGTAAAAATGAGTTGAGAATTCATCTGAAAATTAGAGGTTAAAGAAGATTTATTTTCGTCTTCTTTCCGGTGATCATTAAATGCCTAAACCTCGAGAACCTGAGCATATATTTAAAGAGATTGCTCTATTCATAATCGTTGTTCTTTTAAAACAAGTATTAGCCCTATTTTCAAAAATAAATAATTCTCAACATGCTGTGTATCCATGCACCACTGCTTTGATGTGATTTTTTAATAATTATTAAGTGTCCAATTATATATCCTTATCTTTGACAAAAAATAATTCAATCATGTTTTCTTGTTGTAATTATAAAATTATATCAAGCTACATTATCATAAATAACAATTAAAATAGAAGAAATAACAAAAATTAGGCATAGAAGACTCTTTTATATATATATATATATATATATTAAATTCTAATTTCTTCAATTTTCACCAAAAACATTTATAATTGTGAAATGCACAAAATTTACAGAATACAAATCTGATTTTCTAAGTTATACTTGCACCGAGATATTGGACGTACAAGCCATATGAGAATTTCAACCTCATTGCCCATCATTCATGAAACATTATGAGGTCATAGGGTCAAAAGGGTAATCAGAGGCCGTTACATTTTTCAATACAATGGAAATGTTACATTTCATCACCTCTCTTCCGAGGACATTACACATAAGAGGCTTTGTTACACTATACAAAACCAACCAATTTGCACTCTGAAATCAGAAGATAAATCCCACTTAAACATATCATTTCAATTGAAATTTGGACAAGGAGATTAATTCCCTCAAATGCCTTCAGATTCCGTATGCGTCTGTCACCAGCCAAAAATTCACGAAACTCGCCCCTCAGCTTCTATAAAACTATGTCCAGGAACCTTGTTAACTCCCCTCTCCCTCATCATTGTTTGAATGTGCCTCAAATCATCCCATTTTCCTCCCTCAGCCAATGTAGTAGCCAGCAGAAGATAAATCCCACCATCTTTGGGATTTGAGTCTAAGAGTTCATAAGCCGCAAGCTTAGCAAGTTCAACATTGCCATGCATCCTACATGCATTGAGAAGGGCACCCCAGGCCGCTTCAGGTGGTTTCATTGACATATTAGTTATCAATTCATAAGCATCGTCTAAGAGTCCAACTCGACCAAGTATGTCAACCATACAAGCATAGTGTTCCCCCTTAGGCTCTATATCATGATTTCGTTTCATACTTTGAAAATGTTTTTGGCCTTCAGTGACTAATCCAGAATGACTGCAAGCTGACAAAACACCTACAAATGTGATATCATCAGGTTTAATTCTTTCACTTTGCATTTGCTCAAAAACAGCAAGTGCTTGCTTAGCTTGCCCATGGGCAGCATAAGCGGCTATCATGGAATTCCAAGAAACCAAGTTTCTCTCAGGCATATCATAGAAAATTTTTGCAGCCGCATCTACAGCTCCACATTTAGCGTACATGTCTATAAGTGCATTTGCTATTATCATACTAATTTCTATCTGTTTCTGGTTGATATAGTATAGATGAATCCACTGACCCAAGTCCAGAAAACCCAGCTGACCACAAGCCGAGACCACACATGCCAAAGTATTCTCCATTGGAGCCAAGCCCGCATCCACCATTTCATAAAACAATTCCACAGCTTGCTTCGGTTGACCATTTTGGGAATAGCCAGCAATCATCGCATTCCAAGAAACCACATTCCTCTCAGGCATCTCATTGAAGAACTTTCTTGCTAAATCCAGCTCACCACTTTTAGCATAGCCATAAACCATGGTAGTCCATGTGAACACATCTTTAATTGCAATGCCATCAAAGATCTCTCTAGCAGTAATTAAGCAGCCACATTTCACATACATATCCAAAAGTGCGTTCATCAAATTCTGGCTACAACTCACATTCTTTTTCTTCATGTAGTCGTGAATCCTCTTCCCCAATGTCAAATCATTCTTTTGAGAACAAGCTGAAAGCACAGCAATCATAGTGACCTCATTTGGTTCAATACCGCTCAACAACATATAATCAAAAAGCCCCAAAGCCTCGTTATAACATCCATGCGCGGAATACGCATCAATCATTGAGGTCCAAGAAAAAACATCCCTCGCAGGAATTTCATCAAACATTTGACGGGCTAAACCCAGAAAACTCTTCTGCACAGCGTAAAAATGAATCATCGCATTCTGAATCAACAAAGAACAACCAAATCCCAATTTCCAAACAGCACAATGAACTGATTTACCCACTAACACGCCGCCCAAGAATAGCTCACACGATTTGAGCGCAAACACAAAGCTCCTGCTATCCAATTCAACCCGTTCTCGAATCATTCGGCAAAAGAACGAGAACCCCAAAACGGGCAATTGGGCTATAGAGCACCCTCTAATCATCGTGTTCCACATATAAGTATTGGGGTTTTGGAATTGTCTAAACAAAACGTGGGCGTGATTGATATCTCCGGAGTCGGCCAGAGCGCAAAAGGCCAAGACACGGCTGAAGGGGAATGCGTGTGAAATGAGGCCGGTTCGGGTCATGTGGGCTTGGATTTGCTTCAATTGGATCATGGACGTGCAGGACTCCATGATCAACAGAGTTGGGTGAGTGATGATTACGTTGGTGACTGAGTTCCATTCGGTGGTTCTTGACGAGAATGGCTTGGACGATCGAAAGAGGCTTTGATGATTGCAAAAGAGAGTGGAGCTAGGGAATAATACCGACTTCGAGGATCTTAAAGAAGATACACATAGTCTCAAGCCCAGGTGAAATTGAGCATAAGACATACGCCAGAGAGGTACGTCCCATATCTGAGGTAACTCTTTCAAGTGCATTGTATTTTTTCCTTTTTTTTTTTTAATTAGTATTTAATGTTTTTCAACTTTTCTTAACCAATCCGTTAAATTATTTAAAACTTTAACAAAATTAGAATCTAAAGTTATTTAAAACTTAAATATTTATTATTTTTTTCTTAATTATAAAATTCCAATATTTTTTCTGAAATATTTATTATTTTTATTATTTTCAAATAAATAAATAAATCATGTATTCAAGCTGTCTAGCTGCACTTTTGCCTCTAACATTGTGTTTGGGAGAGGCAAAAAGAAAGAAGGGGAGAAAGTTAAAGGGAAAAGAATTAATAATTATGTTAAAAAAAATGTATTTGAAGGAGAAAAATGAGGAAGTGAAAATTAATTTTTCTCCTTGTTTACCAAATTGATTTCTCCCTGTTGTCAAAAAAAAAATTTCAATCATTTTTATTAAAAAATTAATATATATATATATATATTAAAAAATAAAAAAATTATATTCTTATACATACATACATACATACATACATACATATATATATACTATTTATTTTAAATTTTTTTTCGTTATTTTCTTTCAAATAAAAATATAGTAAAAAAATATATCTTCTTTAATTTTCCTCACTTCTACTGTTATTTCTTTCTCCCTCCTTTCTTATCCAAACACCATGTAAACCGTCCGGCGAACACAGTGAGCATAAATCATATGCCACCTGGCATCTCCGCCAGCACGAACAATCAGGATGAGCGACCGCATAACCAATCTTAAGCACGGCCATCTTTTAGCCGCCTGTTTGTCACCGCTTCTTCTAGTCAGCCAAACACCAGCATCAGCACAAAGTCAGTCACTTGTCGGAGCACCAAAATCTTGAAGCCAAACGGCGGCCAAACAAGCCTATAGATTACGCAGTCTTCGATCGTCTCCACATTAGCACGCATACAGTCTCTCGAACCTCTACGGATACAGTAAGAGTAACCTCAGGAGAGAAGAAAAAGAAGAAAAAAAAGAGAAGAAAACCGTGAATTCGTATTCTAGTTTTCCATCTCCCGTGGTTTGGCGCTTAAATCTCGTATCCGGAGCTCATCGATACGTTTCCCAGGTTAGTTCTGCGATTCGTTAACTATGAATCTTATACACATTCTTGGGCCTTGTTTTTCGCTGTTAAGTTTTCACTGTTGTCTATGACACACTCTGTGCATCTTAGGGTTTCAACGTCCAACTCTTGAAACTTAGGTTTTGGTGTCTCTTTCTTTTCAATATATATGTATTTTTTGTTCTGAGCCTCTTCTTGTTGTTGTTGCTTTCATGTTCTCAATGTTGGAACATATTTTAACCTTATCGCGAGCCTGCACTGACTGTCTCTTGTTGACCGTTGGATGATCACCAGAATTTTTTAAATTAAAGCTTAAATTTGCTACACATGGGGAAGTTCTTTAGTAATTAATATCCTAATTTTTTTTAAAAGAAAAAAAAAACTATTAGGATTCCATGGATCAATTTCTTGGTAAAGTTTACGGTGAATTAAGTTCTGCTAGCTGCGAAGGCAGAATTTTTTCTTTCTTTTCTGGGTTTTACGGAAGCAGTTACATTTTGATGAGTCTCTCTTTGTTTTTACAAAAAGAAAAGAAAAAGAAAATAGTGTGTGTATGGTTTTAACCTTGCATACAAATATTCTGAATCCTGTGGCTTTAGAGTTGGTCTGCATCACTCCATGTGGCTGCTTGAGGAGTGTGTGAAGTGGAAACATGTGTCTATATTTCAGAAATCCGGGGTTTTTTTTTTATGCTTTGAATTGCTTGTATTCATGTCAAATGCTTGTCTTGAATTTCGAATTTTTAACATGTAAGAGCTTTGGTGCAATTTATGTTTGTTATCACCATACATTTCTTCTTCTAAGTAACTTGATAAACTATGTTCTTTTATTAACTGAATGTAAACAGTCATCCCAATGCATGAGGCTCCTACATTATGGGGTCTAGGGACAGGTAAGATGTATGCAACCTTACACAAAGACAATGTTTTCACCATGCGAACTTTTGACCTCTAGGTTGTAACTTATTGTTGCACTCAGACTCTTGTTTCTTTTATTGACTGGATAGTGGATTTTATTGCTTCTGTAATCCAAAAGCACGCACATTTAAGATATTTCTTTACATCAAATTGGCTATACTTTTTCCCCCTCATGACAACAATGATTGATACTTGACAAGCAATGTTTTTCCCTAGAAAAGGAGAGATAATATGCAGTGCAGTAGTTGGCCAAATTTTGACAGTAGTTGCAGATGCATCTTTTGCTAGAAATGTCTATTTGTTTGTCTGTTCTGCTTTTGGCATTTTTTTTAGAGCTGCTGTTAGCCTTTGATATTCTAAATTATAGTGGTTGTTCAAGCTCTTATGAAGTGTACACCAGTGAATGTGTCGTGTTGCCATATTCCACTGTAGTGTTGCAGTTCTATATTTTCCTCATGTGAACCTTCTGGTGGTTGCTCTAGGATGGATCTTGCTAAGGAAGAGTCATCATGTATGGCCGAAGAAGTAAGTGTTCTCAACTCAATCAAAAGTCCATTGGATGAATTGTTTGATCTTTGTCTTATTCATACAGTTTATTGCTTTATCATGTTGCTTTTTTAACGTATTTTCTTAGTAAATTGTTATCATCATTACAATCTTGTCAAATTTCATTTGGATGACCTATTTCTCGCGTTTCTTTTTATATTCAGCTGTGTTCCAATGATTCCCACTTACACCATTAACCCTGCTCTCTCATTCATATGATGACCTTATGACCTATTTCTGTGAACAGATCATTGACTTTGCTTCAGCTGTGAATGAGCTACATGGGCTTAGCTCTAAGGAGCTAAATAAATTACTAAGGGATTCTGAAAATTACACTGTTCATTTCCACCCTGAAACTGGATTGATAATAAAGGTCCAAAATCACATTGTCTTCACTATCTTTGTGCTTTTCAACTTGACCACTATCCTGCATCTTGAATTGTATTACTTTTTCAGATTGATATCGAGAAATTTGTGCGCTGTCTTCCTTTGCACCTCATTGCAATGTTGATATCATCTGGCCGAGATGAATCGAGATTGAGATATTTAGTGTGTGGTCTTCGGCTTTTGCACTCTTTCTTTGACCTAGCACCATGGCATAATAAACTTGAGCAGGTTTTTTATTATCAATTTTTCTTTAATGTCTTTCTCCCATGCTTTTATGCCCATAGTTTTGTGTATTTTTAAAAGAAAATGTGGTCATTTTGTGGGTGATCCTTGTCTACATTCTTTTTCACAATCATTTTTGTCTGCAATGAGGACTATACATACTACTGCAAAATCAATTTGCAAAACAGGATGTGTTACTGAAAAATTTTGTGAATGTTCAATTTTAGGCCAAGAGTGGGACTTTTAGAAGTTTATGGTATTATCTTTGAAATTTTGCAGAGAGGGTGCCTCTTCTCCCAACATTTATTTTTTGGGTCCTGTGAATTAAATACTGCAGTATAAAATTTTACCTTAAGTCTTTTACTTTGAATCTATTGTCATTCCTAGCTACAAGCAAGCACAAAAAATGTCCTAAACTTCTCTCATCTTTCTTTCCCCTTCATTTGTTTACACATAGAGGATTTTGGAGCTATATCTTAAGAGTAAAATATAATTCTCACCTTGTTTTAATTGATGATTTTGTAGATGTTGCTTGGTGATGTAAAAGTACCAGAACAGCTGCTAGATCTGGTGTTCTTTGTACTAATTATTCTCGCTGGACATGGACAGGTACTTCCTAGTCCTTCAATGAATATTTTACTTCTCATAGTATTTATTTTACCAGGAATGTTTTTCATGATGTAGAATGAGAGTAATTCAAGCTCTTTGCCCCTTCTTCATTCAGTGCTACTAGCGTGCAGTCTAAATCTTTTAACAGGATGCCTATCTTCACACTGGCAAGACCTTGTTCAATTATTGCTCGCACACCCCAAGGTCCTATTTGTTGGTGTAATTGCTTTTAGCTGTTTTTACTAGGAATGAGTTTGTTGTAATCATCTGATTATCATGCAAGACCTTGGTTCTTTAATTATCATTCTTCCATTATTATTCTTAGTTTTCCCTAAACAAATTTCAAGGTTATATAGTTTTTGGTCTTTCATTTCTGCAGTTTCCTGATATTTCTATGCTTTCATGAATATTCTGTCTTAGGTTGACATATTCATGGATGCGACTATTGGAGCTGTTAACACAGCAATTAGGTTTCTTCAGAATAAGGTGTTGGCTCACAGTTTGGACTTTCACACGACTTTGGGTTCAACAGATGAACAACTGGTTAATTATTTGTGCCAACAATGTGAAGCCTCTATACAGTTTCTTCAGTCATTATGCCAACAAAACGGGTTGTGTGAGCGCCTACGTAGGAACAAGGTATTGAAATTAATTTCTTGCCCTATGTATTTGAAGCAAAGTTTAGGCTAGGAGACACCAGATATTGTTATTTTCTGTGTGAGCCCCTTGCAAAGTGTAAAACAGGTATTCTCTATCACTTGTGTAAAAATCAAGGGTTTTAACATTGTGATAGGAATTATGTGGAAAGGGTGGTATTCTTTTTCTGGCCCAAGGCATCTTGAAGTTAAACATTGCGCCTTATCTTTCAGAGTCTTCTACAGCAGTTGCTGCTGTGTCTAGGCTGAAAGCCAAAATACTGTCACTTGTAAGTCTCATTAGTTGCAATCCTTGAGCTTTCCTGTCTTACTTTATATCTTCCTGTCTTTTTTATCCCATGGTTATTTGCTAGTATGCTCATCATATGTTTTTGTGCAGCTGTTACATCTTTGTGAAGTAGAAAGTATTTCTTATCTCGATGAAGTTGCAAGCTCTCCAAGAAGCCTTGATTTAGAAAAGTCTGTTGCACTAGAGGTTAGTTTCTGTTGGTAAGATTGATCCATATCACAAATTGGCAGTTTGATACCATACAGCAGCTTTGCTTTTTCTGCTGAGGCAGACTGAGGTGACTCACTGTTTTTACAATTTTTACTGCCAATTTTGTCCAGCAAAGCAATTGTCTGAGCCACTCCCTGTAAATCTCAGTAACTGCCATTTCGCTTCTGTTCTGGCCCATTCTTTCCCCAAATTTCTGGCTCAAAATTCATATGGTACTTGATTGGTCTTTATAAGTGCCTTGCCAAAGATGGCTACATGCATATAAGCAATTTTGTTTTTGGGAGATATCTGGTCTTATATTAGCAGCTGCTACCTGCAAATCACACTGTTTCTGGTCCTGCCTTTTTCTAGATTTATAATGGGATTTTGAAGCCTGCTTCTACTATCAAGGTGCTCAACATTTATATGCTTGCCATGATGTAGGTTCTTGAATTATTGAAGACTGCAGTTAGTAAAGATCTTAAACAAATCAATGCTTGCTCTGAGAAAATTTTCCCCATGGGCCTTCTACAGCTAAATGCTGTGCGTCTGGCTGATGTGTTTTCTGATGATTCAAACTTCCGATCTTACATCACAACATGCTTTGTAAGCTGTTATTGAATGCTATTGAATTCTGTAGTTTGCCTACTTGCTCAGTTATATATTCTACTTCTGATAATTTGCTGCTGTGACTTTTTGGAAGAACTTTGCTCATATAGTTACAAAAATTATAGCAACCAGTACTTTTTGTTATTGTAAAATGTGAGAATATTCACAAAGTGGTTACTGCTCATTTTTTAAAGAATTTGCAAGGTCACCACAATTTTTACTTTCAACGGCAATATATATGATTTGTTTAATTTATATGCTTTTTTTTTTGTTGTTGTATCATTTATGGATAAAAAATGACTCACTTTTTCCCCCCTCTTTGAATTCTAACTGCATCTCCAGACCAAAGTTTGGACTGCAATATTTTTGCTCCCTCATGTAGATTTTCTATCCATTTGGTGTTCCTCTGAACTTACACCAAGAGAGGAAGATGCCACCCTGGAATACGATACATTTGCAGCAGCTGGATGGGTTTTGAACTCTTTTTGTACTTCAAATGTACCAAACACAAGAAAATTGGAATTTACTTTGATCCCCAGTAACATTCCCCAACCTATGTATGCTCATCATAGGACTTCATTATTTGTTAAAGTAATTGCCAACCTCCACTGTTTTGTACCCAACATTTGTGAAGGTTCTTCTCTCCCCATGATGGTCTGATATAATTTTAATGAGTTTGATATACTATATGCTATCCATATTACATAATTTTAGCCTTCTGTTTCAATGCACAGAGCAGGAAAGGAACCTCTTTCTTTTTAAGTTCCTTGAGTGCATGCGGAAGGATCCATCCAAATTGTTGCCAGGATTTTCTTTTCCTTTTGGTGCTCAAAAAGCCATCGCTGTGTTCAAGAACTTGCGTAAGCACCAGTCTTCCTTGATTTCCTTGGTGGATACAACATGAAAATTTTGCAGCTGATAAGGTTCTGGAATATATAGGTTCATTGTTAAGCCATGCTGAATCTTTAATACCTAATTTTTTAAATGAGGAGGATATACATCTCTTAAGGTGAGTTGAATGTCAACCACATTTTTATTGCATGCTGTACTCTCTCTCTCTCTCTCTCTCTCTCTCTCTCACACACACACACACACACACACACGCTGTTTTGATAGAATGTTTGGTCCATCTTTTTACTCCAGTAAATCAATGCTTCCTTAGGTGTAATCTTGTTCCATAATGTTTATTGATGAAAAAAAATTTTGTTGTTACTTATTAATAGGGGCCACAACTGTTAAACACTAGGGACAATTATTGGGGTAATGCAGGAAGTACTGACTTTTTACTAATAGTTATTTTACTAAGTAAAGTGGCACATGACATAGTCTCAGTATGACTCATGGCGATTGCAAAATGTGCCTGAAACTCCTGGTAGAAGCTTTCATATCCTTAATTTTATTCTATTTACTTTGTTCTTGTTGTTTTCTCCCTAAGGCTTTGATGAATTGTTATGGTTTCTTTTGCTATGGGCTCTTCTGATCATCCCTCAAAGCTTTAACCAATGATTATGTTTAGGACTATCCATGAATAACTGAAGCATGGAAACAAACTGCTGAAGGACTGCAAATTTATGTTGGCATTTTATGAAACCCATGAAAAGCACAAATAATGCTACTGATTGGAACTCTATATTGATCACTGATGTTCTGGATAACCATTCTGTTATATCAGCTGTCTTTATTGTGCTTTAAGTTGAGAACAATTTCTTACCCTTGATTGTTATATCATAGCCATATTTTCTGATGCCTTTGCACTGCTTATTTAGTGTTCATTTTTTCTCTCTTGAATTTTTGTTGCAGAGTGTTTTCTAACCAATTCCAGTCACTGATTAATCCTGCTGATTTTGAAGAAAACCAAGCTCAAGTGAGTCTTGTCCTTAATAATGATATGGTTTTCCTCTTTCTTATTGCATGGCAACTATGGCAATGTCATTTTCCTTTTCGACATCTAGTTTCAAATGGTTCTAAGTATATCCCTGGTGCAGATTCTGGAAAATAAATTTGAGAGTTCAATTTCTTTAAATAGGTTCTCTAAACTCAACATCAGCATCATCAAGTGAATGCAAGTAGTTAAATTCAATTGACTCATTATTGATGATTGTACCTGTTTTGTCATGTGGCTCCTGAAATTAAAGCTCAATTGAAGGTTCTACAGCTGGAAGAAACAGATTGACTCAGAAAGTCCATCAACATGTTCATATCAAAAAATTAACATTTATTTTATTATGGCATGTGGGGCAGACATCTGTCCCTTCATTATATCTCCTAGTGCAAGAGCCTTGTGCATTCAGGATGACCCTTAAAGTGAGGCATTGTGTAATTAAGCTGTGTTCATAGTTAGCCATTCCAACTTAAATACTAAACAGCCACTTATATTTGTCAAGGGTACTTGGTACAAGCTCTCTAAAATGACTATCATTAGCTGATTTAACATTTTTCTTTTTAAATTCTCTACTGCAATTTTACTTTTAACAGTTGTCCAAGCTTTTTAAATTCTACATGGTACCCTCATATAAATAGGTTTGATTTGTGGCAGGGGGCTGAAAGTACTGGGGGACACTCTTCACCCATACCAAGGAAAGTTCCTTCTGATGTTAACAACCAAAATGGTGACCACAAAGAGGAAACGTCTGAGAGTTCAGCAATCCAAGAGGAGCATCTTAATTTCACAAGAGAGTGTATAAATCAAGCTGATGATGTAACGGAAGAAGATAGAGATAATTCTGGTGGGAGTCCATCTGGTATTTTAAGAGAGGTTGACAGAGATACACAGAATATTAACACAATTGATTCAGATGGAAGTTTGACAAGAGGAAAGAATGTTTTTGGTCTAACAGCAAATGGTGACTTCCCAAAATCAAGTGAATGTGCCAAAAAAAGTGATCTTCAAGGAGTTCAAGGGAATGAAAAAGTTGAAACTGTCCAGTTTGAAGAAAAACAGCTGAGAAAAAGGAAGTGTACTATCATGAATGATTATCAGATGAATCTTATGGAAAAAGCCCTGCTGGATGAACCTGAAATGCAGCAAAATGCAGCTTCTCTACAGTCATGGGCTGATAAATTAAGTCTTCTTGTATACAACGCCTCATTATAAATAATCCATACTATATTTTGACTGTTTTATTTGTGGACAATATAATGCAGAATACCTTGATACATTTCTCATTTATGTTTTCCAGGGTTCAGAAGTTATGCCTTCACAGCTGAAGAATTGGTGAGGAAGCCCCATCTGTTTGAATGATTTCAATTTTCCTTTTCTTCCATGAGCTTATGTTCCTTTTAGTAATCAACCACATTGAGAAATACTAGATGTTGGCATTCCTAATGTCTTATTTTAGATTGTAAGTCTTTAGGAATTTTTTCTTCTGATTTTTTACAATAAAGGGTGGCATTGTTGAGAAATTCTTGAATGGGAATAAGTGATTTTTGTGGCTCATTAACAGTTATTGACAATAAATTTCACCATGCATGTGTAACCAGATCTAAGATCTTCATGTAAAAAAGATAAATACTAATGCATAGTTGGACATAAGCCAGTTCTGTGAATTTCCTTGATATTTGTATCACCCATGTTGGTTCTCTTTTGCATCTGAAGATTTCAAGCAGTGGTGTAACTACTTGTTTCGGATATAGCATGGATGAGTAAACTATGGATGGCCTGGGTAGACATTAATCGTTGTGTACGTTTTTAAGTGTGCATGTCAATGGTATCTTCAGTGCCTTCTACTCAGTTTCTTAATTGAGAATCTGCCTCATATGTCTATTACAATTCTGACTTCTTTCTTGTAGGAGAAATCTAAGAAAATGTTAATTCCACATTTCTAGGGTCATAATGGCACAATAAAGCTATGCAAGAACACAGGACAGTCTCATGCTTGTTTTATTTGTTCATATTGGATGAAGAGACAATATGCTATGGAAATTTCTATTGTTTTTTTCAACTATTATTTTTCTTGGCCAAGAACACAGGACAGCCTCTATGATTTTACAGGCTCAACAACCGAAAAGCAAGATTAGCACATGCAGGTAGGGGTGCTTGTGTACCAATGGAGGTTGACACAGTTGTACCAGAGGAGCAAGTTGGGCCTGCACGAAGGCATCTGCATGATTCACCTGTGATCCCTGGTGAAGATAGTGTTCTGTCAGGCACAAGAGGCCTTAGAAGCATGCCAAGAATTGGTGCAGTGGAAAATGCAGAGGGAGCTTTGGAGGAGCATGTCAGTGCTGAAAATATCAAGTGCAAGGCAGGTCAAAATATTGGGCTCGTGAATGAAAAAGGAGATGAGATTGGCAAGGGAAAGGTACATTAGACTCAAGGTAATTGGTACGGGAAAAGCCTGGAGGGATCGGGAACTTGTGTTGTAGATGTTAGCGAGCTTATGGCTGAGCGATGAACACAGTGGGTTCCATATCCATCGGAAGCCACAGGCACCTCATTTGGTGAGACCGAAACCAAGTTTGGAGAAATGAGAGTGTTGTGGGATTCAAATAGCATTCACATTTTGCAAAATAAATATCTTGCTGTAGTGTTAGCACCATAGGTTTCTGTTACCCAATCAATTATTAGAAGGCAGTCATAACCAGTTTAGGTTTTCCTATTGCTTTTTTCTTTTTCTTTTTGGGGGTTTTTTGGGGTTCTTTTAACCTTTTGTGTGGGGTGAAGGTAAAGTTGCGCGTCGGAGATCCTGTAATGCCACCATGCCAGCACTGTGGCATATTGGAGATCCAATTCAGGTGCTTGTATATAAGGGAGAAAAAAACAAGTGCGGAGACTACAGCTCGGTTGGCAGAAATAACTCGGTTGGCTGACTAGCCGCCAACGGCCAAATTTGGGAATTTTATGAAAAGAAGAAACATATATAAATATGATAGTTACTTGTGAAAAGTCGTAAGAGTGCGAGCCTGGGGCCTTGACTCTTGATTTGTTCCAATTGTGAGGTAAGACCGAAGACTCGAGTCCGAAAGTGCTTGTCGGGTCTTTTTTTTTTAAAAAAAAAAATTAAAATATTTAATAAAGCTCGATTTTTTTAATTAAGAAGTTCCGAGTCTTGGGTATTTGGTTTCGCCGGCGGCCTATTCCACAGGCAAAGAAGAGGGAGAGATCGAGAGATTAAGAGAAAGAGAGAGTTGGGCTCGTCAAGATGGGGTGAAAGAACAATCGGTTCTAGAAGACGTGGAATAAAAGAAGCTCAGATATGGGTTTCAAGGTTTCTGAGCTGGGTAAATCATCTACAAATAATCCATCGGAGAGAAAAAATAAAGTAAAATAAAAAGAAGATAAGAAAAAGAAATTCTACTAATTTTGTTGTACGCAAGGCTGTGTCCGAGACTGAAGTCAAGTTATTTTAACCAGTGAGTGTCATGTGACGTGTATTCTTATTAAATAGAAACGCATTCTGAACGTTGTTTCTTGATCAGTTTCATCACAGGAATGGCACAACCAAATTTAGTGTACAAATCATTATGTCAAATTTCCCTATTAATTGTTTGTATTACACTGCTGAAAAAGGCCAATCAGATTCCTTTCCTATCTATAAGTGATTTAAAAACATCGAGAAAAGAAAGTCCTGTCCAGCATACAAATTATTCATATGATATACTCATTGGCTAATAGCTAAATTCTCTATTATTCTCAAGCTGTGCACACGAAAATGAATCATCTTCTGTTGCTAGTACAACCAAATATACAAGAGCCTCCAAGACTGCGGCAAGTGTGGAAGGCTCGGCTTAAATTAGGGCGGTGAAAGGGTCAAGCCTCACAGGCGTGGGGGTGTACCAATCAAGTCTCAACATTCACAAAACTGGGTCCAGGAAAATCATATATATGCAAGTGAACTTCTGTCAAGTGCAGGTTGCGGGTGACCACGAGTTGGAGTAGGCGGTCTTTGGATGTTCAACTCCTACAAAACAACAGGAAAGGAAACATGTAATTGCCCTGATCAAATATGTGCTTTTCTACATTGTTGGTTTAGATGGAAGGCATTATTATAACGTTGACATTGACATTGACCAAAATCTGACCTGCATCCATGAATCATCTATGGCACGTTCTGGAGATGTCTCGGGTGACTGAAGGGGAGGTGGCAAAGGATGAATCAATTTTGGAACCACAACTAAGCCCCTCCCAACTACTAGTATAGCTCCAGCATTATTTGCAGTCCCTAGATACAAACATAAAATTAGGAGAGCACAAATGCACGTTCAGAGAAGATAAGTAGAGTTATATATTAGCATACCACAATAGTTGGTTGCAGAAAATAGAGTAATCAATTGCCCCTGTGCAAATCGTTCAAAACCATCCATAACACATTCGTGCGCTCTAATAATTAGCTGCAATTTATTTTTCTTGCAGAATTCTGTTACTCGGTCAGGCTGCCAATATGGTAGGAAGAAACACGTGTCAAAACTCAGTTAAACATCATTTAGCTAAAATAATAAAAAAATAATAAATCATAAAAAAAAGGGCCAGAAGAAAAATAAGTACTTTATGACTAGACTTTCACTACTAAGAAGTTAAGGGAGTAGGTTTTCAGACATGTCTTGCCATATCTAATTGCATTAGACTAGATAGCAACATTTTCCATTTCCATTTGCCGTAAGTGGAAATATTAGAACATAATTGATGCATAGTATACAAACAGTATTGTGTCCAATTAATATAGAAATGGCTTGCATACCCCAAAAGTGACCAGACCAGGGCCTCTGGCATTTGGTCTCAAGCCCTCTATGCTATCATTTTCAGTGGGATCAGACCTGTATATGCAAATGTCAGACGAGAATTGTACTTTGAAGACAGATTGATAGATATATCAAAGTTAAATATATACCACAGAAGGTCCATTAGGATTATAGATCCAGCATCCATTGTTATGGGCCTTTCAAGCTTCTCTATCTGTTCCACTGAATGAATAGATCTCCCAATGCCACCATGCATGCATATTATTTTTTTCTCAATGAGTGCAGCTAGTGGAAGGTAGTTGAAAAGTTGATTGAAACGTGTCCATGCCCATATCCCATCACTCTCCCCCTGCAAAATAATATATTATCAACACATTCAAATTTCAAAAGACAACAAGTAACTATGCATAGCTGGTTTATGCAAACCATTCTCTCAATGCATTCAATACGGAAACCAAAGAGTGCATTTATGTCTGCAGCTTCATGGTTTCCGCGTATCAGGTGAATATTCTCAGGATACTCGATCTGCAAAATCCATAATAATAGACATAAGAAGGGCAAACATGAGATCAGTTATGAGAACTAATTGTCACATATCACTTTGCTCAAAGCAAATGTTTGACCTTAAGAGCAAGAAGCAAAGTTATGGTCTCCAAGCTGTGCTGTCCTCGATCCACATAATCCCCCAAAAACAAATAGTCAATATACCTGTGGCATCATGATGCAAATATGTTTAAACAACATTAGGTTACACTTAAATATATATAATATGAAAAAAAAAACACTTGTGAATGACACATGGCAACTACTATCTAGGCAAGAAGTTTTTTTTTTAAGCAGAGAAAAGTTCAATATTGACAAAATAAAAGGACTGCTAGAAATTTCATCGCAAGGTCAAAGTAGCAAATGACATTGAAATCCAAATATAGATTACACTTGTATATGGGCATTTCTCAGATAGGCCATATACATAGATTCACCTCTTCTTTACATCCCCAATGTATTAAGAAAAAAAAAAAGTGATATTGATCAGCTTTCTGCATCACTCTATAAGCTACAGTGAGGTACTTACGTAATGTCTCCTGCAGTTGATGGAAACCCATATTCATCAAACAGACGCATCAAATCACCAAATTGCCCATGAAGATCACCAAATACTTTCATTGGGGCCTTCAATTGAAGGACTGTGGGCTCATGCATAAAGATCTGTTCAGCAGCATAACAAAGCTCGCCAACTTCATAAGAATCCAAAAAAAACTTCCTATTGGCAGGAGCTTTCCAGTTCCGGGGCCTAAGCAACGTTGAAATAATCTGCAAACAATGATTATGTATATAAGCCCCTTAGATTGTTAATAGTCACAAAATCATTCAAACTTGCCTTCTTATGCAAGCCCTCAGGAGATTTTTGCTTTGTGAACTTTTTGGCAGAATATGGCATCTCATTATTCATTGGAACAATCCGTCTGCTCTCATTTTCAAACAGATCCAATGACAACTGCCTGACCATTCCACCCAGGTAACCAACAGCCTCTTTTGCAACCACAACCTGAAAAAAAAAAAAAGGTAAAATGTTTTTGCAGCTTGACAAGAGAAGCAACGCCTACACATACCTCACAGATGACAAGGACATACAGCTCTAGGATGAAGACGAACATCAGCCTCCGTCTCACTACTATCTGAATTAGTGCCAGCAATTTGTGAGTTGTCATCAGATACAGATGTTTCTTCAGGAGAATTGGTGGATGCTGGCTGAGCAGCTTGCCAGACAGCACTAGCTGCCTCTGCTTCAGCAGCAGAATTTGCCATTAGTTTCTCCATAGAACTCTTGTCCATGCTGCTAAATAACAATTGAATCAATGCAATTGGAGACAGAGATGGACTACAGCAATTCTAGTCACAAAACTGCTCCCCCATAAAGAAAAATGCATTCACCAACCCCACACAAGCCCCTTTATCCACAGAGAGAGAGAGAGAGAGAGAGAGAGAGATGGCCAGACCTGGTACCACCAGGTGAAGATGTCTGTAGTCCATCATCAGGAGTTACACCATAGGAATTCAAAGTAGGATTATTTATTCTGGAGCCCGTTATAGAAGGCACTCTCTCAGATGTTAATATAGAACTGATGTCTGACTGGAATGGTGCATTTTCTGCAACCAGAAAATCTTCTAGAAGCATGTCTGCAGAGAATAGAATAACTAGTTATTAAATGTTATTTGGCCTTCCCATATGCATGACACTAGAACTCCAATACTGAATCTGCAAATTGTGAAGGGAGAATCATTCAGATTTAGAAAAGACGAGAACCAATAAAGAATGAGGATAGGGTATCCAAAACAAGAAATTTCCTGTTTTTATAATCTAGATTTGGCTAGAAAAATCAACAACTAAAATCTGCATTTTCATGCGGCTATTCAGAAACTTTTAGTACCGCAGCAGCTAGGAGTAGGCAACCATTCACAGACACATACAGTACCCATATGCCTTAAATACATCATGTGCTGATGAAAAGGGAGAATTTATGTTTAACATTTTTGTAGACAAACTACAGCTACAATGAACAGAAACAGAGGTATGGAACAGTAAATTGGTTCCACACCTTACAGTTACTCATGATGCAAGGAACAAGCCTAACAATGAATTTTGAAAGCTGAATCTGTTTTCTAGTATATTATAAAACAAGTGCTCCCACCATCAATGCACAATTGTACCCCCCCTTTTTTCGGATAATAAAATTTTGTCTATTGTATAAGAGTTAGCTCCATGCATATCTTACATGTAAAAAAGCAGTCCTGAAGTCGATGCTTTCAATCTGATGACATACATATTCTCAACTTTTATCTTCTCAATTTCAAAGTATTTAGATCTAAAATCATTACCTCCTCTCAGACCACCATAAACATATATGTGAACCCCAATGGATGCAGATGCATGACGACAACGGCGCATTAACTCCAAAGAACGATCCTGCTCAATACGTCCTCTGCCAGTTTTTGATGAAGTGACAAGCCCATTTCGATCCAACCAAACACCAGCAGCAGTGTCCAACACTAATCAAATGGAAACAGTATTGACATCAAACATGATTTATCTTCAAGGTGACACTTGGGCAGAAACAAGAGATCAAACCATTACCTGCAACAGCTGCTTCACATTCTACAGCACGTCCACCTTTTAAGACACCTCCCGTCACATGCAAACGTGCACCAACGAAAACCTGATAACAAATAATATCAAATTTCAATGACAGAGAAGATATCTATAACCAAGTGGCATATTTTCTATCTAGTTGCAATGAATGAACAAGAATTTCCCCCAAAGAATTTTAACTCTTTGTCAATATTACACTTGACAGATATTTAGATGATTCAATGACTGGTAACTTCAAGTTACGCAATACAAACTTCCAGTTCTCTAGACCACTTACTGCAGCATGTTGATATCTTGGTGAAGGAGACACACCAGGTGCAAGAGTCCACTCCCACTGACCATTTCTATGCATTAATAGTCCATATGCATCTCCAAGTGGCTGCTCATCCACACACATGTAATCCAGGAATGAAAATACAGAGCAGGTCCAGAAGAACAAAAGTCAACTACAAAGAAAAAATAACTACTGAAGCTCTCACACCCCATTCTATGAAATTTTAAGAGACTTTGTAAATGTTAGAAACAGCACCAAGTGTTCTTTAAAATAGTTAGAAAACTATTTCAGCAGTAGCAGGAAAAAAGAAAAAGAAATTGGTTCATCAACTGTGTCACCTAAATTCTGTATTTGTAATACTAAATTCTGCAAAAGGATTCTAATTAAGTTTGCATCATCTTGAAATTTCCTATTCATGCATTTATACAATATAATTAGGTAACACATTGATCACTTTACAAGATCATGGAAACAGTGAACCATACCACCCCAGACGAGTCCCTTCCACCACAAAGCAAGAACATACCATCTGAACGGGCGCTAGCTGTTGCATACCTTCAAGCCCAATTGCATAACATGTCAGACGCAATAACAGGACACAGAAATCAAAAAGCTTTGTAACTGTGGCATACAATATGAACTTACACTCTAGCAGAAGGTCTACCACCTTCAGGATTTAGCCTTTGCCATGCATATGGTTTCCGGGCAGTATCCAAAGCCCAGGCATCAGATAGGACTCTTTTTCCTATATATCCATAGCAAAGACAATTAAACAATTCTCAGTATATGGTGAAGGTGAACCAGATATCTATCAGGAAAACAAAGAGTCATGTTTTTTTTTTCTTTCAGCCTATTGCGTATGAAAATACAATGTACATGTTCAAGGTAAGTGTTCATACATATGCGATAAACTTCAAAGAGACAGAACACAAATCAATTTGGTGAAAATGAGCTGTTAAATTATTCCAGGAAAAGCTACAAAGAAAAGGACATTAAAGCAGAAAGAACAGAGAGTGAGGAGTACATTAGACCAGTGAATCCACTTGCAGACATGAGCTACAATCCTAAACATTCATTTTAGTCCACACAAATCACTCATCTTAGCATGATTACTGTAAGAGATATGTGAATGAAACAGGATGTTTTCTACAACTCCAAGTCTTGAACAACTGCTTGCATCAATAATTATCCTCGACTACGTGAATTTTAACAATCAACCAATGCAAAGCTCCTTGCACCATGATGAGAGATTATGCCCTACCAACCTCTCTTAATGCAATCACAGGCCAACAGTCAAACTGACGAACATTTATATCGAACTAAATTGATGGACTGATACATCTTTTGTAAGGAAAATTTCTGCTTCAGTTTGTATTCAAAAACATTATTCTTGCATCTGGAATTTAGATTCAGGAATTATTGGAGGTACAGCAAGCACAAAGATGTGAACTAAGGAGCAAATGTAATTACCATCATTGCCGCTAACAGTAACAAGGTATCTCTGGGCAACCAAGTCCATTACATGGCCATAGCGAGGACCAGGACCCTGTCCTTGTACCACAACTCTGAACTCCAATCAAGCATAGTAGCAGATTAATCAGCATACAGAAATTAAATTAAAGAATGCCATTATTTGTAAAAACTGCTTTCTCAAATGGAACAGTTGAATAAGAGAGGCCAACCGGTGCCACTTAAATTTGTCATTGGTCAAGTCAAGAACATAGATATCATCAGTAGAATGCCCAGCCGGACCTATGCCACCCTAAGCAGAGAACACCAGTAAATGTGAAAGACACAGAGTACTCCTCAATGTGAAAGAAAGGGTAATAACATAAAACCCTAAAACTTCAATCGTGCTCGAAAGCTGTCCATCTAATCACCTGAAAAACAACCATGGTGCCGACTGCAGCTGCCACATGCGCTGCCCTTGGAGATGGAGGATCTCCAGCAGGTCTTAGTCTGATTGGGCAGCCAAGTAATCAGGCTCTAACTACTAAGAAGAAAATTAATAAAAAAAAAAGAAAAGAAAAGGAAAATTGGGGCAAAAAAGAAAAAAAAAAAAACTAACCTAGTCCATTTCCTCGTGAGAATGTCATAAGAATGAACTGAATTGGTGACTCCAGCCAATCCTATAACGTGTAATTGAGAAAGCAGCTTTCAGTAAGATATAGGGGGGCAAAAGTAGTAAAAGTAGAGAGGACGAAATAGAGAGATCGGAGATGTAACTGATGCCGGGGATGGAGGAGCCGCCGCCGCTCTCAATGGCAGTGGCACCACCGAAGAGGATGAGTCGAGGACCATGAGACTTGGTTGCGGCAACAGCGGTTAGGGTGTGGCTGCATCGGGGACCGGGAGCATCCTCGTCGGTGTCCCAGTACGTCTCCAACGCTCGATAGGTTGGAGCAGGTTGCATCCACGGCTTGGTAGCCATGGGAACCCGCCCAGCCAAGCTCACCCCGATTAGGCAAAACAACAAATCACAGAAGTTCTCATCACTAGTATATAGTTCAGTTGCAACAACACAATTCCAACAACTCTGAAAATAATATATATATATTATTTATTTATTTTCAAAAAATCCTAAGGATCACGAAGCTCCGATAGTGGCGGTCGCAGTGGTGGGGCCTACTCCCAAAGCCGCCCGATCATCGTTCTTAAAACAAATATTTAGTATAGCTGGGATGTGCTTCATGAATGAGATGATTTTTATGGTTTCCCCTAAAAAAATAAAAATAATAATAATAATTAATTTGAATTTGAATTTGAATTTGTTTAGCTAAAGATGTGCGTGGTCCAAATACTGAACCGGTTGACTCCCTTACCCACGACGGCCAATGTTTTGATGGCAACAAATGCATGTCCACTCGTCAGAAGCGTATGCCCCACCACAGCATCTAGAAATCAAAAAATTCACAGCCAAGACTGCGTACTACAACTAATTGATTTTAATATTAATGACCATGCTCCTCTAGATTAGCTTTGATAAATTATTAATATTAAAATTGATTTTACAAAAGCAGCCTTTAATTGCTAGTGGTGGGTTGCCAGATGTACCTTCTCTCGGTCCACACAACAACGAAAGCCGATTTCACCCTAACAGTGACGGCCCATTTACTTTTCCATTAGGGTCCGGTTTTACTTGAAAATTAAAATAACAGAAATACCCTTGGTTAGACCGGGATTAAATATAACCAAAAAATTTGTTCAGAAAAACAATAAATAAATAAAAACCGGAGCATGTCCAACTAGCAATGGCGAAGTGAAGTGAACTTCACATAGATGGCCGGTGGATGGGACGTGAAATTCAGAATGATACACATCAAAACATTAGTTATGATTAGCTTTTAATAACAACTTCATTTCCAAGAATGCGATTTACAAACCAAAAAGGCCAACCACAACGCATACTTGCCTACAAAAGCAAAATGAACCTAGCAAAGCCTACTACTACCATTCGACCACTAATGAACTTTCGCTAGAACTCCTGGGACGCGGACCCGTTCTCGGCGCCCTTTCCCTTGCCGGTCCTCTTCGGCAAAAGATTCTGGTGAATGCTCGGCAAAACGCCGCCATTGGCAATGGTCACCGACCCCAAGAGCTTGCTCAGCTCTTCGTCATTCCTCACAGCCAGTTGGATATGCCTTGGAACAATCCTATTCTTCTTGTTGTCTCTTGCGGCATTCCCAGCAAGCTCTAAAACCTGAAAAGCACAGCAAGAAACCGAAAAAAACGATTGAATTCCCCAAAGACTTCGAAATCTTCCAATAAAAGAAATAATAAAAAAAAAGGAAGAAGCAAGAGATGGCTATCTGAAAGGTTAGCAAACCTCTGCAGCAAGGTACTCGAGGACAGCGGAGAGGTAGACGGGAGAGCCAGATCCCACCCGCTGAGCGTATCGGCCTTTCTTTAGGAACCGGGCAACGCGGCCGACGGGGAACTGCAGGCCGGCCTTCTGGGATTTTGACACCGGTTTGGCCTTCGCCTTGCCTCTGCCGGTGGAGCTCATGGTGATTGCGAGAATTTCTGGCAGATTTTGAAATTTTTGCTACGAAAATTTTTGTCAGTGTGTGAAGAGAGAACACAGTGGTTGGATTTTATATAAATGATGATTGAGCGCGTTTTGATTGGTTTATTCAAGTTTCGCGAGGATCGCCAGCATGGCAGCTAGATTGCTCGTTTTGATTGGTTTGGTTTCTGTGACGACGACCGCCAGGATGGCAGACTACAAATATCTCTACTTTGATTGGTCCATTTGGTTTCGCAAGGATTGCCAGCTTGGCAGAGGGAATTATGTTGATTTGACACGGATTGCCAGGCCGACGGGCCTCAATAGCCCAGCCCAGCCCAGCCTAGCCTCTAGAGACCTCTTGCATACTACAGGTAATCTGTTAATTCGCAAGAAAACACCATGTAATATGAGTTGAGTTGTTGGTGGAGTCGTGTGCAAGCAAGGTTGAAGGTTGATTATTAATCGGAGAAAAATTAGAAGACATCCTAGCTTAACCCAAATGAACAACCTTCGACCTTAAGCAGGACCTTAAGCCGCTCTCAATCCGCCCCTGCTAGAAGGTAGCTTCTATGCAAAGGCGTCCGTCGACTCTGGTCTCTCTGATTCTCGTCCTCTCCTTTTGATAGGCAGCTTCTGATAACCATTTAACATCGTCCACTGGGGGCTGCTGTCTGCAACGCTTTTCCGAAACGCAACAAATCATACATTTTTCAATGTCTTCCATCAACTGCTGTGACCGAAGCTGTCTTTCCCTGTTAGTTTACCGAACAATCCAGTAAATAGTTGACGGCCTGTAAGAGCATTCTCTGATGCCAAATGGAGTGGACTCCATCCCTTACGATCCAAAACATCTGTGTTTCCTCCGATGAAGACGCAAAACCGAATGGACTGAACATGACCACAACTGGCTGCAACGTGAATTGGGGTTCTGCCTCTGGAATCGACTGAATTTACATCCAGTTTTTTTAAACTACTCCATAACAGTTCCATCAAGTCCACTCTGTTTTTCTCTGAAGCAAAGTGCAGTACTTTGTTCTTTGAGACATCGACTGAACAACCAGAATCAATCAAGACATTGACGATATCGAAGTTTCCTCCTTTCACAGCCAGCGAGATCAGCAAACTTCCATGTGAATGCTTGCAATTCACATTGCCACCGGAATCAGTCAATCAATCTAGGGACCATGTTGGCATTACCGGACGACACAGCAGACCTTAGCAGAGCCGCGAGTTGGGACGCAGAACACCCAGAAATTACCCTGTTGAAAAGAGACATATGGTATTTGGGTGTAATTGGAAATGAGATATTCAGCAACGGCAGCACCCATAAGAGAGATGGGCATGATCGCATCTTTAAATATATGTTTTCATAATTGATTATTTTTTTTAAGGCATAATTCTGGGTGATAAAATTATGGGTATCATTTTTTCATAAAGAAAATTGTTATGAAATCAAACGTAGTTTTCTAGCCATTGAACAAGTGAATTTTCGGTGGGATTTCATAATTGCGCAGAGATAAATGGGCGCTACGGTGTATATATGGGCTGACTCGATTATGGTTGAACTGTCATCAAGAGTAGACAAACAGAGCAGAATAACCCAAGAAGCAGGGCACAATGTTCTAGTCATGCAAGTCCTTTGCTATTCTTTTTTTTTTTTTTTTCCACATTTTCTTTTCGTTCTGTGAATTTTAGTATAGTGTTTTAGCCCAATAGTTTTTGGCAAATGCACCATCTTTTCATTTTCCTTTTTTTTTTTTAATTTCTAGCTAATTCACATGGTGAAAGATGCGGCATGGCTTGTAAAATCCACATAGAAAAAAACCATTTTTTTAGGTGTCAAAGTAAGCTTCATCCAAGTTCCAAGACATACATTTATGGCAGAGCTGATACACTATAAACCCAGCTGCAAGGAATCGAGTCATGCTGCAATTCAGCCTTCGCACAAAAAACATATAAAATTTTTGTTTGTGGGTCTATTGTATAATCGCGTTAGGTTGGGTTTCTAAAGTAAAAGGCGTTCATTTATAGGATATACATACACCTTAATCCCATTGGCTTAAGATTGTGCAAAGCAGAAGGGGGAAAATTGTCTGTTAGTTTTGCATACTTGCACTACAAATTTAATGGTGACGAACATCTTTTTCAAAGATGTAACGTTTAAATCTTCTTTTTTTCTTTTTTCTTTTTTTCTTTTTTTGAGAAGGATGTAACGTTTAAATCTTAAACACTTCGAAACATTAGCCGATTGGAAAACTGGTCCTTAATTTCTCCCTGCGAACTAGAGGATGACAACAGCGGAGGGGTTAGTTGGGATGATTGCCATATAGTCGCTATTAATTGAAGCTTCGAAGGGATAATGGTTTAGACAAATTCGAGACCTTGATAAAAAGTGGTTAGTTGTCTGTTAGCATCTCAAAATAAAATATCTTGACTAATACACAATAATTACTGATTCAAGTCAGACCCATGGATACCACAAGTGTGGACATGTAGTTCTTCTTTTTCAAGCATTCAGGATTTTTTTTTTTTGTTTTATAGTCACCCTCTCTATTTTCTCTGTAGTTTCTCTCTCTAATCTTTCTGCTGACACTTTCTCATTTTATATATATTTTTTTTTTTCTCTATAAACCCTATTTACATTGTCCCCCATCTCCCAATTTACTCTCTCTCTCTCAACACTCCTCGCATTTGCCCCATACTTATTTCATTTTTCATTTCTATATTCCCTCATATTTCTTCACACATTTTCTGTCTACTATTTTCTCTATATCCGCAATTTCTTTTTACATGTTCTCTTTTTAAATTCTCTCTAAAGTCCAGTCTCTTAGCTCATCTCTTTACACTTTCGCTTCTTTTCTTTTCTTTCTTTCTTTCTTTTTTTTTTTTTTGTCTCTTACACATCAATTTAATATTTATTTGGTAAGGAAAATTTGCGATCAAACAATTATCTACTCCAAGCCCTTCTGAATTGTATAAGCACATAATCTTCTTTTCATTTTTTTTTTATTTTATTAATATAGTTAGTTGGAACAATTTGAAAGGAATAATGATTTTGCTGGATATTTTTGCTCGGACATCTTACGCATGTGATGGAACCAGATGAATACCCACCGGGTTGGGCAGCTTCTGGCACGAATGGCTTGGAGCTCTTTAGCTGAAAATTTCCAAGTTTACCGTAAAAAGACATCGAGGATATTCAAATGTAACAGATTGGAATAAGTATAATTTCTTCCTGCTAGAAATAATTTTTAGAATCTATTTATCTGCCAAGTTCAGGATATACTAATATTTTATATTGTACTGTTCCTTATTTCATTCAGTCAAACCAATGTGATTCAAAAATGACTGCTTTTTGCCCATAGCCTCTCTGTTTTTTTTTTTCACGGTATCCCGTTTGCTTGCAACGAACGGCCTTTCTTCAATCATAGATGATTTTATTGGTCGGATGAGATAGGTATGTGATTTATTTATAAAAAGTAGTCACTGAATATTTATTTTTAATTTATGATAGTTGAGTGTCAGTCTGTGAATACTTATTTTTAATAATAATAGATGAATTACCCGTTATACCATATTAGTCAAAGTTAGATAAAAGGTGTTAGATGATACATATTGAAGGAAACTGTAAAATGGAAAAAAAAAAAAAACAAACAAACAAACAAACAAACTAGCGGGCCTTAATTCTTAGAAGAAACTCCATTTAAATGTAGAGAAGAGAGACGAAACAGCACGTGGGAAATAAATGAAAAGGGAGAGACATGATGTATACGGGATTTGGGAATTGGGATCAAATACCAAAAGGATTAGCTGAAGGGAAACGTAATGCGGCCTCACCCGCCCAAGGACAAAGTTGAATTGGGCTGCCCCATAATTGCTCCAAAACGAGTTTTAAAGTTTACACGACGACCAATTGACTTGGGCCGAACAATAATTCACTGCCCAATATCACACTGAGATCAGCTTGGTTGACTTTCATGGCTAACAGAATCATTTCTCAAACTAAGATGCACGGTTCCTTCAGATAAAAAATAGTGGAAACTTGTTGGTTTGAATTTTGAAAGGTATTGGTTCGATGACAGCTAGTGGTTAGTAGCAACTTAGATACTTCGATGGTTCAACACTCAAGAAACTAAATGTCTTAACTTCTGAATGCAGTAAGGGAGATTCAAAGGATAATGGAGTATAAAAAGATGTCTGCTCTTTTGCTCTATGTTTGAAACCTCAATTAATAGTTTAATATCCAAATGGAAAACAAAAGGAATTATATTTTGAGGGAGGCTTGTCTAAATTCTAATTATATGCCTTCTGTGGAGGCAAGAGGGGGTTGACTTGTTGCACCAATTAATGGAGGGAACCAAAGAATGGTTGATGGTGTCAGCAATCCTTTGTTATTTTTCTTCTACTTGCATGTTCTCATGCTGCTATCACGGTCCTGAAACATCAACTTCGTTTTCGCCTCCCTAAGTTTTGGACTATCTGCTTAATTATAATTCGCTAACAAGCAGCCTAACTTGGCCCCCGATATATTAAGAGTGTATTTGAGAATGTGATTTTATTTTAAGTAAATTATAATATTATTAATATTTAATAAACTATAAAATTTGTATTTGATGAATAATATATTAGATAATAATTAAATTAATTATATTTATTAACAATAAATTTTGTCATTAGATAACAATACTTAAATAAATAATCGTATTGTACACTATATGCGGAAAAGAATTGTCCAACGATACACGTAAAGGGCACTGGAGTATAAGATGATGTAACCATATGTTGAGCATCATCCAAGCACTTAAAAAATCAACTAAAATTTAGAATTAATCTCTATATGTTGCTGTTGCAGCTTACTATAATTTGCAAATGATTTATTGTCGAATAAAAGATATGGGATTAATCTGCAGGACTTTAATGAATACCCACACAAGACAAGTTTCGACCCTATAACATTGACTTTAGATGGCTATCCAAATTCAATATTGTTCCTTTTTTTTTTTTTTCTTCTTTTAAGTTTCAAAATTGTTCTAGTCATTGATTTATGATAAACCATGTTGTTAGCCTTTAGCATCCAGCAAATTAAGTGCCACCGATGGACATTTGTTATTGACCAAAATGCTTTGCCTCAAATGTTAAATAGGCCTTAGAACACTTATTATTTTTCTATTCCTTTTTTTTCAAAAAAAAAAAAAAAAAAAAGGAAAGGAAAATTCTGCTTCAAGTAGATAAGAGTGATTGAATATTCGAGTCTAAAATGGAGCAAATATTACCCCAGGACATGCACGGAGTAGCCTTGCAACTTCAAATTAAATATTTAATTTGTTATTTTTTTAGGCCAACTAAAAAATATGGTTATCATCAAAGTTAATGTTAAAATTTACTTGTAAATTGCACATCAATAAAAGGATTTTTCATACTTAAGAAAGATAGTTGTCATAATTTATTATAGTGTAACAAATTGTATAAAAATAAAATTATTTTTAAAATAATATTTTTTAGGTATTTTAAATTAATATTATTTTTGCATTTAATTATATATATATATATATATATTTAAAATTTTTGCTAACAATCACAAGTGAGGATCTTCTCATATCAACATTCACATTCAACCCATTATTCATGGTTTGATGATTCTAGTTTAGATTGGATTTGCTTGTTCGGAAGCTATTTCGTGAAATAGGATGCTTTATGCATAAAGTCAATCCTTCTCCACACCATTCCATTTGAAGGCATCATTAATTGAAACCTTCATCAACTCGAGTCTTTCAACTATTTTAATGACTGTAAAATGACGGCTGCATTATACATGGACCTCTTCTACTTTGAATATTTTTCTGTCCGTATAATGGACACAAGTTAATGCCCGGCCTCAGAAATATTTTGCTAGAACCGACCAAGAAATATTGGAATGACTTGAAAAAAAAAATAGAATAATGCACGAATCCAAAATACGGTTAAGGCCATATCGATGCTCTTTCTGTGCGCCGAATATCAAAGGAAGGAAATTTTTTTGTAGTTGATAGGCCTAATGATGACCACTCAAGATGGTAGTTCGTATGGTTGGTGGGCGAATTTCTATGCAGTGAATCAAAGTTTAAATCTCCATTCCATGACTCTCGTTTGGGTTAAACTACTATGCTGAGTGTGATTGTTAAAATAAATTGAGTGATTTGATTAGAGTATAAATATTAATTTTTTAATTTGACATTCATTGTAATTAATCACATAATAAATTTATTTAATACTATTAATATTCGAATAGTTAATGTCGAGTTGAATTAAAATATTAATAAATAAATTTTAATTTAGACCTATAAATAAAATAATTCATATATCTTCTTCTTCTTCTTTTTTTTTTTTTTTTTTTTATAAAAAAGAAGAAGATAGGCATAATGATGCGTGTGAATGCTATACTTTAAATTAGTCAAATAAAGAGCATCACTAAGGACAACACATTCACTGTACCAAGGAAAAATAGCTCATGCTCATTACACACAGGTTCATTGATGATCACCCTATGGGCGCTTCATCCGCCGTGCTTTGCCTAACCTTTACAAATAAAGACAGTCGGCGCATGCACATGAAATTGATGAAGACACACGGAAGAAGTTGGACAAAGGGACAGCCAATAATGCTTGTAGGTGCGTAGTTGTATCTGTCATTATATATACCATCAAAACAATACTTAAAACATTTTAAAGCCCGAATCCAAATTTCATCCACTCCCACTAATTCGTGAATTTTAGTTTGTAAAATGATCTTAACTCGACAGGGGCTCCAGGGCAGCTGGTGGACATGAAATGCCAAAGCAAAATTGAAAGAAGTGTTTGCGAAGGAAAAAGGAAGAAACTGTCGATTCTTTTGCTATAAAACATACAAATCACCAAATAAATAGAAGAAAATAAATTTCCTTCTATAGGACTGTCACGTTTAAAAACAAGAAAAGAAAAGAAGGATGTCCAAAAATTGGGCAAAAAAACCAAGGCACAGCGCAAGATCCCCATGGTGGAAAGCAACGCACAAATGGTCACTTCTGTGTTTGATGATGTCTGGTCCAAACGTGGTTTCGTGCATTGATAAAAAGAAAAAAGAAATCATACACTAATAAACTTTCTTTGTTTTTTTTTCTGCTTGGTGGGATTGACCCAATCGGCACAAGAAGCCGAAAGCTGTTCCCAGTTGTTGACCTAACGCGGAAGAGTCCAAAAACCCCATTGTGGACCGCACGATTAAATACTACAAAACAATTTGCGATAGCTACGCAAAGCTCTTTCATTTATAAACGTGATTGACAAGTAGCAAAAAAGATAGAGATGGGAGCAAGCAAACGGAGCGTGGGACGAATATTGGAGAAAGTGTAGAGTAACAAGCAAACATGTTTAGCGCGGAGTGTGTGGATATGCGTGGCACACGCAAAGCCACCATGGGTTGGAAACTATAATACTTTAAAAAAATTATATCTTAGGTTAAAAATAATTATTTATAAAATAATATTTATATTATGCATCAAAAAATTAAATAAAATTTCACACATAAATACATAAATGACTCAAACTTAAACTTAATTTACCTCTAAATCTATGTATTTGGCTTGTAATAATATTATTAATCAAATTAATTATTTAAAAATTGCTAATATAATTATTTTTAAATGCTAAAATTTAATTATTTTGATATTTATACCTTATTAGTTAAAATAGTTTTTTTTTACCCCATTATTTATTATTTATAAGATATTAAATTAAAAATTAACATAAATAAATACATCTAAGCATATTTTTTATGTTTTTAACATTATGTTGTTTCTATTATCTTTTTTTGTAAGTTATATATTAATAAAAAATTATATAATATTTTATGAGAATAATTATTTTAACTTGTTGTAATAATTTTTTAGTAAAAATAAAATTATTTTTAAAGACAATATTTTACAAAAATCAAATCCAATCTCTTTTTATTTATTTATATTTTTAATCTATAATTTGTTTCTATATTTTTCTATTTCCTTGATACGGAACCACATATGCTTCCAAATGCAAAAAGGCAACATACAGCGTGATGTTATTTTATTCAATATTTAGTGTTGAGGATTAACTGCTTATAATTTCACCTTTTCCTTTTTTTTTATTAAAAAAAATCATATATTTTTTAAAAATTTTCTTTAAAATAATTAATCAAAATTATTTTTTAAAAAATTATGTTCACTTATATTCCTCAAACCCATGCCTACATAATATTTCTTTTCCTTTTTTGGGAAGTGAGTATTTACGATAGAATGACGCATTAAGAGCTTGTGCATGCATGTACTTGGGGAACCTTTCTTTGTTTATTATCATAGTAATAGTTAGTAATTAGTTTGTCAAAAATTCGACGAGAAGAAAGAGTCATAGACTTGACCTTTAAGATGGTCCAAAGACACAAGTGTAATTGATTATTTGTCGTCAATCAATATGGATTAACGAATCTTGACTTTAACTGGCGCAAATTCATTGGTTCCCATTAAATTTTACGTGAACTTGATTGGGTAAAAATGTAATAAAAAAATATGTGATTTATTTAATAATATATATATATATATGTATTTCAATTTATTAAATTATATCAAATTAATATTTATTTATTTACCCTATTTTTCTTGCTATGTGTTACGATCAAATTTTGACGTATATCTCCAATCTCTTTTTCCTTGATCCTTTCTGTCCAACAGCTCTTACAACATCACGGCTTGGATCTTTCCACCAGTCAAAACCAACGGCGGGCATCCACCATCTGGTCCCACGTGACAAGCCTGCCAAGAAAAAATCCATTGATCCGAAAAACAAGCTCGATGGAACACGTGGCAAATTAAGAGGCCATAGCCATCATGGGTCTCGACCTGCTACTACCGTCGGGGGCTTTGATCGTAGGGTCAAATATCAATTTGTTTAAAAACAAGAGGGAAAGATGTCTCCAGACGTGGGACCCGTCGAACGGGGCAAGGCACCAGGAGCGTGCCATGTGTCCCAAGACAAGATTGATAAGATTGTACAGAGCCTCTAATAATACGACAAAATCCAAAACCACGTCGGATGACAAGGGCAAAATAAATAAAAAAATAGAAAAGTGGGATCCTCCCCCTCCCCAGGCCCAGACAAAAGACATGCCGTCGAGGGATTTACGCAAGCGGACAAAAACACGTGTCACCTCCATAGTGGTGGGGATAGTGTTTTGGGAAAGAGACAGGGGTATTTTGGGAAATTAACGAATCTTTTTTGGAGAGAGAGGGGGGGAGGTGGTGGGGTTAGGCAAGAAGCCAAGAGGGTCGGGTCGGAACCTTTGTCGCCACGTGCCTTGGCGTCGGCCGCACGCAGGAAAGTCATTTATCTGCTTTCCTTTTTCGAATTTTGTATTCTAGGCAAGTGTTTTCCGACCGGCACAGGCTATTGCTAACCCCCACCTCCCCCCCCCCCAAGCGGATCAAACGTTCCAGAATAACGAAATGAACTGTGGGTGGCAAATAATGTTAAATATTAAAAAAAAATTATTAATTTATTATGAAAGATTATTTTTTATATAAATAAAATTTTAATGTTTTATTAAATAATTTATTAGTAAAAACTTATTTATTTTTATAAAAAAATAAAAAAATTTCCCTACCACATATATATATCAAATAATAATAATAATAAACAAACAAAAAATTGCAAAAACAAACGAAGAATATATCATATAAGTTCATAACTAAGTCCGTATACGTATCTGTAGTTCTGTACAGACATGTACAAGAAACGAGAAGAAGAGAGGAGGGGTGGGGGGTACGAGTAGGTCCCACATGAACAGTCTTATTCGGCCACCCCGCTTTGTCGTCTCTTTCGTCTCCGTCCACCTGCATCGCTCCCTTCCCTTTGACTCTCCATCTCTCTCTCTCTCTCTTCCCTTTGACTCTCCATCCCTCTCTCTCTCTCTCTCTTCCCTTTGACTCTCCATCCCTCTCTCTCTCTCTCCTATGTCTCTCTGTGCTATTCTTCGTCACTCGCCCTCCTAATATCTCTATGCGTACTTTGTTTTCGCTTTTACTCTTCGAAAGATATATAGCTGTCTTTAATTTTTCTCACTCATTGGTCCTTTTAATTCCAGAAATAATATATATATATAACTTGTTCCGATATCTTAAAACGAGGAATCAATTTCTACAAGTACAAAAAGGAACCTATGTTGTTCTAGTTCTACAGAGATAAGAGGCAGAGGGAGGGCAGAGCGTTGTTACATTTTTTCTGTTTAAGTGACTTTGGGTTCTTTAATCTCCGACTCGTGCACTGGAATGCTAGAAATTAACGAATGGAAAAGTTCGACTTTGAGGACGATGCTTCTTTACAAATCACTCTTTTTGCTTCCTTGATTGTTTATATCCATTTTTAAGCATTTTTTAGCTCTTGGGGCTTTGGTCTCTCGGCGTGGAAAGCTTTTTTTTTTTTGTTCTTTTTCCTTTTAGTTTTTGATTAGTTGGAAAGCCTCTTCTTTTATGGCTGGTAGCAATGAGGTCGACCTCAATGAATCTAAGGTGCTCTCTCCCCTCTTCTTTTCTTCTCTCTCTGTCATGTAAGCTTATTTTGTTTCCCGTCTTAGAGATGAGCAATCCAGCTTTAGTAATTGCTTTCGCTTGAGGGTTTTTTTTTTTTTTGGAGTTTCTTTCGAATTTTGGCAAAACAAAAATCATTCGTATTCTGTTTAAGCCATTTGTTCCGGAAAAATGCAATAAGGGGTTCGATTTCAATCCACGACACCTTGATTTTAAGCTCAAATTAAGCCTTTCCTTTACGGATATTTTTGGTTGATGAAGTTGTTTTATTTCGTTTGATTTTCCTTTCCTATTTAAGTTTTTCGTGTCGAGCTTTGGAGTTATTAGACAGCTTTGCAATTGTACTGCGATTTGAATGATTTTGATTTACTACGCTTGCCTTGTTGTTTTGGCGTTATGTTTCTTTCCCCATTCAATTATTGTGTAGCTAATTCCTTCCTTAAGGTCTTCCGGGGCTTCTTTTCTATTCTTGCTGTTTTGGGTGTATAATGGCCTTGGAGACGCACACTGTCAATCTAGATATCAATTACCAGCCAAAAATGTGTTTTTGTTGGACTTGGACTTTTTTATTTAAGAAAAATATCTAATGATTATTTTGTTCTTGCAGAGAGTTGTTCCACTGAACACATGGGTCCTCATTTCCAACTTTAAGCTAGCATATAATCTGCTTCGCCGACCTGATGGGACCTTTAACCGTGATTTGGCAGAGTTTCTTGAACGTAAGGTCCCTGCGAACACAGTCCCTGTTGATGGGGTTTTCTCCTTCGATCATATTGATCGAGCTACTGGTCTTCTTAACCGGGTTTACCATCCTGCCCCGGAAAATGAGGCTCAATGGGGCATTGTCGAGCTTGCAAAGCCCTTGAGCTCCACTGAGATTGTTCCCGTTATAATATTCTTTCACGGGGGAAGCTTTACCCATTCCTCTGCCAATAGCGCTATCTATGACACCTTTTGTCGGCGACTTGTGAGAGTTTGTGAGGCTGTTGTGGTGTCTGTTAATTATCGCCGATCACCCGAGTATCGTTTTCCATGTGCATATGATGATGGTTGGGAAGCTCTTAAGTGGGTTAAATCCAGAATCTGGCTTCAAAGTGGAAAGGATTCGAAGGTTCATGTCTATTTGGCTGGTGATAGTTCGGGTGGTAATATCGCTCACCATGTCGCAGTGAGGGCAGCTGAAGCCGAGGTGGAGGTTTTGGGTAACATCCTACTTCACCCAATGTTTGGGGGGCAAAAGAGAACAGAGTCAGAGAACAATTTGGACGGCAAGTATTTTGTGTCAATTGATGTTCGAGACTGGTATTGGAGAGCATTTCTACCTGAAGGGGAAGACAGAGACCATCCGGCATGTAATGTATTCGGCCCCAGAGGCAAAAGCCTCAAAGGACTCAAGTTCCCAAAGAGTCTAGTCGTTGTGGCTGGTTTGGATCTCATTCAGGATTGGCAGGTAGCTTATGTTGAAGGGCTCCAAAAAGCTGGTCATGAAGTAAAACTTCTCTATCTAAAGCAGGCAACTATAGGTTTCTATTTCTTGCCAAATAACGATCACTTCTATTGCCTTATGGAGGAGATTCGGAACTTTGTGAGTCCTGACTGTTCATAGACTACTTAACCTTATCTACAGGCAGCCATACATAACAGAAGCTTGACATTTCACTTGGGTTCTCTTTTTCTCTGTCCCCTTTTGGAAGTGTTGGTGTGTAGTTACGGGGATTGTATAGTATTACTTCTTAGTTCTTAACTCGTTACCACTTGTGGCGTTGGCATGAGATCTGTGTGGACTGGAGATTTCTGCTTTTATGTCTTTTAGGTGCATATAAGTTATTCAATCCAAGAAGGCCGGTTTCAGTGGTTCAGAAGATGGGAACTTGCACACAGAGTTTGGCTGAACCTTCGGACACAAAGCTTACCCTGGTTGACTCCTGGCCACGAATAATGGGGAAGATGAGTGTGGGGAAAATATTTGGTGGTTAGTGGTTGGTCAATTGCTTTTACTAGGTTAGTATTTCATAATTTAAAAGCTCTGATTTCAGCACATGAATGGAACATATCCACATTGTTGCGAAGTTATATGTCATACTCGTGTTCTGAAAATGGTGTAAAAGACTTTGCTTGGGGTTTTAATTCCAATCCTGGGTGCTTATTTTTCAAAATCCTAACCACCAACCACCTTTTTATTTTAAGTTATTGAGAAAGGTATTTTTCTGTTGTTAATGTCAGTACCTTCCTTTGAATTTGTGTAGCTGGCTGAAGAAATGGGATGGCGCGAGATTTGGGAAAATGGGTGTTCTGGGTGGATTGTTAACCTCAAAATTGCCTTAAACGAAACGCCTGGATAAACGTAATACAGGGGGAACTGCTTTACATAACTCTGGAATTTAACATGGGAACAAGACGCAAGGCAGACCACGACAGTGTTCTCCAAATAATACCCTGTACACTAAAAGGGCATCAAAATCTTGACATAGCAAGAATGATTAAAATCAAAGTTCAAATCATGGATATCGCTGTCGTTCTACGTCTTGAATTGATTGATGTTCTGGCCCAACAAGAAAAACTAAGGCGATTGGTTGCTTTTGTCATCTTCTGATTGCCCAATGCAATTGGGACTTGTAGGAGTTCGGGATAGGTAGGCAAACGCAGGAATTGGCCGTGCTTTTTAAGTGGGGCCATGGGGGGGGGCGGAAAACTCGGCTATTAGACTATTAATGGTGGTTGGCAATTTTGGATGAACTATAGCAGACTACCTTAAAATATATAGATATAATAATAAATAAATAAATCACCAACAAACAAATAAAGCGCAACCCCATCTTGAAATTCTGTTGTTGTTATTGCTTTTAAAGCGCTCAATGGGGCAGTGACTGGTAGTCAGTGGAAGAAACAACTAAGCTTTGGACAATGACAGGTAACCTTGTCTGTAATTGACTTTTCTACGTTTTGCTTAGCATACATGGTCAAGTCGGATCTATCAATCCAACTTAAAATATTCACTTTTTTTTTTTTTTTTGGTTCCCTACATCTATTTCTGAAGCTTTCCTCCACCAAAGAGTCGATTGTGTTTGTAAATTGTCAAATACGTTATAGCAAAGTCATCAATTTGCTTTGAACATTGTTGTGTTCAAGTGACTGATCATGTTAAAAAATATATAGTTTTATTATTAAAATTTTAATTTCTAAAGACAGAAAGAAAAATGTGAAAATAAAAAGAAATAGAAAAAATTATTTTTATTATATAACTTACAACTCAATCTATATCTTAATAAGAAAGAAAAAACTAAAAAAATAATAAATTAAGATGACAATTTCTGATATATCAACTTTTAAGTCTACATTTTATCTGTCATTTTAACATTTAATATTGCACACAAAAATTTTAACTCCTGGCTGAAAATAATAAAAATGTGTGTTTTAATATTTGGCGGTTAATCAATTGTTTTTAGCGAGTTATTTTCTGCTGTGCGCAGTGTTTATGTGTTTTAACTTGCTTTTTTTTTTTTTTTTTTTTTGTCCTTTTTGGGGACAGGAAAGGGAGGCGGGGCTTGCTGTGTAATATTATTACACCAATATTGAAAGAAGACCAGCCGATTTATTGTGGGTCGTGCAGTGTCACATGTGCTTTAACGGCCCAAACGTCTACATGTTGGACCATTTTCTGTGTATCAGCAGCTGGGCTTTGCCATATAGGCCCCCCCCCTAATTTCATTCCTTGTGGCTTTCTTCCAAAAACGAAAATGGTAAATAGTCTCCTACAACCAAGCACAAAGTTTTTTCCTTTATCAAAAAATGCAGGTATTCATAATTACTTAAACTTTGAGGTTTTTTTTTTTTTTTTTTAAATGGGAGTTAAAGCTTTAGTTTCCAAACTGCATCACAGCCATAAAATAATGCAATACAAAACGAAATAATGGAAACCCATGTCGATGTAGCAAGACAATGCAGGAGCTCTTTGAACTTTTATTATAAGATTTGACTATTTATAATTAAGTAGATGATTAGAATTACTTAAGAGTTCTATGTAATCAAGGGATGGCATTTCCTTCTCGTTGCAACCCTAGTATCTCTAGGCAAATTGTCATTCTTTTCTGATCAACGAGATTTCTTCTAAACCCCTTAGCACTCCAACTCAGTTCTAACTTCAATTTTCAACCTAAATCCAATATTTATTCAATGTCTCTACCCCTAATTTGATAAGATTTGACGTAATTCTTTTCTTAAGTTGATATTTCTAAATTCGAAAACTGATTCAATGGAGGGGAAAAATGAAATGAAAAAGGGTTAGGAAGTTGAACTTTGAAATGGATCATGATTTAGTACACCACAAGGAAAAAATCTGGGCATCTTGACTATAAAGCACTTATGGTTGAAATTTCTTAGGTTCTACATGATCTGTGTTTGTTAATACACTCAACAGACCATTCCAATAACGCATTTTCATTTCCTGTATAAAACAGTAACCTTCCTTCTAATATACTTAAAATTTGAACTCACAGCAAGAGAACAAGTCTCTCCCAGCATGACACCGACTCATAAGCATAAAAAAACCTTAATATGCCGCATGAATTATTATTAACCAGAACATATTTTTTATTAACTTTCGTCAAAAAATAGATAAGAGGTTACCAAACAAGATCCAAGAAGGAAAAGGTCATACCCATGAATTACTTGGAACTGCAATGTCATCTTGCTGTGAGAGGTTGACCATTCATAAAATAAAACAAGTGCAAGATATGCAACTGCATCAAGAGCATTGTAACAAAGGAGATGGATCATAAGGAATCCCATATCCATGCTTATACATCAATCCCATTACTTGGTTAGCCTTATGTCTGCGACCCCATGTTTTGTAGGCCTTATACAATATGTATAATGTTTTCTTCGTGCGGTCCAAGTTAAAATTCTCCATTTCATTAAGGGCGATCTCCATTTCACTCAACCGGTTATGTGATGCATACATGATCATCTTGCAATGATACAAAGATCGGCAGATTTTCCAACCAGCACATTCAGCGGATTTTATGAATTCTGCCAGTCTGTCCACGGCATTGTATCTAAAATAACTTGCAATGATGGCCCGCATTACGCCATTTGTTGTCACAGTGGTTCTATGCTCAAGTGCCTCATTTATTAAGTTCTCCATACGCTCTAACCAATCCTCTTGAGCATATACCCGAATCAACATCACATTCAACCAAGGGCTGTACTCCTCCTGTGGAATGAACCTCAGCAGTGCATTAATCTTCTGAATTCTATCTGAGACAGAACTCTTACAATATGCACATATCATGGACCTGATCAATGGAATATGCTTGGTATTAACATGATGTTTCACAAAGTCATATGTCTCTTCCATCTGTTGCAAATTCCCAGAGATTGCATAGCCTCGAAGCATTAGCAAGTATGTTTTAAGATCAGGCTCTACTTGGCCTGCCTTCATAGTCTGAAAAGTTCTTTCCATTCTATCCCACATCCAAGCTATCAAATAACCGGCAATTAAATAATTGTAGGTTCTCGAGTTCGGCAAGATATTTGAATCCTTCATCTTCTGGTATGTGGCCTCCATTTGATCTATCAGCATCAGGCGACTGAAGAGTGATATAAGAATGTTGTATGTTACAACTGAAGGAGCACAATTGTCTTCCTTTTCCAATTCACGAAACAATGACTGACATCTATCGGGGAGACCATTATACAAAAAAACACTCATCAATGCGTTATACGTAGAGGTAGTATTCACACCATTGGAACTAGCCTCAGCAAATAAATGGGCAGCAAGATCTATATTCTTGACTCTGCCAGCAATCGTGATACCCTTGGCATATTCCTCTGATACTATTGGAATGCCACACTCTGCTTTTTTCCTTCTCCAATTAAAGACCTGAATGCAAATCAATCCATCTCACCATGGTTCAAATAGACCAAGCTTTAATTTAGAATCGTCGACGCCTCTTCATAATTAAAAAGGGTTCAATTGTGTCCATGGTATATGTATTTGCATTTCATACCATTTTAGCTATGCAAAATTAATTAGATCAATGGTCTTCTAGTATAAAACATTTGGACCAATATTAAAAGGTTATAGAAAAAAAAAAAGAAAACACGTCCAACTTAGATGAAAGGGAAATGAAAATAATGAAGTAAATAGACTTTTAAAAGAAGAAGGTTAAAAAAAAAAAAAAACTAAAGAAAGAAAAACAACACCTGGAGGGCTAAGTTAGGCCAAGAACCCAACTGCTTCAAGAGCTCAATGAAAGCGGAGCCATCGCTATACCGCCTAAACAAAGACTCGCCCTTCTCTTCCAACACCGCGACAACCTTATCAAAATCCCCAGCATTCAGAACCACTTCGTCCGCCAAATCCGACACCATACGCCTCAGATCCTTCCTGGCTTTCTGTTTGGTGGCATAGAACCTATCGGAGAAAAGAGCGATCATGTTTGGGAAGATCCTGGGCGGCTGGGGAACGTTGTCGGGCGGGCCAGCGGGTTCGCGGGCAAATGTGTATGGGGACTTTATGAGGGTGAAGGCTGAAGGGTTTATAGTTTCAGGATTGGAAAGGCATCTGCGGAGACAGAGCAGCTCTGCTTGGGCCGCTGCGTCCGAGATTTTGAACACTCGCTTCATATCATAGTCTTTCTCCACCTATCCCTCTCATCTTTGCAGGGTTTAAGGAGGGTTTCGAGAGGAAAAATAAAAAATAAAAAAAGATGAATAAAAAAATAAAATAAAATAAAAAGGTAGAGCTTAGAGCTAAAAGAAAAAGATTGAACTTGACCGGAGAAAGAGAGAAGTCAGCGGTGGAGGCAGCTGTTATGGCTCTTTTTGGATGGATGGTGGCGAGGAGATGGGGATGTAACCAAACCCCAATCAACCATGGGCGCTGTGTTTTTAGGCATTTTCGTTGAATAGATATATGGGTTGGGCTTAAAGAATGTTATTTTTGGTCGTAGGATGTCCTAAAGAAAATAAGAAATTGGATGGGTCTTAATAGGATGGCTCTGCTCTGGACAACGGTGGCCTGTTTGTTTGGATCCGAGCCCAACTATAAAATTTACTCACTTTTGCTTTATAGATCCTACTCTGTATTGCTGGGTACTTAGGATTAATCACAAAAAAAAAAAAAAAAAAACAAAACAAAACAAAAACAAAAGATTTGGGATATTTCTTCCAATGTTCAGATATATATTTTTTTGTTCGGTGAGACAGACGTTACAAAAATAGATTATCAGGTAGTGATAGAGGGAAGACGCACTGTCATGACTTGCACTACTTTGATGATCTCTCAGGCCATAAACAGGGTTCATTAGTAATCACCGGAGATTGGAAGTGAAAATTTTAAGATTTGGCAATTTAAAAAGGTTGGAGAGCATAATATAGATACATCACGTAATTATTAATTATTATATAAAAAAATATTAATTATAATATTTATTTTGTATAAAATTTTTTATGTCTCTCTAATAATTTTTTTTTGCATTTATCCGGAGGCACACACAAAAAAAAAAAAGGTGACGTCAATTAGAAACCAATCTTGAATTGGGAATAATTGCTAGGGGTAGGGAGGCAACCAACATGGAATAATTGCCCAATGAACAGAGTATTTTACTTGGGAAACAATCTTAAATTAACACAGAATTGCTAGGCCCCTCTGAAAAGAAAATAAGGGAACCTTGTTATCTGAGACTTTTTTTTTTTTGAGGGGGGGGGGGATACCTTAAGTGGATGAGGAATGTGTGCCTGAGTTTAACAGGGAGAAACAGGATCAAAGAAGGGGGCCTACATGTGAATGTTAATGAAGAGAATGAAGATGGTCTTTCAAAAACTATTTGATCCTTCATTTCACGCCCAGGTCTTCTCCTGGGGCATTAATTCATGATTAGCTCACTAGTTCATGAGCTTGAATTTTAACGAAAGCGCCCAACATTCTGGTAAATGTAGATGTAGAGTGACGGTGACCTACATTTAGCTGATGTTAAAGGAGGATGACACCAGACATATAATGGGTAAAACCAAAAGTAACATAACACAGCTGCCCATCGGCTAGAGCTTTTGAACGTCCCCATGGTTAAATTGTGTGGGGATTGTCCTAGTCGGCGTTCCATTAGCTGGATGAATTACAACCCATCTTTGTACCATTAACGAACGGCACAGCTTTGCCAATCCTAAATTTTCTCATATTTGCTGCTCTCCGCAACACGTGTCCCTGCACCATAAGCTCTATTTTCATCTAGTCAGTCTCATTTTTTGCACATTTGCATAGCTTGATTAACTAGAAGAGGATGAGATCAAATCTGATCTGGACACTTTCTTTCCTCATAAATAAAAAAAAAAAAATTAAAAATAAAAATAAAAAAATATTATAAAACCGTAACTATAGCTAGAATAATATTTTAATTTAATAATGGCTTCATGCGGGGCTTCCCCACGTTTAAGTCCTCGACAATACCGAATTTGAAAGTCTAAGCGCAGGCACTCCAATCATTTTCTGTGTGTTGGGAGGGGACAAAAAGTGCACAGAGGTTCAAATTTTGGGTAGAATGTCGCTGCTACCGGCGGGTTTATCAGGAATAACATTTTCCAAATAATGAATGAAGGATGGCGAATCGCTTGTTAGCATATCGAGCAAAGAAATTGAAAATCCATTTATTTTCAAGAAAGTATGCCGCCACTCTAATATTCATCCGCATTGCAAGACTGAATGAGTGAGATGTTTTATTTCTAACATTTCGTTACCATTTATTTATTTCATATTCCAGATTATTGGGTTAACTTTAACTACCCTCGTGCAAGAAACTTCAAATTCAATAATTGAAAACTAAGGGTCAATGAATACAATTGCTAAATCTTAGTTCCTCACCTGCATTAACAATCTATCAAATTCTCTTTGGATTTTCTTGGGCATATGAGAAAATGAAACTTTTTTTACCATTCCCTCTCACCATATACGCATGGATAACACTGGAACAATACGGACTGTCCTTTTTGTTAATTATCTGAAGAAGTGTATCTTAATTAAGAAAACAGAGATAGTAATCCTTAATCAATTTACATTACAAATATGAGCTACAAATCAAGAAACTATTCACAATTTGCTTATCCATAATTTCTTCTCGGTTCCTCAAAAATTAATTTGAATTAATCGATCAGAGAAAATTAAAAAAAAAAAAAAAGAGGACAAACTCACGTGATGAGTTGAAAAGCAAACCAAAATATGATCCCATATGAATATTATCCCATCAAAAAATTCCAACTTTACCCCTTCCATTCGCTACACTGCGCAGCAGGCCTTGTCTTCTGGTTTCCAGCGTTCGACGGGCAAGGCGCCTGTACGGGCGGGACCATACAGTTATACTGCAAGCACAATGAGCTGCTCAAAGGGATCTCGGCCGTTGGATTTATCCCGATACCCGTTAGATAATTGTGTTGCAAGTACAATACCTGTATGCTGGCGGCTAATAAGCGGTCGACGAAGCTACCCGGCACCTGACCCGTGAACCGGTTATTGTTCAGGTACAGATTATGTACGGTCGAGAACATGGGCGATAGTTGACCCGACAATCTGTTGAAGCTAAGATCAACGGACGAGATTGTGATCCGGTCATCCGGTTGAACCGGACCGGAAAATAAGTTTCTCTGCAATTGAAGGTTGGTCAATGGGAATGTGAAGAGGCGGCTGGGAATGCCGCCGGAGAACTGGTTCATGCTGAGGTCCAGATAGTTCAGCTGATCGAGCCGGTCCAAGAACCGGTCGATGGGACCGCTGAGGCGGTTCCACGATAGCGAGAGGTATTGAAGCGAAGGAGACAGAGAAGATGGAGGAAGTGAACCAGAGAGACCGTTGTGTTTCAAATCGAGCCGGGTCAAAGAGTGAGAAAGAAAGGGGGGAACCGAACCGGAGAGGCGGTTGTGGCTGAGAATGACGTTGGACAGCTCTGGTATGGTTCCGATTGACGGAGGAATCTCTCCGGTGAGGTTATTGTAGCTGAGATCGAGGGTTCTGAGATTGCGCAACTGGCCGAGACCCGCCGGAATATAGCCTGAGAGGAAGTTTCGGCTGATGGCGAGGAATCGGAGGTCCTTCGGTTGTGAGAGAGACTGGGGCAAAGAACCGATGACCCGGCCCGGAACAATGGACAACTCGGCCAAAGCAGAGAGCTTTCCAATGGCAGGGTCAAGCCGGCCCTCTAGACCCGGAGAACCAGCCCTGGGGTCACCCAGATTGAGAGCAATCACCTTGTCGGACTCGCAATAAACACCGGCGAAGTTACAAGGATCGGAAGTGAAATCCCATGAAGCAAAGAAGTTGGAGCCCGGCATGTCTTCCAAAGCTTTCCGAATAGATTGCAGAGCCAAGAAATCAAGGGGTTCCAAAATTGCTTGGACGACAAAACCCACTTTACATTGAAGCACAAAGACAACGATCACAATGGATAGCAGCGTTGCTTTCAGCTGCTTCGCCATTTGAAGCAGAACTGAAAGCGGAAGGAGTGAAGCAGAGAAGATGGAGGGGAAGAAGAAGAAGGATTATATACAGGGAAAGATTGTGCCTTTGGACAATTACTGATACTGTTGGAAAGCTTTTCCGTGAGACAAAAAGTACCTATTTCTTGTAAGAAGAAATGGCGAGAAAGCTTTAATGGCCAAATTATCAGCATAAAAAAATATTACAAAGATTTTCAGGGAGAAAGAGAGAGAGAGTGTGTGGGGGGGGGGGGGCTTTGAAGAGAAGCCGGAAAACGGGGTCTTTGAACCTTGTTCTTTATCATTTGTTGTGGCTTACGCTTTAGTCGTTTCACTAATGCTCTTTTATGCACTTCGAGTCTCTCTGTGTCCGTGCTGAGACTGCAAGGCCAGTTTCATCGTTTTTTTCGTTGGGAATAGGCTCGGAGGCAAACGGCTGTCCGAGCCTACGTGGACGTGACAAGTCTCCAGGTTGGGAGTGGGTTGCGCGGCTGAAATGTTGGTACCCAGAAAAACGAGCAACCCCCAAAATTACGCAGCTCTATCGGGGGGTTAAGGTTAACAGCAGTAGCATTGCTGTTAATATCACCGATGCATAAGGACTGACACGCTAGAGAAAAGTATAAGACCGAGGGTGGTCGTGTAAAGTGAATCAAAGCAAAACATGGCTCTCGTGGGGACGTGGCTGCCAGCTGTTGGATGCCATCTTGTCCTCTTGTGTAGCAGCACGGACTCGGTTGTCTTCTACTGTCTGTCTTGTTCGTTTATTAAAAAAAATAATAATAATAATTGAACATCATTTTACTAAATTTGAATTAAATACCATATCAATTAATTAGAATCATATGCAAATTTTTCTACAATTGATATTTGAAATTGTTTTAAAAATATCGATAAATGAATTAATTCTATAAGCCTAGTTGTATAATAATTAGATAAAATTGACTACTAATCTTTTTTTTTATATTACAATCATAGAATAAGAAAACATTTAACTAATAATAAGTAATTTAAGCTTGTGTAAATCAATAATAAATATGTCACTCAAAAAAATATAAGAAAGTTATTTTCCTCAATCAGCTGTTCAAATTGCGGGGCATAATTGTCACTCCAACATTTTTATTGAGATGAATTTGCATGGGTAAGAGCGTGGGTAGATTGCAGATTGCACCAAACCCACCAACCCCAAATTTTACCTGCTCAATCTCATCATGGATGCTGTGGGCGGCGGCGGTAGATACATACGTGGCATTGCCATTGTAGAGCTAAGGATTGCATGTAACCAGCATATGTCGTCCAACTGTCCCACATCCTACAAAGAGATTAAAAAAAAACACACACACACACACATATATATATATTGAAAAATCTTTCTGATAAATATAAGTACACACAATGTGAATATATCAATTGTAGACATAACATTTTGGTACCACACGGACCACCAAAGGCATCGGCAAGCTTTAGGCTAGTCTTGCTAGAGGGAGACTTTCTAAGAAGTTGGCATTTCCAATAACCCAAAACGACGGGCAGGAAATTAATTCGGAAAATGATCATTTTTTTTGTTTTTTTTTTTAATTATTTTTGCATGTGCAATCAGGGAGTTGATTGCCTTCGGGGCAGATAATTAATTCAATTCTGCTTATTTGCTATTTTCCCTTAACCTAACGCATGGGGTATTATTATTAGATTATAAGCTGCGACAGCTTTACACCCCAGCATCCATGTGAATTGGGATTGGGGCAAGGGGTGGTTGCGTTGGCCCCCTAATTAACTGCCTCTTCTTGGTTGTTACCCCCATCATTGTCAACTTGCACCGCTTAAGTAACAACATGCATGATTCCAATATGTTAAACTGATTGCTCGTACTCGTATCTATTGACCCACAAATCATTTGTTTTGTCACTAATTATAACATATAATAATAGAATTATATGAATTTTTAATTTTAAATTTGGACTTAATAACCTAAACTCATTATTCAATATTCGTGTAAACAGTCCATGAACCATCTACTTTCTTTTCAAGCAAGAGAAGGGTTGTGACTTTTTTTTTTTTTTTTTTTTCTGATTGAAAATCATTCCAGTTCAGCTTCAATTTTTATTCAAACCTAATATGCTCTTTTTTACAAAAGAGGAAAAAAAGAGGGAGGGGGGGAATTTTATATAATATTTTCCTGGAAAAATTAAACAATAATTTAAATTGAACAGTTATAAAAAAAATGTTCTTTTTTATTAACACTTTAAAAAAATTATATAATTTAAATAAAATATGATTAAGGGAGTAGAGAACCTTAATCGAACCTACCCCTCGTGGGATTCGAAACTGCTCAACGCTCTGGTTCTTCTAAGTTTGATCCAATTTTATGTCAAATAAAAACAAAAGGAAGTCTGATCCAATTCGATATTCGAACAGCCGGCCTCTCACGATAGAATTAATTATGTTGGCAACCCACAAAGCTGTTGCGCTCGATAAATCATTTTCACTACCAAAAATCTACCCAAAACAGGAACCAGTTTAGAAGCATTCTCCAGACTCACAAGTGGCAAATATTCCATCTGCTCTCTAGCCTAGAGTTGCTTCGAAGTCAATCCGGTTGTAGCAACTTGATACTTCTACTTCAACTAAATGTGTGTGTGTGTGTATGTTTTTTTTTTTTTTTTTAATTAATTTATTTATTTTATTAAAAAAAATTATTAAACCATAAATTGTATCTCCTCACTTGAAAACTCTCCTAGGATTAAATCATAAACAAAGCATAAACTCACCTTATCTATAAAAGAAATCATTTGAATTAAAAACTTAAATTGTGAAATAAAATATAAAAATATACCACATATTAAACTATGACCAGAATAACATGTTTTCTTATTAATGTTGTTGTCCGGTGTTGTAATGGACACGATCGAGTGTGTGCAGCAGATGTGGTACCCCACAAGATCAAGGCTCACTCAAATTGCGAAGATGCAGGTGTTCCTTCCCGTGCGAAAACAAGGTGATTACTTGCAGACAGACAATTACTAGAGTCTGCCTATGACAATCAGCAGCACTATGCTCTCTGCATACCAATTTTGCAATAGAAATGCATGCAGTTCCCTGCCTGAATCCATGTTTGCATGATGCATTTGAATTTCACATCACAAGACCCTGAAAAACTGGTGCTGGGAGGTGATGAGAACCAGAAAATTTTGGCATACTTTCAGGCAGCAAATGTCAACCACCGGAAAGCAACCAAAAGGGGTGTTTTCAGGCAACAAATGTGAGACAGTTTATTCAGTAATTCCTCGCAATACAAACACTTGGGAAATCAAAGCAGATAGAAATAAAACTACAAAACTCACTAAAAGTAAACGAGTATCGTCTCTATTGCCAAGCTCTTCACTCTTTTAGTTTGTGCCCATAAAAGTAACATCAGGACTTATTACAGTGCAGGAATCGACCCACCAGCTGCAATAATCTGTTGCTCCAACTGCAATGGTCAGACAAGGAGAAACAAAGGAAGTGAATAAAATAATAGGAAACAGAACATGAAATAAAAGGTAACGAATATGATAATAGGAAACAGGAACTTTTATGCAATGCTCAAAAAAAGACAAAGATTAGATATGTAGATGTTCAGGGAGTGCCTTGAACACCCCAAGGAAGGAATTTGTCGAGAAAATTTCTGATTTTTCTTTCATCATAGCATGGGTTGCAAAGTAACAGCAGGATCAAATGGGAGAATAAAACATTTTGTGACAAATTTTTCTTGGAAATTCAGAGCAATAATCTTGTCCTCTTCTATGGTACAACAGAATATATTATTACAGGGAATCTTTGAAATGGACTGCCATCCACTTTCTGGCTTTATTTTCTTGAACATACCCTGAATAATGTTTGAAGTTTGTTCCTCAGAAGAGCACATTCATGATTCACTTGTTGCAGACATCTCAGACACCTGCAACAACATCCTTGAGTTAATTAAATTACTCTACAACTATCATATACTTGAAACGAAAGAAGAAGAATGGTATATTGATGTAACACAGCATCAATATGATAATGAATGCCTCCCAATACCACATGGTGGAAATGAAGCTCCTGTGATGATGTTCTCAGAAACTGAACCTCACTAAACTTATGTTCCAAGTTCTAACTTCAGTAGAGAAGTTCACCAAACTTTTTCCTGCTTTTACAATCACATCTGAAACATGAACAGCCTCTCTCTTGAAAAACTCCCAAGTCAATTGCCTAGCCAATAGTTTCTGAAATAACTTGAAACTTTAGCTCCATTTGAGTCTAAAGAATAGAAGAGTAGACAAAAGTTAACTCGGTTTTAGTGATTGAAAAGACAAAGTTTGTCCTGCATTTACTACTCAAATCTGAAATTGCGAACGGGCTCTCTTATGATAACTCCCAAGTCAATTGCTTAACCAATAGTTGCCAAAATAACTAGAAACTTTGTCTACACCTGAATCTAAAAAGCAGAAGACTAGACGAAAGGTAACTTGGTCTCATGATTGAAAAGAAAAAGTCAAAGTTTATGTTCACTGATTTCCACCAAAATCCAAAAGTTTGGAAGACTTGAAAAAAGGCAACCCTCTCATCAAAGTTGAAAAGGCATGCTTCATTTTTAAAAAATCATTTCGACCAATTGAAAATATGGCATCAAATGGCTGGTAACCATCTTAATTCAAGCAGTCATTGCACTTTATAGGCTTTTCTTTCTTGAGCAATAATACATCACTCATTAACAGAAATTGGATAATACTTTATACCAATACACTGCACTACAAGGAAAAAAAGAAAAAAGAATAAAAATTGCAACATGGATACGAAGCAATCAAACAGAGCTCACCCTTCACGATTTTTGGCCTCACAATATGTTCTGAATGTGATGCACCCATCCTTAATTCTTGCTGCACCAACACTGTTAACCATAGAAATCAATGCTCTGATCAAACATATGGAAAACAATCTGCTTGTAAAAGAATGAAAAACATTTCGTACATACAAAATAATCAACATGTCAGACAACAATCACTTAACATTATTTTATTTTCCCAGCATCAAGCCAGTGCATAGATGCAGTAAGAATATCCATAAACATGTGTAACTTTTATTTTTTTGTTTTTTTCCTCCAAGGATTAAACCACAAAATTAAGAGTCGAATCAACCAAGTTAACCAACAAAAAGGGACTACAGATAAATACCTGGAACTACTACCCTTCAATTGATGAACATAAGAATCCACCTGCTTGAAATCCACGACCTGAGATTCTCTGAATAAATCAGAAATACGCACATCAATCAATTTAAAAAAATAAAATAAAATAAAGAAACAAAAAGAATCATTCTATCCCTATGAAGTTCCCTGGCGGGTTCAAATCCAAGAAATTGATCGAAAACAAAGCACACTTACAGAGCCCCGGCCATGTTGTTAACAAGCTTCTCACAATCTTCAAAGAACAACGACACAACCTCCGTCACAAAATCAGGAGTGCTCTCATCTCGCAGCTTCTGCAGCTGAGTGAACTGATCGTCCACAACTCCCTTCTCAGAACCAACAAAAACCCATCATAAAAAACCACCCAAAAACAACAAATAAATCAAACACGTTCGACATTAATTATCACCCATAAAAGAAAAATAATCCCCCTCATCACTCCCCAGCCAGCTCTAAACTTCACCTTTATTATTATGAGCAAATTAAAAAATAAAAAAATAAAACCCAGAAGTTTCCACGGAAAGACAGGGAGGGCGAGAGAGAGAGGAAACAACAAAGCCAAATTCATGTGTCTGTAAAACGGAGATAACCTCTCGATAAAGAGAAGCAGACAAATCAACAATCTGTCTCTGCAACTGGCTGAGAATATCCATGAGGGGTCCCCTGCGACTCTACGCTTCGTGAGTCTTTGTGTGTTGAAACCAGCCAAAATGATTAGCCACCAAAATAGGAGATCCCTATTTTAATGGGTCGTCTAACAGGAGACCAGTCTCTCTAGAATTGGGACTTAAACAAGAGAGTAACCCGACTTGGAGACAACCGAGACAGCTTTTGCTATTGAAAACGTCGCACCGTGCTCAAGGCTGTAAAATCGAGCTAATGACTTTCCAAAATTGGACAAAAAATAAAATAAAAATAATGAATTTTCTTGTTATTATTGAATAAATAGTTTTTTCTCTATCTCTCTCTCTTTTTGGAATTATTTATTTGTAAAAAAAAAAAACGATGCAAACAGTATTATTCCTTTTGTTTTCTAATTTTGTGGAATATGTCACGTAATTGTGTGAATGCGTGTACGCATATCATCCAATTACCATCCCGTGGCAAATGATTAAAGTTAGGAGTATACGGGGCCGTCAAGGGGACAGCTTGTGCTTCTAGCCTTATGACATTTGATGATTCGTTTTCTTGACTGCCCGCTGCAGCAATGTTGTGACGTGGGATTGCTGTCGGGCTTGTTTTAGATTGAGAAATTCCTTAGTACAAATGAAAGTGAAATTAGCTCCGACTTGAAGCCTATCATTTAAAAGAAAGGCTAAATAAATCTAACATAATAAGTCATGTCATTGCGAAGTTAAAAAGGAGCCCATAACATTTTAACACCATTCTCAGCATTGTTCAAGCAGCACCTCTAGCGTACTAACTTGTGATGAACTAGAACTTTTCTTTTGATAAAAAAAAAAAAAAACAGTGATATTTTAAACTTGAAAATACGCTAAAACAGTTATATATATATATATAACTGTAATATATATATATATTAGAAAACTTTAATATTTTCGATGTAACGTAACTTCATTTGGCGTTGATATTTTATTACAGTTAAATCTCGTGCACACGATTATACTAAGAGGAATTCCTCCAAAAAAAAAACAAAAAAGAGGATATTGTTCTTTTTTTTTTTTTTTTTTTAATCTAAAAATTTGGATATTGTTTCCATGTGCGGCATCTTGCTTTATCTGATGGGCTCCTTCAGGATTAGCGTCGAGCCTGGCGTGGAAAACCATGTTGGGCAATCCTAGGTTTTTAGTGCGCATGATTGGCTCAAAGTTGTGATTTAATTGCCTTTTTATTTTTATGTCGTTATCTCTTGAGTTAGCCCAAAAGATTAAAAAAAAAAAAAACTAAAATTAATAATAAGTATTGTCATCAAATAATTGCCTAATGCTTCTAAATACAACGTTGCTTTACAACCATGCTAAATAAGGGTGTCTTTTAAATAAGGGCAAAGCTTCGCTACACCGAATACCATACGCCTCCCCAGGTCCCCGTATTGGGCCTTGAAACCAGGCCTCAACAACGACACAGGAGAGAAGAGAGAGAGAGAGAGAGAGAGAGAGAGAGAGAGAGAGAGGCCCAATTTCCCAGATAACACCATCAGTTAACAGGAAAGGTAAACATTTATGAACTAAATATAAATTCTTTTCCTTTTCCCATTCATTCAACCCACCCCCCCTTCCTTTCCCCTTCTTTGAGAGAGAGAATAACATGAAGTTATACAACTTCAAGAGGCCTGTTTAGGGACATCTGTACAGACAAGATTGGTGGAAGGTTCGGGGACATGGAATGCAAAAGCAATTGTAATCCTAGTTTTAAACTTCACCTGCTGCTCCAAAAGCTTGCATCTACAAGAAGTATAACCCGGAGAGGAGATAAGGGGAGAGGAGGTAAAGAGAGTCGATGATACAAAATAGGCAAGGCCATAGCATCAACACAAAATATAGATGTTGTGGCTACACTGTCTACTGCACTTTAATCATGGAATGATAATAAAGCTTAGAGCCCCCGACATCCGTGTTTGTCCATTGATGATGATGTCATGATTTTTGAACACCACCAATCAGCTGCTTTTCAACTTTAGTGAAGTTGAAGTTGAAGTTCAACCTGCCAAAAAGTGACAAATGTCATGTCGACACAAATGAATAGGACGTAAGAACATAGATGACCAGATATATCTCAGATATCTACCGTCTTCAGAAAAAGCAAATATGCCACCAAGAAATTCATCATTTTTCCCTTCCTCTTCAGGCTTTTCCTTCTCACAGTGGCCACTGCTGCTGTCGACAGCATCAGTTATGACCTCAGTTGACCTGCAGCATTTAACAGCATCCAATGCCTTACAGCGGCTCTCCTGAAATAAGATCCCAGAATCTGCCGGATTCTCCTTTGCTAGGAAAGCATTTAGCACTTAAGAGTGAGATATCACTAATTTCTACAAGAGGAAAGCAAGTCTCTGATGTGAGCAAACTGTTTTCAGTACAATTCTCAACATGAGTATCTGCATCCTTTGAGTGCAGAATGGGAGAAGAGGAAATAATTAGGGAATTCTGGTTCAATGCAGTTGAATAAAAAATGGTGACCCCTTTTCTTTCCATATAGAAATCATTCATGGTCCGGCAAGTTGATATGTACAGGTTCTCACAATTCATTTGATCCAAATCAGGTAAATGCTCCATAACCCTTGATGAACCTGAAGAAAATGAGCAGAAATTAATTATCTTCACAAAGGTTAATGTCCAAAAAGTGATCTCATGCAAAGAGAGAGCAGATTTTTTCAGTGATTTTAGTGAAGTGGAGAGCTTTAATTGGTCAGACCATACATCAAAAGAATGGGGTACGGGGCGATGCTGCATGTGGGTATAGGATACTGCAAGGTTTTTCTTGGTCATTTCTTTAGCCAAATATACAGAGTAGAGAATTAATTGATTTTAAATAAACAGTGGATATAATTTGCACAGCAAATATATATCTCACCACATTCTGAACTTTCTGTTGAGCTAAGTGATGCTGGCTTTGAGCAACAAATAACAGTCTCCTGTGTGATATTGCTTACGGCTTGATGAGACTCTGACAATGATGAAAGGGCAGTTCTCACCCCACCAAGGCCTCTACCTAAGAGAACCAAGCAGCTGGTCAAGAAGAACTAAAGTCAAGCACAAAAAATGAAGTGAGGATACTAACCTAAAGGAGGATTCCAGATGTAGCATAAAGTATTCACCAAACACATGAGTTTTCACACAGTACATTCTCTTTTGGGCTATGCACAACAGAATTTCTTACCCACAAAAACATTCATCAATTGTTCAACAATCTGAGTGAAGCCTTTAGGTTACTATAGGCTTAAGGGAAAATATGCAAGTACAGTAATTCAGCCAGCAGGCCACAAGAAATTGGATAGAAAGAAGTGCAGATTGACAGAAAGATGGCAACAAAACCAATATCAAATGTACCTAAGCTTACTGACAAACACTAAAACATTGAACAAACAAATGATAGATTGCAGAAAGTTCTGCCCACTTCACAAAAATAAATCTCAACTGATAAGCTTTTAAAGAATGTTGTTGCCCAACAACTTTATACACAAACAAATTCTGCATTTAGGATATAAGGATTCAAGAATCAGTAATGAGTAATTGATGATATCGTCATCACCTGTCCTGCCATCCTGTTTTAATGCAATGAAAGTGGTTCAAAACTGGTAAAAGTTTCTTCTGCTTTATATCAATTTCATGGATTGGAACATCTTCAATTTCAAATTCCCCATCGCCATAACTACCAACCCTTGGAAATTCCATCACATGGAAACATATCTAGGCCAACAAAGAGAATAAGTCACAATCAACATAGAGCACAAACAAAATGGGGATCACAAATTTAGAGCAACAAGGACCTTAGATTTTTGCCATATTGGCACCCTCACAGAGCTTATTTGGACCTCTGCATTAGATAGATACCAGTGGGATTTCTCATGAGACTTTACAGGATAAGTTTTCTCTGTCTTCTTTGCACTGATACCATCACAAGCATCCAAGAAATTTATGCCAAAATTATCCCCAGAACCTGGACTATTTGAAACCACCTCAGCATCATCTTTTCCATTAACCTTACCAAAGACACAGTCCTCTCTCTCTGGCCAATCTGTTCGTCTACAAACATCCCACCATTGAACAGGTTCAACTTTAACCTTCAAGTCATCCACTTGTATTTGCACAAATGAAGAAGACTGGGTTCTTGAACTGCCCTCACCTAATTCTGGCCCACCTGATGGCAAAAGCTCATGCTGAACAACATGGCCTGATGGAGTGTAAACTAACCAATGCTCTAAGGAATTGGCCCTTGATTTAACTTGCTGAAAATTTTGAGACACAGAATTATGAAAAACAGCAGCAACTGCATCAGATGGAACAAAAACCTTTCCTGCTGCCGAGCCACTGGTATTGCCAACAGTATTAAGCCATCCAAAACTACTATATTTTATCCTGCTCACCACTGTAAGAGAAACAGGAGGTGGAGGCGGAGAAGGAAGGTGACTAATTGAGCAAGATGAAGAAGACCACCAGGAAGGAGATGTAACTGGAAATAGAGTATGCTCTTCACCAACAGAAGTAAGCGACTGAAACCCAACATCACCACCAAAGGGAGATAAAACAAAAACATGGCAAGTCCCTTTAGATGAAACAATCCCAATCCACTGACTATAATGGCTAAAGCATACATCCTGGATCACCTGTCAGACAAAAAAGCATGTGTACGAAATTGCTGAGTATAAATCACACAAAGGGAAGTAAAAGGAGTCCAATGTGCCTATGACGTAGCACCAAGTGGGCTGTTAGCTATTGTATATCATCTTACAACAATAAAGTATGGTATCGACCAACCAGAAGAAGTATGTATAAAAGTATTTGTCCAAAGGAGGAATCTGTGTAAACATAGATATAAACTGTGTACTCACAGCTGATGTTATTCCCCGATGCAGTCAGTAAAGATGCACATGTGAAGCACTCAAATCATAGTTTTTAATGCCTGCTCCATTCTCCAAGCGAGATGGCATAATCTGGAAGATATTTATGTTATTCCCATATACTGAAGCAGTAACAAGAAGGGTCTCACTGGAATCAAAGCATAGGGCGGATATAGGACTAGTGTGAGCTTTAAATTGTGATATGACAGCTCGGGACACAAAATCCCTGATAACAACCTGCAACCGAGATTTTGACCAAATAATGTTGAATAAAACTTCAAAAGATAAATGTAGAATAAGGTAGAAAGCACTTATTAAAGCTACGATGATGGAGGGTCACTTGAGGAGCTGGCCAACTAACAGACTTATAGATGTAAGCAGTGACCAAAATAAATAAAAAGAAAAAACAGAGAGAGAGAGAGGAAGACGTAAAATGACAAAGGATTTAAAATGGACTTAGGATCACTCAACCTCACAGATAGTTCTGCTCGAAAACAAGGCTGAGCTGAGGAAAACTGATCCATGTAGCCACATTTCTACCTTAAGACTGAGGCTCAAATGAATTCAGTTAATTCTTAGATGTAATATGTTGCAACCAACTTTTGATCTTTCACTGTATGAAAGCAAAAACATGCATGTTCTTACACCCATCCAACATCAAATCTCATTTTTTTCTTTCTTCCAGGAACACTAAAGCCACTGTGTACAGTCAGCACAACAAGACAGGGGAAGGCAGACTAAGAATTTGGTTTTGGCTCCACTAGCTATAGTTGTCTCATTGGTCAGTTGTACAATTGTCAAAGCTGACTCAGACAAGAAATCAAATGTTCAAATATTGCAGTGAAAATACTTTGGTAATTCAACCTTGCAAAGTACTAAAAAAGGGAGGGGGAATTAATAGAGAACCTAATACTCAGTTGTAGCTACTAACCTTTGTTGTTGTATCCCTCACTAACTACACCTTCGGCCCAGGGATTTAAGATCCCAGCATTTATAAATATAAGATGGTCAACTTTTAAATAGGATATATTACCAAATCGATGGTCAAATAATGTGTAGAAAGCATAATATTTCACTATCAAATTCCCAAATCAAAATAAACTAGATTTACATGGTACTAATTTTTTCTCAATGAAGAAAAAGCCTTACCATCCCTGCATTATCCATGTCTGTTCCTGCAAGCATAGCAACCTTCCAGCCACAGCTTGAGGAAACTGGAGAATTAGACCCATCAGGACCCAATTCATGATAGTATTTTGTCAAAGTTTTATATCCCACATCCCCCACGTTAATTATTCCAGCAGCCAACTGCTTACTGGATTCCATTGCATAGCGAGCAATGAGACTGCTACCAGCTGGTGATGTTGATGGACTAACGCCTGGAGAAGGCAAAAGATTTTGTGACTCCGCCGACGAGCATCGCAGATCGCCACAGACGATCGGATACATCATCCGCATCCTCAGTCGCAAGTCTTAACACCACCAAAACTCAAAACGCAGCGTCGAAGGATTAGTTTTAGTCCTCTCCCTTTCTGCTCTACTAACTTTGACTTAGCGGAGCCTCCGAAGCAGCCAGCCTCTCCCAAACAAGCCTTTCCTCGTTACTCTCTTTATTAAACTTTTTCGCTTTCCATCACTTTCGATCTCTACTTACTTTCTCTCATTAGTTTCTCTTCTCTTCTCTTCTCTTCTTTTCTTTTCTTTCCGATTGGTGACTCTCATTTTAAAAAAAAAAATCGCGGAAATTAAGGAGAAATTACAATTTAAGGAGAGATTGTTAGGATAAGTGTGTGGGAAATGCAGATTGATCTTTTTTATGATGATAATGAGTTATTGACGGAGACAGACGGATTTATTTAAACGGATTAAAATAAATGAGGGGTTTTTTTTTTCCTCATTAATTGCGATCTTAAGTTAGCTGTTCGGTGGGTGGGAATTTCTAAATTGCAAACTTTATGATAAACGGATGATATTTGAAAATCTTTGTCGGATAAATCATCGCTCTTCGAGATAAGCAATTTAAAAACTGTGGAGCGACTTTCTTTCTTTCTTTCATATGTGAAGTGTTTGTTTATGCTGTTGCAATTAAATTTAAATCAGTAAGATGTTAGAGTATTTAGTAAAATCTTCAGATTTGTTGTTAGGTTGCTTTTTACCTAAGCAACAACTAATTGAAAGAGTAGACTTGAGCTACTTTTTTTAAAAAGGATCTTTCGTTCTTGGACTTGAAAATGTGGAATTCATTGATTGGTTGCAAGGTAAAAAGAAATTGTACATCACGAAACCAAAAATTGCATAACGTCTGCCAGAGATTCGACGTAATTTCTTGACCTTTACATATATAAATTACAAGAAATGGCTTTTAAATTCTTACATCCTTTGATTCTTTCTCTGCATACAAGTGAGAAAAGGCTTTCTCCTTGTCTTAAAGATTTAAGAACACTATATTCTGGTCGCACCCATCAACACATTGATATAATATGAACTGTAGAATATACCGAGATAAATCGATTGTCCTGATTTAGCTCGCATACGACGATGTTGACGTTGAAATGCCTAACATATACAATTATCTTCAACGAAGTTTGGTAGGCAGCCACGAATGAGACCATGGCTATCAAAGGTCCAGATCCGTTAATTCCTGGGCGACTTGTGCTCTTCTGCATTGAGAAGTTGTTCACGGAAAGCTTTTCGGAAGAAGGGCATGCGGGACTTTCTCAAGCACTTCAAGCTGCTGAGATTCCCATCCAAAATCTGAACAACCTGCCAAAAAAGCAAGCCAACCCACCATATTTCTTGAAATCAAAGCCAAATCATTACTCCTTAAAAAAAAAAAAAAAAACAAAAGCAAAAACAACAAAAGGTCATTTGCTATTTGCTAGCTTATGCAATAAGCGTTTTAAGTGTGCACATGAACCCCACCAAGTTGACACAACACATACGACCAACCGAATACCGCAAAACGCACTTCTTTTGGGATTCAAACGACCCAAATGGTCCACCTGGCAGCGCAACTCTTGTGCACGTACCAACAATTCCACCACCCAGAAAAAAAAAAAAAAGGAAAAATGAAAAAATCAGGAACCTGTAAATTCCGCCCCCCCCCCCCCAAAACTTTGACTATGCAAGATGCAAAGGGACCAAGACGCAAAAGGTTAGACGAGCAACATACAGAAAGTAGTGACGGTCCTAAGGCCAATTTTGGCTCTCCAAGGGCTGCACGTACCTGACTCATTTTAGGCCGTCGAATTGAGAACTGTTGAAAGCACAGAGCAGCAGCCAAGAGCACGAGGTTGAGTTGTCGAACATTGTAATCATTAAGGATTGCAGGATCAACAAGCTCTCTAATCTCGTTCTTCTTAATTAAAGGTTTTGCCTGATAATCAGGGAGAAAAAGAAATTGGTAGACTGGCCTCATCTTAATTATTTATATAGAGTATAGGCGTTCGGTTAAGAGCTTGTCCGTCTAAAACCAACGATACACAGGATATCTTACCCACAAGACAAGGCTTTGCTGTGAATAGTCCAAAGCTCGGCGTCCGGTAACTATTTCCAAAAGCAGTACCCCAAAGGCAAAGACGTCAGTTTTTTCGTCAACAATTCCATGCATCAGGTACTCTGGAGCAAGATAACTGTAACAATAAGAGATGAGTGATAAGGTCAAAATATAAATCATTCGCTAAGTTTTAACAAAATTAAAGTTGGCATCTTTGATGATGAAACGAACTAGAATCTGAAATTACTCCATACCCAAATGTGCCTTCAAATTTGGATACAGTGTGGTGAGTCCAATGCTCTGGTAGCCACTTTGCAAGCCCAAAGTCACAGAGCTGGAGTGATTTATTATTAATACTTAATTCGAAATCAAAAAGACTTTTAAAAGCAAGTCAGTGATTCAAAGGTTCATGAGAAAACGAAGAGAACAGTTTCGTCCGGTAAGGCTGGTTTTTATGATGTGTGGAAGATTACCATAGGCTCAAACTCTTCCGTGAGCAAAATGTTGGCAGCCTTGATGTCTCTATGGATGATTCTTCGTTGGCAACCCTCATGAAGATATAGCAAACCACGAGCTGTTCCTAGTGCAATCTTATGCCTCGTGTCCCAAGTTAACTTCTCTTTCGAACCTACAAGAGCTTGACAGCTATCAACAAGAACAAACTTGCATTTGAATGGAACTGGACCAGGAGTGATAAACTAACCATAAAGACAAGAAGCTAAGCTCCCGCGTGGGAAATAATCAAGCACAAGGTGCATTCCTCCTTCAACCCCATAACCAATCAACTTGGCAACATTAGGATGGTCCAAATGGGCCATAATGCCGAACTCAAATAGAAAGTCCCTCACGATTTCATCTGCTGTTCCCCGGATTAGCCGTTTGATTGCCACAATTCTCCCATTTTGCAAGCATCCCCTGTAAACTTCAGCATAACCCCCCTTTCCAATCAGATTTTCTACACAAAAACAAAGTTTAAGTCCTCCATCAGCTCATCCGGCCATTATTAAACAAATACAAAATTTCCCAAAACTGGCTAATGTTACACATTGAGATTCACTGTCACAAGGTAGTATGAACCTTGGCTGAAAATTTCAGTTGCGATTTGGAGCTCGGAGAGAGTAAAGTCCATCATAGGAGAATCCAAATTCACCCTACTCATACATACAAACAGCTTCGGTATCACACCAATGCTCCCTCTCACACTGCGGCTGCTTCTCATTGGGAGATTCAGAACACCGAGAGGATGCAATGCAGCGAAATGTTTCCTTGATCCACACCTAAGCGAGTGGAAAAATCCATGCAAACCTGAACTTGGTTCTGAAGTTATTTGAGATTCAGCATCCGATGTGGCTTCTTTTGAAGAAAAACTTTCGGACTCTTCACTTCTGAAGTAATCTTCAAGAACTCCAACCGGAGAGCTCGTATCAACCTTCTTCTCCATATCTTCAAAGCTATATCACGACAAAAAATTAACTAAAGGAAAAAGCCAATATCTTCAACAGTATTAGATAAATGATTGGTTAGAAAATCAGAGGATAGCGAGTTGAACTTGGGAAGGAACAGAGAGGTAAGACAGAGTACTTGAACTATCCAACGGCTCCAGCTGGTGATTTTCCAAGTTTACTCCTTTTCGCCTGGAAAAGAAAATTAAAAAGGTAAATCACGGTTAAGTAATAGGAGAAACGATGAGCAGATAGGGTGTGGTGGTCCATGTAAATGAACGGAAATCTCCCCAAGGAAGTATGAGATCAGAGGTAAAACAAAGCATGGCGTATAGTGGGAAAAGAATCCCAACTCATACTGAACGTTTCAGACAAGAATGGTATACCGCAAATAGAAGCGATAACAATGTACAAGAAAAAAAATGCAGAAAAAAAAAAGACTTTAGATAAATTAACCACAAAAAAAAAAAAAAAAAGAAGAAGAAGAAGAAACCGAGTTACACGGGGAAGCCGAGGTCAGAAGATTGCTTGCTTTTGTCAGAAAATCAAATGGAGAAGACGACAAAAACAGATAATTCCAAGTCTAGCAGAAATGGGCCATATTTTCTGTAACAGAATCTGATAGAAAGAGAAAAACTGGACATATCAAATTTGCTTCCAAAAATCACTTAGTGAATTAGTAACTCTTACCCACGAGCAAAAACCTCGATAACTTTAAGAAAACGTGCGTAGAAAATCCCAGTACGCGAGAGAAGAGACAAAGTTTCGAGGACGAACCATCGAGAAGAAGCTGAATCATCTGGGAGAGTTATGGCAGACAACGTAGAAGAGAAGCAGTAGAGAAATGGAGAGAGAAAAGGTGGAAGTGGATATAAATTCACGGTAACTCCTTAAAAAGCGGCTCGGGCAATTACAGCTTTATGAAAACTAGTCCAAATATTTTTCTTTTTAATCCTTGCTCCTAAATTTAAAAGCGAAAACCTTTTTTTTTTCTTTCTTTTTTTTCTCTGCTCCTTATAAGGGTTGGTGGGCAGGAAATAATACTCAAAATATAAAAAAAAATTAAAAAAAAAAAGTAAGAAAGGAGAAGAAAATGTGGATTTTGCATGATACTGAAAGGTGGTCCAATTCGAGCAGTCAGAGAGAAGACTCATTCTGGTTTGTTTTGGCTGTGCCACGCAAGATTACTTAAACCCACATCTCCATAATATTTGTGTATAGTTAAGCTCATAAGCCTAATGACAATGCGACCAAAGAAGCCACCCGGCCAACGCGACCAGCCGACCAACAGTATTTCATTGACCTTGAATTGATTGGAAAATTGTCCATTGGATGCTTGTAATGTTTGCGTTTTGGCCGATTTGCGCTCACAATGTCAGGATTTATTCAGACTATTGTTACAAGTTGAACCCGCCGTCAAGAGAAACTTTTGTACTTGATCATGTTTTCCGGCAACCTAGGATATTGCCCCGGTCAACTGAGAACTGTTATCTTTGCTTTTGGCCCCTTTTTTTTTTGTGTCCTGTTCAAGCAGGAACGACTGCTTAGCGTTTAGACCAATTATTGTTGATCTGTGGCCAGTAATTTGCTAACCGGCAACGGGGACACAGTAACGTCAATAAAGTCGGGAAGCTTTGAACCTTAGCACGTGTCTGCTTTACACCAGAGTGTACAAACTATTCAATCACTTTAAACAATACCATATAAGAAAAGATCCCACCACAGCCAATGTCCAAATGAGCACTCAATCTGTGTGTTAAGGCAGCAGAATCCTTGGGGACACGTAATTCGTCTTCAAATTCATTATACTCGCATAAGCTTCGCAATCATCTCAGCGTAATTATATAACCCTTGCCGTTGGCAAATCAAAATCCTTACAAAAGTAAATTTAGATTACGGAAATGATTATGGACATGCTTGGACTCCAAATCACTAGATTGTTATAAGTAATCGTACCAGGTAAATAAAAGTGTCGTTTTTTTTTTTTTTTTTTGTCCATTATACATTGCCCCTTTTGCTCTGTCCCAGTATTTTGGTGAATGAATCTACTTACAATTACACTTGCTTCTCTTTAAAGCTTCATTTATTAATAAGAAAGAAAGAAAGAAATAAAGAAAGAAAAGGTCATAACTGTATACTGAATGTTAAGGTGAAATGTTGGGAGAGATTATTAATTAAAGCGTGGGATTATAATGTCAAGGGATAATTAGAGCCAAAAGATATTGTACCATCGGTGACTGAACATTGTTGTAGTTTAACTGAGAATATTGTGTTTTGTAAGAATTTTTGGGCACATTGGGATTTCACCTATGAATGGATGCAAAAAACTAATACTCTCTTCAAAGTGAATACAGGCGCCACAGCCGAACCACTTGAGTATTGTTTGCCTTCTCATTCTTTCTTTCATGATACCAAAGAGTTTGATTGAGGTATAAGCAGTGTCGACATTAATTTGTTTCTGGTTGCTGACTTGTTACCATCTTATTACGTTATTAAGGATGATTTGTTAAGATTCCTTTATCGTATCAATAACCATTTTTTTTATAAAAAAAAAAAAAATCCTTTTACCTTTGGCTAATATTATGCAGGCAATTTATGAACAAACAGATGGCCCTCATCCTCTCCACTTTGGCGTGAACTTTACGGAATCGGTACTGATTATGTTTATGAATTTTGAGACTTGAGTGCCCGTTACGTTTACAATAAAACTATACATGTCTGGTGGATTAATAATTGAGAAATTAGTGAGGAGTTTAGTATTCTATCTGAAATTTCAACATTTTTAATTTACATATCATGTTTTTTATTAGTTTGGTTTATCCCACCGAATGTGCAGACCTACGCCTAATGGTATTTTCTTGTTTGTTGGATTTTTTAAAAATATTTTTGTATTGGTAGGTTCATTGAAATATTTCATTGATCCCCTTTTATTATTATCAATCAATAAACAAGATTAACCGATCATATACTTGTTGAAACAAGTAATCAAGCAGTGGGTAGCTTGATGGGCATGTAGGAAAATTAAAAAATAAAAAACAGAAAGGAATTGAAGAGGCAGGCCATATGCCCATATCTTCATCAACCACTTGTAAGTGAGTCCAATATCGTCCCTGGAAAACGATGAAAGGTGTTTGCAGATTGCTTGGAACAAACTCGGTAGGTTGGGTTGGGCCCCGAAGTTTATGCCTAATTTTTTGCTGGCACTCTCATCCTTGAGGCCAGGAGAATGGCCCATTGGGCACAAAACAAATTCGCTGTTTACGCAGCCCACTGTCCAGTCACAGAACATATACACGATGATAGTGTTGAGAATAAAGATATTTTTTAAAAATTTTAATTTAATATAAAAAAATAAAAATTTTATTTTTTAAATTTATAAAATATCAATTGTGTTATAATTTAAAAAAATAAAAATTTATATTTTTTTTTATGCATACATAAAGGGTCTAACCATAGAGTTAATGTGAGCTGATTGGTCAAATTTGTCTTTTTTTTGGTTGTTGAAAAAAATAATTGTTGAGAAACCGTTATTATTTTTTTTTAATATTTATAATCAACTATTATTTTTATATTTATAAAATATTATATTAAGCTCAGTGATAAAGTAACCCTCCAAACATTAATTCTCGGATTAAATTGTCAGCCATACGCATATAGTAAATGGTATGAAGAAAGGCAGTTGGGTTGCACGTGCTCTAGGAATTTCAAATGGAAAGTCTCCCATTCTCATCGAAAGCTTTGCCAACAACAAAGTTGTAATTATAACTGATGAAGGAAGAAAAAAAAAAAAAAAGAGGATAGAATCAAAATCAAGTCCAGATCAAACACGTGGGCAATTTGGGTGAATGACAACTAGATGAAGCAGCCATGCCTATCACTAAGCAGCGTCCTACCAAAAAAAGCATTGATTAGATTTTTTTAGGGAGGAAAATTATGCTTGAACCACGATTTAATCGGGTCAAGATATCATAATAAACTTCTCTCTGTTAGGTTTTTATTCGTTATCCTAATGATGTATTTAAAATCATAATTAAGATTTAAAAATTTACCTTTTAAATCAAACGTATTTAATAAGTTACAAAATTTATATTAAGTAAAATTATACTATAACTTAAATAAATGTTTAAAAATATAATGTTATAGTATAATGAAGCAACGTAACAAGTGCTTCACAATTTAATAATATTTAAAATAATATATATATATAAATAAAATTTTTAAATACTAAACATAATTATAAAACAATTAATTGCATTTACTAATAACAGGTTTTGTTTGCAAGAAAAACACTCAAAGATACTCTTAACGATGAGAATAATTTACTTTATAGGACTAATAAAATTTTACAGTTTTTTTTTTAATTTTTTTTAATAATTAAGAATTAAAAATTTTATTTTTATAATATAAAATTCTAATCCTAATATATATATATAGATATATAATTTATGGAAACTAGGGAAAATCTTTCCTTCTCTGTCATCTACATAATTGTCAAAAGTTGCTTGCTGAGCTACTTCCACGACGGTGTCCTTCTGACAGTCAATACTAATCCTACATCTGTTTTGTTGTCCTTTTGTTTTTTGAACAAAAAAACGCCAATTATCTCAATTTCAGTGATTCTTTTTTATTAGAAAGTTAATTAGACGTTAAGCTTTATAGAGTATCTCACGTTCAGTGTCATCTCCGTTCCTTTTTATTTATTTATTTATATTTTATTTTCGTGTCAACATATTCAAACTTTGGACATGCAATCCAGAATGTCAAATTCTTTTTATTACCAAGCTAGGAATATTTTGGCTTTCTGCTGCTGTTATATATGAATTGAAGAAAGCAAACTAGACATTGAACCCGGAGAAATACATGGTGTCATCCACATCTTTGAAAGACACAGCGTCTTTTGCCATTTGTACTTGCTTTTCGTGATCTTTGAGTCTATCTCCTCTGAATTCTGATCTCTGCCTTACTCATATCCCGGGATAAACACGGTGAAAAAAATAAATACAACAGAAGGCATGACGACCAAAGAAGATGTGGAGAATGGTGGCACGGGCGTGAATGAAGGGTTGAGAGAACCCTTCATGGGCAAGAATGCATCAGACGAAGGAGATGGACCTGACGCCCCGGACTGCGGCAGAGGGAATGCAACCATGGTTTATCTCAGTACTTTTGTTGCAGTGTGTGGTTCCTATGTATTTGGATCCTGTGTAAGTACCTCAGCAATGTCCATACAGAAAAAGATGCTGGAAAATATGGCTTTGATTTTGTTGCTACTCCTGAAAAGCAACTGTTCGTTCAGTTGTAATTTACTGATTAATTTCAGGTAGGCTACTCGTCACCTACACAAAATGCTATAAGGGAAGATCTCTCGCTGTCTCTAGCAGAGGTAAGCTAGTAATTTGTTCTCTATATGTTAGAAAATGTATGGACTGCAGAAGGACCAAAAAAAAAACTATCAATATGCTGACGAACCCTTTTTTTATCACATTGTCTTTTATTAACAATGAGATTTCATAAGGCTTCAATACAGTCCATAGCTAACATTAAGTTAATCAAAAATTTGTAACAGGAAATTGTATATTTGGCTGAATGAAAAAGCAGTGTTAACATAAAAAGATCTAATGTTAACTATGGATCAAGCTCGATGGCAGGAATCCAAACTAGGAGAAAAAAGATTATGCAGAGTTTTGGGCCTCAATAAACTGAATGAGCCTAACTGTGAACTGATGCAAATGCAATACAAATGGAGAAAATGATGTTAGGATTTCAATTTCCAAAGTGATCTAATCTGTATTACTTCTGTGTTCGTCTCCAGTATTCTGTGTTTGGTTCCATACTGACTTTTGGTGCAATGATTGGTGCAATCACGAGTGGACCCATCGCTGATCTTGTTGGTCGGAAATGGGTAAGCAAAGGATAGCTCGGATGATACTATATTCCATCGGATTGAGCTCTCCTTCTGTTGAAGTCACTCATTTAATAGCCTTTTTTGGGTGGATATCTACCACATAACATCGTCCACTTGTCGAATGTATGCAGACAATGAGGATCTCCTCTGCTTTCTGTGTTGTAGGGTGGCTTGCCATTTACTTTGCAAAGGTTTGTCATCTTATCTATTTAAAACCCATCATTGGCTCATCTGCAGAGTAACCCCATTTCTTCCTTTTCCCCTTTCCAGAAAAGTGACCAAATTTATTTTCCCTGTATTGATTACTAATGAAGGGGGCTTTGTCGTTGGACATTGGACGGCTGGCAACAGGATATGGAATGGGAGCCTTTTCTTACGTGGTACCTCTTTTATTTTTTATTATTATTTTCTTTAAGCCATTTTCAACATTCAATCGATCATGTTGTCATGACTTTGATTCCATCGGTTCAATGATGCAAGGTGCCTATTTTTATAGCTGAAGTTGCACCCAAAAATCTTCGCGGAGCACTGACAACTGTAAATCAGGTGAAGGGCGCTCAAACAAAAGTTTGCAGAAACACCCTACTTCCACCTTACTAGAATTCTTAAGCTCTGAAGTTAAATTCGTTCAACTAAATACTAAATTTTCGAATTATACAATAGCAGTATACAGTGCACAATGCAGTTACCTTCAATCACATCTAACACTTAATCTTGTTTTCCAGCTCATGATCTGTAGTGGAGTGTCTGTGGCTTTCTTAATAGGGACAGTACTGACATGGAGAGCTTTGGCATTAACAGGTTAAATGCTTTGACCCATTTGGGTATTCAATCATCAAAAGATTAGGGCCATAGTCTAATAAATAAAAAAAAAAAAATACAAAACAAAATAGGAAAACTAGAACAGGATGCTTATATTTAACTGCTTGCAGGACTTATCCCTTGTGCAATTCTGCTTTTGGGCCTGCTTGTCATCCCGGAGTCTCCTAGATGGCTGGTAATAAACAGGACTAAATTAAAATTATGTATCAACAATATTGAGAAGATACGACGGTTGTATATCAAATGGTCGTCTTATGAATGCAGGCGAAAACAGGGCGTGAAAAAGAGTTTGAAGATGCACTGCAGAAACTTCGTGGCAAGGACGCTGATATATCTGCTGAGGCAGATGAAATCAAGGTTCTTAATGCTGAAATTTGTAGGCTGTCAATCCTCATTGCTATGGTTCTGAAGAAAATATGATGAGTACCCTGTCATTGCCTAACAGGATTACATAGAAACTCTCCAACGGCTCCCAAAAGCCAAATTCCTAGATTTGTTTCAAAGAAGATACCTGCGCTCAGTCACCGTAATAACTCTTCCCTTATAACTTTTGAGATCATACTTTTCTAAGTTTTTTGATAACATTTTATTTTGACCTTCCCCATCTTTGACCAGATAGGAGTTGGGTTAATGATAGTTCAACAATTTGGAGGAATCAATGGAGTCTGCTTCTATGCCAGTAGTATCTTAGAGTCAACAGGTAAAAAGGCACTTTAGCTTCAACAAAATCAGAAAAATTAAAGTTGCAATTCTCTTACATCAACAGGGGTTATCAAACATCATGTTGGAACTGGTTAAACTGAACAAAGATATTCTCACACATTCATTTTATTTTAAGTATCCCACTATTGTCAGCTTCTCAAAAGAAAGTAAAGCATCTCAAGTTTGTAACTTTGTATTCATGTTCTCAAACGGTCAGATCAGATGTAAATATGACATTCTAAATCGTTGCATTTGAAAAACACAGGATTTTCTTCCACTGTTGGAACCATAACCTATGCCATCCTCCAGGTTCTAACTCTCACTGGCTTTGCCAACTTCAAAGGACTTTGTAAATCTCAATCCACTAGGTAATGCTTATAGCCAGTCTGTTTTACAGGTGGTCGTTACTGCACTTAACACAATTGTGGTAGATAGAGCTGGAAGGAAGCCTCTCCTATTGGTGAATATCAGCTTTAGGCTGAGTTAGCCCTGTAATATTCCTCAGACACCATCTCCCTTACATACTGGAAACTAATTTTGTCTTACTTTTGTACCAGGTTTCTGCTTCAGGATTGGTCCTTGCCTCCTTAATAACTGCACTTTCATTCTACATGAAGGTCATAGTCAAACTATTAGATCAAACACTTCCTTTTTTTTTTTTTTTTATAACTTTCTTGTATATTAATCAGCAAAACTTCAATGAATCAGGTCCATGAATTGGCACTCAAGTCAGTCCCCGCACTTGCTGTGACTGGCATTCTGGTAGTGTAACAAACCTTAGTGAAATATATGGTTAACCAAGAGTGATCTCTATAAGACGTTATCTTTCATTGATTTCTGACACCCACCCCCCCCCAACTTTTCTTTTTTGGTATTTGGAGTTCAGCTATATATAGGATCATTCTCAGCAGGAATGGGTGCAGTTCCTTGGGTTATAATGTCAGAGGTAATATAACTTGCAAGATATAATTTCCAATTCCTCCTATGAAATCAAAGATCCAACAAGTGCCAAATTTCCATTGGTTGCAGATATTCCCCATAAATATCAAAGGAGTAGCTGGAAGCCTAGCTGCACTTGTTAACTGGTTTGGGGCATGGGTAGTTTCCTACACTTTCAACTTTCTAATGTCCTGGAGCTCTTATGGTAAACAACTATAAAATTTTATGCAATCAAAAACACTCAACTATCCACATCACGCTAAGAATTAACAGCGCGCAGTAGCAAAAGATTTACTCATCTGAATGTGGCTTTTTAGGTACCTTCATTGTCTATGCTGCTATCAACGCACTGGGTATAGTGTTTGTGACCACAATAGTGCCAGAAACAAAAGGGAGAGCACTGGAACAGATCCAAGCAGCCATTAATGCATAGAGAAGCAAGTATCAAACAAAGTGTTTTTTTTTTTTTTGGTTCATGCAAATAAAGGCCTTTACCATAAAAAAGCGGCGGATTCGCTAGCAAATGAGAGCATGGATGCAACAAATGGCTAATTAATTAGGTCTTGGACCTTGTGCATTATATCTATTTTTTTTTAGCGATATTTTTCGTTGAAGTTTTTTTTTTCTCCTACATCAAAGAAGTCCATTGGAATAGCTCTTCTTGTTTCCATAAGATTTGTACAATTCACAAAATTAAAACTCAAAATTTTAAAAATAAAAGTTTAAATTTTGGAAATCATCTAAGAAACAAGATTAATTTTCATGTTTTTGTTTTTTCATTCTTTTTGGTGTGAAAGGAAGGCACAAGGCCTAGGAAATAAAAAACTCTATAGAACTACCGAGCGGGGCCAACGGACCTCTACTAGGTCCTGCTGGAGCAGTGTGACTACTGCAGAAGGTGGCTCATGCATGAAATGCACTCTTGTGCTCAGCGAAGCAGCGTAGCCAGCCAACCAATAAGGAACATAATTCCCTTCTTGGTAGACACGAGAGCATCTAACGCACCAATCTCTCTGAAGAGCTTCTCTGCAGTTATGAACTAGGTTAGCATACTGATGGGTGTTAGGTACGCCTTTAAGAATACTTTCGAGCACCACCTTTGAGTCAACTTCAAGCCATACCTGCCAAACCCATATGACCAGGCCAGCTCCAAACCGGTGAAAATCCCCCACAACTGAGCAGCAAAGGCTGTGCAGACTCCAATATTTTGAGCAAAATCCACCAATCATTTTCCTCACTGAACACGAATTAGCCACCCTGCAATAGTAGCAACTCCCTGGATTGCCACGAGAAGCCCCATCCAAGTTAAGCTTGACCCCATCCCCGTGAGGTGGCTGCCACCCAATCAACTGCATTGAGCGACAAGGAGCCTGTATCAAGAACGAGTCGAGTTGGCTTCCATTTGATAACCCTGCACACAACTGAAGAACAACATGCCATGGATATCTCACATAAATTTTCCCAACAAACAAAAACTAGCTCGTTCCCAAGCCCACCAAACAATGGAAGCAAAAAAAAAATGGTAACTTTGTTCCAACTTGGTCGTAATTAACATGTGGGCTGGGTGCCGGGTAGGAAGTTACGATTCATCATCAGACCCTGATATCTGTGGCACAGCCTGTCGTACCCCATTTGTACCAAATATGGGCTTGGGTCGATGCCAGTAATGAGCCTTATTTTGCTGATCCTTCTAGTGGACCATTGAAAAAGACCAGAAGAGTTTGTCTATAATGACCAAAAAAAGGCTCCGGACTAGCCCGAGTTTGGTTTTGATATTGATTGGACAATTTGCACATTGAACACGAAATAATCTTCGTTCGATGGTCTGGGGCTTGATCTGTGGGCCACTCAATCCAGGCCATTTCAAGCCTCTACCCCGAAAATTAAACGCATCTGACATCCTAAAGAGTTTCTCAAATTTGTTAATGAAACCTAAAGATACATGGGTTGAGTTCATATTTGATTGATTACATGTACGAGGTTAGTTGTCAAATGTGCTGTGGCTAGACACCGTTGAGCTTCTACATTATGTGCTTATGTAACTCGAGAAACATGAAAACAATATGCAAGAATTCCTTTTTTTCCCCCCCCACAATTTATACCAACTAAACAAGGTACAAAGTAGCATACAAATGGGTTACCATCCAAAAGAGAAAAAAAAAAAAAAAGAAGAGAGAAGGTAGCATAGAAAGGTCAAATGTGGCATCGCCTACTGTAGTTTACATAGATCAATTACGTGTTTCCAAAACGAAAGCGATTTACAAATTTTGAGAGGTAGAAGCAAGCACAAATAATTATATGCCTTATGCCTCCTAAAGGAAGAAGAAACCAAACCCCAGATGAACACAGATTCAGAGTTTTAAAAAATTAAAAAAAAAAAAAAGGAAGGCAATGTTCAAAATTCATCCGTCTTATTTATGTCATGTCTTCCATAGACCTCTTGAAGAAGAAGAGTTGGTTATCTTTACAACTTTCCGTTTAGGCTGCTGCCGCCTCTTTCTAGTGACATTTTCTTGATCGTTAGTATTTACTTTCACTATTTCAGCTTTGACAATGTGGTGATCTGAAATCCCTTTTGAAGAGAGCACAGAGTATGAACCTGGAACAAATTTGTATGGCGAGTTTGGAGAGGCCAATATGTAGTCCACTCGAGTCCCGTACTTGCAGGTCCCTTGTACGTCTACAAACAAAATCGGAGATAATTATTATGAGATTCCTGGCATTTTGAGGCTAATTTTTCTACTTAATTAGTGATGTTAAGAAAATATGTACGACATGCTCAATATAAATAAATATATATATGTGGTTCAGAGGAATTCTACATTACAGTCTTTGATTATAATTATGATATCTATCCATTGGTAATCTCTGATTTTAAGTTTCAGAATTTTAGTGTCACAACCAGACATGACATATCTCTCAGCCTCTCTATGTTGCAGGTGTCTCCTAGCTTGACCAGCCTGGACTCATTAAATTACAATAAATGATAATTCTATCGACACTTGCATTAGTTACAATTGTCGATGGACACCTTGCAACTATGACTACATTAGTCACAATAATCAGCGCTGTGTTATTCACAATTTGTAATTAAAAAAAAAAAAAAAACCTCGGATCAAAATATCTGCTTACTTTGGCCTTTGGCGATCATGACTACCGACTCGCATTCTCCGGCGAAGTCCTTCGCATCTGTATAATGGTTACTCTTCAGATATCTCATGACTTCAACCTTGGGCGTTGGCTTTCCCATTTCTTCATAGTACTGCAATATATCGTTACAATCAAACTAATGGCACATCAAATGAAAGCAGAAATTGAAGATCTTCGTCAATGGTTGGCAATGAGAATTACAAGAGATGTCTGTTTTGTAGTTAAGTTGTAACATATTACCTTAACGATGTCTGTCCACCTCTCGGCGGAGTAATCTGTTTCGTCTAGGGAGTTAAGACCTCCGGCCAAGAAGTGGGGTCCCTCGTTACTCTGTATTGTGGCATTTATTTGCTTCATCCGCCAGTTTTCATCCAGATGATCAAGGTGGGTGCAATGGAAGTTGACCTCTCCTGCCTGGGGCACATCGATGGTGGCCTTTAGCACGTTCCTGCGTTCATCAAAAAATAAAATAAAGTAATATATAAATCTTCATTGCCTTGTTAAATTAATGATTCCAAAAACCTACCAATTCTCAAGAAGAGAAAATGTTATATTACTGGTCAACTTTTATGCAACACATGTAGCATAGCAAGCAGACAACTAATAAACACAATGTCTAGATTTCAGCTATCACAAATCGTAAGGGGATTTTGAAGACTCTCTAAGGCTTGGGAGTGGTGAGCTGACCCTTTTAAGTTTAAGTGGGGTCTGAATGTATCAATTACTTTATTAAATGGCGCACCTACGTTGCAGCTATTTTAATATACTCGATGTACCCAAAAAAAAAAAAAAGAGAATTACACGTCACCGGACTCGAAAAAACTTAATACAAGCATATCGAATATTCTCTGTCATCGGAACTCACAGGGCCTAAAATTAAGAAGATCGACCCTTGTAGACTTGCAAAATGATCAGGCCTTTCTTTGTTTGACATTTCAACAATTGAAAAAAAAAAACAGAGAGAGAGAGAGAGAGAGAGCTTCGTCGAACATCAGGTATCTTTCCCTGCGGACTCAATGCTGGAAATACCGAGTGATATTGACCAGGAGGACAATTTTTTTTTTTTTTTTTTTAGTTAGAACCTTGCAATTGTCGTAAATAAAAAATTCCTCAGCGAAAAAAGCGGTCCATAATTGCTGAAACTGATTGACCACACAAAAATGGAGAAACAAAATCAACTCACCTGAAATCAGTGTCATCAAAGATCTTCTGAATCTTCCATCTCTTGATCGGCCACTTGGACAAGATAGCGTTGCCATATTCAGGAGCCCAGCTCTCGGCAAAAACATAATTCATAGCTAAAGCAGCAGCCAGATCAGAGAGTGGTTTCATTTCTTTCTCTTCCTCTGCTTTCACATTTTGCAAAGCCAATATATCAGCGTCCAATTCTTGCAACACCTCAAGCACCGTCCTTGTACTCCTACAGCTGGCAGCTCCGTCAACATAATTCCCCGTGTAATTTCTCGCAAAATTCACACTCCGTGATCTCAAAGGAGCCTTTCCTTTCGGAATTCTGGCTACGTTGCCACTTGAAGAAGAGGCCTCGTTTTCATCTTCCGCAAAGCTTAGTTGCCGATTTCTGAGCAAGGATATCTCATTATCAGGCAAATTGATGGATACCCTTAATTTTGATTTGGCAAACTTTTGTTGCTTAGAAAGATTTGTGCCGCCGTTCGTAGAACTTGGGTGCAGGGGAGACTGCTTAAGTATGCCTTTTGGCCGACCATTTGCAGACTTCGTGCGTAAATTGGCCTCCATATACCTTCCAGACTTTGCAAAATCTTCATTTCCGTTTCCCAAATTTGAAGAACTCTCAGTATTATTAGATACCACAGGTGCCATGGAGAACAGGCTAGCATTGAAAGTTGCTATCTTTATCCGCTTCTCTTCAGATTGTAGACTACCCAACTGGCCGTTCGGATGGACCACGGCTGACCCATTAACGGACTCGTATCTTAAACCAGCTTTCGTTTTGGGATCAAACTTTCCGAATTTTTGGATGACAATTTTGGGCTTGGAGCGCCTCCGAATTGGCCACCGTAGAAGGCGCCTGAACATTTTGCCGAGTATTTTAAGCATTGTGGAAAAGAAGGGTGTTGAGGAACATAGCTGTAGTTGTGGCGGTAGTAGTTGATGGCAGCACGGGGAGGATGTTAGATAGCTGTTTTCGGACACATAATTGTGCCTATTCCACCCATAATTATATCTATTTCCTTCCAATCAAAATAAGACTGACTTTAATAAAAAAAAAATAATCTAATGATATTAATTTATTTAATTATTTAATATGCCTTTTTTATATTAATTTTAATTTAAAATTTCACATTAAAATTTATTCGGACAAAAATAAAATAGTAGAGTTTGAAACTTAATTTTTGTTTCTTACGAGGGCAGGAGACAGAGAGAGAGAGAGAGAGAGAGAGAGCCTGGATGAAGGGGTCTTCCAGGAAATCGATCGGTGACACTTGGCAGCCAACAAGGGCTCATTGCTTTAGATAGACAGAGGCGGAGAGGTGGGGCCCATTACCAACTGCTCCAGAGAGAGAAAAGGTAATTGCATGGATAGTTCGTTGGACAGTAAGGGAAATGTCAGCTTAGTCTTTTTAGAATTAACATTAAAATTTTGTAACCAAAAAAAAAAAAAAAAGTTAATAAGGATTGATTTTCTTTGGGTGTTTTTTTTTTAATTTTTATTTTTTGCTGAAAAAAGGACTAATAAGATAATACAAAAACTCACAAAAGTCTAACAACTCCAATCCATGCAAGTTAGATTCTTATTTGGAACGCTACGTCACATGAAAAAAGGCGTACATAACTCCCATGCTTCTTCATATGGTTCAAGTGGAGTCCCCATACCTCGCTTCCAAGATCGCAATTTTTTTCCCTTCGTTAAAAGAAAAAAACAAAAGAAAAAGAAAAAAGGACAGGGTACGGAAACTGGATGGTGGGCTCCACGTTTAAAAAGTTTTTTTTTAAAAAAATATATATATATTATTATTATTCCGATAAAATATACATATAGTATGTAGAAATAGATAAAGTAGTAGTATATAATACATATAAATTATTGAAAAATTTTATCCTTCTAAATTTCATCAAGCTCCCGACCAACATTTTGTGACGTCTATTAAAATAACAAACTAATTTAGTAATAAAAGAGATTAAAAGAAAATTTCAAACCTTTGTCAAATTCAACCTTAAAAGCTGTGTTTACAAAACTCACAAAAAAAGAAAGAAAGAAAGAAAGAAAGAAAGATTGATTTCACAGGATGAGCCTGAGGGGCTGGCCAGAGCGCCGACCAAACAACAGTCTTTTACTCTTTTCTTAACATGTGCATAGGCAATGAGAGAATATAAATTAATAAAATATATCGAGACGTCAAGAAATGGATGGAAATGGCGTAGTTGTATATAATAAATGGTGTGATTTTAAGGGTTAGGTAAACGCTATGGTTTCTTTCTAGGGGGAGGAATTGTGTGGGTCTATCTGTGATGAAAAGATAAACGATGCCAAAAAAAAAAAAAAAAAACGCAGTTGGTCATTCAGAGGAATCGATAACTTGGCCGATTTGACAGCCATTTTTTCTTCCGATCCCCACTTGCATTGCATACATCTTTTGTGGCTGTTACAGGTTCTCTTCTTGCCTTCAGACCGTCTGGCGTGTTTGTCCGGGCATTGAATCATTATGACTTGATATGGAATCTGAGTGGCCCCATTTAGAGGCCTCGCCAAGGCCAATAAATAACGAAACAGATAGAGAAAGTGAAGGCCAGCCAGTGGCTGTGGGGCGTAAACCACTTTCCCTTTTCGTTCCACATGCATTAATTAATTTTTTTCAAATTGATGTAGAAAAGTGAACAAGGCTCTTGTCTCCTGGCAGATGTCAACATGCAAGGCATGATGTTACCTCTAGTACAAAGATATACACAAATATTCAACGCCTGGAAAAAAAAAAAAAAAAAGACTTGAGTCAGTTTCATGATACTAATCTCAAGAGTCACTTGATCCTGATATATTAGTTTTTTTTATTATTATTATTAACAACGCATTCTTTCATAATGTTTTGGCAAGTGAATATTTCTAGGGTTTGTTTTTTTTTTTTTAAAAAAAAATGGCAGGAAGATACGGTTGATATTTTTGCTGTGAGTTTTCTCCATAATATTTTCCATATCTGAAAGATATGTGTGGAATCACGTTTCACATATCATCGAAAAAAAAAAAAAAAAAAAGTCGCAAAGGCTGAATCAGTTGGGTTTTATACGGTTGCGAGTTATATTGTTTATAAATAAAAATCACAGTGGACTGATCGGCCCCATTAGTTCACTAGCAAATCTTACCTCTTTATGGGCCAGTCCTATAACTTGACCGAACAAGACATCAGCCCATTCCTCGCTTATGGTTGGGCTGCAAATTGATACTATCATAATCTTTTTATATATTTAAATTTGAATAAACAGATACAATATATTACTTAGTCACAATGTCTAACAGTAAAATAAACTTCAACTATTATATTACTTAAACTCTTAGTCTTGGATTTAGGGTATCATTCTTAATTCCTACAAATTAAAAAAAAAAAAAAAAAAAAAAAACAAAGGATACAATGTTTGCCAAAGAATGATCATTGTTGTCAAATGCAAGACTTGATCTGTGGCTTCATTGCAATGCCAGCATTTGGTGTGATTTGAGATATATTATCAATGGGGACTACAATATTTACTACGGCGGGAGATTGTTAGAGATGGATTTTACTGTCTATATATTTACGATATGCTCCCTATGGTAACTGGTCTCATGAATTATGGTCAACAAACTATACGAGCTGCAAGGTACATTGGTCAAAGTTTCCTGATCACTAAAGGCGAAGCTCTAAGTAACAATATGGTAAGCGGTAAGTGCCTGAGCCATTGAATAGATAAACTCGCCAATAGAAAATTATACTAATTATAAAGCATATTTGAAGAAATGATGATCAGACAATTCGCCAATATCATGAACCATCTCCAACCAAATGCACAAAATGCAACACTTTGACTCGTTTGACTTCACTTCAATTCCCCAACATCATAAACCATCTATAGTCAAAACGAAGGTCAAACTCATGCTAACTGTTTGACTTCAATCTAGCTTTCACTTTTAATAAACCTTTCCTTCATTTTTTTTTCGGCTTTACATGAGGACTGAGATCCAAAAGGCAAACAAACGGAACCTACAAAGGTGATGGTTTTGATGGACTTTGCATGATTCCTTTCAAAGATTCACTCAAATGTTACTTTTCTCTACTCAGCCCCCCTTGGATCGAGAAAAGGTTTACAAGGCCTACTGACCAGCAAAGCGAGCAGGAATCCGCCATTGGATAGAAGTCCTACAAGATGGGCATTCCTTCATCCCTCGTTTCTCATGGAGCACGTTGCATTCGGTACAGAGAACTTGATGTGCACATGGGAGGAACACCACTGACATCTCTTCTGATAAGCACATGACGCACTCTCTCTCCTCTCTCAAACCTCTCATTTCAGATTTTTCCTTGAAGTTTGCTGCATTCCTGGGGTCCTTCCTTCCATCTATATCCAGTTTAGCATCACCACTGTTGGTCATGCCATAGTTCCCTTTAAAGCCCCTGCTGAGAGCAGCTCCTGTTGAAGTGTCTGAATTTAATTTCAATTCAGAAATTTCATTCTCAAGCCTTTTGATATCTTCCACAGTTTTCTTCAAATTATCTTCCGCTTTTTGTCTGATTTTATCTTCCTCTGCCTTTGCTGCAGCTTCAAGCTGTTCCCATTCCTTCCTTATGGATGCAGCCTGTGCCAACAATTTTTCCTTTTCCATCCTCTCCTGTTTCCATCTAGCCTGAAAATATTTTGAGAGTTTCAACCAGCAAGTCCTTGACTCCTTCCCGAAGAAAAATGGAAAGAAAAAGACCATAAACGCAAATCATATGTTACATAAGGATAAACAATTATGCTTATTTTCAGAACTACACAATCCATTGGTCGGATTCATCCAGATTTAGGTGGGAGAGAGTATAAAGTTGCTTCTCTATATTTATAGGTTTCTCTTAGTAACTCTAACTCCTAAAATCTCTCAAGTCCATGTGATAGTGTAACTCTTACCACTTATATGCAACAGAAACAAAAATAAGGTTGAAAGAATTATATTGACATCATTTATTTGACTGTCATAAGTTTCATTCTCAAAGCATACCTCAATTTGGTTTTGCACATTTTTTGCCTCGTCAAACTTTTGTTGCAACACAGCTACTTTCTCCTTCAGAGATTTCAGTTCCCCTTGCAGCAAGCCCTTTGTCCCCTCCAGTGATTGAGTATCTCTTAAGGCCTTCTGCTGCCTCTCCAACGCTTCTTGACAATGTGAAGCTGACTCTGCAGCTTGATGTTTAGCAGCCTCCATCTCCTTTTTCAGCATAAGTTGTTCTGTCTCGAGTTTGTAAATAGTAGAGTTAGCCCTTTCAATCTGGGCTGTAGTATTATTCAAGGCTAACTCCATCTCTGATAGCCTCTTCATTGTGTTCTCCTCCAATATTTTTTTGTCCTTTTTAAACTTTTCCACTTCTTCCTTCTCCTTTCTTAATGCTTTAAGCTCAGCCATGTCTTTGCCAAGTCTACGAGTAGCCTCCATAACCTTCTGATTGGCCCAATCTGTCCAACCCTGCAGCTCATTTTGCAGTTGCTGTACCCAAGGAACTAACTTCATAATCAGCTCATCCTTCTCATCTTGTGGCACATACTTCCCCAGGGATTTGTCATATGGAATTCCGGCTAAGTAAGTTGACACATCAGGATACACAGAGACGCTGGTTTCACGTTTTGAAGGAACTTTCTTTTCACTAGAAGTTGAAACCTCAGAATTTGTTGCAGCTAATGCGGATGGAGAATTGGAAGAAACAGGATGACCTTCATCTGCTAGGACTTCTGTATTAGCCTTAGCCTTTGAAGCAGAACCTTTTACAGGTAATGTGAGTAATTCAGATAGGGGCTTCCCTCTCTTTTCTAAAACAGAACCACCAATGGTAGCAATGTTACCTGATTTAAAAGTTGGTTTACCATAATGCTTGTGAGGCCTCTCTGTGTGCAAGGACTTCTGCCAAGGTGCAGTTTCTTTCTTTTTGTGTACCTTAGGACCATGCCTTAGTTTTTGTTCAGATACTTGGTGTGTAGCCTGGAACGATTGCACATTAGAACCCAAGGTTTTTCCCAAACTAGTTACAGAAACAAGACTATCCTTTTCTGATTCCACATCTTGAAGAGAATCCTTCTTAGAGGTGGGAAAATTTGGTAAACTGCCAAACTTGAGTTTTTCAGGTAGATTACTCAGAGCACTTTGGGCTGAAAATTTAGGTGCATTTATTTTAGTGTGGCTTTGAAAACTAACTTCAGAGCTATGGGCCTCTAACTTCAGCGTGGAAGGAGTGGTAACTGAAGAACCCTCTCCTAAGACTTCCTTACAGCTAAATTCACTCAATAAGTCTCCTTCAACTGCACAAGCTTGTGCAATGTTCATGTCACAAAGCAATAACCACCACATTGCTTCCCCAGTAGACAATGATGGCTTGACCTCCTTAAGCACATTTATCAGTTCCAACATTGTGTACTCTGTCATCTGCAGCAAATTATCAAAGACAATATCTCTTGAAGAATTTATGTCATTTCCTTTCTTCAAGAGGACTAGAGCATCATCTAATATGTTTGACACCAGGTCTTTACCCCCACAGTAAAGGCCAAGCCTCGATATAGCCTTTTCAGCAATATCCCTGCTGTACCCACATTCAACTATCTGATTAATTGCACTCTCAAAAATTGTGTGCAAATTAGATATTAACAGTCCTTCTAACTGGATTGCAATGGAGTCAGTCCAATCATTAGGTTCAGAGTCCTTTGCTATCAGTTTAGGCTGACTAGACCCCAACTCTAAAGGATCTGTGTTTCTCTGTGGATTTTGGGATTTCTCTAAAGATGACTTATATGGAGGGAATTCGGTCAGCAGTGAAGGTGGGTTAACTGGATTCAATGGAAGAGGATCAAGTAATTTTCTCTTGTTCTTACTTTCTTTGGATGAGGATCCTGTCTTGCTACTATTACTTCCACCATCGGCCATTTTATCCTTCTTGTGGTGGACTACAAGATATCCCCCAAACTCACCAGCTGCTTCAATAGTAGCTCCTGTGATCCAAACAAATGCAAGGAACAAAAATAAGAAAAAGAAGGATCAAAATTGAGAAGTTTGGTAATCAATATAACCCCAAAGAGGCCAATGTTTGTTAACGATTTACAAAATTCTCATAACAATCTACTAAAGCTCAAAAGCAAAGCCAATAACGTCACTCATAAATAATTAATCATGATAAACAACAAGATAGAAACGGAATGCAAATGAACAAAAATTGAAAGAAGAAGAAGAAGAAGAAGCAAAAAAAAAAAAAAAAACCATCGCACACCTGCGATAGAGGCTAAATGGGAGAGTATTGCTTTATCCTGCAAGAAAAAACAAAAAGGAAAAAGAAAAAAAGAAAAAGAAAAGACCCATTAGCATTGATGAACAAGAAACCTATTGAAACATAAAAATCAACCGCTTAACACATTACTTCCACAGCAAATGAGCAAACCAATACCCATTAAATTCAATTTCAACACAAACAGTTAAACTAACACAACTTATCTCCCAAACAAGTCCCGGAAGCATAAACTAGAAAGCGCCAAATTGCAATTAGAAAACCATTACAAAGAGCCCATTTAAGACTTAACCAAAGCACAGAAGAAGGAGAACCACAACCAAAAAAAAAACAAAGAAAGAAAATTCTTACCCACAAACTAAAAAGAAGCAAGAAGTTCTATACAATCAATCAATGGAGGAGGAGAGGGGAGGGGGGAGAACAGAGAGCCGTTGAGAATGATAAGCCATTGAACGGAATCCCTTTATCCTTCACTAGTCAGTTTGGGTGGCGAAATGTTTGTGCCTAATGCGCCAGCGCCAGTGTGCCAATTTGGGGAAGCTTGGGCCTGGGTTTATATAGGTGCTGTGTTAACTTCTTTTTTTATTTTATTTTTATTATTTATTTTTTGTTGTTTTGGGGGGGGGGGGTGTTTTGTTTTCAGGATGTTCAATTTTTGGCTTAACCATGGTCAACTGGGTATTACATTTTACATCATCCAGTCATTAAATTCACTCATATGCCATAGTGGTCGTCTCTCTCTAAGTTTAAGATTCAGTAATCGTGTGGTCTGATGTAGATAAGAACAACTAAGACTCGTCACATTTCTTCGAATAATAAATCCTTTTTTATTCTAAAAGTCATGCATGTTAAAATGCAAATGAATAACTTTTAGTCCACCTAGGACCATTGACTAAGATCCCACTTCCTTTCTTAATTTGCCAAAAAAATAAAAAAATAAATAATTACCCACCCCATGTTCTTCTAATTTGATAAAGAATTACAAATTTTTCTGGAGATTTTTTTTTTCTTCCATGAATGTGCACATTGTTGATCTCAATCACTATGTATGATTTGTGCGATTCCACTTGTTAAAAAAATATGAGAGTTGGATAGTCACGGAACATTTTTTTTTTTAAAAAAAAAAATTAATATATTAAAATTTATAAAACCCAAGATTTCTTTTTTCTTTGTGACGTGTACTCCGTCATATAAGTTTTGAATTCAATATTTTAGTTAGACCCACTTAACACACGTCTAAAAAAAAAAAGAAGAAGAAAAAAAGATCATTTGAACTTTTTGAACACTTAATTAAACAGAGTATGGACATTATTTTAGTGATATTATTGCTGTTCGTGAAGATTAAGGCAGAGAACGCTGAGGAAAATTGGTGTTGGTTCAATTAGGAAAGATATAAGCGTGGAATTTAATTAAGAAGTATGAATTCATATTCGTCTTTTAATTGGTATTTTATAAATTATATTATATTTAATTTATTATTTATTTTTTTAAAATTATTTTTATCTGATTAAAATTTTTAGTTAAATTATTTAAGAAATATATAAATTAATCTTAAATTTTTTTATTTAGTTAGAATATTTTTAGGAAGTATTTTTTTAATATTGAAATATTGTGATGATTTAACTCTAAAATTAAATGTTTTTAATTATAAATATGTGTATAAATATAATAATTAAATCATCAAAATATTTTAATATTATTAATGAAAATTCTTTTTTAGAGTTGTTATATTCTTTAGTAAATTTAAAAAACTTTTATTCCTTTTTTGAAAATTTTGTTTAGAATTTCTCTTATCTAATATTTTTTAATGTTATTTTCTCTTCTTATGATTTTTTGTTAAGATGATTATTTGATTGTGAAATACACAATTAAATTATTTATTTTTATGTTCATAAACTTTATATTATTTTTCAAAATTAAAATACAAAATCTCAAAATCACCTTTTTGAAAATTAAATTCTAAAATCTGAAAATTAGAAATATAAATTCTTAATTATTGTCATAAAATATTTCATCTTTAATACTTTGAATTATTTAAGGTTTTACCCTTTTGTTAGTAATAATTTATATATAGATATATATATATTTATTTATTTATTTATTTTTTCTCATTCTTCAATTCAAAGTTTGTTACACAAATTATTAAATATATTTATTGTAACTATCTATGAATGAATATTATTTTTAACGACATTTCTTAATTATCTATTGATAGAAGAATAAAAATGAGAATAAATTAATAAAAAAAACAACAATAACTACTACAACATATTTTTGTTAAATAAGTTTTTATATTATCTATATATTATATATTTGAATAAATTTAAATATTATTATTATTTCTGTTGTTGGTATGATTGTCATCGTTATTATATAAATTTCTTAAAAAATGAACAGACCCATTTGACATATTTTAATTGGTAGAAAAAGAAAATACATTATAAATTTAAGATTCGAAGGGATGTATTGTAAATGAATAGCCAACAATGATCATCTTATAATTGTATTTTACTGTCTCGATACACTCAATTTTCCTGATTCTTTTTCAATCATTTATATTATCGTTGGATAAGGAAATTTTGGAAGATTATTTCAATTTACAAATTCGACCATTTTCACAACGCAACGAAATGAAAATAATAGCTAATTACAATGCTTGATGCAAATACTATATCTCTCCAGTATTGACGAGTCAAACCAATATATATTTATTTTAACAAATAAAATACACAAATCACTTGGAAAAGAAGAAATCGCTGTCAACAAACTAAAGGACTTAACAATTAGAATATGTATTAAAAGAAACTGACAGATGAAATAATTTAAAAATGGGACAAACAAGAATAAACTACCAAGCTTAAAAATCTCACAATTTAAATTTCAGCCAAAAGATATCAAATTTTGAATGCACATCTACATATAAAAATAATTATATTATAATTTAATTAAATGAATGATTATTAAGTATTATTACGTATATATATATTATTTAAGAGAATAAATAACATAAAAAATAAATTTAAAATTATATAATTGTGTTTATTGATTTTTATACTATTGTATAAAATAAAATAAAATAAATTATTGTTTCAACAAGAAAAAAATTTCATCAAAATAATATATGTTATTGATTTTATTTTAAAAAAAAAATTCATTGAGAAATTTTGGCTATTTATATATAAATTACAATTGCTTGTAAGCCAGATGCTTATGGCTTGTTCTTTATCATGAAATATGCCCTTTTTTTAAAAAAAATAAATAAATAAAATTGTAAACGTGAGAAACTTGAAGGCCAATAAGAAGAAAAATCAGGATATAAGGGCAGGTTCTATAATTTCCTGAAATGGTAAACTGAAAGGTTCATTTGAGTTACAGCTCCTAAATGATGTTGCGACAACCGATTCACCAGCCTTTTGGCCTTTACTTTTTTTTTTTTTTTTTTACTATTAAAAAAATGTCCAGATTGGAAATGAATGAAGGGATCTATGGGTCCCACTTTGCTTGACCGACCTAATCGTAACCTTGGTTAATTTCCTAGTAAAAGACCAACCGGACCGTTAGAGGGACACTTTGCCACGTGAGATGCATGCACAAGTCTTTTTACAGGCAGTACCCGCCGGGTCCCATTTGTGATACGCTACACGTGGAGAGATAAAAATAGACTTTCATTTAAGTAATCAATTCCAGCTGTAACTCTACTCGCACCCATCTGCTTACCTGAGACAGCTTTATTGACTTGTTCATTGTCGTTCTGGTGTTCCGAGAACGAGTAAAATTCGGCGAGAAAAAGCGACGAGAAAGTGAGAGAAAATAAAAAACAAATATATATTTATATAAAGAAGAAAAAAAGGGAAAATGAAAATGAAAGAGGAGAAACAGGAGACCTCTAAAACGCCGCGGAAGGTACGTTTTGATAGAAATCTGCTATATGGTACCATGTTTGATTGATTTCGTATCATATGTTTCCTGTTTATTAAGGTTGATTTTTGGCTCCGATTATTTATTATTTATTTTTTATTTTTTATGAAAAAAAAAATTTCGTTGTGAAGCTAGATCAGATTGGCGAGTCTGTTTACCGGGATAATGCTGGCAAGGGAAAACCAATCAAGGCCCCTAGATGTTATTAACGTTTTTGTTTTCTTTATTTACTATCTCCTATGTTACTGGTTATGGTACTGGGACTGGAAGTAAAAGAGATGAGTCAATCGATATTTTGTAGTGAATATGTGATAGTTATGCAGAATAGTTGTGGTAGGGTGGGTCAAATGGGAAAAGCTGTTGAATTCCTGGTGTATACAGGTGACATTTCTGATGAATTTCTTGACATTTTTGTTGTGTTTTTGGGAAATTGATTGGTTTCTTACAAATGGGAGCAAGTAATTCTTATGTTAATATTGAGATGTGGGTTGCCCACCAGGCCATTTGCTCAATCGTGGTTAGGTTTTTGGTGGTGGTAATGCATTCCTTCTGCTATTCAATGAAAAGATAGCAAAGTTATCGCTATCTCAAGGTCGTTTGTTTGTTTTGGTTGTGATACCATAGATTGTCCAAGTTTACAACTTTATCATTGATAGCAGTTCTGATGAACTTGAGGGATTTCGTTGACATTGGTTCTTCTTCCTTTGTGTTTGATTTTTGGAAATGGGAATACTTTTAGCCAAAAATTGTGAAAATAGACCAAAAAAGCAGAATTTTTCTCACTTTTTGTTTTAGATCAATTTTAGTGTTCAAGAAATCACTCCTCGACAATAGGACAGTCATATGTTATTCTTCTAAAGCACCTAATGTTCTAATTGATTATATAACATTTCATTTCATTCATGCATCTTCTGGTTCCTTTATTAGGTTGCTTTAGGCAAGCAAGCACCTATGTCTTTGTATGATTGTGGTAAACCTGTATGGAGAGATTCATAGTTGCAATTGTGATGACAGAATCCAAGGGCATCGTTGCGATCAATTGACACATATGCTGCACAGTGTAATAAATGCTATAAGTGGAGGGTGATTCCCACGCAAGAAGAGTATGAGGACATTAGAAGCAAACTCCCAGAGAATCCATTTTTTTGTGACAAGAAGCCTGGTGTTTCTTGTGATGATCCAGCAGAAATTGAGTACAACTCTACTCGCACCTGGGTCATTGACAGGCCTGGTGTCCCAAAGACACCCGATGGTTTTAAAAGGAGCTTGGTGCTTAGGCGAGACTTCTCCAAAATGGATGCTTACTATATTACTCCAACAGGAAAGAAGCTGAGAACTCGAAATGAAATAGCAGCATTTTTAGAGGCAAATCCACAGTACAAAGATGTGCCCCTTTCGTCCTTCCATTTTACTTCTCCCAAGGTAATGGAAGACACCATACCTGAAGATTTTAGAAGGCTTTCTGCTAGTAGTAATAGCAATAAAAAGATTAAGTTGTCAAATGATTCAGCTTGAGTTGGGAAATTTCACTTAGCTACCGTTTAATACTCTCGTTGTTTCTTGTATTTTATGTGTTGGTCTGGTGACGATTTTCTGTGATTTGGCTTTGTGTAGTTGTGGTTAATTTTGTTGCTCTTAATGTCAGTAGGGTTGTAGAAGTGAGGAACTAAGTTGCTCTCATTTACTGTTTATCGGAATTATAACCGAACGGGATGTTTCTAAGGGCGATGGATTCAGATGTTTGTCGTTGGCTAATGATATTATTTACTTTTCATCGGGAAATGACAGCTTTTGCAGGGCAGTTTAGTGAGAAGCAAAGTCAGAGGTTTTCTCAACCAAAAGGAAGGCAATAATATTATATCAAGTAAACGAAAGAAGATTGCGAATGAGGAATGCTGCCATCCAGATCAGTTTAGCATAGACTTTTGTTATTAGTCCACGTACAATCGAGTGCATTATCAAAGGCAAGGGAAAATTTTGGAAAAGATGAAAGGTAAGTTCCAGGACTGGGAAATCAAGTAAAATGCATTTTGCTTTCTTTCCTCCCCAAGTGAGCGAACGTGTAAGAATGTCAATAAAAATAAAGTTGCATGGATTGGCCTTTCCTCTTCTGATTTCCGCAAACAGTGTTAGAGAAAGAATCCTGCGCCGATCCTGAACGGAGAGTACCCCATTTTGATTATTGCGATCTTCAATGTTTTTCAGTCAAGATACCTAGACTCTTAGTGGGGAGAAATTTACAAATCTGGAAGAACCCGCACTGGAACCGCCTCCTCCACAGAGAGTTTCCATCGTATCATATTCAATTTTGATATTAATGAATTTAAAATTTAACATCGTATATTCATATAAATCTTGAACTTATTTTCAGAAAATATTTAAATTTAAACTAATGTATAATATATATATATATTAAATTATCAACCACATTATTATTATTACGTTGATAGTAATCCTTTTTTTTTTATCAAGAAAAAAAAAGTGAATATTATGTAATGTATCACGCTGCAATGATTATGTTAATTTATGTTTTTTTTTTATTTACTTATGTTAAGTTTATTTCGATATTTCTAATTCTGGACAGTCAAGTCAAGCGTTTAAAACGACACCTACCTGATAAAAAAAAAAAAAAAAGGTTCAAAACGACACATGGAAGGCAGTGTAGCCATTAGCACAACCACCGAAACGGCACCGTCGATGTCGTTCAAATTAGCCGCACACACCTTATCGGTTCTCCTTCAAGGAAGTCACATGTTCTGATGTCTAGCATACTTGTCTGTCTAACTGAGTTCACCATTTATGAGCTTAAAATCAAAATGGATATTTGATTTGTAAGAACATTGTCTTTCGGACAACATGGTCTCACTGATTTCTACTTCCTCGTTCTGCAAACACAGGATTGTAAACTCACAACTCGCGAGGACATGTCTCCAATATGGGCGGTCACGCAGCAATAGCTTGAATTTCAAAGTACGTGCCAGTACGAACGAAGTGGATGCGCAAACAGTGGAAGAATCTAACGGAGAGCTAAATCTGGAACAACCAGAGGAGACAGGCAAGTCCTCCTCTCTGTCTACGGCCCCTGCACTCGACAAGGACCTCAAAAAGGTTGGTTTGTGTTCCCTTTTTCATTTCTCAATTCTTACGATAAAGTTGCAATCTTTAACTGTTCCTGAGAATCCCCACTTGAAATAACAATTGGCTTTCCTTCACACCTGTCTTCCTATGGCGATATTTTGGTGGTACTTGAGATTGACTCAAATTTTGGGCCTGCTGTTGGGGTTCCATAATCCTTGTTCCAATGTTTTTGTTCCACTCCATTACGTGAACTCCCACGTCCTTAAGATAGAAGAAAATCTTGACTCATGATGGTACTGTAAATCTCAATGAATAACTTTTGAGGAGAACATAATGACCCGTGACAATTAGGACCATAGTTTTGAAAACCGACTTGTAGCGTGAACCCAGCGAATCAGTCATAAGGCTGGTCTGCTTTGGTTCTTAAGCCGGATTAGGAATTGACCCAAAAAAAACCGGCCGACCTGGAGCGATCCATACAACCCGAATGAGCCAATGACCCGGTGAGTGACCCTTCTAATTTTTTCTCAAATTCTAGTTCTTTTTAGTTAAGGAAAATCAATTGTTCAAATATTAATTTAACTTATATTTACATAATTAAAAGTATATTTAAAAAATAACTGAGAACTAACTTCTTGGTCCTGTCACTAAGCCACCTCCAATCGCTAACCCGGTGACTCGGGCCCTTTCCCGGATCAAGAACCGGTCTTGGTTTCAAAATTATGATATAGTAACTGTGTTCTAGAGTGGTGTCTTGACTAGATTTAGGCATTATATCTTGGCATAAATCTCTATCATAACATAATCTTCTTATTTCATCTTGGCAAACAGGTTGTTCAGAAAACTGCATCAACGTTTGCACCAAGGGCATCCACAGCTACCAAAAACCCTGCAGTACCTGGAACTGCCTTGTATACTGTTTTTGAGGTTCAGGGTTATGCATCAATGTTGTTAGGTGGAGCTCTGTCTTTCAATCTCATATTCCCATCAAACGAGCCAGACATATGGAGATTGATGGGGATGTGGTCCATTTGGATGTTCAGTAAGTCATGCCTCCCTAATTATGACCAAAATTTAGTGTAAGCTCTCTTACTTTTCTCTTGTGAACAAAAGTTGACTTCTTAGCCAAAAGTCCATAAATTTTAGGAGTGTAATGTGTAGAGTTTTTGACAGATACCATTTGGATTCAAATCAGCCAAAGCAGTGTTTGAACATCTAGTAATGTAAAACCGTAATAATTTTGTGTCAAGTAAGCCAAACTAATTTGAAAAGAGTTGCTGCCAATTTGCCCGTTAATGTTAAGGAATGTTCTGGTACAGTGAGTTTCAGTAGTGCTAGAGTAACCAGAGTTATTCTATAGTCATATATTTTTGAATTTTCTGCAATTGGACTGACAATGAGCTAGCATAATATTTATTCTTTACAGCAATCCCTTCCCTGCGTGCCCGTGACTGCTCCAAGAATGAGAAAGAGGCTCTTAACTATTTATTTCTCTTCATCCCGCTACTTAATGTTGTAATTCCGTTCTTTTGGAAGTCCTTTGCAGTGGTATGGTCTGCAGATACCATAGCTTTCTTTGGAATGTATGCATGGAAGGTAAGCTGCATTACCTCTGAAATTTAATCTTCTTGTAAACTTGGGTACTTAAATTGTAAGTCGCAATGTGTTCTTTGCAGTTAGGATGGCTGCAGAGGTCTGAGTAGCAAGTCAATACTTTGAGCCTTTTACCTTCTTTGGACAAAGATCGATTAACATGGTTGTCCATGTTAACCACGCAGGCAGCCAGACAAGGCATTTCCTAAAGCTCTGCAGCAGGGCCTTACAACTGCGATGAGATAGTTTAATCGGCGGAAGCAAAAGTTTTCCCCCTTTAGGCATCCATGTATGGGTCTCAAACGGGCAAAGAACGTTCCATTAGGAATCTGCGCATTTGCTTTTTCACCTTATTATTATTGGCATTTGTATTCCCAGTAGGCAGGCATGTACGCAATGTGAAACATGTGGGGAGAACAAAAGAACATAATTGAGAGCTGAGAAATCCAAGTTGAATGCCCCTCCTTTTCCATGTCTTCCTCTTCGATAACTCGTTATAATTGGAAAGTTTTGACCTTCTTATGCAGTGATTGTATCTTTTGGAACATATATTCCACCAATTAGGAATCCATTAAATGTAGTAATTAGAATAGTTTACACATTTTATACTTGCGATGATGAATATTGGAGGACGATAAGTAATTGTGCCCAAAGATCCTCGCTTAGAGATCAGTTGAACCTGACGGACCCAGAAGGAAATAGGTGTAATCCACAATAACAGATTGATCTGAAAATGCATTTTAGCAGCAAATCCTGATCCATTTTACACGAGCATACACTATTTTCAACCTTAAAATGGTTACATTAAAACTTACATCTACCCTAGAGAAAGTAACAATTTTTCCAAGCCCAAGATCCTTTTAAATTTGATTCACCGCCTAAAATTGACGCACTTACTGCCCTATGTGAACTCACTGTCACTGTCCTCCTCATACTCAGAATCAGACTCATCACTCCCTGGCTCAGAATGTGTATTTGCGTCAAAGGATAGCATTTCCATCTCCTCCATGTCGATAGTGTCATACTCCATTCTTGCACTGAACTTCTCATCAGAGCAGTTGAGGAACCACGAAAGTGAACATTTCAACCTTTTCTCTGCAACCCTCCTGTGTCTTGGTTTTATGGTAGACTCCAGACTATATGTAAAGAATGCTGGGAAAGCAGTCAGATCATCTAGAGGTCTTCCCATCTCCATTTGAAAGTAATCAAAGCTACGTTTCATAATGTCAAGATTCAAAGCAAGCAGCTGGGGACACCCCATAACCATCACCCTCACTTGTTGCGATGAGAATCCACAATCTTTGAGGAAATCCACATGCTTCACAATGGGTGTTCTGTTAAGGCTGACTACCTGTGGCATCTTCTCAATAACTCTGCCAAAATCCTCAGGACTTGAATCAAGAACTGAATTGAGCAAATGCTGTTGACCACAAAGCTTTTCCTTGAGGTCAATTCCCATAATCTCAGGATACTGTGCTATTACAGAAGGAAGTATCTCTTCTCTTACATGAAACTCTAAAAGGGACTGAACATTTGATTTCACCTTGTCATCTAATCCAAATCCAAGAATGTGTGGATGCTTCTCAATCAATCTAGCAACAGTCAGCCTTGAGATGCCCAGGCTTTCAAGATATTCAACAAAAGGCTTAATCACCCGGCCTACTCTCATCCCCAAAATCTCTGGATATCTAGTTATAACATCTCCAATCTCCCTTCTTGCAACCCCAATTCCAACCAAATAAGCCACTGATGTGCTCATAGTCCCTTCAAGCTTGAATCCTAGTACTTCTGGGTATCTCTCAAGCACCCGTGGAATATCATTTGGCTTGATATCCATTCCCTGAAGATACCTGACCACTGGTTCAAGATCCACAACAACACTAGCATGCAGGACTTGTGGATATCTTCTTAAGAACTCAGTGAAAGTGGATTTCCTAACACCCAATTTTCCCAGATAGTCAAGCACAGGAATCATGTTCTTTTTCACGCTGCAACCAAGAACAAGTGGATAGTTGTTAATGTCCTCAATTGTTAGACCTAACAGACGAAGGAAACTCACACGTTCCTTCATAATCTCAACCGTCACAGGAAGTTCCAGCCCATCAAGTTCATCAGGGATAATACCAATACCCCTTAGAAAATCATAAACCCTGGCACGATTGGCTATCCTCTCATCCTTCATCTCTCGCAAACTAGGACGAACATACAGGGATGGAGAAGCTCCTTGCTTTCGGCTTGTACCAACATTTTCTGTCTTGGAAACAGATGAAACTGTGGAACTTGAGGCAAATGTTCTTCCAGAAATAGAATACTCAAACTTTGAGAACAACCCATTTGCAGTTGCGTAGTAACTTGGGATTCTTATAGCTGACATAGAATTCAACTGCAGCTTATGATATATAAAGACAGGTATCTCTGGATGAACAAGCAAAAAACTCGGTCTTGCAATGGCAGCACGGCCTCCAATCTTCATGACGTGTTTGTAATGTTATAAAGTCAGGGAATCCGCAAAGAAAGATGGGATATCACTACCTACTAGCCACGAAGCAAAGCTCTGAAAAAGAAAAATAAAATCCGAAGCTAGACCCACGAGAACAAAAACGTTATGAAGCTCCTAAGCCCTGCCGCGGCGGGGAAAAATGAATACTTGGAGCAGCAGTTTTGCAATCGAAACGATACTGAACAGGGTATACATAAGCCAATCTAAAATCACAAAGACAGAAGACAATAATACAACACAAAAATTAAAAACAGGGGGAAAAGGCATGTTTCACCTTTGCTCGAGGGACTGAACCATCGGTAAGACGCCAGCCGGCGGCGACAGCGGAGTCTCCGGTGGTAAAGTCGCCCCTGCCGGAGTGCCGCACCGAAAAATGGAATCACAGGAATGCAACGGCGAGAAATGAAGGTTAAAAATTGCGGGTAGTAATAGGTCAGAGGAATTCAAGTTGCAGGCCTCCTTCTCCTACCTTGTGTGAGTGTGGCTTCGCCGCTGATATTTCCGGAATTCCAAATTTTTCTTTCTAAATTTTTAACGTGCTTTTATTATTTGCCGTCCAAAATCACCGTTAACGTCGTCGTTTAACCTCTTTTATAGAAAGATTCGCCAGCGTCCGGTGAGTTTCTTATCTCCTACCATTTTATCTTTATTTATAAATAAAGACAATATTAAAAAAGGAACGAGATTAAGAATTAGATTGTGATAATATTAATTATTATTTTTATTAATTATTATCATTAAGAAGTTTACTCCCGGCCCGACCCAACCTATCAAGACATGGGCTGGGCTGATCCATCTCCTAGCTCTTTCAGTCTTCTGTGCCTGGGGTGTTTATGCCAGCATGAAACCACGTGGTTATCAGAACCTTGTTGGTGATCAGGCTTAATGATGTTGACAAGCGTGAGGAGGAAGGCTTGTATTGGCGTGATGTAGATGTCTGCTTGTATTGGGGGCGCGCGCGCGCACTAAAAATCACTTGCTGAATTTTTATTTATTTATTTTCTTTCTTTTTTGGAAGATGATGAATTCTGTTCCTTTGGCAGGAAGAAGTTACAAGGTCAAGCCCTTTACTCGTTGTGTTCCAAGGAAGGAGGGGAAATAAAGGATCTTTAGTGTCTATTCTGGTTACTGAGGACATGGGGTTTTGGGATCCCCCAACCTATTGTAGCAGTTTATGATTTTCTCTGCTGCTACACAAATTGAATCACAGACCAAGATCCATTTCTTGCAAAACATTTTTCTTCGTGTAACTTTGGGGGATTTGAGAAGCGCAAGTGATGTTCGTGGGTATCAATATGGTTTCCCACTATTTCTCTTGCCTTCAACGAATTTTGATTCAGTCTACCTGCACCACAACATAGTTTCAAATTCTGCATGATATATATATATGTTGTTATCTCTTATAACTCAAGAGTGAATTGTTTGACACGAGCAATTTAAGTTTGGAGTTACAGGAACAACATCAAAACTAAGGCAACAGATACCATCGTATGCTAACAGGTTATTGTTGCATACATGAATAGCAAGGACCTTCTATGTTGGAAATACTATGCAGTGAAGTAGAGACGCAAGCAGAAGATGGGCTGTCAATTAACTTGGTGATGGCTCTACCATTCTGGCATGAGATTTAAGATCTTTTTGGTTCCAAGCCGAAGTTTCTTCTCATGGCTTCTTTTCTACTCTTGATGAACTGGTCTGATTTTTCATTAATATTTGAAGCGACACGGAAGAGATGCCTCGGATGCTTCACTTCAAGTTCTTCCGGCTCTATTGCCAGCTTCAATTGTCCACTTGCTATCCTTTTGTCTCTCTCCTTAGCCCCATCTTCCTCTGCAGCTCGATCCTTTATACTGGCAGCACTTTTTGAACCACTCCTTGCTAACCATGTTGTCAAATTGGGCTCGATCATTCCCTGAGCTGCTGGTTCTTGTGAGCTTTTACCTTGATCTGTTGCATCACCTTTGGCTTGAACCAGGGGAAGCTCCTTATTGCCTGGCAACTCAGTGGCTCTGCTCTTCTCCAACTTGAGCCGGTTCCCTTTTTGTGCTTCATGGACAGAAGAAACAGATTTCTCTATAGAAGTCCAATGCTCCAATTCTTCTTTATCCTGCTTGAAATGAACCTGAATATCATACCCATAATCATATGTTGACCTTGTCCTTGCCTGATGGTCTTCCTTCCCTACTCCACTCTGCCTTGCAATGCTCGTAGATTGTTCCTCACCCGCAGAATCCTCCCCATTCCTCATTAGCGGATCAACAAGGAGTTCTTCAGCTTCTACATGGCCTAAAGTTGCACGCTTGAGGCCACAAGCAATGAGGCTGTTCAGAAAGAAGTTGAAGACACTTCGGCAAATGCCAAAAGGATGATCCTTTTTCTGCATATTTAGTGCCAAAAACAGCTGCAAGAGAGAAACAGCTATGGCTTATAGCGCTTAGAATCTGTGAGATTTATCTGAAAAAATTGCTTCCCATTAATTGTTCTATGCTTGACTGACAGGGAAATTACAAAAGCAGAGTGACGATGAAGGAAGCATTCCTTTTTTGGTCTTCTAAATCCAGAAGGGGGTCTCATATCTTAACCTGGCTTTGGTCAAAAGCAAAGAAAAATAGCAAAGAATATCGTAGACCAGTCTACCTGATACCAAACATTTTTGAAGGGAAGAGGAATTCTACCTTACTTAAAGCATCTCATATTCCCGAATCCTAAAACAGGAAAAAGTCGCCAGAAAAAAATAACAATGTTGGGACCAACGAACTCAGTTGCCTGATTCACCTGAACCGTTTGATTGATTACCCTGTCCAATGTGATCGTCTCGCTTAGATGCTTAATCGATAATTCAACATCCTTTTTTAGAAAATTAAGATGATCTCTTTGTTTCTCCTTTTCTAGAGATGCCCCTTCCGTCTGCTTTAGCCAAGGCATGAAAGCGCCAAATGATTTTTTTTTTCTATTTTTTATTTTGGTCATAATCATGACCGAAAACATTATTTGCCACCAGTGAGGCTTATTGGAAAATCTACTAAAACTCCACTTTATATATATATATATATATATATATTACTTCATTAAGATTCATATTAAACTTTGAACTAAATAATGGAAGAATTCTCTATAGTTTTATAAACTTCATATCTCATTCTTAAAATTACAATCCAATATTTCAAGAATAAAAATTTAAATTTTTAACTAGTCTCGTAATAACAGATCATTGGGCCATTAGGGGTGGGCCCCCTAAAGTCTTGAACCTAAACTCGTCTAATGAGCTGGCAAGTGGAACTGGTGGCCCGTTTACTGAAGTTTTGGGCTTCAAGAGAGGGGAAAGGCCCAAACGGATAAGTGATAACCTGCTCGCTACATTTTGGTTCAGCCGGTTTAGCCGAGACGGTCTAAAGACCAAAAAAGCCCTAAATTTACGGGAACAGACGCACTTCACCTGCTGCGCATTATAGCGGTAAGCGGCCACGTTCCGTGTGCGCGAAGACGAAACATTCGTTTTCTTTGCTAACGATTTCGAAGCTCGAATTCTTATTGCAAGCTGCTGGTTCCATGGATTTTTTCAGATCGGTGTTCACGGACGAATCTGATTCCCGAAGGTCCGATTCCGAATCCACACTAAATCAGGAGCATTCCGAGCTGTCGGATCCCAGCTCCAGCTCCCCGCCGAAACCGGAGAATCCAAACCCTAGCAGCGACGGTGGTGGCGCCGCCGGGTGGATCTTCGGAGGTCTGATCAAAACGCTAACCACCAAATCGGAATCGGTAATCGAAACCTACCGTAGAGATCTGAAGGAATTCGGGTCGGGCCTGAAGAAGGAGATCGGGGTGGCCCAGGGGTCGCTAGAGAACGTCGGCCACGCCGTTGATGAGATTGGTAGCACCGTGTTGAAAGGCACGGCCCAGATCATCTCCCACGGCAAGGATGCAATCCTGTCCCTCGATCAGGAGACCGATTCGTCCGAGAACAACAAAGAAAGAAACATCACTAGCCAGCAGAGCTTGAATTCAAAGCGTTATAGTCGATTCGATGCGCAGGTACGTGGGATTCAAGGCGATGCGAGTACGTACTGCGAGGATCCTGAGGATTTGGATGATTACAGGAAATGGAAATCGGATTTTGCTTTGGAGGAGAAGAGGGAGGAAAGTGAGAGCCTTCTGGAAGAGAACGTTGCCATGGCGAGTTTGCATGAACGGTTCGTGCCAGATACTGTTGATGAGGAAACATTCTGGTGTAGGTATTTCTATAGAGTTTATAAGCTGAAGCAGACGGAGGAATTGAGAGCTAAGCTTGTGAGACGAGCGAAGTCTAGGGAGGAGGAGGAGGAGGAGGAGGATTTGAGCTGGGATGTTGAAGATGATGATGAGGAGGAGGAGGTGCTGAAGGAGGAAGACGATAATGAGATTCGGAGAAAGGGAAACGAGAAGTTGGGCAGCCAAGAGGATTCTGCCGGAAATAGGAAACATGAGCTGAAGGAGACTAGTGAAATTAAGAAGATGGATAATGAAGAATCCGAGCAAAAAGGAAAGAGTTTTGATAACAAGACGAGCAATGAGGACTCCGAGCAAACTGTGAGTGTGAAGCAGAAGGCAATCTCGGCGGAGGAAATGAAATCAAAGGAAGAGAAGACTACTGGTGAGAGGGACAATGAAGCTAGTAAGAAAGCAGATTTGGAGGAACGTAAAGGAGAAGCTGTTACGATGTCCGATGAGAAAGCAAGTTCAGAAGGGAAGGGTGACAATGGAGAATCTTGTAAAGATAGTGAATTCTCGGTAGTTTCAAGCCATCCCTCAATGCCGGGGGAGGAAGACCTTGGATGGGATGAGATAGAGGACCTGAGCAGCATTGATGACAAGAAAACGGATCACAGTGGAAATGCAAACAAGGCCGATTTGCGGAAGCGGCTTAGTGCTGCAGAGGAAGAGGAAGATTTGAGTTGGGATATTGAAGATGATGATGAACCAGCTAAAGCTTTGAATATATAATATTTTCCAAATGTTTTATGCTTGACGAGAATTTAAGATTCATTGCATTGTCTTGTCTTCTGCCCCCACCTTTGCTTAAGTGCTATAGAGGATGAGGGAAGGCCTTCTCTTTTTGGTATCTGTTTTTTTTTTTATCCCATCTGTACGTGTAAAATGCAAATATCACTTGGGTATGTGTATCTTTCTACGTTGAAGCAACTGTGTTAATAATAAAAAGCCTTTTGAGTCATTTACTTGATTCTTTCTCCTTAACCATGTGTTCTTGAAGTTTATGCCTTGTGCATACTTGCAAGTTCTGTTGATCAATTCAGCTATCTAACTGTAAAGTTTCCAGTACCGTGCTCTTCAACTTATCCTCTTCAGGGATGACTTGGTGGTCTTACACGTGCTGTATTGAAGCTAATGTTTAGAAACAAGGTGGAAAGCCCCTGGTACTTCTACCGGTTCTTTCTTTTGCAATTACTCTTTTCAGCATATAGATTGGCATCCACCTTGATGATTATTTGTCCTGCTCCTCGCATTTAATGCGAAGGAAATTTCTAAATGACAACAACCGATTTTTTATGACAGTGAACGCAAAGAAGATAGGCTATGAAAGTTAGCCATTGTGAACGAGTAATGGTATCGTACTCGGACTAAATGTTTGCTCAAGGTGGTGAAACAAAAGTGCTGTCTCTTCCAGTTCAAACAGAAACTAGCTTCTAGAGGCAACCGTACAAGATATTAGAGAACTAACAACACTTAATTATGAAAACAGAATCAAGCAGAAGTCTATGTCAAGATAATGACTAATATGATTGTTGTTACTTATTGTTTGACAGAGGCCATTGAAATTGATTCACCTTTTCTTAAACTGATGAAATATGGATTAACTTGTGGTTAATACAAAATTCCGCCCTCTGCTTAGAGCTAATTCACACTCTCCAAATGTAAAGCTCGACTACCTTAGAGTCCTACAGGATTGACATCAAAGAAATGTGGACTGATGCTAGAAACTAATCTTAGCCCGGTGTGAAGGAGAAAATGAATTCGAAAATAACTCCTCTAGCAGCAGTTTGGGCCTTGTTTTTTACAACAGGGAACCTCTCCACAGTCAACTGAATGTTCTTCCTAACTGTAGATTCACATTGTCTTTGGCCCAGGGGCTGCCCAAAGGAAGCTTCATTTTCCTTCTCGAACGATAGCTGTCTCAGAAACAGCATCTGCAATGTGTGTTTCAACTGGAGAAGGCAATGCAAGCAGGCGTCTCTTTTGGGCACGAGGTGGAAGATGCCTAGCTGGTTTTCTTGATCCAATAGTCCAAGGCAGGAAAACTCCCGTACCACCACGGGGCATTCTTTTCGGAGTCAACACCAGGGGACACACTGGGGCAGCAAGCATGACCACTGGGGTACGGAGGACTCCCCATTTGGTCATCGTGTCCATTGTGTGGTAGCCACTGGGTGCTCCATTTGGCATTTCATATGGGCTTCCAATACCTGGTTGCCAGAGAGTCATGGCTCCAGCAGTTGGACTGGTTGGTGGTGACATGCCATGGTTGGATTCAGGGCGTACCCTGAAAAATGTGATACTGGCCCTTTTGTTTGGGGATGGGCAGATAACATGTCTTGCCATATCAGCACTGTTTCCCCTCATTACTAAAATAGACCTGCAAGATTTCCAGAAGCATGTCATAATTCAGCTTCTCTATGATAGCGCATGCTGTAACCAGTTGACAAAATATTTAAAGGAAAAAATTTCTTGGTAGGATCTGCCTCAGGAATCCTTACTTGAAAATAGCAAGATACATACTCTGTTAACCAAATTGTCACCATAAAATGAGCATTGTGGTAAAGACAGTTCATACGAAAACAAAAGAAGGAAAAATAAAAAAGGCAGCAGTAAATGGCCTCAGTATATGAGTTGAACTGAGAACAGTTTCATGGTTTCAGCCCATTAGAAACAAAAAAGATAACTTCTTGTTTCTAGCCGAAGTAATCCTCCTCTTCAAGAACTTTGGAGTGTAATTCTGTTATCAACTTAGTTTCTGTTTGTTGCCCTAGCATTCTAAGTAACTGAAAAATAGGTAAATACAAGTAGAAATTATCAATGCCTACCCTTCTTTCAGCGACAGCATGAGTGGACCTCTATAATTCACATCATTATCATTAACAAGAACACGCCCAAAAGCCATTGTTGATTGAGAGAGGATAAGAGTAGAGATTGGATGATCCAAATGGGGTGGCTTGAGAAACGGTTGAGAGTATTCATCCTACATCAAAGGGCACAAGAACATATTAAATACCCAAAAAAAAGGGTCATGGTATAAATTAAAATCAAGGCTTACAATGCAGATCAAAAGCTATCATGTGCTCCTCAATGTATAGGCTATCTTGAAAATTAACATGTTGATCCGGTAAAATAAGTAGTACCTCATCAAAGAAGTGGATGATGCAACCATTTAGTTTTTTATATTCTGGTATTAGTTGCCACTGAACCAAGTGGTCAATGACATCTTGAAGGAGAGCTGGAATTGGTTCTATATTACCTACCAAAATTGAAAACTCATCAAAGATTTGCTGTGGCATTCCTCTTAGGCTATGCAAAAGATCTTATATTTAAACAGACCTAGAATCAAGAAAAGAAAAGGGAAAGGAGGCAGGAGAGTACTTTAGGTGAATAATCAGAAATTTTGAGTCAAAGAAGGGCATATCTTACTTGTTTGATTGTTAATTGTAGCTTCCTCTTTTATGTGCTCAAATATTGGAACACCAAACTGAATCAGCTCTCTCTTGTTTCCCTTCATCTGCTTGTTGAATAAAATAAAAGTATCGCCTATATTCAATATTTAAGGAAATTCACTTAGTTTTTATAGGCATATACTTTTCTGGTTGTAAAGTTGAGCTTTTCCATTTTAATATTGTACATAAAAGAGCCAGCAACTTAAGAAGGAAATAACTTGAAGGAGTAGGTGACATTGAAGAAAATGGTTGCAAAGTGCAAATGTAATGCCAGTGACGCTGCATTTGGACAAGAACCTTCAGATTCTATACTTCAACAAGAAAAGCACGTTAAAATAAAATCTAAGATGCATACCCGAGAGTTCACCATTCTGGCCAGCAACCCGGAGTTCATTAACGAACTCGGTCAACTTAGATAGCTCTGAGTCACTGAATGCATCCTCGTATAACTTTAAACCTTTGACAACGTTCACCTGCCAGTTCAAATCTCAATCAGTACCAGTTGGCTGCTGTTTCATTTTCTTTAAATAGCATAATATCCTGCAGAAGATCTATACTCCGGATTTCTCTGGAATTTGAAAAGAACTCACCATATGCCCTTTCACTTGCTCCTTGGCTGTGAAGCCTTTGGTCAACTTGATTTGAGTAGTACGTGCAGCGCAGTCTTCATGGTTGAAACATATAGTGACATTAGTGTCGCTCGGTAGCTCTTCTTGGGATCCTGCATCACCAAAATAAACAAATGTAGCTAGAAGGATTACAAGAAGAAAATGTTGAACGAAATGAGCCTTATTATAATAGTGAATACGAAATCAAGAAATTTCAATAGGAGTATTCCAAACTAGCTGCCTTAGAAGCACGTGACTGTCTTTGTTATTTTTCTTTTTTCCTACACATTCAAGAAGTACTCAATTATAATCAACGTCCAACCAATCAACAAATCTACAAGGACCTAAAAAAAAAAAACAAAAACATAATCCAACAAAATCAAACTTGATTACTCGTGTTGTTTCATCTTTTTGGCCGCTTGCTCAGCAGCCACCATATGCCCCTTTTTTTTCCTCTCTCTCTCTCTCTCTCTCTCTCATGGCAGGAAAATCCTCGCTGTCACTGTCCAAGAATTTGTAGTCTATGACACCAACTACGTGGGGCAGGCCAACCAATAACAAAGCCACACGAAAACAAGTGTGGGACAACACTACCCGAGATCCGCACCTTGGAATCGGTTATCCTGCTACCCAAACAATGATTTTTCATCTGTCCACATTCATTGGGTCATCCATCCTAAAATGACCACGGACTTGACCCGGAACCTTGGGCCAGTCATCCCCCCTTGTTAATATAATTATTTTCTCTTAAATAATATTGAATTTTTTTTGTTATTATAAAAATGTAATTTTATTAATAAAATTATCAAATAAAATATAAAAAATTTATTCATTATACTTAAAATAACATTTTTTAATAAATTAAAAAAATATATTAACAATTAGCATTATTTATTTTTATTTTACATATAAAATATTTTTATTACATTATATATATATATATAATGTGTGCCTTCTAAAAGCATTTTGCCTTTTATGGGAAATTTGTAAAAAGGGTTTTCAAAATCTAAAGATAGAAAAATTGTAGACGGCATATCTCTGAAAAAAAAAACAGAGAAAATTGCGAACTTTTGTCTGAATTTCGGATCTGATGGAAAAAGGTAGAAAATTTAGTTCTTTTGCATTAATCATCTATAACAGTTCTTTTGTTTCCGAGAATAAATTGGAAATTCCTTCCATGGATATATATATATATATAAAGAAACCAAAAGAGAATATGTTGGGAATTTTCTCGGAAAAAAAAGAAGACATTGCAAAACAATGGAAAAAAAAGAAAAAGGTCAATTCATTTAGTTTTAAGTTTCTCTTTCGGCGTATCCTCCCAAGAGAAAGCAGGATTTGATGTCATGTACATAAAAAAAAAAAACAAAAGAGGAAGCAACTTTTTTCTAACTTTTGTGGATGGTAGCCAATTCTCCAACGCGATTCTCCGGAACAAGAACAAAATCGCCAATAAGATTATTTATTTAGCAGTTACCAATCAAACTTTGTACATGGGAGAAACTTTCAGGTAAAAGGTCAAGAATAGAGAATAAGAAAGGTGTTATCTATGCCTACCTGAATCAGTAATCTCGCTATTGGGCGAATCCTCCTCTTCAACGACTTCCTCCTCGCCGCCATTTCCGGCGGTGCCATTCTCTACGCATTCCGTCATTTTCTCGCTGTCTTTCCATTTTTCATCCGATAGAACCTCCTCCAACGCCGCCACCTCGTTACTCTGCTTACCACCGTCGCATATGTTCTCCTCCTCCATTTTCCTCTCCGCCACGCGCCTCAGCTCCACCGCTACGTCAGCTATAGAGTGGTATTTCTGCATCTGGAGTACCCGGATCCAGTTCAGTCTCCTCCTGTGTATGGCGGCGAACACCGCCTCGTACTCCGATCCTGCGCCTCCGCCGAGCTGAGCGATGTGGCCGCAGAGAGCATCGATTATCGCGTTGGCCGCAGCGAATTCCCCGCGAAACCAGGCGAGGATCGCGTCGTTCGCTAACGCCTCCGCCACCATCATCGGAGGAGCTTGTACGGGGACCACAGCTGGCCCCAAAGGAGGAGCAGCTCGATCCTTCGCCGACGCTGGCCCAGCCGCCGTCGGCATCACTGAGAAGCTAGTTTCGACTAATTCTATATGCTATGCGTTGTTCTCGTCGATTTTAGGTGTTCCGAATCTCCAAAATATCGGGTTTTATGTACCAGCCGGCCGAGATATCGGTGGGGATATCGGTACAGTGTTGATTAAGAGAGAGAGAGCTGGAGGCTGGTGCGACTGAGTGTTTGGTCACGGATGACGGGGTTTGGGAGAGCGGGCGTGGGGTTCCATATATAGTTGGGGAGGACTTGTGGGGCCATGTGATGACATGGCAATTTTTTTAAACATGTGATGTGGTAATAATGTAAAAGTGGAGTTGGCTTGTTTGGCGTCCTTCGGGGGTGGCAAACCGGCCAAAAAGGAAGGATTTGAAGGGTAATTATTGGAAATGACTAAATTGGAATTTTATGTTTTCATTTTTTTTATGGGTTTTTTAACAAAGATATATATATATATTATTTATAAAGAGATGAGACTCAAAATTTAAATTTAAAATAAAAAAAATTAAATGATCTTAATAATAAATTTTGTGATTAATAATTAATAAATTAAAATAAAATACGTTACATTATACGTAGTTCAGTAATATTTATTATTAAAATATATTATATTTTTTTATTAAATTATTCATCGTTATTTTTGTTTGAAAAAAATTAAAATATTTTAACAAAATATATTTTATTTTTTCATAATTATACTATATAATTTCAACTATATACCGTTGTATTGTTTTAAATGGTAAAATAGACAGTATTTTTAAAAATATATTATAATTTTTTCAAAAAAAGTTACTAAATCATTAGCAAATGTATTGTATTATCTTAAGGCTGTACTACAATCTTTTTAAGTACTGGATCGCTCCCCTGAACCTCCTAGATGTGACGCCATCATCAACTATTCTACGGTAAGTATGGGCAGCAAGTGAAAATTTTAGTTGACGACTGCTAGCCAAAGGCTCTTGTGCGAAGAACATTGCAAATGTTTAACATAAAGGAAATTTTTAATCTTTGGTATGGGTTCTGGCGTTAGAATATAAAGAAAGAATTCATTGCGAATCTTCTCTTTTTTTTTGGTAGGTTTCAGGCGACAAGAGGAAAAACTTCCTTATAAAAAGATCATTAATAAAAGATCTATTATTGGTTCTTCATACTCTAATTGTGCAACTCACCCATCAAATATCATTATATATTTATATTTATATATATATATATATATATATATATATATCCTTCTATTCAATGAGAGTGTTGAATTATCGTGCTGAAGAACTTTTTTTCTTCCTTGATTTTTATGCAGTCAAAGAACAAAATCTTAAAATAAAATAATAGCACAATTATTTTTTGGTTACCAAAACATGTTTAATTACAAAAATTTGGATGAAACTCTGTGCCTTAGCGATGATATGATCGTACTCCCCACAATTATAATGTTTCTAGAAGCTACGATCCATCCAGCGGCAGCAGCACATTAAGTCGTAAGCACATTTAATGGGAAATATTTGTAAACGGAATGACCGAGAGACAATTGAATTCGCACATTGCTAACCCATTTTGTCGATGCTCATTAAATCAAATCGTCTCTCATCGATTGTGAAAAATGAGTAATATTAGATATTATGAATTTATTTTTTTATATATAATTTATCATTAAAAAAAAAAAGAGAAAATTTTGTCAAAAAAAAAAAAAAGGAAGAAACTTTTACTCCCTAAAAATTGCAACTTCGCAATGGACGCCAAGGCCATTCTTATAATCGGAGGCAATCAAGTAGCGTGGAGGACTAGAGGCAACTTGGAACGATAGATGGAAGATGCCATTGAATGTGGGTCCTTTTCCCATTTATCGAACGACGATGATTTGCGTGGAGGTGCCCGTGGAGTTGCGCCTCTATCGTTGGCTTCTAGAGGAGGAAGGAGGGGAAGGGAAAGTATGTGTGTGGGCTCCCACACGAAACACCACCAGTGCCTTTCCTTCACGCACACACTCTCTCTCTCCCTCCCCAAGATTATGACTTTTGTGATCGAACGATAGTGGTTCGTTGTGGTCACAGAGAGCGCATTGCCCACATTCACGCGGACGAGTTTACTTTACAACCACCACAAGCCACGACGTTTGCTCAGCCGGCTAACTAAGCCATCGCCTCCAGTTTGCCTCTTATATTTTTTTCTATTAAAAGTTTAATTTCATCCTAATTCTTTTTACTTTTAGAAATTAAATAATAAAAAAATTAAAAATAAAAATAAAAATCTAAACAAATAATTGCATCTTACAAACCAACACAAAAGGCCTTGTTGGAGCATAAAAGCCATCCTCAAAGGCCGAAGCTTCCCTCAAAAGGGGGTTTCGAAAGATGTTTGCTGTCTTATTCCATTATTCCATTACCGTGGACAAAAGCCCAAGAAGCTTTCAGTTGACTAATTTTGTGCTTTTTTCATTTTTTTCTTTTTTAGTTTTTTTTTTTTTTTCTTTTCCTCATTCGCTTTATAGACATTGGGCAGACATGATAAAAAGAAGCTCACATTTCCATTTCCACGTTACGTGGCAATAACCATTTATCATAATACTGACAAAAGATTGGACTTGACGTTTGTCGATAAGCATAAATACTTTTATAGTGAAGTGCATATTTCTATGATGCGTGTCTTTGAAGCAGCTTATTTCTGCGATAATTGTTAAATTAAACTTTTGATTTTTTTTTTCTTTTCTAAACACAGATAAATGAGTATGAATATAAATTTAGCCGCATTTTTTTTGGTTAGTTTTTACGTTAAAACTTTCTATCAAAATTCAGAACCACAGCAAGGCCTCTGTAATTAAATTAAAGAAACTATTAATTAATCTATGATACTCTTTACATGGCAAGAAAGTGCTAATTACAAAGTAAGAGAGAGCCAAATTTCAAAACACTGTCACATTGTGTGTCATTGGATGCTCAAAGCTCCTAGTACGTTGCAATCAAGAATGTTTTCTTTTTTCTTTTCTTAGATAAATGCAAGATGAAGTAACGAAAGAATCACTTTGAGATTGAAAATATGCGAAAGCCTCGCTTTCCATACAATCCCGTATTAGGATAAAGAAAGAATTTTTTTTTTTTTTTGATAAATGCAAGATGAAGTAACGAAAGAATCACTTTGAGATTGAAAATATGCGAAAGCCTCGCTTTCCACACAATCCCGTATTAGGATAAAGAAAGAATTTTTTTTTTTTTTGGGGGGGGGGGGTTGTTAAAAAGAAGATAAAAGGCATCCCAATTCCCATTTTCAGTGGAAAGGGAACACCGTTGGATGTAGTTTGGATTAGCTTTAACTTTACGAGGTTCTTCTTATATATGACAAGCGGAATCGAAGTTAAAGAGACGTTCAGCATGCAACGTATGTTGGATAATGTATATGGCTAATTGGCTAAATTTTGCAAGGAAAGCCAAGCTGAACTGATTAGAGGAGGAAGGCTTTATTTATTCCACGAACAATTTTACCCAAAAGTTGAGGGTGCACATGAAAGGTCCATATTAAAAGTGCCCTTAAAAAGCGTGACAATTGGATGGAGACCATCCCATGAGCGTCACGTCACGTACATATTCTATCTCCTCACATGCCATACGAAATGACCATTGTAGAGCTAGAAGAAAGTCAATTGCACTCTAAACTCTTCTCTTGCCAATAAAAAAACTCTTTCCATGTTGGTTATCGTAACGAGAAAGAGGTCTGATTGGAGATAGTTTTTCTTTTTTTTTTTTTTGGGGGGGGGGGAATCAATTTCCTGTAACATCTTTTACTGAGAATCAAGCTAGTTGGGGTTTTTTTTTTCCCTAAACTTTTGCACTTCTTTTTTTAAAAATTTATTAAAAAAATTCGTGCCACACAATAGAAAATAATTTTTCTCAATGCCAGGCAGCCTCTTATACAACGCTCTATAGTGCTTCTGCTGTATTTTTGTTAACAAGGGCTCACAAAATTATTTTGGACCATCCAAACTAAGCATATGGCTTTCCTCTCCTTTATGACGAGCCAAGGAAAAAAGCAAACTGCAACCTTAAAATATTACTGTTCTTCGTGGTATTTATATTTATATAATAACAAGCTTAGAATATGCATTGAACATGGAGACGTAATATGACCCGCTAACCCTTCTTTTTTTGTTTTTTTTGGTTATTTCTGTCAACGCCAGGGGACGAGACTTTGATGGGAGATGAAATATGACGAAAATAGAAGTGCGTGAGGTGATGCAACCCTTATCGCACTTTTGATGTATGGGTTGGTTACTACAATTACTTGAAATTTGTATTTTAGTTGATTGCGTGAAAATCAGGTCATGTGTGGAGATAGAAAAAGGAGAAGAAAAGTCCTTCCCTGGTGAATGGTGTTGGCTTAGGAAAATGTGTCAGTCGCTCTTTCGGATTCCTTTTTCCATTTGATAATGTGAAACATGGAAGTTTGAGGGTGACCAATGCCCTCTCTCTCTCTCTCTCTCTCTCTTTCTCTCTCTATACATATATGTATATATCAAATCACGTTTACAGAAACCAAAAGACATGATCTCTTTGAGCAGACATGTGAAGTTCATGGAATTGGATTTTAAAATTTGAGAAATTTAGATGGGTTAAATAGCATTGTTCTTTATCAAACTATATATAAAATAGAGATGAGAAAAAGTGTAAGACAAAAAGAAAATTTAAAATAAAAATAAAAAGGGACGATAGTTGTGGTTGTCTTTGATTTGGATTCTACTCCATGCATAGTTAGGGACACAATCGCACACCCAAAGGGCCAAAAACACATCAAAAAACACACAAAGGGTACCATTTTTTAATATATATATATATATAATAATTATTATTATTTTATTTTTTTAATGCAATTGGGATTCGGTAAGCATTGAGCCTGAAGAATGGCGTCAAAGAGTTGAAAAGGAGCCACAGATGCTATTGCGTTAAAACTTTCAACTCCTCTCAGATATTTTATTTGACTTAAAACCAGGGTTTTGCCAGCAGCATTTCTGCTTCGCTGAGACATTTGAGCGTGCGTGCCATCAACCTTAGAAAATTTGCATTATACAATTTGAAGCCAAAAACGAACCACCTGCTACTGAGACAAAACATATAATTTGTCATTCTGAGTAATGATAGTAACTAATCGACCCGAATAATTTTGTTTTTAAGAAGGTCGACGAGGGGCAACAAGCCAGCATACGATTGTTATTTCGAGTGGGTTTTTGACCTTCCGTATAATAAATGGATAATTTTGTTTTGCTTGGATTATACAGATGTGCAAGAAAGACCGTCGGAGGCTGTTTCCAGTGAATCGGTCTAGTCTTGTTGCATGCTCCACAGAACTAATTTTCAAATAATTTTATCGAAGTGACACTTGCCATGTTGATTACGAGGTAGAAATTGATGAGGTAATTGCATATTTTTTGCCGACCAAATTGCCAACCTCGGAAGAAAAAGACCCCTAATACTAATAGTTATCGTCCTCAATTGCTATACGTTGCAAAGCAGCTAAAAAGGCAATCTGTGGACAAATCAACTTTGGATGACAACTGACATAGAAATTGAAAAAAAAAAAAAAAAGAAGAAGAAGGGATAATTCGGCGTCGGTCAAGAGAAATGCACACAATGTAAACACAAAAAAAAAAAAAAGAAAAAAAAAAGAGATTTTTCTAAATAGGGTCCAGCAATTGCCAGAGGCAATGGTGACCTGTTAAGAGTAATAGACGCACAAGCGGCCGAACGAATCAAACAGAGCACGGCAATTTCGGGTGCCTAATTTGCATCAAGCTGTATGTTTACTTGTTAATCGTGTCATTGCAGGGTGAGGATGGAGTTCCAAGTCTGCCAAGATGCCATCTTGCAGAGTTCCCAGGTATGCCGGCCTTTTGTTTTTTAGCAGGACATTGGGCTTGAACTGGATCTGATTTCATTAACCCACCAAGTACTGAGCCGCTAGCCCAATTGTATCCCCGCCCCCCTCTCTAACGGCACCGTGTTGTTTTCTATCACACAAGTCCACTTACGATCAGGTGCATGTTAAGGATGATAGCTTTATAAAAAGTAATTTTGGGCTGATAAATAGTTCCTGACATAAGTATTTTCAATAATAATATTTAAATACTCAAATATTTTTATTCTCTTTCTCATAGTAGAAAGACCTTAATTAATCATTTTAACACTAAACGATAGTAAATACTATTAATTTATCTAAACATTATTCTTTTATTTTATTTATCAACAACAGCAAACCAAACATAACAAACAAGCTTGGAAATGTTACATTCGGATTGGATATGCCAAACTATATGCTGGAAGAGGGCATTAACGTAGAATGTACTTAAAAATTTGAAGTGAGTTGCACTATGCACGAAAAAAAGAAAGGAAAATGATCTATTGCTCTAAAATGAGATCTCCGGAAGTGTTCGAAACGAATGACAATTGATGTCCCACAATATCAATGATTTCCATTGATTTCGGACACTTTTCATTAATTTTCGCGGCAGAATAAACATTGCTCGGAAAATTGATATAAAAAATGTTTGAGACGAGTCTCTCCAAATGTAGAGACACTTCCTCAGGATCAAGGGATATCCCTTCGTTAAACACTTAGATCTCGACTTTTAATTATGTGAATGGAATATAAAATTCATAATAATGAGAAGGGGCATTGTATAAAAATCAAAGAAATTATTCAAATATGTAAACCAGGCACACGGATTTAAAGTTCAAGCATATGTAGTCATTCACAAACAAAGAAGATGCACAGCTCACAACAATCAATCAAAACCAATATTATTCATCAAATCCCGGTACTGTAATGCATTGTTGAGGCCGACCCGGTTTTGCTCTTCATTCAAAAGAGTTATACTTCCCCGTGCCAATACTCGAAGTACTCCTCATCTTAATCTTGGCACGATTTAGGTACTCGGTAAACTTATCTGATACAAGGGCATTGTCACTGTGATCGTTCCCTAAAACCTTGTTATGATATTTTCCTGAAGCATTCTCTTCATGGTCTTCAACATGGGACGTTGTTCTAAGCTTGATCCTAGCACGATTGATGTAGTCGGTGAACCTATCCTCAATGTGCACCCCAGAATTGTTGCCTTCATCCTTGCTAACATGGGGTGCCTCAAATTTGGGGTTGGCCTCTGTCCTTTGGCCAGAAAGTTTCCCGCCAATGATATTTGCTGGTGTGGACGCTTCAGGTTGGCGATTGAAGGCTGCAGGCTGCAGACTTGAATAATCAAAGATGATAGGAACCACTTCTGCTGCTTCCCCATTTTTCAATTTGTTATGGTTACGAAGTTGGACATCTTCCATTGCTTTGTGATACTTCACAGAGTCTGGGTTGGATAAGGTATTGACGTTTTCGGCAATAGGATTTGGAGCTGAACAAATTGGAGCCGTGTTAGCAGGCCTAGTCCAGTGTGGTCTATGCACCATCCGACGAATTGCTTGGACGGCAGCTTTATACATTTTCTCGCAGGCGTCCTTTGGGCGGCTATTCGTATTCCCCTTCTTTTCCATGATATGAAGTATTAAACAGCCAAAGTCTGGGAACAGATTGGCTTCTGGAATTGACGAAGGAAAAATTTGCGTGTTAGCCAATCGCAGCTTAGGATAGACGAGAGAGTTGGGTTTTTATATTGCTCTCAGATTGGAATATATATATATATAACAGAAGAGTCGGGCCTGATTCGACGGAGCTTCCCAGTCAGGAGTTGCAGGAAAGCTCATTAGCACTTTGTGTAAAATATCCCATAAAGTTTGTCCTCTTTTCTGCTCATCTTTTTCTCTGGAAAGATTGTCTGAAATATACAACGCAGAACTCAAATAAGGAGACAAACTAGAGCCCTACAAGGATGCGACTAAATCCCCAGTTGGTGCATATAGGTACAGTGTAGTGTGAAACCAATTTGTTCCCTACATGAATAGGTAAATACTGACTAGCATGCATAACACAAATACTGACAACGAATCAGATTCAGCTTGGAAGAATGGAGAAGTCACGCTGGCAGAACTCTCATTTCAATAAAATTATACCCCCCCCAGCCGTCCCAATGCCCACGTCTGCAAAGTCAAGAAAAGCCATTGAGAAACCGTGGAAATCCATGCCACAATATTCCGAGTATTGCAGCACCACAGCTCAACTCAGCTGGAAAAGTATCAGATCTCCAATCAGTGCAGACAGACGCATAGAACATTCATGAATACAGGAAACTTTGAATTTCGGCCTGCAAAATCTAATAGCAAACATTTCCGGTTTTGTTGCATACATCCAAGACACTGAAATTAAAAGTGGCAGCATCTTCAACAATAGTTAAAGACGGTAAATGAGCGGTATTTATAACTTGCTGAGCGAACATAGAATTACAAGGATATTATACCGTAAATTATCCACACTTTTTGAAAATGCTTTCAGAAGACACTTATACTGAGCCTAAAAAAAAAAAAAAACAACCCAAAAGTGGGTGGTGCTAGCAATCACCTTCAAAGGAAAAGGTATACAACTATATAAAGAGAAGAACGGTATTCTGTGGATGATTAAGGTATATGCTATTTGCAAATGGAAAGAAAGCCATTATCTCCTCGAAGAGGATTACAACTTCGGAACCCAACATGGGGAAAGAATCTAACCCCAATCATGGAACCGGCTTCATCCAGTAAACTTGCAACAGATATCAGAAGCAAATTTTGAACATAGCAAAGCAGCCATTGCATCCTCAAAGCAAAATCTTCAATGACGGAATGTCTTCACCACCTGCTCTATCCGTCTCCGGCAAAGAGGGCAGTTGGTCAAATGTGAAGAGCAAGTTGTACAACAACACATATGAGCACACCTGCAGATTGAAAGGAATATGCATCGCCATCACTTTTAATTTAGAAAAGTCACTATCTAAACAAAAAGGAAAGGCAGTTCCACAAAATTTTCTTTACATGTTAGGAAATGTTCCCAGGAAATGAGGCCCACAAGCAATTCTAGACCTTGTAATCATACTAGTTGACTGTAAGAGAAAATTATAGAGTCCATAATCCTTCGAGCAAAGCAAATTTGAGGAAAATTTTATGCAAACAAACACATTGTACGATTTATCTGTACTTTGCCGTCAACTGATGAAAGGAGAGAAACTAAGGAACATGTTTGGATTATGGCCATATGTTCCATTCAATCACATCACAAATTAAGCGCCTATTTTACCTTTTATATATCATTTTTTTCCAAAGAAATTAATTAAACAGAACAAGCTACCCAATTCTCAATCCCTAAGCATCCTTGACAGCTTTGAGACAATAGATTTTGTATGTCCTTTAAGATAGAGAAACAGCTGTCCAAGAAAAATATTGAAACATGAAATTGCCATTGCAGGATGACACCAAACTAAAAGTTAAAAGGATCCATTAAAAGACACCAAGCCTGTAAAAAGCACACCAAATGGAAGTTTTAAAAATGAAATTCTAACACACACATGCATAGTGGTGAGTTGGCCAGAGCAAGCCTTGTAGTTAAATACCATATGAGATATGCAAGTCATTGGTTTGGATTCATAATATTAATATTTCATTACATGGCTCTCTTAAGGAACTCAACAACCTTTATAGACAACTTTACTGTAGCCTCTTACATTTATGCCTATAGTTAGTGATGCCATGCTTTTGGAAAAAAATGGCCGCCTTATATTCTTGTTGCCTAGATGACAAACAAATAGACAGTGTGCTTACGGGAGAAAAACAGCATTATATTCATTCTCAAGGCATATCACACACAGATCTGGAATTGGACGTTCTCTCTTGGCACCAACTATTCCATTCTCAGTTTTTTCATTTGAAGCTGAAAAACAATAATTGAAACACTCTGATAAGATATTCAAATTTTCCCAAAGAAAGAAAAAAAAAAAGGAACACTTATTGAGCAAATCACCTTCATTATCTTGTCCTGATCTTTTTGCAGCTGCTGCAAGAACCCTGCAAAAATGCTACTCAGCTTGATATGTTATGGTAGATAATTATGATAATGGCATGAGCTTGTCAGGATGGTAATTAGTTTCAAGTGCGTTTACAACATAAAATTAGACCAACCTAAAACAGACCAGCAGCACCTACAGTAGGAACTCAGATAGGTTTAAACTTAAACATGAAAATTGCACATACAGAGAATTCAGATAAAACTATAAGTCATAAAATTAAAAACTGTCTTCCTGGGAGCACATCCATCTAAAGTTGAGGACAATTTTTTTTTTTTCCATTCATCTCGTTTCATTAGTTCAATAGGAATTAACATTTCTGATCTTGAAGACAAGTACAGAATACCATATTAATAGTACTATTAATATATCTTCAGGATTCTCAATCACCCCAATAATTCAGTAGTCAGCACCAACAAATGATAAAGAGCACCATCACAACATGCCTATTTTGCAGTTCCCAGTGACGTCTTCTCTCCATGATATACCGTATAGCATGCTTGGCAAGCAGAAATACACCAAATACTGTCAAACCCATTGAGGCATATTTGTACCACCTGTCATATGTATCCTGTTAATGTTTCATAGTGCAACTTATTTCAAATACTGCAAAAGGAAGATGGAAGAAGCACTGTGTGTGTGTGTGTTTTTTGAAAAGGGTTTGTGCAACCTTGCCCACTTCCCCAAATTTCCAATGAGTTCATCAATACTTTTGGGAGAAACATAAAAAGGCCCTTTATGGGGACGCTGAATCCGAACCGTTCCAATGTCATCTTTGACAGCCTGATGACAAATTGAAGAAAACAAGAACAGATGAAAGTAAATAACAAATAATTAAAATACAACTGAATATTATGTGATAATCTTCACCAATTTTTAGCTTCTGAAATTGAGATTTTGGAAACTTAGGCTCATCAATAAAGAAAAAATTGAGGACAGAAACTATCAAGCTCAAATAATTTGGAACATGGGGTAAAGGCTTAGTTCAATCAAAAACAGTAATTCTTTGTAACCTTGATCAATTTCAAATAACAAACCACACATGGATTTGGTAGCATTCTGAGATACCTTCAGGTTCAATAAAGACATAGGATGAAGTAATTTTTGTACATTAAAACATACCTCACCAACAACAGTCAAAGATGTACCAGTTGGAAGTACCCTTTCAATACGCTTGACCCCAAGCATCTGAAATTACAATCATTATCAGAAAAACTTGAACAAATAGTTTGAAAAAAATGTGCATACAAAGAAACAAATAACAAGAACAACCTTGAGGCCTTGGAGATAGTCTAAAGTTCCACGTACAAGTGATCGTCCAGACTCTTCAAACACCTCACTTCCCACGGTCAAAACAAAGCCCGAGGCACCTCGGGCTCCGACAACATAGACTCGATCTGTCCCATCATCCTGACATGCAAGAAATCCATAACTCACCAAAACTGTATTTTGCAAGTCAATCATAAGTCGCATAAATGCCATAATATTTGACTCAGTAAACATGAACTTTATAAATATAGCTACCTGAAATTAATAATATGACTTAATGGATGTGCTTGTAGGGAAAGAACATGAAAGTAACAGTGCTTATTTCTTACTAGGTACCATGGGACCTCTTTGCTCATTGAGAGCATTAAGGCTGAATCTTGAATCCAAGAACCCGCGTCGTTGTGCTTCAGAAAGTGTTGTTCAGCCTGAAAAACATTTCATAAGGATATTGAAATTCTGAGTTCAAAATGAAAAGCAGTAAAATAAACATGATGCTCTGTCTAACAATAAACAATAATTAGTTGACAATACCGTCTCCTCTACCATAACACCTCTCAGACCGCTGTACTCACAACTAATTGGAGCATCTGAGCCAACTCTCCCAGAGACCGCAACAACCAGTGGCAAGACTTTCCTTTCTATATCAAGTAATTTCGCTGAAACATGAAAGAATATGAAACCATCACTTATGAGACATATCTCACAAAAATCTAACATTTGTATCCTATAGATGTCCTGAATTTTTGCAACATAATAATTTCCTTTCATTAGATTTTCTTCGTAAGTCAAATTATACATTAGACATCATCAGTATGAATTACATGAGTATCATGTTAGCAGTTCTCCAAGTAGCTAACGGCCCTGAATGTGCACTTTTGAACAAAGCATTGGCACAACACCGATATGATATAAAGCTGGTGCTTTACCAATCTGAGGAACAAAAGCATCTATGGTAAGCATATGCAAAAAATTGGTGAAAATGTAGGAGACAATGTGCACGTATGCCAATGCTATCTATCAAAATTCAAAAGTAGATAACATTACAAAAGCCCCAAAAAAGTACATGCATACTACAAAAATAAAGTTCTTTACCATTCTTCATTTGCATTAGAGGCAAATTTAAAGGAAAGAAAAAACAAGAAAAAAAGGAAAACATAAGAAAAGAATGGTCTCAAATACTTTGGTGTATCAAGAAAATTAACGCATACCCAATTCCTTGAGCTGATTAACTCTCGAAACCGACATAAGAAGGTCTGCATCCCTGAAACATCATCCCACCAAAAAAAAAAAAAACACACACACACACACACACGTTCAATAACTAAAAACAAAAACGAAAAAAAGAAGAAGAAGCGGTTGCTTAAGGCCGGGAATGAAGAGAAAACAAGAAAAAGACCTGCCGCTGCTCCTGCCAAGCAAATAGAGGGTAGCTGCACTCAAGCAGCAGCTTATTCCACCCCACGGGATCATCTTCGATCGATCCCGTTCAATAAAATATATACAAATTATTTTTTTAAAAAAATAAAACAAAACCCTAATATCGATAATAGACAATTTGGACTATGACATTTACCAAACGACCACCGACCGAAGTAGAAATGAAGCATAAGCGGAGGTACGAGGACAAGATGAACTCAAAAAATTAAGAAACTTGAGGAAAAACCAGAAGAAAGAGAGAGAGAGAGAGAGAGAAAGATTGCTGAGAAAAAAAATAAAAAATTATTATTATTATTATTATTTGTGACTAGAAAGAGAAAGAGAATATGGTGCGATGAGTGAGGGAGAGGAAGAAGCAAGAGATGAGCAAACACAAAGCATAATCTTTCTTATTTCTCTCTCTCTCTTTCTTTTTTTTTTTTACTTTTCGGAACTCCTCAAGTCCGTCTCTGCGGAGGAAGAATAGCGAGAGACACTCACTCTTGACTTTATCCCCTCCTCTCTTTAGTGAAGAACGAAGGGACTTGTGAACTGCATACAAAGATCATAGAATAATGCTACTATTTGTAAACGTATGTTCCGTACATCTTTACATGATTATTTAATTCAAAATTTACTTTTATAAATACCTTTTATTTATTTATTTTTACCTGTTTTCATGACTCAATTCTCAAACTCAAAAGAGGTTTAACGGAGTCATCGTTACAAAGAAGTTGAATGGAATTTTTTTTTATTGTAAAATTAATTACTAATTAAAATTTTCTTAATCTCGATAAAATAAAATATTATTCAAAAAAATTATTCGTAATGTAATAAAATTTTAAAATAAATATAAATAAATACTACATATCTCAATAAATTATTTTTTGAAAAAAAAATCTGGAGCATTTTTAAAATTAATTTGACTTGACTCTGATATTTATCGCAAACATTCTTTAAAAAAGAATATGTAGAGAAATTTTAAATTTTATAAATATTAATATTACATACTCTAATATACTTTAATAAGCCGCATTTTAGACAGAAGATAATAATTTCATAACAGTAAGTATGGAACATCTTGCTACGTTGCTTTATATCATGTCCAGGTCCGTAGATGAGGCAGCTCATAGACGTAAAAACACCAAAATAATTAGTATTTTTACTAGCACTAAAAACAACGAAAGACAAAAAGTTGAAAATAAAATAAAAAAAGTCATTCATGTAATCTTCACCAATAATAATAATAATAAAAAAGAAACAAGAAATAGAATTCAGACCCTAAACATCGCTTACAAATAAATTCTTCTCCCCCAATTCAATTAGATTGAAAAAACAAATAAAAAAGTTTCAAACAGGATTGGTCTAGAGTTCTGTGACAATAACTTTGTAGCCTAAAGGCCTTAGGTATCCCGTTGATACACTAGCATACAATGATACACGGTAGCTTTGGGATAGCAAAGAAGCCATCATGGATGGTGTGTGGAGGAGGGAGCACCGTCCCGCAAGTTGGTTCAAAAGGCACAAAGGTGTTGGCACCCATAGAAAAAGTGCAAAGAAACAAATAAATTTTGCAATCGAACCCCATCACGGACGAAAATCAACCAACCAGCGGGTGTCTGGTTTATGTCTAGCGATGCCTTCATGGCTACTAATCAAGAATCCAAAATCAAACAACATTTGACGCCCCGCGAATAGAAGACAAAAATGTAAGCGGAAATCCCACTCTTCTGCCCATCCAGCCAACATCCAAGTTCGATGTCTCTAAGGAACTGCAACATAACTTCACACTAACTTCTACTCGTTTAAGACATACATGAAAATGCAATGAGCTTACGCCCATCTAATACAACTCCTCCCTTGGCATATGTAGTTATTGGTCACTAACCATATTTGTTCATGTTAATCCCACAACTAGCATTTCTATCACATCCAGTTTTCTTGCTTACCTCTTATGCAAACCTCAAAAGCCCCACTGCCATCACAGTTAAAGCTCCAAAATAGATCTCTTTCAACCTCTTATCCACAGTCGTCATAATTTCCTCGTCCTTCAAACTCAACTTGGTTGCCTTCTTGGTGATATCAACAATTGCATTCCTTAGCTTATACACTGCCCCGGAAAGCCAGAACAGACCAAACCCAAAGCCAGCACTGAAGAGTATAGATGCACAGAAAGGCATCCTGCCGCAAGCCAATCCCGAGCCAATTATGGTCATAAGAACAGCAAGCCCGGTCCCAGCAATGCCAACAGTGAACTGGGTCAGCAGCTCAGGAAGTTCGGGACTAGATTTCTTTAGTGACAGGATAGCTGCTTTCCTACTCTGCTTGTTCAGCATAAGAGATAAGAGACACTCCCATGCATGGAACTGATTCCTTTTATGGAAATCCAATTCTTGACTTCCTTTCCTATTATTCTTCTTCTTTGGAGGTGACTTCAGCTTGGTCTTCTCAGGACTGCTCATAAGGAATAATAGAAAATTAATTATGAAAGAAACAAATAATCATAATAGGCCAATAAATAAATTCAGGCAACAAAAAGACAACATTTGTGCTTTATATTACCATTTGCATAAGTCCAAGAGCATGCTATTTATAAGGTAACACATCCACCATCAAAATAAGGAAATGCTCAGACTACTTTGTAAATAACCTATTATTCCCACATGATCAACTTTTTTGTTGTTATTATGCTTGAACACAGCCTGAAGTTATATCAACTGATTTGCATTTCAGCCCCACCTCTTTTTTTTTGGCACACTATAGTCCCCATTTGCCTTATTACCATAAAAAACAAGTCAAGTTTATCAAACATCCCAATAGACATGGACACTTACAACAAACTCAAGAGACCAGTACTAATCACAATGATGATGATAATCTTAGATATTTGAGTTTACCACAATTCCTTTTTATAAAATAATCTAAGTCTTGATCCATCCTTGATACTTTCAAAATCATGTACAATGTTTCTTGACCATATCCAATTATGCTTCCTAAAGTAAATACATATCTCCACTGCATCACTTTAACCATTGACACACAGAGGCTTTGTTTTAAATAATCACAATAAAATTGTGGTCCCTTCTCTTCCCCCTTGAGAATCCCCCACCTTAGTTCAATTGCTTCCCCTTTTTGGTTGCAATCTCCCAATTCCAATGGCATACACAATGCTCGTGTGAGGAAAAATAAATTTGATCTCATGAAGTTTGTTTTCTAATCTTAGTCACACTTTCTCTGCAATGAATGACCATCCCTGTAATTTAAATTAAGAATTCACGCCTCCAAGTCTTAAGCTTATCATTTTTCTAAGCCACACACTTGAGATTGAAAAAAAAAACGAAAGAAAAAATTTTGTTGCCTAGACTGATTAAAATTTCCAGCTACATATGAAAATGTTATAATAAGAAACTGACGAGTAGAAAATTGAGGAAGATGAAGTATTTATGCAGCATAACAATTCAGGTACCATGTCAATGTTGCAGAAATGAAATCTTTGCCCTCCAAAGAATCCCTAGGATTATCTGCCTGCCCACGTTTATCAAGCCTGTATGATGAATATTGCAGGGTGAGGTATTTAATAGTTGTCTTGACAATAGTGAATAACTAACAAATAAATTTGTATGATGCCACCAAATACAATGATGAATCTCAATGCAGAGATTATTTGCTAATTGTAAGTATCATACTGGCAATGCACAATTTAGAGCTAAATTGAGAGGCATAAAGATGATAATTTTGATCGCATACTTCTTCAACCTAAAATATTATAAAAGACAAGTATTAGAGGGAATCAGCTCAAGTTAAAACAGGAGGTTTCTTACATTGCAGAGATCTGGGAAGGTACAGATAAAAGGGCCCTTTCCCTATATACATTAAGTGAAAAATTAAATGACTCAAAACCACAATCCCCACACCAAAATGGAAAAAACTTGCCCTTACATAGAGGTTCAGCTCATTAAACTCAAGTTCAACTGCAAAGATGATAGATCAACAATATTCTAGTACTGGCAAGCTGCATAATCATCCAAGTTAAATCAATTGCGTCTCAGAATCCATACCAGCTAAAGTGGGGAACAAGTATTGACTGCTTTTGCCACTGAGTTGTTGAGTTCTTTGACAACTGAAACTCAGTAAAAAAAGCAAGAATGTCATTCATCTGTTTCCTGTGTCCAGTAAGTAAGTCTTGACTATCTGGGTGAATGGTAATATTTGGGCTGCAGGCCATCTTTCCCACAAAGTTCACTTCAGGGGTCTGAGCATCAAATTCACCAGTATGAGTGTAGGGCTGCCGATGCATGGCATAAATCAATCCTTGTGATCCCATCAAGTCAGCAAGCCAAGATAAATCTAATCCATGTCGTCCCATTTCACTTGATCCAGGCATAAGAAGCTGCAAGATTTCATAGCATCTAGCACATTTTTCAGCAATCCTAAAGCTAAACAAGACTGATTCAGTGCAGGTTTCTGCAAGAAAAACAGGAAGATCATAACAATACATGAGTATCTAGAGTAGATATGCTTCCCATAATGCACAAATAAGAAGCTGACTGCACAAACTACTAGGACAAATCATCCTAGCAAGTGTCACTAAAGACCTTCTCATGTAAATCACCCAGCTAGGCATTTTTCCAAGATGACTAGACCATCAATGATTTCCATTCGATTGACTAGAACTTCACCTGACCACTGGAGCTTACCTGCTGGCTTATCTTATTGTTTCTTTAATCATTCACTGATGCATATCACCATGGTCTTATATAGACATGTAAGATTTTATCCCCGATTATCATCATAATTTTTTTACAAGACTCTAAAATTGTATCAAAAATAGCCAATCCTGCAAAATCCCAGTAAGCTACGAACCTTGGACACCAATCAGCACAGGTCTTCTAGTGGCTGAGTCAATCTTGGGAAAATGGTTTGACTCACACGATCGACTCATGGGCTTCCATGGCTCCTTGCACTGATATGATATCGGATTAAGGGAGTTCAATCTTGTAATGTTGTGAGTTAATTCGCAACTTGGCAGGTAGGGTTGGCCATCCTGCATCTAAAGTTTTTTTTTCAAAAAAAAAAATCAATAAAAAAAATAAATTGCAAGAGACCTGAAATCAATAAGAGTAAAATTCATTGAAGCCTACGACAACGCATGTTACCTTGGACATCCTGTTCTGTTCTTGGAGAAAGACAAGCTGATGGCCAGGAGGATACCCATGAGAAGCCATCAGACAAAGCTTAGACATCATGCCTAGAAATCAATATTGCGTGGCACTCAAAGTTAATCGAAATTAAGATGCTACGATTTATGTGACCGACCCAACAGCGTTTCCAGAATTTTCTGGGTCACATGCATCACGTAGAATATCTGAGGCAGAGGCGTTACCTTTGAGGCATCTGGTTTGACTTGGGACTTTGAACGGAAAAAGGCAGCTGTTTCTGTCTCTCCTTTTCTTTGCTTTTCTTTTTTTTTCTTTTTTTTTAATGTTTTGGTCTTTTGTAGGAATTTGGGCTTTGTTCCCACGTATCTTTGCTCTTTTTTTTAACTGTTTTCTTTGTTTGTCTACCGTCAATCTGAAGCTTGTGGGCCACTTACTATCTACAAAAACAAGAAAGAAAAAAACTTGTGGGCCACTTAGATGAAAAAGATGATCTCATTATGATGATTTTTGATTTGTGATTGGCAGAAGGTGCCGCGTGGGGGTCACATAAACCACGAGTGTTTTTTTTTTCTGACAGCTAAAAGGATGACCTCTAGCGTCGCCCCGTAATTGTTTTTATTCGACATATACTGTTGAGAGAATTCAAATTAAAAAAGACTTTCTCTTTGATTGTATTTTAATATTAATAAATTTAAATTTTATTATAATATATTAAAATTTTTAATTTATTTTTATAAAATTAATATTAATATAAAAATTTAAATTTAAATTGATAAAAAGATACATTAAATTACGAATTAAATTATTATTTTAAATATTCAAATAAACTATAAGTTGATTGAGAAAAATTATTGTGTTTTTTTTGTACAAATACAATATATCATAATTTTGGATGGACTAATCACGATTTTAATAAAGAATTTTTTTTATTAAAAAATATAAATCCTAATCACAGATTCATATTAAATGAAAATATTTTATAAAATTAAATATATATTTAAAACTAATAATTTATATCTATCTTGAAGTTTGCTTCTTTTCTATTATCGTGACTTAATTCTTTCTTCTTCTTTTTTTTACTTAATTCACTAAGAAGACGGTTTGACCAAACGCGCCCGCCAATACTCGCCTAAAAGGTCGAATAATCGTGCTTGAGGTTTCAGTTTTTAATCTTGTAAAAGAGTATTTATTGAATTTAAGAAAATGAGAGAATTAGAGAATAATAGGAAAAAAAAAAAAAGATAGGAAAGAAAAGAAAAGAAAAGGCCTAATAATCATTGAAATTACAAACTTATCCTTACGCCGGTCATGGTTGTCCTACCAGAAAGCGAGCCTGTTATTTATAACCCTCCATGTTTTTTCATCGAGTTTTCCTCCCGAAAACCCAGAAACAAGAAAGGGGCCAAAAAAAAAAGAAAAGAAAAGGCCCCTAAGCTGCAATTCGTCGAATTCTAGATTTTCCCAGAGAGGAAACATTTCCGATTGGTGGATAAGAAAACCCCATTGGCGCGTACGGGACAGATGCTTCGAGAGAGCGGCAAGGCGTCGTCATCTGTGTCCGATACGACGACGACGTCGAGTTCGATCACGGACACGTTGAACGGTTCCCACCAGTTCAAAATCACGGGTTACTCGCTTTCGAAAGGGTTGGGGATCGGCAAATACATAGCATCGGATACGTTTATGGTCGGTGGATACTCGTGGGCGATTTACTTCTACCCGGACGGCAAGAGCGTCGAGGATAATGCGGTGTACGTCTCGCTGTTCATAGCGTTGGCCAGCGAAGGTACGGACGTGAGGGCGCTTTTTGAGTTGACGCTTTTGGATCAGAGCGGGAACGAGAGGCATAAGGTTCATAGCCATTTTGGGAGGACGCTTGAGAGCGGGCCTTATACGCTTAAGTATCGGGGCAGTATGTGGTGAGATGCTTTTCTTTTCTCTTTCTTTTTCCATTTTCCTCTCATCCCATTTATTAAATTTTTCTGGGGTTTCAGGTTTGCAAATGAATTACATGTGTTTTTTTTTAGTGATGATTACCCTTTAATTGAAGGAAGTTACGTGGGTTTGACTGCTTTCATGGTTTTTCTGGGTTCGATTGGCTATATCAAAAGTCGGTGATGGGAAGGTCAAATGGTTGCATAATCGGGAGATATTAGATTGGGTTGGTGAAATGTGTGTGGGGATTGTGGTTATCGGTTAATATCTCTTGAATTATTACTGGTTGTTTATCAATTATTTCAATTTTTGTAAGGATAATGCGTTGTCCTCTGCATAGGACATTATTGTTATGTGTATATATGTATGCACATATATATATATATTTATAGCATAACAACAACAACAACAAAAGGCTTTAATTCTAAATTTGATTGAATCTTTTCTCTTCATCCCATTATATTATGAACTGATTGAGTGGTTATATTATGAACTCCAAATATTCTGCAGTCTTTGCAATTTTTTCTAAGGTTATTTACTACATCACTTTTCTTCAATTTTTATATGCTTGTTCTATCTTAGTCATAAGATAATGTGGTTGATTGTTGGATTTTACAGGGGATACAAGCGGTTCTTCAAAAGAACTCTTCTGGAGACATCAGACTACCTTAAAGATGATTGCCTCCAAGTTCACTGTAGTGTAGGTGTTGTTAGGTCACACACAGAGGGTCCAAAGACTTACTCTATAGCAGTTCCTCCTTCCAAAATTGGTGAGAATTTTGGACAGCTGTTGGAAAGCAGAAAGGGAACAGATGTAAACTTTGAAGTTGATGGGGAAGTTTTTGCTGCTCACAAACTAATACTTGCTGCACGATCACCTGTATTTAGAGCCCAACTTCTTGGTCCAATGAAGGATCATAATACAGACTTAATAAAAGTTGAAGACATGAAGGCACCAGCTTTTAAGGTTACCCGCAACACTGTATTTTTTTTTCTCTATACGACACTAATTTTTGTTCAGATGTTTGCCTTGTAATTCATGATTAGTTGATTCACTTTACTTCCTGCAAACATATCGTATATTGCTTTGCCTTCTGTATTCTCTGCCTCTATGTTGCTTCCAAATTCTTGTGGAAAAATCAGGTTGAATTTGTATTACGTCACATTAGATACTCATATCAGCATGAAGTTTCTATGAATTTCTCATTGATCTTTTTCTTTTCTTGATAATTTGAAATTAATGACTGGGAATTCTGGCACAGTGTCAGTTTTCCATCTGTTTATCTGAGAAATTGTGCAAATTCTCCTTGTATTCATGACAGAGAGAATTTAGTGACCCTTAGTCGTATTTTTACATAATGGAAAAATATTAATGTATTGATCAATATGAAGAATTATGTCTTTGAGCAAGCTATAATTTATTCCAGTTATAGCTAGTTTCAAACACTATGACTCTGCTTGTTTTTGGTTTTTTAATAAAATTTGGACCTACTGATTGGAATCATGGACTTATTTTGCAATCCCATTTCTACCTTGCAGGCTTTGCTTCACTTTATATATTGGGATGCTCTACCTGACTTGGAAGAGCTTACTGGTTTGAGCTCAAAGTGGGCCTGTACTTTGATGTCTCAGCATCTGCTTGCAGCAGCTGATAGGTATGGTTTGGACAGGCTCAGGCTGCTTTGTGAGGCTAATCTTTGTGAAGATGTGGCTATAAACACTGCTGCAACTACACTGGCCTTGGCAGAACAGCACCATTGTTTCCAGCTGAAGGCTGTATGTCTGAAGTTCATTGCAATGCCTGAAAATCTGAGAGGTTGCATACTCCAACTGTAGATTTTTTTGTTGATTGTTTTTGCATGCTAAGTTGAGTCTTATGCACTGCTTGGGATAGAAGAATTGATTGGTCATTCCTTTTATTTAATATTGTTAGCATTATTAATTGTTGTTGTGGAAAAATCCTGCCCAAGAACTATTGACTTTTGGCTGCTTGCTGTTATAATTTTGGGAGGAACATTAGAAAGTCAATATTCTTGAATGAGGAACTGCCATTAGTTACATTTTGTTGATTGTACTACTGTAGGCCATCCTTAAGTCCAATTCACCCCTCAAGGAGCACCATCATGTGTTCATGTGCTTGAAAGTGTTGGTGAAGTTAATACATTAGCAAGTCTGCTAATTTATTTAATTTGAAAAGTGGGCCATTCCGACTTGTTTGTGGTGATAATAAAATTCTCTGGCATATTGTATGAAAATAGTCTGCCTGTATGACTGCTATTAAGGTTCTGCTTAATTTTTGTCTATATGTGTGTTCATTTTACATGGAGGATGAACTATAAGGCTACGGATTACATGCATCGTTGGAAGCTGCACCTCTCATCTACGTTCTTGCATGTATAGCGAAACTTCTGTTGTGAACTATTGTAGCCTTTCAGATTCCTGTCATCCAACCGTTACCAAAGTTTGTTACATTTTTTATTTTCAGCTGTGATGCAAACGGATGGGTTCGAGTATTTGAAGGAAAGCTGCCCCTCTGTCCTCACCGAGCTCCTAGAGTATGTGGCTAGAGTCAGCGAACATTCTGTAATTGTTTGTAGGCATGGGAATGAAGCTATTCTTGATGGCAGTGATATCAACGGTAGACGGGTAAAGCAAAGATTATAGCGAAAGCAGCATTCCGTGGATTTTCTTTGTAGGGCACATAAGGAAGAACGACGTGTGGTAATAAAGACAATTTTCCACTTCCTTTGTTTTTCTCCTTTTTCTGTTGTTTTTACCAGATGTAAATTTCGTTGTACATTGCGGGGGTTCATGGATGGCTTTCTGCTATGAAGGTTTCCCACTGTAGTCTCGCCTTGCCTGCGTTTCTTTTTTCCTTTTTCCTCTTTCCAGTTTCATGGACGATTGATTTCTGTGCTTGAGTGTCATTTGTGAGCTATTCGGAAACCAAAGTTGTTTTTAACTTTTTCGTACCTATTAAAAGGTAGTTGGGGTGTGAGATTAGGTCTTTTTTTAAAAAAATAATAAAAATAAAAAATAAATGAATTTAGTTAATAAATTTTTATAGATAAAATAGTGTTGGCAAAATTATATGAGATCATATGGAAATTGTTTAATCAATCTAAAGTATTTTAAATCTAAATAATATTTTCGGATACGTGTGTTTATATGAAATGTCCTGAAGTGAAATATAATTTTGAAAATAAGGAATATATGTATAAATTAAAAAGTAAAATATAGTTTTTAAAATAAAGAAAAAAAAATTAAACACTTTTACTGCCGCTAATTTCCAAATGTTTTTTGAAAAGGTAGAGTACGGTTTTAAAAATAAGAAATACATAAATTAAAAACACTCTTTTTTCAATTTGAACAAAAAAAATTACTTTTTTTTTTTTTCATATTTGCTCCTATCCTACTGACAGGCGCAGCATATTATCGGTGGAAGACACTTAATGCAAAAAGAGGACACATAAAGCGTTTTTTTATTTTTATTTTTTGCATTTTGAAAGAATATAGTATATTGTTGATAGTAATTAGATTTCGTTATTTGTATTTAAAATAAAATAAAATAAAAGCGGGTAAGCCGGAGGTGGGGGCTATTATCGTGATTTCGCTACAAAAACACAAATGCTTGCTTTCGGTTCGGAGCCTAGGCGAGACTGATCGAGAACAAAGCACTCTCACTCTCTTTTCTTTCTCTCCCTCCCGCGGAAGATAGCAAGTGAAACATGGTAATTTTCCATTTCTCTTTTATTTTTATTTTTTTTTGTTTTTTTGTTTGTCTGTCTAATATAATATTATAATGTGTGTGTGTGTGTGTGTGTTGGGGGGGGCAGTTGTTCTTTTCGTATTTCAAGGACTTGGTGGGAAGAGAAGTGACGGTGGAGTTGAAGAATGATTTGGCCATAAGGGGAACGCTCCACTCCGTCGATCAGTACCTTAACATCAAGCTCGAGAATACCCGCGTCGTCGATCAAGACCAGTACCCTCACATGGTATCCGTATCTTCCCGCCTACGTTGGTTCTCTCCAATTCTAGGGTTTCCTTTTTCTTGCATGCTTCAATTTATTTGTTGTTGTTATTGTTTCTACGGTTGTTACTTATGCCTGCTTGTTTATTTAGGAATTTTTAAATTTAGGGTTTGGCAGTGGGCCTTTTTGTATGGGAAAAGTTCTGCTTATGTGGCTGGTTGTGGGTGTTAAAAATGGGTTTTAGGGTATTGCAAAATTAGGGTTTGGGAAAATTAATAAAAGGTCTTGTAGCATTTTGTGTTATATTAGTATTATGAATAATTCAACATTGAAATTGCTTGATACATGTTTGTGTTATATAAGAGGTGCATGGCAGCAACTGGCAAGTTTATTTTGTTAAACATTCTGGAAATTCTGTTGTGGAACTTGCTGACGCCTTGGATTTTCAAGAGTCGTATTCTGTTGTGCACCGTTTGAGCTTGTTTGCTGGAGTGGTTTTTGCCATTTCTTACTTTTTAGCAGAAATTTTCCCTTTATGCAATGTCTTCAGACCATTTATGTGTTATGCAATGATTTTGGCTACATTCAAGTTTGGCTAGTAATGGCTTGTAAACAGTTGTTATCCTTCGTTTTGTTGGTAAAGTGGATCCTCTTGTTCTCTTTAGACAAATGTGGATTTATAAAATTTATGCTTTTTGCTCCATTACTTTACAGAACTAGTATGTTCATTGTTGTGGTAATCATGTGTTTCCCAAGGGCTGTGTTATCTGGCTAAACCAAACACGTAATTGGATTTGATCAACAGAGAAACCCTATGTAAGAGTGTGACTGAATTTTGGCATGTATGTCCAAGTGGGAAGTTATGTGCTTCAAATTTGCAGGAATCAAATAGGAAGCTGTCCAGTGTGTGGTCATCAAATTAACAGCATGTTAACATGGATGTTATTTTCTATTCAATAGGCTCATGTATCAAGAATGGAGTGATGATAGTGTGCTGGATTTGGTTTTATATCTCAACTTATGTAAAAGTGCACTAACTTTCATAAATAACAAATTGATATGAGAACAAGTGGCAACAAAGTACAAGAACCCAGGTGCACACAGTTGTCATAGCCTGAAGCTTAATCTTTTAAAATAGATTTCCAAATTCTTAATATCTGTAGCTGATAGGAATGATGTTGACCTGCCATATAGATCTGTCTTGCCCTGTTGTACATCCATCTTGTTATCCTTTTCTAGAGAGAACACAAGTGTATCCTCTTGCTTGCACTTGTGCAGGCTCTCAAATATTATTCACCTTTTCAGAGAATCCTTATTATATGTTGTCCATTGATCTACATGACAGTCCAAAAAAAAAAGCTTGTACTTGCTGGTGCTAGATGGCCCATTTGATGGTATTCTTTTAACTTTCATAATTTTTCTCGGTGGGTCTGATAATTTTGCCTTTTGCAGCTTTCTGTGAGGAACTGTTTCATCAGGGGATCAGTGGTTAGATATGTTCAACTGCCTCCAGAGGGTGTTGACATTGATCTTCTTCATGATGCCACAAGGAGAGAAGCTCGTGGAGGTTGAAGTTTCCTTGTTTAAGTTACATCTGATGTAACCCTTAGCCAGAAACAAAGCCTTCTTGATCCTCCCTAGGCTATGTTTTCATCTACAGGATATGTTCATTCAGTCAGAATGTACACTTCTATCAGCAGAACATCATGCTATTTGGTTGTGTATTATCAATCCAATTGGTTAGAGAAAATAGTTTATGGGCAGATGTTACTTTTTGCAGCATTTGTGAATCACATTCTATATCCTTAGGTATTTGATTGGATTATCTATAACGTAGATTGTGTTGGATATGCATAAAGGACCACCTCCTTGAAATTAACCTGAACATTAGCTGAAATTTTGTGAAATCAAAACCTAAACAGTTATTCCAAGGAGTAGCCCATTGAAATTCGAAGATTTTCTGCCAACAATAGATAGAAAGAAACAGAAAAGCTAATAGATCTGCTCGTTGGGTGTATAAAAAGGTCTTAACGAAAAACTTGTCTGTAATGTGGGATGCAAATCAAGTCTATTTGATGCCTGCCTAGACCGATCCAAATCTTTTTCTTTCTTTCTGACAAGTGCAAAGAAACCTCATGTTGCGGGATATTTTCAATGTTCCAGGATCTTTTAGTATAAACAATGGAAATGGAAACAAATTTTCGTTATCTCAAACAGGTAATACGCGTATTAAGGAGGGAAGGAGATCCGCATTATCAACTGTTACCATTAGTTAACAGCAAGAATTCAGGGCAGTTGTCATCTTCCACGTCCAAACATTCATGGATCTTTAAGATGTTCCTAAATTCAGGGCTCATACTCAAATTATTAAGACACTAGCGATCAAGGACCATAATTGCAGACAAAAGAGACATTTCATGACCCAAAGCACATATCTATTGGTCCCAGTGGAACACGAGTCATTCTCTAAATGCTAATTATCTGCATGTTCTGGGGTTTGTGAAGCATCCTCAATGCCCGAATTTGGTGTACCTCTTCCAGTATGTGCCCAACTCCTTAACTGATCATTAGCTGCCCTGAACGCTTTCTTAGTTTCTTTTTAATTATTTTTTTAATGGTTTTTGTTCTTTTTGCAGTCCTGTGCCCTAAAAGTTTCTCTTCAATGCTGCAAAAAGTGCCCAATAAAAGTGAAGAAAGAGTTGCAGAAAATCAACGGTATATCATCAACGTATAGTGAACCATATGCTTGCATACAACTACATAATTTATTACCAGGAGTTTGGTGATTCTGACTTTTCTATTTTACCTATCGCCTAGGAGTGCTGTACATCAACATAGACACCGAAAAGGGCTTGGTACTTGTGTCTGGCACTGTTGACCCTCTTCAACTCCAGAAGGCTATAACAGAAATTGGTAAAAGGGCAAAGATTTTGGTCTATGAAGAGGACCCCAAGCAAGCCAAAGAGAAAATCGAACAACTCTTCAAGACCATGGAAAGAGTTAGAGGCAAAAATGATCATCAGGGCAATAAGAATTGTTGTGGTAAGGGCGAGAAGAATACTCAAAGCAACGCTAACCAATTCCGTTCTTGTGTTTCTGATTCTGATGACGAGAATGATGTTCATTATGGTAGGAAGCAACTGCCACACGGGCCTGGTCAGAAAGTTCCTATGCATCCTCCAGACTATGGCATGGGAAGGAATGCAGTTGGCTTTGGCTGGCATGATCAGAGAGTTGCTGATACAAGACTTTACACTGGTTATCATGGGCTACCGTCCGAGTATGCGAGGCCATACTATGCGAGCAGACCTTATGGTTACTCAAACTATCATCCGGACATTTATAGCGGGCTGCAGCCACCAATAACATTGGCACCACTCCCACCAGTGCCGCCTAGGCCACAGGCACCATTGTCAAACATCTATGCTACCTATAGCGACTCAAGCTATCACCCGCCCATTTATAGTGGGCTGCAGTCACCACTGGTAACATCTGCACCACTTCTATCAGTGCCACCTAGGCCACGTGCATCATGGTCAAACTATAGCGGCCAAAAGGAACCACCTGCGGGCAACTCCTTCTTCCACTCCTTCAGCGATGATAATGTTCGCGCTTGTAATATAATGTGACTTCAGGCAGCTGTGCACTGTTTTTATCCGGCCAGGGGAATATTGCATAATTTGTAGATTGTTGCCAATATTGAACCGATCTTTCGGCTTCTTATTGGAGATCGTGCATTGCAAACATTGTTTTACCAATTCTTGCTGTTTTAAATGAACATATAATGGTAGCTTCTTCATCGGAGCAGTTAAACTATGTCGAGCTGAGTACCAGAAGATAAAGTCCTGGAACAGAATTGAACCAAAATGTGAGGCCTCTGTTGCAATTTACACCTGTTATTTTGCTTGGCACGGCTGGAAACACGTTCATGGAACAGTTTTAATGGAAAAAGGTAGTACCAATTCCAAGACTTTGATTCTTTCTAGATTTTAGTAAGCAATCCTAGGCTAGTACACATAAACATAGAAGTGCAGCAGGCAGGCAATCCCAGAATTCATACTACAATGAAAGCAGTAAAATCATGCATGATACAAACACCATAAATGCCCATATATCATATTCCTATGGACACCGGATCAAATTATTGAGCTTTCTTCTCGACTCGATGGTAGTAGTAATGATTGCGTGAAGAGAGCTTGAAATGGCACAGAGACAACAGTTGCTTCACTTGACATACTCAGTAAACCAATCCAACATATTTTTGTGGGCTTCTTCAGCGCTTTTCACGGCATTTTCATCTTCAACCTTGTACCTGACAGTCCATCCGTGTGGAACTCCAGGGAATATCTTGACATAGCCATTAACCTGTTGAACAGAAGAATTGCTGAGTTACTTAAATGAAATGTCATCAAAAAGTAATGACCATTAACAGACGCCAAAAAGTGTGGTCCACATAATGCAAGATGCACATGATGACAAATGTTAAAAAAAAAAAAAGAAGAGTTTGTTTATGTCATGAAAACCATGAAAAACTAGAAACTTGATTTTCTAAGTTTGGTAAATTCTTACCTCAGGCCTACTGGACAAAACTTCCTCATACTGTTTGAGGAGCTCTGGGGGGGACATACTATCAAACTCAGCTCCCAATACAGCAATTGGGGTCTTGACTTCTGCAAAAGAGAAATTTACAACTCTTTAGTAAATCTAAAACAATCTTTGAGTAGGTAGGAATACACAGAAGTTTCAATAGGGGAATGGATAATAATGCCTGCTTGGATGTTGAAAATATTGGGGAATATTTTTTGGCTTGATATGCTTAGTTCATTCCCAATTTTGCAACAATGATAGGTTATTTCGCCTAGTACCAACCTCAAGACATATATAGGCCCTATTATCCTGTTCACCAGAATGTTTCAGGGAACCATGCTATCAATGACACAGTTAGAGAAAACCTGTCTCATTAATTTACATGATTGGATAGCAACAACAATCCCACCTTAAAAATCAGTACAGGAACCTTAGGTCTGGACAATTTCAGGTGACAAAGTCACAAAACATAAGTTTCTTTAACCAGAAATCATACCCTTAATGTCGTCAACGGTGACAAAGGAAGGATGCAAAAGCACTGCTGATTGAATGTAATTGGATTTTCCAAGCTCCACAACCACCTTGGCTGTTAAGATATCAATTATATATCAGAATTTCATCTCAATAAGTCACTTTTGCATTACTGGCTTACATAAAATTTCTCAATGGAGAAAGGGTCTCACCACCCCAACAGAACCCTGCAGCTCCAATTGCAGATATGCCTTTACTTCTTAAAGCAGCAATAATCAGTTTTGCATCTTCAAATCCTTTCTCCTAAACAAATTATGACTACTCTTAGCAACAAAAATACTATTGAAATCCTTCTTTTAGTAAAGACAATTATAAATCATACAAAATGGACATCCTGTTTATTTAGTTCAAAGAGAGAATAAGAATTAGATGAATGTAGTTGACTTTGATGTTTATGCCGTGCATGACACCTACACATTACATGTCCAAGAATACTTCCTATTTTCTTTGTGCAGAGTCAGAAACAAACCGGCATATGAGACTTTAACCACACTTGTATTGGCCGATCAGTGTTTTCAGGTACATATGGATCTTCACAAAAGAAGTCAGGTACAACCACGTAGAACTCAGCAGCTGCAACTTTGTCAGCAAGGATCCTTCACAGTAACAAGGTTTAACCTCCGATTAGACAGATCTATAAATTATCAAGGCTAAGGTAATTGGTTTTCTTCTTCTCTTCACAGTTTTGGAAAATTCAATATTCATGCAACATCTTTCAACTGTTAGAGCTTAGATAATTAACTTCTTCTTCTCTTTATCATTTTGGCAAAAATCTATTATGCAGAACTATCTTGGGAGTTACAAGTCAGCAAGCATCAATTCCAAGAGCACAAATTGAGTAGGGGTATCTACCTCAGGTTTGGAGCCTTATATCCTGTAACAAAGAGATGTATGGAAGTAAGCAAAATAAGCAAACAACTCACTAAGGAAATCCACACCCCCACAAACAGTAACACAGTCTATTGAATCTAACACTATGTCAGCTTAACAAAATGTAACAATGAACAAAACAATGTAAAGACCCTTTTTTTTTTTTTTTTGAGATGACAAAGCATCGAGAGACACACATCCCTTTAAGTTGATATACCACAATGCCACTTGAGATGGTTTGTTTGGAGTTTGAAGATTTGCACTACAATGCTTTTTCTCTTGTACTTGCTACCAAGATTAGTATAATACATACAATAATGATATTAACCTTTTCCTAGGTGCAAAGTGCAGTGCCATCTCAACAAATCCTAATAACGACCATAGATTTACCAAAGACACGTCCAAAATATCCATAAGAAACACAAATCCAAACGTAGAGGTTAAATAACAATCATTCGGAGACACTTCCTCATGATTGTTGGCAAAACCAAGCACAAATTTTCTTGAACTAAGCGTATTGAGCAGAGATTAAGTAATCCACAAATCCAGCGAACCTTTCCATGGAGAAAGCTCAAAACTTTGAGGACAAAACGAATTTCAATATTTCGTTAAAAAATAAACCCAAAAATAAAAAAGATAACACAAAACAAAATAGCAAATTGTGCAATTACCATAGACGTCAGAAATGAGGACAATCGCACGCTTGGAATCAGAAGAGCCAGTAACGTATGCCTTGAGACCTCCGACTTCTGTCACGGACCCTGCTCCAGAGCTCGAGTCCAGTGTTGGTGGGTTCTCACAGCACTGAGGACCTGACATTCTCACACGAGCAAAGATCAAGCAAGACCCGGACACAGAGGAGAGACAGGGACCAGGCAAAGACCCGAACACTGAGGAGAGATAGAGAGAGCTTCCTGTGAAATGAGTGGACTATAAAAGCCTTCACTTTTGTCCTTTTTATTTTCTCTTTTGGGTACGGCAAAATGAATTAATTTTTATCATCATTCCTTGTTAACCAGCTTGAAACTTAATATCACGTTTCATATATATATATAAATTTATATTTATTAAGAGACCAATAACAGTAAAAATCTTCAAATTCAAATTGATGCGGAGAGAAGTTTAATTGGCAATTGGCAAACGGCTTGAATTTAGCCGAAATCCCATCAAAGTTCCTAATGGGACCACCTTTTTTTTATTTTATTTTATGAAAGATTATTATTAGAATATGTCTTTTAAAAATAGTTGTATTAAAAAATAAAATAAAATAAAAAGTTGAAATTTTCCAATAACAGATCCCAGACTATTCTAGAGGAACCGACTTAAAGACACATAGGGACACATCAAAGTGGTCGAATCCTGGTTTTGCATGGTTTGAAATTATATAAAATCTTGGACAAAAAAGCTGCAGCCATGTCACTGATTGAAATTTGATTACGGCCTTCCTTTTAACTTTCCTTTTGTTGTAAATACTCTCGCACTACGCTAGACAATCAATGTTAATGTTTGCCATTTTCGGCCACGATCCATCTTACACGGATTAACAATGTTCAATCGTTGGATATTTATGGTTAGTTTGAATATTATTCGCAATCAACACATCAAAATGATAAAAGAAAGATAATCAGTCATCCAGACAAATCAGACACCAACCCTTAGTCCCTCGGGGGAAAGGAATCGTTTGCCATAAAGAAGACAACCGCCTTTTGTGTTCATTTTAAAGTTCCTTCATTTTCCGAATTGTGTTTCAATGGAAAAGAAAGATGTGCCCGACCCTCTGCCCGATTCTCAAAACTCAAGTGTGCCTGACAACGGAAAGCGCCCTGAACCGGTAACTTTCTTGAATTTATTTTGTAAATGGGTGTGCTGGTCAGGTTTCAGGACACTTCAAAATGTTGTTTTTTTTTTTTTTTCAATTATCTAAGATATTTAGCGTTCTGAATTCTATCTCTCCATTGTTATTGCAGACCTTCTATCTGAAGGTGAGGCTTCACTGTTGTGCATCATGCTTTAGAAGAGCCAAGGAGAGGCTACAGAAAATGCAAGGTTGTGCTTTTTTTTTTTTTTAATAATTTTCATATTCATCCAATTTGAGGTATATATTTCTCTTCTTTTTTTTTTTTTTATCTGAAATGCTTTCTTTTTTTTCTGGATTTTTAGGGGTGGTTGCCATCAATGTGGACACAAAACAAGAGCTGTTAGCCGTATCAGGGACTGTAGATCCCCAGAAAATCATTGAGAAGTTTGCAAAATGGGGCAAAAAAGCCGTCCTTTGGACCCCTCAGAAAGATGCCGCCCAATTTTCTAATCACAATACTAATATTGGCCAAGAGAGTAATGCTCAACGTTCGAAAAAAGCTGACGGATACTGTTGCGCTGAAGATGATAGCGATTCTGAACCTGCCAATGATCTCCAAAGTTCCACTGTCACTTGGCAACATCCTGAGGTTATGAACAAGCTTGCTGCCACTGCTAACACCGAAGGAGGCAAGAAGCACTGTTGGCTTTTGCGCCTGTTTGGGAAACTAAAAATTAGCGGCAAATCGCAGGGTGCTGGAGCCAACCCAGGGGGCCTTGGAGCCGAATCTAATTCTAGGCCCAATATCATGGGCCCCTCTTTCAATTCGTTTCCTCCAAGGAGGCCTATGCTTGCAACGTATGGAGCCCCCATGCCATTTTATCCACCTTATAGGGAGATGCCGAGTTATGGAAGCATGTACAGGGTGCCAATGATGTATGAAAGGCCTGCAATGCTGCCATATCCTTACCATCAGCCAATGCATATGCTGCCACCACCACCGCCACCTTATGGTTTTTCTCGTCCCATTTCTCCGCCGCTCTTAAATCCCATGATTCACTACACCAGATACGAAGACAACTATACATGAACTACTTTATTTGTTTTTTTTTTTTTTTCAATCTACGAAGAGGTCATTTGGGTCTTAAGTTAACCCAATAAGAGTAACTTTTTCTATAAGATAAGTGCCTCTCTCGGCTATTTGAATATGTTGGTATGTTTTATTAGTATAACATTTATGAGCACTTTTCTTTTCTTTTCTTTTGGGAATAAATTAGCAATGCTAATTGAGATGTTTCAGTTTAATTTTTGCGAGTAGTTAACAACTTCATCAGTTGATTGTGTGAAAATTATGAAAATTTCTCCCATTTCTAAGAACTAAAAAGATGTGATAAACCGTGTGGTTTGAATGCCTTGAACTTGTTGATTGTTACACTGAATTCCAAACGAAAGGTTTTATATGCAGGTACGAAGTTGCTCTTCAGCAATTTATTAGGTTAAATGCATGATTTCAAATTTAAATACTCTTAAGTATATTTTATATTTAAAGTAAAAATTATCTATTTAGAGACACCCGATAAAATTAGAAGGATAGAGAGCGTGAGGGGAACCAGAAAACATTAGACGCAGCGTTTTGGGCTCCGCCCTTTCCTTTTGAAGTTTGAGAAAGGAGAAAATGTCAGAACCCTGATCAGTGACAAAAAGTCAAAAACCCTGAGTTGACCCACCATTGAAAGTATCTGTCTGCATTTCTTCTTTTAGCTGATTCCATGGATGCTGAAGCTAACCTACCTACTAAAACCCTAAACACAAGGTGGTCCTCCCTCTCTCTCTTCTTCGTTCTTTGTCGTTATTTAATTAGTTTTTCCAAATTCTTTCGACGCTTTCGATTAAGTTTCAGGTCGAATTTTCGTTCCTTCTTTCTTTCCTGTTCGTATTTTCTGGAACGAATCTGTTTGGCTGTTGAGAAAGTGTGGGAAAATATGGCCTAGTGATGAAAAAGGGTTTTTTTTTTCCTTCTCTTCTTGGAACTTTCACAAATTGAATATTCTGTATTGGGTATATGTGGGTGCGTGTTTTTTTTATATATATATATATATAGTCTACATAAGCAGCTTTCACCGAACAGAGCAGAACAGATGATTTAGTTTATTTTGGCTGATTAAAAAAAAAAAAAAAACAAGAAGACTTTAGGTTTATGCTGTAGAATGCAAATGATGAAGAGATGGATAGGGTCCTTATTCTCGTCAGGGTCCTGACCAATGCTAGAAAGTGGATAATTTTGTTAGCCAATAACATTATAGGGTGATCATCACAGCTATGCTTTATGGGATTGCATGGCAATTCTCACGTTTGTTCACTGGACATATCAGCACCTGGTTAATAATGTCCTATTTGTAGTTATTGGCTACTTAGTACTGAGCCATACCATGCAACATCATGAGTTAGAGTAACACCAAATTGCGTGGCCACAATCATCTCGCAAAACCCTTCTTCTTTCCACTATAACCAACTTGTGTGACCTTGTACTTGCAATCTAGGGGTTGCTCATTTTTTATTGTCTTCACGTGTATATAAACCATATAAGTAGCCGACCCCTTTGTGTTAGTGTTACGTTGAGATAATTTGTGTTTGTTTCTCAAGTAATAAGCTCTCTTGGCTTTGATTGAATGGATGTTTGGAAAAACTCATGTTCTTATTTTCAGGCATACATGCTCTGCTTGCTACAAGCAATTTAATAAAAAGGAGCATCTTGTTGAGCACATGAAGATCTCATACCACTCACCTCATCAGCCTATATGTGGGGTGTGTCAAAAGCATTGCAAGTCATATGAATCTTTGAGAGAACATCTTGACGGTATTATGCTACTTTGATGTAAATTCTGATTTTTTTGTTAACATGTATGTTATATTTGGGTTTTCTATATTGTTTAGGCCCCCTTGCAAAAGCAAATTGCTCAAAGGTCTTCTCTCATTTAGGATGCAATCTCTGCTTAAAGATTTTTGATGGCTCAGGTTCTCTTAGCAAGCATAGAGAAATGTGCTGTCTTTCTGCACCTGGTTCCCTGGTGAGTTGATTGGCAAATTATCAAGCATCCCCTTGCAAAATCAGAAATGTATTGATCTCACAGTTATTTTTGCGGTTTTCCTCTGTGATTCATATTTGTTAGATAATCATATTGCCTTGGGAGGTCTGCATTTTGAATTATTGTTGCTCACTTCAGGTTCCGAAGATGCTTCTCAGTGGGCAATCACATGCTAATATTTCAAGTTCAATTGATGAAGGTGCTCAAGCTGTTGCTATTGATTGTGAAATGGTTGGTGGTGGGAGTGATGGATCAGTTGACCTTTGTGCTAGGATGTGCCTTGTTGATGAAGATGAAAATGTGGTCTTCAACACGTATGTTCAACCTCAGAATCCTGTCACCAATTACAGGTACTTTTGTATGCTTGCATCTTTGGTCTCTTTAGAGAACAAGACTCTCAACTCAACTTTACTATGCCCTAATTCCAAATTTAATCTTCATAGAACAAAAGCAAGGAAAAACAAAAGAAGGATATCATAAGAGTCATGTTTTTAATCCATGACTTGTACAATGTCTCTCAGATATGAACTAACGGGGATCACAGAAGCACTTCTAAGAGATGCCATGCCACTCAAGGAAGTGCACAACCAGATTTTGGGTATTTTGTACAGAGGAGAATCTGTAAGGAGACAATTGCTGGGTGGCACAAAAGCTAGGCTTCTTGTAGGTCATGACTTGAAGCATGATTTGGACTGCTTGAGAATGTCTTACCCTCATCATTTGTTGAGGTGAGTTACTTTAAACTTCTTAGATGTCTGGTCTTTTATTGATCCTGGAGCATTTAATATCTGCGAGAGTGATCATGCAAATAGTGTCCCGGCACCAGGTGTATGTTACTGCACCAATTGTCTCTCTCTTCTGGTGTGCAAAGTGGATCCTAATATCTTACCAGCATTTTCTGATTTCAATGTCATGGACATAAAATCATGTTTTGTCTATCAACTGTGTGTTTGTCTCCTTTTGTTTCGCAATTCAAGATTGACGAGTTTTGCAGTGTACTATAACAGTAGTGTACTATAGCAGTCTATCTTCTTCTCCAAGATGTACTGAAATGCACCCGACATATTGTATTTTTTTATTTTTTTTTGTAAAGCCAAGCTCTTATTTTAAGAACTGGATTTACCCTCTATTTATGCAGGGATACAGCAAAATACCGCCCACTGATGAAAACTAATCTGGTTAGCCACTCACTCAAATACCTTGTCAAAACATATCTTGGGTAAGTTTCTCTTTTATCTTGTTTATTGCTTATTGGAAGCCACCCTGTGCCTCTCTGTGATGACGGTTTTGCTTCACAGTTATGACATCCAGACTGGAAGGCATGATTCCTATGAAGATTGTGTATCTGTGATGAGGCTATACAAGAGAATGCGTGCCCAAAATCATCAAGAGAAGGGAGCCAGAACCCAAAATCTCTATGATGGTTTTGATTCCTGGAAACATGGAGAACTTCTGAAGATGACTCCAGATGAGCTATATGGAATTTCAAAATTGGACTACAGATGTTGGTGTTTGGACTCAGAACAAGGAGTGCTGCTGAGCTAATTGACTTTGCCTACTGTTCTTTGTGGAACAAGTTTAGCCATAAGCTTCTCCTTGCTGTCTCATCTCATTAGCTTTTCTTTAAAAATTAAAACTTTAGCCGAAGTGTTGGAGAACTAAAACTTTGGCTGAAGAGTTGGAGAAATTTTGTACAGTTTCGCTTTCACTGATGTAAATGCAAGCCATGTTTTTGTAACTATAACTACAATATCTATTTGCTCTTTCTTGCCGAAGATGCTGAAGCTTGACAACGGTAGTCATCGTAATAATACATCATCGTGCAGAAACTTCAAATGAAAAGGTATACGAGCCAAGAGTTTTTTTAATGCAGATTTTTAGTAAGTGTATTGTTGTAGTGTCATAACCGTCCGTTACACCTATGTAGTATATAAAAACACAGGGGGATGCTGCAGTTAAAGGATAAGCAGATTTAACAACTTCAAATTTTACTTTGGAAGTTTTAATTTCAAGAGTTATATTTTTTTTATATAACTAACAATTTAATTGATAAATATATATATATATATATATTTTAATCTCTATTGTTATCTTTCCTGGCTTCCTCAATTGCTCAAATCTTTTATTCGATTGAGTAATTCATTTGTTAATTCCGATTTTATTATTATTATTATTATTTTATTTAACCCTTACATATGAGATTTTGTACAATACACGTGAGACTTTTGTAAAATTCATCTACCCGACAGAGAGCCATCATAGTCAACGGTCGAGAGTCAGACGGGGCGCAATCAAGCAAATGGCAGTAATATATCAAATATATATAACATTGAAATGAGCCTCTAGAAGTTCTTGACGTTTGAAAGTCTAATAAATTTAAGAGTCTTGTTACGTAAGTATAAAAATAATAAATTTCAGTAAATATAAAAAAATTAAATTATATATAATACATTAATTAATTAAGGACCATATAACAAAAATAACATAATAAATAGAGTTAATTCAAAATAATTTATTAAAATAAAATTATATTAATTTTTAGATAAACTGTGTTTACTTTTTTGTTGTATTATCATTTAATTAATTTTTTTTTAAAAAAATATATTTTGTATATAAAATAAAAATAGTTGTGTACAGTGAATCACACAAAGTTTTTCTAAATTTAAAAGAAAAAAGAAAAAGACGAACTTCTTGACTTTTCTATTTTCTGCGTAGAGGAATTCTACTTTGGCTGCCAGTTACAAAATTGCGCTGTTTCTCGCTCTCCGCGGTTCCAATTCTGTGTATTGAATTTTGGCCTTCCTTTTTAACGAAGAAACAAATATTTAAAAATAAAAAAGACGCAAAGAGGAGAGAGAGAGAGAGAGAGGGGGGTGGGGATGGAGGTGTCCGTACAGCCGAGTGTGTGGGACTCGGTTCTCGAACTCACGAAGTCGGCGCAGAGCAAGAACGTGGACCCGCTACAATGGGCGATTCAGGTCAGCTCCGCCTTGAACTCGGCTGCAGTGGAATTGCCGTCGCCGGGGCTGGCGCAACTCTTGGTGTCTCACACTTGCTTCGACAATCACGTGCCGATCATGTGGAAGTTCCTCGAGAAGGCATTGACCGTCAAGATCGCTCCTCCCATGCTCCTCTTCGCTCTCCTCTCCGTCCGGTGCCTCCCTTTCCTCAGCCCCCTAGACATTCTTTAGTTTCTTGAAGTCACTATTTTGTTATTTGTTATTCAATCTCTCTCTCTCTCTCTCTCTCTCTCTCTCTCTCTCTCTTATTTATTTATTTATTAATATAATGTTTACTGCAGGGTCGTTCCAAATCGGCTGGTTCACCCAGCGGCCTACAGGCTTTACATGGAGCTCCTTAAGAGACATGGCTTTCGATTTGCATCTCAATTTAGTGGTCCGAACGGTCAGAAGTAAGTTCAAGTCTTTTTTTGTTTCCTTCTTTCTAATAGTGGAATGCAGCTTCTGTGATTACTAATTTCTTGCTTGTTGGGTAGGATTTTTATCAGTAGTTTTCCATTTGGAAGCTTCAATTGACTAATTAAATACAAAAGGAACCGTGGTCTTGGAAGGTTGTGGTCATCGCAATTTTCATTTTTATTGTATATCTTTGCCTCTTGTCACCATATCCAATGACTTCGAATATTTTTGTTGCAAATACAGGATTATGAAATCAATAGATGACGCACTTCACCTTTCCCTTATATTTGGCCTTCAGCCAAGTGAACCTGGGATTCTTTTAGTTGAATTGGTCTTTTCGTTCGTGTGTCAGTTACTTGATGCATCATTGGATGATGAAGGGTTGCTGGAACTTACCCCAGAGAATAAGTCTCTATGGCTGACCAGACCACAAGATATGGACATAGATGGCCATGACTGCTTTGCTGAGAAGAGAAGTGAACACCATGAGGGGCTACACAAACTAAATACTACAATGGCTATTGGGCTTATTGGAGAGTTTCTGCACAACAAAGTGACTTCAAGGATTCTTTACCTAGTATCTCAAAACATGTAAGAACTTGTCTTTATGCTTTGGGGCATTTTAGCATGTACTGAACTCCGGAGTGGTCCTTACCACAAAATGGATAATTTATTGATGTGTATTTAACAGAGACCCCTTTTTTAAAAAAAAAAATCATCCTTTTAGGCCCACACACTGGGGAGGCTTCATCTGCCGGTTGCAACTACTTATAACAAATTCAGCTACTTTGAAGAATTCAAAGGATATGACCTCAGAGAGCCTTCTGCAGTTGACGTCAGATGCAAACAGGCTTCTGTCTCAGGAGGCCAAATCAATACCAAAGCTGGAGTTTCATGCAGTCATCTCTTCAAGTTCCCTGATATCATCTGCTGATCTCTGCCATGGGGCTTCCCAGTCTGCACTTTGGCTTCCTATTGATTTATTGCTAGAAGATGCTATGGATGGGTCCCATGTGACAGCAAGCAGTGCTGTAGAAAGTCTTGCCGGTTAGAGTCCATTCTTACCTTTTTGTGCTTAAATTGCTGTGTCTACAGTTCTACCTGTAAATAACAGGATTATGGTTCCTGTAGGCAATCTTATTCTTGTGGATTCAATTTTCCAGGATTGCTAAAGGCTTTGCAGGCTGTTAATGGTACCACATGGCATGAAACTATTCTAGGTCTATGGATTGCAGCTCTACGGCTTGTCCACAGGGTAGGCATTTGCATCAAGTTGATGAAGAAATCAGTTTTTTTTAACCATTTGCTATTTCCCACTGAGGACATTTTTGTAGAAATGCTTCATGTGTACTGCTCTCCTGAAAATCCTTAGAGAGGAGGAAAAGGTGGGCTGCTGGAAAGGAGGGAGAGACATTTTTTTGTGTGTGCATATATTATATAACATGGTAACATTTGTCTTATAGTTGGCTGTTTTGAATTTGGGAATTTTCATTTTGCTTCAGGTTATGTAAGCATAATGTGTTGGAAGAGTTGACGGTGGTTTGAATAATAGGGTTTAGTAAAGGAGGCATATAGATGGCTGGCTCTATGCTATTTGATCACTCATTTCACTAGATTGAAGCACTTGCCTGTTAATCATACATGATGAAGCATAGACAACTCATTCTAAGGATGAATTAATGGAATTGCATGCTCTTTGGCATATTTCCATTAATCTGATTCAGTTTATGGATTGAAATTTTGGTCTAAGTACTTCCTGATTGTGATCTTTTAGGAAAGGGATTCAAGTGAGGGTCCTGTACCTCGAATCGATACCTGCTTGTCCATGCTATTGTCTATTACAACAGTTGCAGTGGCTAACATTATTGAGGAGGAGGAGTGTGAGCTGCTCGAGGAAACTGAATGTAGCCCGGCCAGTCAAATAAAAGAGAGACAGGGTCAAGGAAAACGTCGCCAGGCTTTAGTTACTGCCTTACAGCTATTGGGTGATTATGAAGGCTTGTTGACTCCACCTCATTCTATTAGTTCACTAGCCAATGAAGCCGCTGCTAAAGCAACTATGATTGTCTCGGGTATAGCTGCTACTAATGGCTATTATGAAAACATGAGCGTGAATGATGTGCCACTAAACTGCAGTAAGTGATTGAATATCTCAGTGGTGCAACTTGATTCTTAAAAAGATTATGCACTGGGAGGCCTTTATTTTTTTTCTTTTGACCTTTGCATCACTTAGGGGCAACTTCCCTTACATATGTGTTGTTTTTAGTTAAAACTAATGAGATCGAGGATTTAAACTTTGTGACTATTTCCATTGTATTAATCAACTCCTTCATCCTCCTACCACCCCCCCACCCCCAAAAAAAAGAAAAAACAAGAAGAAATGTTGATCATATATGTTGATCTTTATTACTTATCAGTCTCCATATTGTGTTTTCTATTGTTGGTATGTTGCAGCTGGAAACATGAGGCATCTGATCGTCGAGGCTTGCATTTCAAGAGACTTGTTGGACACATCAGCATATCTATGGCCCGGCTATGTGAATGTACGCTTCAATCAAGTTCCTTGTACTGTTGCCAACTTGACACCTGGTTGGTCATCATTGATGAAGGGGTCTCCTCTAACCCCTTCAATGATAAACACTTTGGTTGCAACCCCAGCTTCATGGTATGTTGCCACTTATATATTTCATCAATCGTTATATTTCAATTTTCTTTCTTTTTCTCTGTCATCTTCCTTTTGCTAAGCAACAAATTAGAGAACTAACATGACCATTGAGACAGCTATAGGTTCTGTACCCCATGCATTCATGTCCATCCACCCCTCGAGAGGAATGCTGAAAGAAAGTTGAGGGAATAAGACCAGTCACATATCTGAACCCCATGCATTCCAGTCACATATCTGCATGTCTAGTTGGCAGATGAACTTGTCTACAGTTTTCTTGGGGCTAATTTTTTGTTCCTTCTACTTTTGCTGAGAGCTATGACATCCATTTCTGTTCCCACTTTGAGTTTGTAAATTTTAACTTGAAGCAAATCAAGAATCTCTCAATTTGTATGGATTACTTGACTGCTTGCCATTTTTTTGTCTGTCTCTGGTTGAGTTTAAACTGTTGATAATTTTAGGGAGCTTAATTTTGATTCTGTGAATGTTGATTGACACAATCATAGAAGCTTCACCGCTGATCATGCTGAAACTATTGTTAGTAGTCAAAATTGATAGTCAATAATTTAGAGGTTGAATCCTATAGTTAGATAATTGGAAGATGGAATAGACGTGCCTTCAAGTGATGTATCTCCCGCGTTCTCTGATGGATTAGTGTATCTGCCAGGTAGAATACATTTCAAAAAATCAAAATTATTTCCTGTTATAGCTCACATCTTCCATGTGGTTGTGTATGTCCAATGTGTTTATGCTAAATGATACTACGGGCATCATTTTGTGTTTTGCGCGTTAGATTGTCTATGATCTGGCCTTATGTGCAGTGTATGGGCCTTTCTACTTATAGGCTCAAGCTTTTAATTGAAATGCTGCAATCTTTTGAATTAAGCATGGCCTGGTCTTCAGCCCCACTGTTCTTTTTCCTGAGGCCGGGTGTATCAGATGCTCTATTTTCTGTAAATATACACAGTGGTATGCAACTGAATTTAAGCTCATGGATTTGATGGAAGTTTACTTGAGATCGAGAAAATATACGAGGTTGCTGTGAATGGTACTGGTGATGAGAAGATATTTGCTGCCAGCATTCTTTGTGGGGCATCTCTTGTTCGTGGTTGGAATATACAGGTAATGTCTTGGATGCCACTTTGCTTCACTTGTAAATTTCTCACTTTCTGAACTACAAAAAAAATCCTTTTCCAAAAGTTGATTTTGAATCTATACTGGATTTTTCCTCATGCCTGTCTTTTGCAGGAACATACAATTCTTTTCATTATAGGACTGCTGTCGCCTCCAGTTCCTGCAGATTACTCGGGGAATGAGAGCCACTTGGTCAATTATGCCCCACTTCTAAATGTTCTTCTCACGGGGATTTCATCTGTGGATTGTGTACAGATTATATCTTTGCATGGTCTGGTGTGTTGGATCTTATCGATATATATCTTTATTGACTTGTGTATGTACCTGCACATGATTGTGAACATGTTTATCGGGGGGGGGGGGGGAGAATAGTAAACTAAAATGGAGCAAGTTATTTGAAGTCATTTAATAAGACTTGATGAGCATGGAGTAGACAGATTTCCATCCCTATTTAAAGAAACAGGAAACCTTTATTCAACCAGTTCACTGAGGCTGGAAGCATTCTTATGCCTGAAAGAATACTAATAAAAACTTTATAGAAATGAACGAGGGGTCACAGAACTATGAAATTAACAAGCTCCAAGCCTTTATTTTGTCATGAACTGACTTTTTCCATTTATTGCCAGGTTCCACTGCTTGCAAGTGTATTGTTTCCCATCTGCGAGGTCTTTGGGTCTAGCATCCCTAATGTCTCGTGGACTCTTCCAACCAGAGAGGAAGTCTCTTGTCATGCTGTGTTCTCGAATGCTTTTACTCTTTTACTCAGGTTATGGAGATTTGATCATCCACCTCTTGAACAAGTGATGGTAGATGTGCCACCTGTTGGCTCCCATTTTAGCCCTGAATACCTCTTATTGGTGCGGAACTTCCAATTAGCATCTTTTGGATTTTCACCTAGAGATCGACTCAGGATTAAGAGGTTCTCAAAATTTTTAAATGTATCTGTGGAACCCATGTTCTTGGATTCTTTTCCCAAATTGAAAAGCTGGTACCGGCAGCATGTGGAGTGCATTGTTTCCACCTTCTCTGGTCTTGCACATGGTACCACTGTTCACCAGATTGTAAATGCACTACTCACTATGATGTTCCGAAGGATAAATAGAGGCATCCCTACATCTTCTGGAAGTAGTAATTCATCCAGTGCTGGATGTGAGGATGCTTATGTTGGACTGAAAGTACCTGCATGGGACATCCTTGAAGCAACTCCATTTGTCCTTGATGCTGCTCTGACAGCCTGTGCCCATGGAAGCCTTTCACCCCGTGAACTAGCAACAGGTTTGTCCAATATACCAGACTGAAATAAGCTGGAAGACATTTTAAGCACAGAACGACTCGTTGAGATATCACAAAGTAAACGATGATGAGGCTTGGAGAGGAAGGATACAAACTTGATTTATTTATCTGATGGAGTGAAGTAAAATTAGAAAAGAGTTCTATGAATGTTGATTGTTTAATGCTTATTCTGATCTGTTCATTCTTGTATCCAGGGCTTAAATGTCTTGCTGATTTTCTACCAGCTTCTTTGGCCACCATTGTTAGCTACTTCTCGGCTGAAGTTACACGTGGCATATGGAAGCCAGCATTTATGAATGGAACTGATTGGCCGAGCCCTGCTGCAAATTTATCTTCTGTTGAGCAACAGATAAAGAAAATATTAGCTGCCACAGGTGTGGATGTTCCTAGCCTTGCTGTAGGTAATGTATTTTCACGTGAATGATTACATGTTTTATTAGTGACTTCTTTTTGGGCATGGTGGGTTGGGAAAAATGCATTGGTGTCTGATTCTTATGGAGAGAATTAAATGAAAAGGATGAGAAGTCCAAGGCTGACAGCTTGGTTCTTTGTAGGTGGGAACTCTCCAGATACGCTTCCTTTGCCATTGGCTGCGCTTGTAAGCCTCACAATAACTTACAAACTCGATAAAGTTTCTGAACGGTCCCTCACCCTGATTGCACCAGCATTGAATTCCCTTGCTGTTAGTTGCCCCTGGCCTTGCATGCCTATCTTAGCCTCCCTATGGGCCCAGAAGGTCAAGCGTTGGAACGACTTTCTTGTGTTTTCTGCTTCCCAAACTGTCTTCCACCATAACAGTGATGCTGTAGTTCAGCTGCTGAGGAGCTGCTTTGCATCTACTCTGGGTTGTTCTCCCCATGCTTCAAGCACGGGTGGGGTAGGTGCCCTCCTAGGCCACGGGTTTGGATCCCATTTTTCGGGTGGAATCTCGCCTGTTGCCCCTGGAATTCTATATTTGAGAGTTCATCGATCGGTGAGAAATGTTATGTTCATGACAGAAGAGGTTCTCTCACTTCTAATGACTTCTGTTAGGGATATTGCAAACAGTGGATTTCCAAGAGAGATAACAGAGAAACTGAAGAAAACTAAGAATAGCAAGAGATATGGGGAAGTTTCCCTTGCATCAGCAATGACACGTGTCAAGCTTGCAGCTTCGCTTGGGGCTTCCTTAGTTTGGATATCTGGTGGATTAAATTTAATCCAATCTTTGATTAAAGAAATTTTACCCTCTTGGTTTATATCAGCACATGGCTCTGAACAGGAAGGTATGGAATCTGGAGGGATGCTTGGCATGTTGAGGGGTTATGCGCTTGCATACTTTGCCGTGCTTTGTGGGACATTTGCCTGGGGTGTGCAGTCAACATCAGGGGTGGCATCAAAACGTAGGCCAAAGGTTCTCAGGGTCCACTTAGAATTTCTTGCCAGTGCTTTGGATGGAAAAATAAAGCTAGGTTGTGATTGCGCTACGGCACGAGCGTATGTTTCAGGGTTTATTAGCTTGATGGTGGCATGCACGCCAGCATGGGTGGCAGAGGTTGATGTGGATGTATTGAAAAGGCTTAGCAAAGGATTGAGGCAATTGAACGAGGAAGAGCTGGCGCTGGCCTTGTTGGGGCATGGCGGAGTTAGTGCCATGGGCACTGCTGCTGAACTAATTCTGGAAACTGGGTCTTAATCTCTAGCCACAGGCCATAAAAGCTCCCAGTTTAAGTCTCACCCTTTTGTTAACGTCAAGTTATATCGTAGGAAAGGAAAGAAATGTTTGTTTTTCTTTCTTTGATTTTTGTTATCCCACACCTGCCTAAGCCTAAGATGAGTGTTGATATGTACATGGTACTGCTCCATTAGGATAAGCAAACGATTTTATACATCTGTATTCTCCTCATCCCTTGTACGTATTTCAAACGCAAACGCCCCTTCGGTAGATGATGCTTTTTTAAAGCACTGTTGATTTTTACGTACTTTTTTTAAACCAAAATTTCAGGGGGCCTCCTGCAGACCAGGCCGAAGCAACAAGGCAAAAGGTATGTTTTGCTTCCCGCGGTTAAAATTATTAAATTCCATACTATACTCACAGTTAGATCTGATTTGGTAAAATTGGAACATTGTAATCCTCTCTCACACAAAATTGGTTATTTTAGGTTCACTTTTTCTCTCGGGTTTCTACTATCTATCTTTGCTTTTCATAATGAGGCAAATATTAATTATTTTTTATTTCATTTTATATATTTTTTGGTAAATAAGGGAGATATTTGAACTCATGTAAATATCGGAAAATGAAGTCTGGGATAATGGAACTTATTAAATTTAAATAATTTTGTATTAAGTTGATTCGTTTTGGTCAACTAAATAGATAAAAATTTTCTTTTTGCCGCCATATAAGCAACAATTTCGAGATAGGATTGACCCCTTTGAACAGAGGGGAGTTGGATCCCTTTTTAACAGGGAATCAATGACAAAAGATTCTTTTAAGCAAAATAAAATAAAATAAAATGGTGCATACTGCAGAATTTTGAATTGAATTTGGGTAGAGAAGGAATGAAAGGAAGCCTGCGATGTACCAGGCGGCCCACCCATCTCAATTCTCAATATAAAAAGGCCGAAAGAATTGGGTTTTAATACGGTGTAGCCCATTTTCCATTAATGTCAGCCCAACTCATACCCAAACTAGGTGGGGTCCTGTCTTGACCTTAGGCCCACGAAAATAAACAACGTACAACTCCAGACTCCATTTAAATTTTTTTTTTTTTTTTTTTTAATTTCTACTAATGAACTTTAACTTAATAGTATTTGGGTTCTTCCTTAAAGATTTTAAATTCAAATCTCAGTCAGTACAATTCAACCAAAAAAAAAAAAAAAGTTTCTCTCTTTCCTTTTCCTTGTAGCCAGCGGAATGCCAAAGGATGAGTATTACGATTATGTATGTATTATCTCAAAGATTCTATCTTGTGCTGCACGTATTCTTGGAAGGTAAAGGTAGATGACAGTCTTTTTTTATTTATTTTTTTTAACACATTAAAAAAAGGGAAGTTGGTATAGCATGCGTAGACGGAGGGGTCTCTATTAATGTCTTGATTTAACTTTTAATAGCTTTTAACTAACTTTTGTGCACCCTACCGTTTGTGGAATCAAGAATCCAATGTCATGTCTCGACTCGCACCTTGCATAATAAGTTGGGAGATGCTGCCGAGAGAATTTAAAATATGAACGCAAGTATGCGAAGACTATACAGAATAACCACCAAACTTTGAAGTCAAGTGGGGAAATGGCACAGTCGAACCAAAGCTGGGAGTGATATGGGAAGATATTCGTACGACAAGGAAAAGTTTAAAAACCCGTAAGCTAAAAATTCCTGCTCGGGTGTTTTAAGATCCCTTTTCGACAATCGTAGTATTGAGCAAGAACCGGTATGCATGATTGGATTCGATTAAACTGTCCATCCAGCGGATCCTTAAAATGAAGTGCGGGACCAAGCACGTTGACTTCCCTGTCTGAGGAACTTGCAAATTTCCAAGACTACAAATGTGATTAAATTCAATCAATGTTGTTTTATTTTCATGAACTGGTAAACAGAATGTACAATGACAGATACACATTCTTATGTCCTGCGGCTGATCCATACAGGCATTAATCCTTTTTCCTTTTTCCTTTTTCGTTTTAGTACCCGCATTATTCTACATCGAAGGGATTCAATCCCTATAACTAAACGGTTCCCATTTAAGGAAAATGTGGAAGAAGGAAGCTTTTCAACTGTCATGGCAGCTGGCTTCAAATAGAGTGCAGCTGTGAGACTTCATCTCATAGGTAATTAAGCCAGCCATCTGTTCAGCCACTAGCTCACCATCGTTTGAGAAGAATGCCGGGAATGGGAGAGCCGTGTCAACCAAACGGCACCACACCATCCCTTCAGGTGTTGGGGGCAGAACAACAGTCTCAGACTGGCCAGCAGCATTGAAGGCAATGAATAGATCACCCTTTGGATGGGACAGTCCAGAACTCAACTGTGTCTCTTCATCGGCCTTTAATGTCATGGCCAGGAACTTGCAGGTGGGATCTTCCCATCTCGGTGGGGACTGATCACTTCCATTCCACTTGATATTTTCTTCTCTCAAGAAGCTCCCCCTTTGAAGGAGGTCGCTTCTCCTCACTCTCAAAGAACTCAAAAATGAGATAAACTGTGTGGTTTGATTGCCAAAACTTGTTGACAGTGCGTTCCAATCAAAAGGTTTTCTGTCAACATATAAAGTGGAACCAGCAGAAGAGTGGCCGCACTCATCTCCCATGTTAAGAACAGGAACCCCCAGAGACACATACAGAATGAAGAGATGGTTGCGTATTTGCTTAAGTCGCCTTTCAAGTACAGAAGTTTTATTTGTAGGCCCTTCTTCCCCACAGTTCCAACTTGATTCTGAAGCCAGACTGCCACCGCTGAAGCTAACCACATCCACAAGAGGAAGTCCAAAGTTCCTGGCAATAAAATTAAAAGAGAAAGCCGGTCCTCGTCCAGTCAAAAATATGTCTCCACTCCCACAGAGTCGTGTAGCAAGGGTACTAAGAAGACCCTCACCCCTCAAAAAATTTCTTACATCAAAACAAAATTTCGTATTTATTTCTGCCCATCTCTTCCAGTGAGGAAAGAAGGTTTCTTTTGGCACCATATCTTGTGGATCCCAGCAATCTGCGATGATCTTGGTCTTCGACAGTAGTGGATCAAAGGCTATTGCTTCAACCAAGGGAGGACGAGATAAGCGCTCACCATGAAATCCTATCAGCAAGGATGAAGCATTAATAAAACAGAAACCATCAACATGAAACTCAGTCACCCAGTATCGAAGACTGTCTAGAATCATTCCCTGGACAATAGGATAGTTACAATTCAAAGCACTTCTTAATTGCAAATCTACATCTCTGTTCACATAATAGTAGGATGGATCATCAATTCCTTGCAAAGCCCCATGATCAGCGGTGTGGGTGAAAACAACTTCTAGTAAGACCTCTATCCCATTAGAGTGCAATTTCTTGACCATCTCCTTCATCGAGCTAATTGCAGATACAGAGCCACCAGAAGGCCCATATAGGTTTGTTGGGGAGAAAAAATGGCAAGGAAAATATGGCCCTTTCTTCTCATCAAATGGAAATATTGGCTCTAATAAGACTGCATTTACACCAAGATTTTTTAAATGGCTCAACTTCTCAATCAAACCAACAAAGGTCCCTGCAATATCTTTAGATAGCTGACTAGATTTGTGTTCAGTAAAGTGCCTAACATTCAACCGATATGCAACTAGTTTTTCCATTGCCAAGTTAGGACGAACATCACCGCTCCAGTCAAAAGCAGGTTCTTTGCATAATCGTCCAAGATACCTAGGCAACAAGCCAGACCCAGTATCCACTGAGACAGTCACAGCAACTCTAGCATATGGATCCAGAACAACAAGATCTGCATCAAAATTTTCACTGTTTCCCTGTACAGATCCCTTGCATTGATAACCATAGCTCAAAAAATTCCAGGCACCCTCTAATGAAGCATGCCATACATCACCTGTTTGATTGACATATGGATCTAGATCAAGCTCTAGAGCAGGCTTATCAGTTGGAGAGTCATTGTTTAAGCATAGAACAACTCTTTTAGCATTTCTTGAAAAAAATGCAAAATTCATGGAACCATCAGTTGAAAAGGAAAGACCCAAAGGTGCTGGATTACCTCGATCAAAACCAATTGGCACACAAAAGTTTTCCCTTCTGTGACTCCTGATTTCTATCACATTTGATTCAGCATTTAACACAGATTTCAGCAGAAATGAGAGATAGAAGGGTGTTTGTTTTGCTTCAAACTCCAAATCAAGTGCCAATTGACCAAAAGAATTCCACGTGAGTGGGGTATCTATAGTCCTGACATCTATGGATGAAGGTTGAGAATCAAGGGGCATGAAGCATAATGAATCAGATCTATATATGCCCCAAGTGAGTAGCAGTTTACTGTCACTAGTATCAGGCCCCAGGAAAGAAACCTCAATATGCACTGCATATTTGACATTTTTCTTTCTAACAGAAACTTTAACAAGATGGCCATTTTCTGTCCTAAAAAGATAACTTGATACCTTTTCTTGTTTGCCAACTTCATTGCTTGCAGTAATCATCTGCTCCGTTTCCTGAACAAATAATCGTGGCATAGCAGACACCATTTGATTGAGATTCCGATGTGGAGTTTTTATGACATTTTGTAAAACTTTTCTTGGCAACAGTTGCTTTTGTACAGGCTTGCCTGTGGCTTTGTTTCCACAAACACAATGTGTTGCAAATGCAAATTTAGAAGACTCAATGACTATGCGATTATAGAAGCACGACCTTGTTACTAGTGATGGAGGCAGAGTGGTCATTTCCCTCGGTAAGAGCAGATAATCTGGGGCAACGAAATGTGATTAAAAACCTTGCAAGCAAGAAGGAGATTTCCTACTTATGCAGTATCTTGCTAGAAATGACGAAGGATCAATTCACCAGATAAAGATCAATAAAGCGAAGACAATACAATTTTCATCACATTTGGATGTACAATGCGAAAATTTCATCCCCAGATCGCACATGGATTAGAATAACCCATTCACTGCCACTATTCAAGTTAGATTGACACTGCCTGAAAATTCACTGCGACAGAAACTCAAGGTCATCAAGTCTTTTTCTCACCCGCTCTCTCCCAATGATTCACAGTCTAATATGTACTTATATCACATAATTTATCAATCCCACCACTTGGGTGCTTTAATAAACACGTATAAATCCTCTCAACTCGTATAGACACAGTCAAAAGCTTGATCTTTCTCGAGCATAACAACGCAGAATCAATGAACATACGCATCTACGAGTACCCAAATCAAGAAAAGGGAAAGTAACAATATGTCTAAGCATTTATAAAGAGTAATCCATCAAAAGAGGGGCCCAAAAAAAGAATAAATTAGATCAATGAGATTGTGTGTGTGTGTGTTTGTGAGAGAGAGAGACTTGAACTTACATCAAAATGTAATCTTTGCGGATCGCAATACGATTAGAGAGAGATATACATGGCAGAAGCAGCAAGTAGAAGTAGTAGAAGAAGAAGAAGAAGAAGAGGAGGGAGAGAGAGAGAGAGAGAGAGAGAGGGAATAGGAAGAGAATTGGTTGGGACAGAGTACACGTGTTGCTGTCTGGATTGAATCAAATTTCCAAGAACCGCACAAACTTAGCAAAAAATTACAAAACGGAGGTGATACTATGTGGGAAAGCAGAAACGGAGGTCAAAACGTCATCCCGTTTCCACAGGTGGGAAGCAGGGAAGTCAAAAGTGTTTTAGAGAAGGGGACGCGGCTTGCCACAACAGCTGAAGGAGACACGGCTACTTCTTTAGGTAACTTAAGACAAGTTATGTTATGGTCCATTTTGAGCAAATTCAATGAGAAGTTGAATTCAATTGAACGAAATTGAAATTTGTTAAATTGGGGATTTCACTTTTCCTTACTTACATAGCACTGCCACTGTTTGGTTGGATTTATCATTTATGGGAAGCTTGGAAATTTGCGACCAGGAAAGTGGGGCTCTCATTCAGCATTTTTGCCTCTTTCATTCTTCCACTTGCAATATAGTTTTGCCTCTACCAATACTTTGAGCTATTGTTGCGAGAGAGCTTCCGGACATGATCAAGGGAAACAAGAAACAGTTGAATAACTACTACTAGATAGCCTGTGGTGCCTACATATCAAATGAGGCTGAATTTTCATATGCATAAACCGTATCCATATTTCTATTCTAATCAGTTAATCCTTAGTAGTAGAAGAGCCTACACAGAGTGGACGCCGATCACTCCCCTTTACCCTTTACCCTTTTTGTGGTCCCACTTTCACCACGTTGGTTTCATTTTATTCAGAGACTGTCTGTAAGGTTGCTCTTCACACCAGCAGATGTTATCAAGACACTGAGTTTTCAGTTTCCCGATCATAACATTTATGGCTCGGGAGCCACTTAAGCTATAAAATTTCTCTTTTGACGGTTCTTATTATATGTACAAAGATTTGGGGTGTGAAAGCTGCTGCTCTGCCTATTCTCATAAACTAACTAACTGGAGAATTGGCTACATAAGCTAATTTATTGATGTCTATATTAGAATTTCTTTTATTTTTATTTTTTTGGAGGTTTTTACAATTGGATTGTTCTCTCCTTCGCCAACAAACGGACATCTCTTTAATCCGTCGCTCTTAAAAGTAATAAAATCACGTAATGTAATTATATTTGTAAGTACTTGTTACATTTATTTATTATTTTTACGAGTATAATAAATTTATTGTTTTAAATTATATTTTTTTAATTTTAATTAAATATTGTTTAAAATTATTTTATATTAAATTAACTTTACATACTTTTTAAATAAATAAAATTTAAAAATTTTATAAGTATTTTTTATTTTATTTTATCTTGACAACTTTATGATTGGTTCACTAACTCTGTAAATTTTATAACTTTTGGATCACCAACTTTGAATTATGTGATTGTGCGTGACTATTTTTGAAACTTAAGTTAACGTGAGTCTTAATATGCTAAGAGTGTATATAGGTGACATGAAAATGGAACCTACTCTAGCGATTTCAGACTTCTCTCCCTGTTTCTTGGTCTCTCCCCTCTCTCTGTTTTCCCCCATTCCCCAGACTCTCAAATCCAAATGAAGAACCCTAGTCAATAATTCAACTTGGCTATGGGCTACCATTTTTCTTAGCCTACAACGACTCAGTTACGGACCCAGAATTCCTGCTGACGCGACAGGCCCGGTGACCCTTGGTCTGATCAGGAACGATTCGGAGGCAACTAACCCAGAGCATAACAATTGTTTTCTTGCGGTGGAGTTTGTTATATATATATATATATATATATATATATATATATATATATATCAGAGCCCATGGGATCCACCAGCTCATCACGTGGGTGTCAACATCAATTCCGTGCAGTCTATTATTGTCAATGTGTCTTGGCAATATAATAGAAAGGGATTGAACGCTACAAGACGTTTGGATTGTTTATGATTCAGTCCGGGAAGTTTTGTCTGTGCATACCTACCCAGTTACCCTTCTCTTCAGAGTTCTACTTCGCAGCCGGTGCTTCGTTCCCAAACTATTTTTTTATTTTTAGAGTGGATCCCATTGTTATGCTACTTATACTCTAATGTAACACGTTTCCCCATTTTAAAAGTTAGCAACTCAAAATCATAAAATTCAGAATTGACCACCCAAAGTCATAAAATCGACAAAATCGGTGACTTAGCTGCGTGTTGTTCCCGCCTTATTTTTATACTAAAACGCACTTTTTTCTCGTACAAAACTATTAAAACGCACAGCCTTGGCTATGATTGGGTGACGTGTCATCCAACGTAACATGCCACTGGACCTTCATTTATTGTCGGCAAATATAGTGGCCGTTATTAGCTCTATATGCATATTCTCACATGCGACAGAAACCAAAGAAAATATTAAGTCAGATGAAAAAATAAAAATTAAAAAACATATATATATATATATGCTTGTGTGTGTGTGTGTGTGTGCGTGCAGAAAATAAAAATGAAAATCCAACATAAACATCGGAAAAACAACACAAGAGTAGAGCGATCCATCGAAAGCCTCCAATGAAATATATGATCATGACCAACAGACAAAAAAAAAAGTCTAGCGAAAAAGGGTTGAAGGAGGTGGGATCAATTTATTATTACAGTAACCTAGGAACACGTAGGATATAATTTTTAGGAGCAAAAATGGAAAATCCATGACCGAGTGATCATGTATTTTTAATCACAATCAACACCATCATTTTCTCTGATGGAAATCATTTTGCGGAGCCCACCGCAACGACGTCTTCGCCTGTCGAGCTCGTACTGCCACTCGCAGCCGTCGGATCATCGTAACCGCAGTCGCCATCGACAATATCGAGACCGTCACTGCCGCTTTCATCATAATCTTCAGTGCGCTCTTCATCCGACGACAACGGCGTGAGCCAACACATACCGTGAAAGTGCCCATTCACGCACACAAAATACTCCAGCCGCCCGTTGCGCGACCCAAGCCGCCTAGCCGCACTCTTGGGAACTAGCTTTGCAGTAGTCATACTCCAGACGCGAGCCCCGCAATACGGGCACCTTAATCGCTCCTCGAAATCTATCCGCCGTCCGATCAAACACTCTCTCGTCCTTGATCTTGTAAATCCCTGAAATACCCCTCTGTAAATCCCCAAATCGTCCTCCCCGTCTTCCATTGGATGTTCACACGGGTCGCTCACGTACAACAAGTCGCCCCGACATTTCCTGGTCAGAAAGCTCCGACCCGAAGTCTTGGAAAACCTTGACGCCTTGACGAAATGACCCGACGCAGGCCGACTCAGCCTGAAGTTCCGAGTCGACTCACAACCACAACAGAAGAACATCAACTTCGCAAGCGCGTGCCAGAAATCGTCGGACCGACCATTGGGCTGGCCGTTCGTCAATGTGGATAACATGCGCGGTGCACGATGCACGCAAAGCTCCCGCCAGAGCAACCGCTTTGCTATGGCCCGGAGCTTGCGGTTCACGGAGGCCGTTATGCAGAGTGTGCGGATGTCCCATTTCAGGGCCTGAAAGACTAGTAGGAGTACGCGCTCGTTGTGTATCCCCGCTGAGTCACTACGGTAGGAACTCTGATCCGGTGGGCACGTCTTGGTTTTCTTGCTCGAGCTCATTGTGACATTGCTTGTAGCTACTAGTTATGGCGTCCACGCCGCCGCTTTCGATTCCAACCAGGAGTTCCATTTCGTTCAAGCTCTTATAGCTACATCACTGGGCCATATGTGGAGTTCACCGGTGGGACTCGTGTCAAAAGTTGACTGGCTGATTAACAGTAAAGATTCTGCCGTATGGGGGACACGTGTCGACGCGGAATTATACCAGGACGCGTGTCGATTTTCGATTGCTAGGTTGCTTGAATTTAATACGAACTCCCGGAATTAGAGAATAGCGTTGATCGCATGCCACGTGTCATTTCTTTCGCCGCGTTGGCTAAATATCTTTTTCGTGGAGCTCAGAAATATCTCAAGGCAAAAGTAGGATATCGCTTGCCTATGCAGACACATCTGTCTTCAATTTTTTTCTTCCCTGTCAATGAGGCAAGCTTTCTGCTAATGGGCATCGAAAACGTGGCCAGATGAAAACTACACACGTGTATAGGGTATAATATCTCCGCCCTTTAGCCTGATTAGATTTTAAAATATAAAAAGACTCACTTTACTTATTATATTAAAAAAATTATAATTATAATTATTTATTTATTTAAATTCACCTAATATATTAATTTATTAATTAAATTAAATTTTAATTAAATATTTTTTATTAAATACTATAGTATAATAATTATGTATATATTACTTAATAAATATATTATTATTATTATTATTATTATTGTATTATTAATTTTACAGAATTGATATATATTTTATTTTAAAAAAGTTAAAATTTTAAAATATTATATTTTTTATAATATTTAAAAATATTTTTGTTATTTTATTTATTTTTATTTTTATTATAAAAAAATAAATTAATAAATTTAATAATATAAAAGTAATATATATATATATATATATGTCGTGTGGTACCTAAATATTTATTTTATAATTATACTTAATAAAAAAATATTTAATGTAAATTGATTTTAATTAGTAAGTTAATATTTTAGGTAAGTTAAAAAAAATCATAATTACAAAATTAATCTTTTTACCTTTTTGAAATTATAGATGAATTGGTTTGTTACTTTGGGGTCAATAAGCCTATGCCTAAGGGTCAAGACATCGCGATCATGCGATCCAATTAGTAGATTGTCCGTAGAAAAAGTTCAGAACCCACTAAGTTTCTTTTTAAAGACGGTGTCACAATGATCTCGGTTTTCTCCATATGCTTATTGCTCATATATAATGTGCTTAAATGTAGAAATATCCACAAACAGCATTGTCTTAGTCTTCTAGATGTACACTAATTTGTGTAAGAAGATACACATTTCAAGTTTTTAAGGAAAACTAATCATCATTTTAGTAGTAGCATTTCAGGTGGAATAATTGTCACATGTTGCAAAATTTATGATGCGTCAACATTTCCATATATATATATATATATATATATATTACAGTTAAGTCTGGAATTGAGAAAGAAATTCTCTTGAAGTAGTTCAGTGAGATTAATTGTCCAGGATGATTTGACAAATAAAAAGAACATCTTTATTAGATAGACAGGCTTTATAATTTATTCAGATGTTTAGTCTAAAAAGCAATTTAAATTTTAAATTTAAGCATAAAAATATTATTATTTTTTTTAAAATAATAATAATAAAGGGAAAATCTTGGGCGGATAAGCCCCCAAAGAGATACAGTCCCAACTCCAGACGCATTTGCCTCACGCCTGTCCCTTATTTGGACAAAACTAAATTGGCCGTAGCAATCATAAAAAAATATCTTGGAAACGTGTGGCGTCCTGATTAGTCTTTCAGCTGAGAACAATTCTTCACGAGCTTTTTGTCGCTTTTGGTATGAGTGGTGTGCCCTTTTTGTCGCTTTTGGCGTTAGTGGTGCAATTGGTGGGGTCGCACTTGCCCCATCCTACACGTTCTCTTCACCATTCTCTGAGTGAGAAGTGCCAACTTTGCCTCTCACATGGTGGTTGGCTCTAAAAACAGGTAAAATTTCGAGGATTTTTATTTTTATTTTTTCAATTTATAAATTAATCTTCAATTTTTAACTTTTATTTTATAAAAATAAAAAAAATACATCTACATGTATATTATACTGATTTTTTTATATTTTAAAAGAAAATTCTACAAAATTTTATGATTTTTATCTTTTATATATTAAAGAAGGGAGAAAAATTAAGTAGAAATTACAAAAATTTTATCTCACTAATAAAAGCTAAAAAGGGATAGAGGCAAGAATTTTCATTAAAATAAATATTATGAATAAATATACAAATGAAACTTTAATTTTTTTATATTTTGACAAATATATCTTTACTCTCGTATGAAGTAACAATCTGGTTATTGAATAATTTTTTAATAACAATTCTTTCTTTAACTTTAATTTAGTTAAAAAAATGTTAAATTATGTGATGTGATGCTTTCAAATGAAATTTTAATATATATTAGGTGATATTTAATTTAAAATTAAAATATAAAAAAATGATCAAATAAAAAGGAAAATACTTGCTCTTCCGCTGCAACAAAAAAAGACAAGCGAGAGATCGGGGAGAGTTGGCGTCGCATAGTGGGTTCCGCTTATAAAAGATACCAGAAAGCCTCCTTGAACGGTGGATCTGACGATGATTTTTTGCCTTTTTTTTCCCCTTCTGTTTCCTGCCATTTACCCTCAATGATTGAATTTTCTTGGCAAAAGACGGAGAGAAAGTGAAATGACTTTGTGGGATCTGCCTGGGATTGAATGATGTCAGAGATTTCTTATCTTTGTTGTAGAGTAAGAGAGAGGAGTGAGTGAGAATGATAGGAAGGAGAATTTTTATATTCTTATGTTTTTTTTAAAAAAATTTCAATTAAATGTAATTTAATATATTATTTATCATATCATAATATTATAATTTAATTTCAATGTGTGTCACGCCATATGGTTTTATCATTTTTATTAAATTAGATCATTATTTTTGAAAGTTTGAAATATATTTATTAAAATAAATAAATTGGATAATTTATTTGTATATTCACTCTAATATATATATATATTACAATTTATGATGTTTATCTCAATTTATTAGGAGTTTATCACTTTAACATGGATTTTGAGAGATGCAAATTCATAATAAATGTATTCATTATTTTTAGTTACATAAAAATTAAACAATCATAATTGCACTTTTTATGTGGGTTGGTCTCGCCTTTGTATTAGTTATGTACAGATTAAATAATTATAATTATACTTTTTTGTGAATCTGTCGCACTTTTGCATTAAAAATTAAAATTAAAATTTATCTAATGTTTCTTATTTATTTAGTAGATGCTCACCCTGCGTATTCTCTCGCTCCTTAACTATTAATGTATTATAATACTGATAAATTACTTTTTAAAGGAAAAGACAATACCGATGCATTGCTTGCTTAAAAGAAAAGACAGTGATTTGCACCGAGTGTAGTGCGTCTTTGGCAACGGTCAAGTTACAAGCATCCCAAACCAGAAAGACCAATAAATGATAAATGGCGAAATAAGCACTCAAAAAATCCTAGTAAATTGTGCCTCATTTTGTGTCAATGAGATGAGCATCAGTAGGTGGTATCCTAGAATTCCAGTGAGATAGCGTTTGAATCTTTATACTTCTAATATCATCCACTAATTATCTAATTCTACAGTCTCTTTGACATTGTGACAATGTAGACGAATTATGTAGTATGTTGAAAAACCATTTCATTCAAAAGTTTAAATTTAATATGTAGATTATGTATTATACTCTAACAACTATAATGTAAGTCACGCCAAAGTTCTGTTTTTTGGGTCATTAGCCACTGTCAAAATGTTGCTAACATAGGTTGAAAAAAAGAAAACAAGACCAAAGAAGACAATTGGATTATGATTCGAAGACAGAAATTTTGTCTATTGGTATGCCAAGGTACATTGAGGTAATTGATGAGGGATCGGCCCAAGTATGGGCTGTAGCCCAAACCCAAGCTTATGAATCAACCCAACACCATGAACTCTCTAGTATTGTTCGTCGGAGACCTTAAACTCCCTCCAATTAGGACTAAACAAGACATTACAGGTCCTGTCTTCTGGGATATCAACGTTTAAGACCTATTTATCAAGACCGCCCAAGGCCTATAAAGGAGTCTACTGGGTCCTGGTAATGGTAAGGCATTCTTTGGTCTCTCACTTTTTATTCCTGACGTTTTTCAAATTTGACGTTTTTATTAGTATTAATAATCCTAAAACCATCAACATCAATAAAAATCTGTAAGAAATTAATGAAACCTACCAATGGAAGCTTTCAGCCAAAAAAAATAATAAAAAAAAATAATAAATAAATAAATAAATATATATATATATATATATGTAAAACCACAAGCAAACCAAAATTGCAATCAAAACTTTTAGAATAGAGGAGAAAAAGTAGTAATGTCTTTTTCTAATAATCAATTTGTCAGACAGGACTTTTCTAGCATACCCAATAGTAAATTAACGTCCTTAAACTTGTCCTCTAAACTTGTTCCGTTGCAGGCGCTCAGATATCGAATAGGCCTCTCCAGAAGCTTGGTGACAATCTCTTTGCTCGTGTTCTCGATTATCAAGTTGTCCTCGCGCGATAGCGTTCTTCCAACTTTGCTCTTGAGTCTATTTACCTCCATCTCTCTCATTCTCTCAACTGCGGCCGTCAACTTTAGATGCATACTTCTGATCTCTTTCTCCCATTTCGCAGCATCTGCTTCCTCGCCATCTTTAATCGAAGGCTTCTCCGAGAGAGACAATTCTCGAAACATTGGCTCGTGAAAAGGGCTGCTGTTGATCAGTTGTCGGATATTGTTTTGGTCTTGAGATCGTGTGTTTGAAAAGGGGACAACTGTAATGGTTGTGGAGTCGATGACAGTTGACTGTCTCCTCGCGCGATCAAAACTGCCCTTTGCGGGATGCAAATGGATGGAATTGGCAACTGGAATTGACATGGCCAGGTAAGCCATTATGATTTATGCTTTTTCTTTCCCAGAGCATTTCTTTCTAATGTAGCGGGATTGTGGACGAGGGATTTTAAAACCCAAGTCTTGTGGAGAACAGAAGATACGAGGATGCTGTCTTTGAGTAAAAGTCAAACGTGCTTCAAGTGAACAGAACCTTTTTTATTTGTCGCCTGCATAATTTTGAAGGTTTTGAATTGGTCCAGCCTAACGCCTAACTTCCCAACTACCACGAGTAATAAAACCGAACACACGTTAGACCGACCGACCGACGTTGGACCGTTCCAAACGCGGTTGTGACTTGAGAAGGTTGGCCCCTTGTACCAAAAAGGGGAATGTAAAAGGTGAAAAAATCTGAAGTTTCTACAAGTTACTGAGTGATAATAATACCCAAAAAACGAGATGAGTTGAATTCCAAAAGAAAGAAAGAAAAAAAAACGATGTTTAACCAGGTTGAATAATTAGTTCAAGATACAACGTAATTGAAAAATATATATTTTTCCATGCTCTGGGGGCTAGTGGGCCAATGATTGAACATGTTCTTAAACAATGACTTCAAACATGAAACATTGTTCCTGTTGGGCCAACGAGACCGAAAATGAATCTTTTGGACAACACAGAAAAACCATGGACAACAAGGGCAGGCTCATTAGTCCAATACTTAAGCCAGATACTATTGAACCGACACGTAGTAAACGAAAGCTCAAGGCCCAAATCCAAAAAATATTAGTTTGGTAGGTCACGTGGAGCTGCAGCACACCTTCAGTGTTCACCTCATCCTTTCGTAGACAGCCGAGGCACGTTAGGCCACAGAACCTCCCTCCAATCAAACAAATTGTAACCTGCGCGTGGCAAGCGCACTTTTTTAGGCTGGTACGCCTCTTTCCCCTCTGTCCCAATGCAAATTTCCCAATTTGACCCTTCAAAGGCTTCGCCGCTTCCGTTCTCTCTCCGTCTCTATCTCTATCTTTATCTCTATCTCTATCTCTATCTCTGTCGGGCGAAATTAGGTTTTCCACGGGCTCATTCCTCGCTACTATTTTGCGTGGGATACGCGTACTTCAATGCCTGCTACTTGCTGCGTCGTCGAATCTTGGCTCGATAGAAACCCTAGACAGTGCCGGAGAGCTCCGTTTTGCTGGCGATTTTGGCGTATCCTTGAGTTGAGGTATCTGCTTCAGTTCGAAGCGCGGCGTCCCCTTTGATAGAACCAGCGGCGGGGCCGGAGATTCAGAGATGGCGCCCAGTCGCAGAAGAGGCGCCGGCAAGGCTGCTGCGGCTGCGGCTTCTCGCCGCCGATGGAAGGTGGGCGATCTCGTCCTCGCTAAAATCAAGGGCTTCCCTGCCTGGCCTGCCACGGTATGCCCTAAACATGGGTTGGTATTATTATTGTTGTTTCTTATATATCTGTGTGTAGGCATTGGCATAGTAGTAGTCTTTAGCAAAAAGTCTCAGAAACGTTTGCTAATGAATTTTCCGTGGGAAATATGAATTGATTTGAGGGTTTTGTTTGCATGATAGCGATTTTTGTTGTTTTATGTGAGTTGGGGGTTCCTAGTTTCATTGAGGCTAGAATATTGTCTGATATGCGATAGATTGTGGCATCTCACTTGAATATTTTGGGGATTTTTCTATCACCTTGATTCTGTATTTTGATTACTTTGCTTATGCAGACGGGATTTTGATTGCCTTTAGCAATTGGCCTTTGAATGTTGGGGAGCTTATAGGCTTTCTATGGTTTTGTTGGCCACATCCTCATGCATATTCATTTATAAGATGCAATTTGTTGTGAAATTTATTTCTAGTCGCAATTGAAACTACTTTGCGAACCAAAACAGTTGCTATTGTGATCATTCTATTGTCCTTGTATTCCAAACTAGGGTTGCTAATATTATTCCTGCATGTCTTTGAGTTATTCTGTTCAAGTTTCCTGTCATGCTTACATTGTTGTTTTCTGTCCCAGGTTAGTGAGCCGGAGAAATGGGGCTATCCACCTGATTTGAAGAAAATACTTGTCTACTTCTTTGGAACTCAACAAATGTGAGTGTTTGTGTCTATTTTTTGTTATTATTATCTTCATCCAAAATTATGAATGCCAATTAGTTAACTCTTAATGCTGCAAATCTCTATATAATTGCTGTTTTAGTGAGATTTTAACTAGTTAGTGATTGTTAAATTTGGGGAGAATTATGAAATCTTTGTTGTTTGATGGATTTATTGATAGAGAGCTAGTTTTGAGTTGGATTGATTGATAGAGAACAAGTCTTTAATAGTGAAGATATTTGTTTTTGCTCTAAAATCATCTACTTCTAAAACCACTCATGATTTTAGCATAGTCAACAACAACTTAAACAAAAAGGTGATTCCAAATTTAATTAGGGTTGACTACTTGAATCCATAACCATTCTGGTTTATTACGAACTGAGTTTGATGTAAGGTGTAATTATTTTGAATTCTTCCTTATGAAAGATTCAGTCAACTTAGGTCACTATCTCACTCTCCTCTTGCCATCCACTTCAATTTGGCCACCCCTCTTTATTGGAGCATTGTTGGGTCTACATTATATGTGTTCAAAACAATGCTACTCCGTCAGTGCAACTCCAACTGGAGCTACAACTACTTTGCTACGTCCATACTTATTTGTTGTTCACTTCTTCTTATAATCTCTAGAATCTATCAAAGCATTCTCATATCTGTTACACTCTCTTTTTTTTTAATTTTTTTTTCTGGACATGTTTTTTAACAACTATATAATCCCTGCAATTCAGTATTATTGACTTGTCATTGTTCGATACAAGTTTGCCGCAACTTGTGTTTACACAAAACTCTAGTCTCACACATCGATTTTAGCCATTCAACCCTTGTCCTATGGAGAATGTCCTTCTTTATATCCTCATCCCTCTGAATAATAGGGCCTAAATTATGAAATTGGGGTGAGCCTTGTTTAAATTTGAAATTTTGTCTGAAGTGAACTTTGGTTGAAATTGTCTAGCAGCTTTTAGTTGCATATTTGTCCTAGCTCATGTTCATATGATTTGCATTTAGGTGTTATGTTTAAGATATGTTATGTCCTTTGCTGTGAAAGAAAGTTTATCCACCTCTTTATTTAATTTTGTCTTTGTCAAGGTTCCTTTTGTCATCTTTCACGTAATGCAGATTTGCATGTCATTACAATGTGGTTACTGTCTTTTATGTATGATATGAGAACTCCAACATCCTCATTGTTTTTTAGTCTTTGCAAAGTTGTTAAAAGTGAGAAAAGAGCTTGCTTAGGTGATGCTAAATGCACGCAGCGCTTCTTCAGCCCTGAGATGAGTGCCTACAAAGGGCACCTGCTTGGGCTTCTAGTATGGCACTTTCCTGGAGTAATTAGGTGCTAAAAGCAAGAACCTGACTAAACTTACCTGTTTTTGGTTTTCCTTTGTGATACAAAGTACAATTCTACCTCAACATATGAGTTTTCAGGTTTTTTATTAGTTGATGTCAATATGGACATTTGAAGAATATGTAGATATACCATGCCCAATTTTTTGTAAACAATGAAGGAAAGCGGACTTTGCTTTTGCATCGAACTTTTTACATTTCTCTTACCCCTAATAAAAAGAACCATCAAATGCTCTGTGTTTTTAACAGATGCCCTTGTCTTCCTTTTCTAGATATGTGTACACACACATAATGGAGGTGCACTTTTTTTTTTCTTTTTGCTTTTGATAACAGTTTGTTTATTTCCCTATCCCATGCAACTATTCTGTAGCCTATTTTTCTCTGTGCTGAAGTTTCTTAAATAGTGTGATTTAGAAACATTGTAAGATAGCTTAACTAGTCTTGTCCGTTCATATTTTTTCATCTAGGTGAAATCTTTAGCATTTTGACAATTGGCACCTCGCTTCACTTGCAAATGCTCCATTAGAACTTCTCGTCTCAGGCATTTCTAGGACTCTAGTGCATTGGTATTGCCTCTTGCATTTCACAACCCTGGTTGCAAAAAATTAATTTTGCTTTGTAATTGTGGTGTTTCACATTTAACTTCTGTTGTTGATATGTAGTGCTGCACATGCTGGTTCTTGCTAATGAATTCTCCATAGTTATTATTTTGTTTTGGATGATTTGGAAGGTGTTATTTTGAATGCTATGCAAGTCACAAGCAATTGATGTTCAGAAGGGAAGATCTTTCAATAATTAAAGTGGTTTGACTCTTGCTAAAATTTGTAATTTCCAAAACAATTGAGTGGTGTCTGTTTTGGTGATTAAAGCCCAAATACTACAAACAGTAGCAATGCTGAATATTGTGGCCCATCAGAATGAGGCAGTGCTTACATTTGGTGTACGAATTCTTGTTTGTCAGTCTATGTCTGATCCTGATATTTTAGTGCTTTACATTCAAGGCAATGTTGATATTACAATATTCTTGGGAAAATTTGGAGTGAAGGTTTGTTTAAAGTTTTGATTCCCCCCTCACTTGAATCCATGATTTTTGGCTGTCAAAGCTTTAATTTTTATTGTTGGTTATGATTTACAGCATCTTAGGCAATAGCAGTTCACACTTTGGCTTATTTTCATCTGTCTAATGTTTTATTTATATAATGCATGCTTATGTTCTCTGGTTTTCCCGTCAAGGATCAGTATCTAGGATCATGTTGCTAATTGTAACATCCCTTTGGATGTTTTTTACCCCAGTGGAGGTAGTAAAGCATAGATGACATTGATGGAGGCATTGCTTTGTATTAATGCATTTGTTTTTAATTCTAGGACATCTGTCTCTTTCTTGATTAGCTTCTCTCTAGTTTTTTTGGCTTCTTTTGAGTATTTTCAGCACCATCTTTCTTTTTGACCTCCTGATGTTGTATCATGTCATAACATAGTCATGATTTGTACTGAAAGACTGTAACTTTATTTCTATATGAGTAGATGTGTAACTACACATTGATCTCTGAGTCTCTATTGCAATTTTTGATACATCATTTTGTGGCTCTTCATTGGAAATCTATTGTTTTAAAGGCCAATTCTGGCTACTTTAGATGATTGTTTCTCTCTAGGTGCTGCGCTTTAAGATTTTGGTTTGATTGCAGCTAATAGTGGGTTGTTTTATACATGGATGGCTTGCTGTTACACAGAGCCTTCTGCAATTCAGCTGATATCGAAGCATTTACAGAGGAGAAGAAGCAATCACTTATTGTCAAATGCCAGGGAAAGGGTGCAGATTTCATCCGGGCAGTGCAGGAAATCACAGATAGTTATGAGAAATCAAAGAAACAAAACCAAATTGATGATTTCAATCCAGGTGGTGAGGTGACAAATGTAAGTGGTGGGAACTCAGAAGAGTTGCTATCTCACTTTGAGCTGAAGGATAGGAGAGAAGCTTGTCAAGCAACTGCTGCGGATAGAAATAACCCCAGTCTGCAGATGGACAAGGCTGTGAATGTGGTACAGATCAGTTCTTTGCGTGATAAAGAATCATTATTAGAGCAAGCCATCAATAATGTTGTAGCCACAGGAAAACCTACCATAACTACGTATACTTCAAGAAAACGGTCTGGAAGTTTGCGATCTAGGAAACGTGTTATGGAGCAAAAGGCGTCAGCTCCTGAAAGGTCTAGAAGCTCATTGTTGTTTGACTCCTGTAGATTCCAAAATCTTGCAAGACCATCTAATGATGCTAATAGGCATGCTGGAGATGCATCAACCAATTTAATCCTAGGATCCCTACGGAGTAGCAAGCAAATCAGGAAATCACCTGATGCCTCTGAGTGTGATAATGTGGATTCATCGACCTTTGTTTTGAGCGATGGCATAGATGAGCATGGTTCTGAAGTTGTTCCTGTTGGTTCAGATTCCTTTAGTTTGAATGAAGGCAGCACTATAGACAGCAGCTGTAAAGAATATTCTCAATCTGTTGTTGAGTATTTGGAGGGAGATGATGAGTTTAACAAAGTTCTTGACTTCCAAATACAGGCTGTTGTTGTAAAGAAGAAAAGAAAACCAATTACAAAGCGAATGACTAATGGAGCTGCAGAGCCAACCGGCAGATTGAAAAGTGACGCAGATTTGGAGGTTGGACTGCCTAATAGGAGCCAAACTTTAGAAAATGCTTGTGAAAATTTGAATGAAAGGGATAATAGAGAGGAAGGGGATGAGCACTTGCCCTTAGTGAAACGTGCCAGAGTTAGAATGGGTAAGCCTTCCCCCTTGTGGGAGGAAAATAATAGGTCTTCTCCAGTTGAAGAAAGGGCCTCTACTGGAGTTGTAGTCAAGCAGTTAGAGGTGCAAAATAGCTTTTGCCAAACGGAAGAACAAACCTCTCAGGAAGTGGCAGACTATAGTTTGGAGCCAATTAGCTCATTGAGCCATTTTAATGATGAATGCCCCGCTGATAGAGACTCATTTGGAATGAAGGGAGATCTAGAGAAATTATCACCCCAAGAGGGTTGCACTGAAATTTTCAGAAATGGTCCACAGGTTCTCAAAGTTAAGGAAAACCAGTCAGGCTGTTCTGATGGTGAAGCTGCTTTACCTCCATCCAAACGTCTTCATCGTGCCTTAGAAGCAATGTCAACTAATACTGCTGAAGAAGGTCAGTATTGTGCTGAAACTTCAAAAACGAGTATGTCAATCAATGGTAATTCCACATCCAATTTGAGAAGCTCCCTTACAACTGCTGTACGAGAAGAATTTAATGGTTCAGGAGAGCAGAGCGAGGATTCCCTTAGCTGTAAGGCTTCTGAATACTGTTCTGTTGCAGTTGTCAAAGAATCTATCAAATCATCATCAATTGGAGATATTTGTGATCAATCAATTGAAATTTCCAAGAGAGAAGAATCTGGTGCAGTTTTCTTTGCTGCACAATCTTGCAATGATGTATTGTCAGGAGCTATGGATCATGACGAAAGCAAAGCTCTTATTGGACCATGTTCTGGAACAGATACTGGTAGCTTGACCCTTAAAGCTGAAGCTCCAAAACACCTGACACCTAATATTGACACACAGCAGGTTATTCTGCAGACCAGCAAAGGCTCTCTGGAACAGTTGGTACTTGCTAAGGATGAAGACAACTCTGAAGAGGTTGAGATAAGTGATTTCAAAGGTAAAATTGCTGATGAAAAACTGGAGACCTCAGAACATTCTGGGATGAGACCACATCTTATTTCACAGGCTGCTGAAGCCATCGAAGCTACATCACCAAATGCTCCAGATGGTTTTCAACAAGCTGTAAGGGGTACTGCTTCTGAGTTCTTGAGGTCCCAAACTGATGATTACAGTCAATCCAGTTGCCTGTAAGTGTTGTGTTTCTTCTGGTTATGGTGTATTGTAGGCCTTTGAAATGTTGATGCTTATTGGTTAAGAACTTGTCTAGTTTCTAGTTTATCATCTGTAAAGTTCTTATGGAGTTAATAAGTAAAATTTCTGTGCTTCCATGTCATTGATTGCTATAATTAGAGAATAATTGCTTTCTCTTGTTAACTTTGAACTTCGAGACTACAAGATTCAGAGAAATATGCAAGTGGATATTTATGATGGGAGAAATTACAAATGAGATGTTTTACATGACCTTTGTCTTGAATTCATAACCTCTCTGGCAAATATCTTTAGTCTACTAAATTTGGTCTCAGGTTTGATGGGGCAATAGATGCCAAACATGATCAGAGAAATGAGACTAGCTATCCTCTTGGTTCTATTGATTGTTTGGGTGAGAACTGTGCCTCGCATGTCCAGTTATGTCCATTGCCAGCTGATGGTTTAGAATCTCCTGCTCAAGCCTCTCCACTTGCCACCACATTATGTGATGTCTCTACTTCAGAAAGTGCAAATTTTATTCAGAATACCATCTATTCAAGTCCAAATACACATTCACACAAGAAGGCTCTTTTCACTTCAGTATCCAATGAAGAAAAACTTGAAATGTCTCAGAGACCTAAATATGTTAGCAAAGGGAGTAATTGTGCAGAAGCACTTTCTGCACTGTCAAACTTTGGGGCACTGCTGGGATCACTAACACGGACGAAGGAGAGCATTGGTCGGGCAACTCGAATGGCTATTGACTGTGCAAAGTTTGGCGCCTCTTCTAAGGTATTGTTAGGGTGCTTATATTTAGTCACCTTTTTCTGCATTACGAGGTTATGATGAAATTTTGTTATTCAGAAGATTGTTATTTGGGTAGTCTCTATCTAGGATCTGATTCCAATTGTATTTTGAGAAATTCACTGAACCTTCACTTTTTTGGTTTTTCCTGAAGTAAACATGTGGGCCAGTAGTGTTTCTATTGTTGTTTTTTTTTTGGAGGGGGGGAGGTGATGCACTTGACTTTGTTTGGGTTGCTAAATTTTCATTGTTTTGAAACATCCTTCATTTAGTTTGCACACAAACACATTATGTATAGCATGCAAGAATCCACACTGCTTGTGGCTGAACAGGTTGATTGGGTTTACAATTGAAAGATGGATGGGTCTCTGTGGTTCATTGAATGTCATTCTCTTTCTCGTATTGCAACTTCTGTGCGAGTTCAATATTCTGTCCCTTCCAGTGGATGTGTCACGTAATGTGATACTTTCTAAAATTGTGGGTTTTCTATAATTATTCTTTTAGACTTATTTTCCTGCTTTAGTGTAAGGTAAGCTCAAGTTAGAATCTCAATATATTTTTGTGGACACGGAAGACAAGATTGCTAGAATTGATACTACTATAATGATGACCTGATTGCATTGAAAGTATGGTCTTTACTATAATATGTTTCTAATGAAGTTATCTCTTTGCAACTAAGGTGGTGGAGATTCTGGTTCATAGTTTGGAAAGTGAATCAAGTTTGCATAAAAGGGTGGATCTATTCTTCCTTGTGGACTCTATTATCCAGTGTTCTCGAGGCTTGAAAGGTGAAGTTCTTCCAATATTGTTATTCAATTTTGGGTTGCATGCAAACTGCAGTGGACTAATGTATAGTTTTAATTTCCAGGTGATTTTGGTGGTGTATACCCTTCTGCAATCCAAACAGCATTGCCACGCCTACTTTCAGCTGCTGCACCTCGTGGAGGTTATGCCCAGGAAAATCGGAGACAATGTTTGAAGGTAACCCTGTGGACTTGATGTAGTTTACCTCTTATTCTCAGTCTTCTTTCTTTGCTCATGCACGCAACTGTTTCATTCTTTTATAGGTTTTGAGACTTTGGCTGGAAAGAAGGATTCTTCCTGAATCTGTTATTCGTCACCATATCCGGGAACTTGATTCACTTGGTGGATCTTCCTCTGCTGGTGCCTATTCCCGTCGTTCAGCAAGAACAGAAAGGTCTTTAGATGATCCTGTTAGAGACATGGAGGGTATGCTTGTTGACGAATATGGAAGGTTTGAGTTTCTTGAAAAGCTTAGTTCTATGTTTGTTCAAAAATTCCCAAAACATTTTCCACTGAGAGATTTCTCGACTCCTTTCTTCAGCAATTCAAGTTTTCAGCTTCTTGGTTTTTGTATGCCCTCCATTCTCAAGGATGAAGAAGAAGGAAGTGAATCTGATGGAGAGGGCTTCGAGGCTGTCACTCCTGAACGTAGACCTGAAAAACCTGAGTGGGAGACCATTACTGCAATGGAAAAGCACACACACATCTTAGAAGATGTTGATGGTGAGCTTGAAATGGAGGATGTGGCTCCCTCTTGTGATAATGTTGCACAGAATGTGCACAACCAGCATGATCAGGATCTTCCAGGGACTGTTGCTCATCTGCCAGTGGATGTGTCATGTTCATCACCACCATTGCCATCATCCCCCCCTCCACCTCATGCACAGCCTCCTCTTCCTCCTCCACTTACCTCACGCCCCTGTGTAAATACTGATCTCTGTGCTAACAATGTTAACTCAAGTTTTCATTATAATTTTGCATATGCATCCTCATACCTGATTTATTTTATTTTTCTTCATACCTCAAGCGTATAAAGCTCAAAAATGTTAAGATTTCTTTTGCTCTTCTTTTCATGATCTGAATTAACATTTGCAGAATATGCAAGATGGCTTGAGACATCAGCAGTCTGATGCAACAAGGATAAACCCGTCAGTGTCCAATGCAGTGCAGTATCATGCTCCCGAGGGCAGAGATCAGATGTGGAAGCAGGCTTGTAATTCAAGAGGCTCTCGAAGAGGTTATCCTGTACAACCGTTAAATGATGTTCAAATAACTGATGGTCCTAGCTTTTATCACAAGCCTTATCCTTCAAGGCCACCTCACCATAATCCACCACCGCATCAGTTATCTTATGTGCAGCCAGGAAATTATATGAGATCACGGAGAGAGACCCCACCCCCTTCCTACTCCAACAGATTCCACTCGTCACACAATAATGATGCAGGAAACTTCTACAATAACCATGAGAGAATGCATCTTTCCCCATATGAACAAAGTGAGAACTGGAGATTTGCCCCGCCCTCCTTTTATGGTAAGGTTCTCGTATTACATGAAACTTTGTGGGAATAATGGACATGTTATGCTCCAATGTAGTAAATTCTGTCATTTTATTGGCCTAGGTCCACAATATCCTGAAAAAGCCAAAGCATCCTATGGATCTGGTGCATATGGTGGCCCTCCTAGGGAGCCATCCAGATGGCATCATCAAGGGTGGGAATGTCCTCGGGGAATGCACAACAGAAATGTTGTTCCTTTCAGACCACCTTTTGATAGTGCAGTTCCAGTGGCAAACAGAGGTATGCTTTTTTGTGTTTTGTTTTTTTTTTTATTTTGGTCAGTATAAAGTGTTTTGAGCATGGAATTGTCTGCATGCTCATCCATTCATTTCGAGACATTTGCTGCCCTGTTTTTGGCCAACTAAAATTTGCATCTCTCCTTGATTATCTCATCCACGTACATGCTATAAGACCCTGCTCTTTTTAGAATTGATATAATTTCCAAGAGTACATGCTCTTTACTCTCTTTTATTTCAGCTCCAGTCATGTGGCCACCAAGATGAGAATCAATCAGCTCGTGGGATCGATGGGGTCTCATTGATATCTTCCTTTGTTTGGAACTTTCAAGTATTGTAGACAGAGCTTTGTTCTTGATTCACTTAGTGGTTGCTATCAGTGAGGGTGGTCAATATTCCCTGTATTTCCTGCGTCTTGTTCAAAAGAGTGGGTTTCTGTTCATCTGCACAGATTCTTCAGGCATGGGTTTGGAACAGAAGATTTGCAGGTGACATGGTGGATCGGATTGTACATATGCAATGTATCAACTATTGGGCAACTGTAGAGGATGGCACGGCGGCCGTCACTGGGGCTGGGAGAGCTCTGACCTAATTAGGCCTGTCACTTATTCATTTCCCTTTCTCTGGTTCTCAAGGAATTGTCAAAAATTTTCACCGGGTCATTTGTTGAACCATTTTCTTCCCCGTAATTAGTCGCCCTCTTTTCTGTGTACACAGTTATTTGATTTAGAAAATAGTGAAAGAATCCCTTTGGTCCAGCTGATTACATTTTTTATAAGAGGCATTTTAATTTTACTAAAAGATCATCTTCGTTCGTTTCATTTATGCGATCAAAGCTAAGACAGCTCACTGTAAAATTTTTTATACGATAAAATTAAATACGTTTTAGGGCTTTTCAAACAAAGAAAAAACTGGCATGTTTACACTAGACAAAATTCAAAGTTTGATTTCATTTTTATTTTTTGGGGTGGCCGCGTCAAGTGAGTGGGTGACCTGCCAGTGTCTCTGTGAACTGTGCTGGCTGAAGTGAAGGGTGATGGCAAATGAATAATTGAGACACGAAAAGTCATTGTATTTTATTTGGTAGAAAAATGAGATACGGAATCAGGAAAAGTCGAAGATGGTAACATATATCCCAGGCCAACAAAATGAAATGGTTAGGCAATAAATAACGATAATTCAGGAGAAATTGCGGAAAGCCTTAGGAAGCTCTACAGAAAACTGGAAAGGATAAAAGAAAAAGGAAAAAGAAGAGGACAGAACAGGATCTGTGTTGTTTTGGAGGGCGAAGGATAAGGATGGGGGCTTCTGCATCAGTCCCAGAGAAATCTATCCATCAATTCATTGTTAAGGTTGTGTATTATATTAACATGTTCTGTCTCAATTTCAAGGTCTCTCTCGATGTGCTTCGCTTTTTCCTTTTTAGTCTGATTATGTCTGTCTGAATGCGGTGGCTAGGATAGCCGGGGTCTGGACGTGGACCTGGGCAATTACAAGGGGAAGGTTCTTCTTGTGGTTAACGTCGCCTCGAAATGGTCCTTTCTTTTGCCCTTTTTCCTCTCGTTGTTCGTTGGATTTTTATTTTATTTTATTTTCTTCAGCTCCAGCAATCTTATGCGTTTCTTCTGATTCCAAATGATTTTTCATGATCTGAGAATTCTAATTTTTTAGTCGGTTCAAACAGTGGATTCACAGATTCAAATTACACCCAGTTGACCAATCTCTATGACAAGTACAAGGACAAAGGTTTGTTTGCTCCTGTTTCCTTGCCTCTCCACCCACATGCCGGAAATAAAACAATTTGTTTTCCCTTCAAATTTAATATCAAAATCATGCATGCATGTGTTGCGATGAATGAGACTTATGATTTTATTCATCTTGTTCTTGTTGTCCAAATTATGCCCGGATCTACACACGATACATACACACTTTAGTAGAATCTTAATTTGTTTTTTTTTTCTTTCTTTTTTTTTTATATCCCTATTTCTGTTTGGATAATGTATAATATATTAGTATTGCAGTTTATAGCAAAATTAGAAAACTGTGTGTGGATGGATAGACCATTTTTATGAGAACTTGGTGTAAACGGATGTTGTTAGCTGTGGACTACAACTAATTAAGACATGGGTAGGAATTCATAATCAGAAACTTTGGATTGCTCATGAGTGTGTAGCAAAATAACTTGCATTGTTAATACAAAATTTGCTTGATTAAACGTAAAAACTCCTTTTATTTTACTGGAGGGTAATGTTCTAGCGTGCCTCTGTGCTCATAGGCATGTTTGCCATCTGATCACTTGATCATATATATGTCATGTATAAATGAACTGATCACAGCGTCCATATGTGCCCGAGGGCATATAATAGTTTATACCCTGAAAAGGTTTTACTATTTGGAATATGTATTTCTACAAAATCATTTTTTTTTTCACCAAATTCCATTCTGAAGCTTTCCCTGTAACCTGATTCAAAGGATGGAAAAATAAGATATGCCTTTCCTCATATAGTTATATATCCTTTTCAACATATTGCAATTGGACGATATGTATCTTACTTGATGTCATTAGGTTTGGAAATCTTGGCATTTCCATGCAACCAATTTCTGTATCAAGAACCTGGGACGAGTGAGGCGGCACATGAGTTTGCATGCACAAGATACAAGGCTGAATATCCAATATTTCAAAAGGTAATGGAGTTTATACAGGGCTTAGGCAGTTTCATTTTTGGGATGCTTGATTTTTCTTGCTAATTTTATTCACCATGGCCAATGTTTATACATTTATTTATTATATAATCCTCACATTGAGAGCAATGCTCTGTTCCAATGTATTTCATGAATCTCTATCTCTTGTCACTCAAGTGTGAAGAATTTTATATTGCCACAATCTTATCCCAATATTTCTATTGACCTTCTATTGTCACCATTCTGTTGTTGCTGCCATTGCATGTTGCATTTTGTGGTTACTTCTGCTAGTTTCATGGTCATTTGACTGATTATGTTGATTGCTAGATTCACATAAAATGGCCTCCTTCTGGAAGCAAAATAAAGAGAAGAAAATAAAAGTGGATGAGTTCTTTTCTGGGTAATTAAAGCTTCCAGAAAGGTCATTATCATGATTCTAAGTAAATGGTTCGGGCTTGATCTTGGTATTCTTCAATGTGGACCTAGTGTCCTACACAAAATATGTCAGCGCTTGTCATGTTATAGCTGCTTGATGGTCTATTTAGACTAATTGAGATGCTTGCAATCGGAATGATTATATCAATAGCGTGAAGGCCATGCTTATCTAACTTGGGTTTCTGGGGAGTGATATTCTTTTTTTTAGCCGAGACACTAGGCCTATCAGATTGTAATTTCAGCAATATGATAAATATTTTCCTTCAGATCTTACTTGAGGGACCTCATATTTGATTTTCAATTTATCATGCATGGTCTTGAAAATTGTCCCCCAAACTCTCAAATGTTTGGAGTGCTGATGGCTCTGGGTTTCACATTATGCATGGTCTTACTAGTTGCTGGTTCCTGCTGAACCAGTCATACCTGCTGCTTTGCTTTTGGTGAGGGGTTTTGTCACCCTTGGAAGCTGTCTGTGAAAGAATATCTTCTTGTTTTGACCGGTGAACTCTCAAGTCATGCATCCCTTGAATTGTTGTACGGTAAAATTATCTCAGGAATTTGGCACAGAAGTGTCAAGGAACCCGATCATCAAGGAGAAATTATTCAGTCTACAGCATGGGTGCAGTTTCTCACTTACAATCGCTTTTGCATCTATGTGTTACTGTTTTTCATGTGCTATAATGCACACTGCTTCCACATGGAGTCATCTTCAGCAAAGAGTAACCATTGTGAACTTTGTTCTGATATTAAATCTGCACCTCTGTGAAGGTACGTGTCAATGGGCCAGAGACAACCCCCGTTTACAAGTTCCTCAAAGCGAGTAAATCTGGATTCCTTGGGTCTAGGATAAAGTGGAATTTCACCAAGTTCTTGGTCAATAAGGAAGGGCGTGTTATTTATCGCTATGGTCCAACGACTTCTCCAATGTCCATTGAGGTTCTTTTGCATGGCTACTTATTTGTGCAAAAGAATTATGATACTTTTTTTATTTTTTAAAAAATTTCTGATTTATTTTTCTTGCTTCACTTTTTGGGCACAGGCTGACATCAAGAAAGCATTGGGAGAGACATGAGAAGGTAATCAAATTGAAAACAATTGAGGAGGTAAAGCCTTTGAGATGATCCAGTCTATAAAATCTATCAAGTTATCTGTTAAGCATCTTCTTCTTTCTTTTTTTTTGTCTCTCTTTTTCTGAAGCACAAAGTTATCTGTAAGTTATTGTGCCTGATGTTGGGGGAACTTTATATTTTGCATTCTTTTGTTTATTCCGCTCAAAGAAACAGAGGAACGATGAGAGTGAGGGGGGATATGTTATAAATTATTCAGCAATATTTTGTTTTATTTTTTTTTTTTTGGTGGATATCTTTGCTTGTTGAGAAAAGCTGGGTAAACATAGTGAAAGATGGGACACCACAGGCGTCCATAAAGCTACCACCACCATATTTTTTTCAGTCCATCGACCTCAGGATTTGAACCCCTGCTTGTAGGAGAAGAGACCTGAACGACTATTTCGATTTATATATTCGTTTGTATGCACTCAACCTAAGCAGCTCCTCGAGTGATGCATCCGCAGGACCTTGAATAAAACATTCCCTTTTTCCCTTTATTCTTATTTTTCTTTATTTTTTTTTTCCCCTTATTGATTATCGACATTATAAGGGTGTTCAATGTCAACCATCTAGTTAGCAGAGACGGAAAGTCGTCCATCTCCAACCAGTCATTGAACCTCCATTGCTCTCTCTCTAAAATCCTATCGAAGAATGATGGCCCTATTCTACTCGTCTGTTTCCAAATTTGAGATAAGGTGGCTACTACTGTAGTGGGGTCGTGGACTTGGCCCCCAAGCACCACCGTCTATTGGATAGAAATGTCGTTTGATGTATTTTTCGCACTTTTTTTCAAGCCTGATACCACCATTTCTAGAAAGCAAGTCACTCTTTTTTTTAATACTAAAAACTCTTAAATGATATATAATAAAATAACCATATTGATATCATGTAAATTATTTTTCAGCCAAACTACGCAAGACACATTGCACTGTGAAATCTGCCGAAGAGTATGTTGTGAGAAAAAAAAATAAAAAATATATATATATCAAATGAAGGAATGATATTATAAATAATGGTGCGGATGACATTTTTTTTAAGATTGACTAGGACTATTTTCGTGGGTTTTTAACTTTTATAGACATGGTGCACGTGACAACGAACCAAGGCCTCCTTCCCTGTCGATGGTTCTGAGGAGGATTTCCATTATCAGCTCTCCATCTGGTGGGCTCTATAGCAGTTAAGGGATCAGACAAAACTAAATCTTTGGTCGGTCAGCATGTCAATTTCCGTTACCTGTAACATTACAACTGCAATCTTGTCGACTTAGCGATTGGCGTTGGTTGTTCGTTCACACATTACATTGTGCGCATTCAAGAAAATATCAATGTCACTAGTAGAAGAACATTAATAGCAACTTCAACAAATGGAGACGCGGTGGGCCTAAAAAGTTATTTGTGACCTCTAAATCGTATGATTCTAGACATTGGTTTGGACTTCAAAGTTTAATTTATCAATTTGTTAATCAGAATTTACTCCCGAGTATAAATTCATATTCAGCTGAAGCTTTTTTATTGACAGTCCAAACAAAGTCCATTAATCTTATGTCAAATATCCTTCTCTAATTAACTTACTCTTGTTCCTAGTTAAGGATTGGTAGCAGCCATTATGTCAACTAATGGGCCTAATCTGATAGTTAGATGTCCTGGCTCTAGTTAATTTTGGGCGGGTTCCTGGCAACGGTTTCCATCATCAAGCCACCTTTGGATGCTGAGTACACCAAGGCTTTTGATTACCAAACCCTTAATTGTTAGCATTAGCATAATTCATATAATTTGGGTATGAAAGGGGAGACTAATTTGGTTAGTGCACAAACACAAACAAGATTAGAAGTAGTATAATTTATATGATTCCGCTTAACATGGTGGTGTATGTGTGCATGAATGAAAGGTAAATGCATCCATGCGAGACAGGGATGACCCTTAATAGCGAGAAGTGGATGGCCGGTCGTTGTCTGATTGGCTTGGCAGGGGACAAGCTAATTAGTTCTGCTTACTCTGTCGACTTTGCATGTACAGTCGGATTTGGCCCCTGGTTGCCCATTGTCCCAACCAGTGGCCAACGTATGTCACTCACCACACATTACTTCTCTCATATCCCCAAACTTCCATTGCCCTCCTCCTTTATAAAGGGCCTTAATGCCATGTCTGATGTCCCCAAAAGCACTCCAAAGCCACAATTCATCTGCAACTTACCCTTCAAAGCGAATACGCAAGTACGCAGCTTTAGCAGCCCCCAATTGAAGTCACTTAATATGGTTATACTATCCTGTTAATGATAGCAATATGGCAGCAAATGGGTTCTCGCTGAGGAGCATGAATAAGCAGAGGTCGTTGCAACGGTGTTCAAAGCAAATCCGAGAGCAACGGACTCGTCTTTACATCATATGGAGATGTACTGTTATACTTCTCTGTTGGCATGACTAGATGGGCCAATCGAGCGAGCACTTGAGAAACGGAGGCATGCTCTAGTCGGTGTGAAGCAATGGGATTATTCAATCCTTGGTTACAAACCTAACTTTAGGACAACGGAAGCTCTGATGCTGAAAGGAATCCGGTGATGCACAGCGTACAGGCCAACAGCGGATCGAGTCATGGTTTCTTTTTTTAACCAAAGTAGCAGGCACCGCATGCACAGCTTCTTTCTTTTTAATAAATGTGCTTATTGTACATAAGCCTGTCAGCTCGAAAGCCGGGGTTACCCGATTGGTTGTGTCAAACACATGTAGCCAAAGAAACTGAATAAACATAAATTGTTGCTTTCATCTCAACCTTGCAAGAAAATAATCTGAACTCACGCCTCAGGATCAACTGCTGCCATTCAGGTTAGCCCTCATACGATTAGAAAGGAAAAAAATTAAACATCAAAAGGGTAACCATTAGAGTCTATATATATATATATTTGATGTTCATTAACAGATGAGGCAAAGATATTAGAGATAAAAAACGAGACTCCAAAATATAAGTCAGGTCACAGCAACAAAACAAAACAAATCCCCTATGGATAGAACATAACTAGATCATTGCAAGTAAGGTACGTCCAAATAATATGTTCTAAATGAAGTTGATCTTTTTTACTCTCAACAGAAAGGGAGAAAAAAAAAATCCAGTAATAAAATGCTATCATAACTCCACACCCCAAAAATCTTTCAACTGAAGTTTTGATAATTTTACTTTGAACACAAGAGGAAGGAAAAGCCTCAGTAATTAAGAAAGATGAGGCAAGAGGAACGAAAATTCTTATCTACTGCTAAAGGTGAGCTGTGGAAAGCTAGCAAACTGAAAATCGGAATATGAATGTAACCCACATGAATATTATAATAAGCTTTCTTTTTTTTTTTTTTGGTTACCCCATTTACAGAGCTCAGCTTTATGTTTCTGCTTCGTTTTCAAACCATTCCCATTCCTCATCCATAGCATCTTTTCGATCTGCAACATTGCTTTCCACCTCAAGTCTGCTTCTTAGTGATTGGCCACCTACAGATGATTGGGGGCTTATTTCTTTCGGGCTGTCAGATGTCTTGCCTGTCTGAGGAATCAGAACCCCATTGGATGTCATGCCTCGCAGGGATGAGCCAGAAGAGGCTAAGATGCAACTTGTCTGGCTTGAGGAAATAGACTTGCTCAATGGAACACACTCATCAAATTTTTCTTTCAGTAATCTCACATCCTGACAGATAACAGATATTTCTCCTCTGCAAACATTTATAAAATGTAAACCATTTTTAACAGATATTCCCAAAAAGGTACCATGCAAAACAACTGAAACATATATTAGCAAACTCAAGAACCAGTAAAATGGTGCAACCAGGAGACATAGACTCACCATAAATAAGGGACCCAGTAAATACACACAACGGACAAAATTAATAAAAATATATATCTAGGGAAAATGAAGGCTTACTGCAATGCATCGACAACTCGACCTTGGTCCATGAGAAAATCACGCAACTGCAGGAGAGAAAATTAGTAAGAATCAGTATATTTTTAACCAAAACATGGTTGAGAATCAAAATATCACCCACTAAACAATGCAATCATCTAGTAGCTACCTTAGAATTTTCCTCTGCTTCCTGCTGTAAAATTTTTGACTCTTGAACCACTTTCTCCATGATTGCTTTTTGTTCAGAAAGAGCAATTTGTGCAGATTCTTCCTTATCCAGCTTCTCCTGCTCAGCTGCTTTTCTTAGTTCCTCTGCTGCAGTTTGCCGTGCTTCTAGAGTTTGATGCATCTGCATGTATGTCACATTCCAGATATATTAACCACAATAAAAAAATTCATTCATCATGGACTTAAGTAGTTGCACAAATGACAATTGCTGGAATTGTTAGGCAGAAAGAATGTAAAAAAGAAAAAATTCCAATAATACTTCAATAAATAGAAACAAGTATGGTTAATATATATATATATATTATCAAATGAATGCAATTTGGAGGAAAAACAAACAAGTTGGCTAATAAGGATACCTCATCAAGCATCACTATAGCTTTATCTCTTTCATTGGACAATATCTGAAGGCGACCCTGCAATTCCTTCATCTCAGTAGCCAGAATTGCCTTCTCTCCATAAACTTCTCCTGCATGCTGCAAATTCAATCAAAATGGGCTCAATGACCATATCACTATCTGGCAACTAATCAGCAAGTTAAAAACCCCATATCAGTGGTTAAGAGATCAACTGCAATACCATGTCATTTGCTTCCTTGGCATGTGCAAGCATCTTTTTAAGATCCTCCGCCTTTATGAGAATGTCCAGACCTCCCCCAGCAGCTTCCTCTTTGGCTTGCTCCACAGCTTTCTCTTGAAGTTCAACTTGTCTGATCATATTCATAACTGACTCCATGGCTGAAAACAATGTTTTCTGCATCATCACCCAATAAATAAATATATATTAGAATGAATTAAGAAAACCACAACACTTTCATTGTAGGCAGGCAGAAAAATTAAAAATGATCTGAAATTTAAGGTATTAACCATAAGAGTTGCTAGAATATGCAAAACCGAAGAATTTTAGTACCTTGCTGTTTTTAGCAGCTTCAACAATCTCTTCTAGCATTTCAATTTTGATATCTTTATTTGACTTTATATTCTCATATTCAGAAAGTGAGCTGTTGCAGACTTCAGTGGAATGAGCCATCACTCCAACAGCAGGTTTCTGTTGATTGACAAAATTTTCTGACTCCGGCATAATGGAGTCTAAAGATTCTAACTGAGGGTTCTTTTTACCACATCCATCATTCCCAGGACCATCAAAACCCACACATGTAACATCACCATTGAAGCTGCCATTGCAATCACCATTTTCTATTATCAAACTCACTGACATGACCTGGGAAATTTCCCCAGACTGACCTCTAATGTTCGTGTCTTGGGCTTCGCCCATTGAAGCTGGCTCATCAATTTCTATATTGGTGGATATTTGACCAGAAGCAGCATTATTTTCATGCACTGAAGCCTTAAACATAGTTTTAGATATCTGACTTGAGCTGGAATTCACATTCTTTTCTTGACATTGATGTTTTAATAGCAAAATCAATTCATCACTCTCTTTGTTTCCTTGAACCAGACTAATATCAATGTTGGGATCTCTGGACAAAACTGAGGATAGATTCTGTTCTTTGGATTGACAATTTGAATCAGAACGAGGGCTTTCATTTGCAGGATCAAATTTATTAGTGTGTTCATTGGCTGTAGATGTTTCTCCTACAGAAATGGATTTTTCCAAACTAGTCTGCTAATGCATCCTTGAACGTGGGAACCTTGTGCATTGAGATGCCTTTTTTTCAGTCAGCTGATGTGTCAACACATTGATTTCACCCTCATCTTCAGCTGCACATTGAAAACAGCAGTGTAATGAATCACAAACAAGTTAAATCAATCATAAAATTAAAGGGCTTTGAAATGCTCATAACACCATCCCAGTTATAATATCAGATAATCTTACAATAATACACTGAATCAAGGAAAAGACCAGAAAGACCCAAAAAAAAAACAAAACAAAACAAAAAAAAGAGCTCATGCATTACCCCCACCATACACTGAATTGCCAATACCAAGATCCTCTGAAACAATTGAATGTTTGGAAACATAAGGAAGGACCTCCGAAAGAACAATTTCAACAGCTATGTCAGGATCTTTGGAATGTTCAATAGCAACAGCCCTCAGAAGGCGCGAATCAACCTGCACAAGACAGTATCGTACCAGCATAGCTTCACTCAGAATTAATAACTAGACATTCATTCAGAGCATAAGATACAAAAGACACCTCATCAATGATCAATCATCCATACCAAGTCTTTTTCCCATTCATTCGGAACATACCATGGCGATCTTGATTTTAACGAACTAAGAGTAAAAGCGTTGAAAAGAAAAAAATGGATCAGTTCCAGTAACTCCCTAAGTTTTAAGAGATTAGAACAGTACCTGAGGAAACACATCCAACAAGCACCGATAAACTGAATTAAAACCCATATTTGGATAGCCACAACTCTGCACAAAATGTACAATTTTTTTTTTTTTTAGAAACGAAGAAGAAGAGACAATTACAATTAAAAGAAAAAAAAAATCAATAAATTGTTCAAAGTTAAAAAACATAGGATACAACGAATGGAAATTATATGACATAATTGGCGTTTCGGTTAAGGAATTTCCAAAAACCCTAATTTAACGGCAATCTATGATCCCATAGAATCGAACCCGCAACATAACCAAAAACAAGAAAACTTCATAAACGAATTAAAAAAAAAAAAACACCACAAAGAAAAGAAGAGCAGAGACACTGGGGTGGAGGGCTTGCTTCACCGTTAAGTAAACACCGTTACACTTCAAGCGAAGAATCTAGAATGTTTTCGGTTTTAGCGATTCGAAAATACCAGGGAATTTTGGTTGAACGAAAAAAGAAAGAAAGAATGGCGATAAATACTCTTCATAGAGTTTTCTCAGGAGCCAAACACAAGGAAATGGGAAAGAGAGCACCGACCGACCTTTGGTCTCTCAGAGGCAAGAGTTTGCGTTGGGAAAGTGCAAGAAAATTTAGGACTGACTCTTCGGGCTTATCCTATCCGATCCGGTACCTTATGATGAGAGTGTTCGCGTAAACAGGCAAGGAATCTTCGTGATCCTGGGAGATATGGCGGTTTATATGTTTATAATAAAGTATAAATAACTATTCGCGCTCAACGAGGGTATTTTAGACTTTTAACATGGAATACCTAATCACTTATTTATATATATATAACATTTGAAAAAGAAAAAAACATCCTTAAGAGAAGTTAAATTTTTATCTTAAATTTTAGAGTTTTAATTATGATAAATAATTTAAAATTTATAAAAATAATAATCATTATTTTATTATATATTTTATGATTTTATGATACTTTTAATTTATTAATTAAAAAAAGTTATAATAAAAAAAAATCGAGACATAGACGATGTGTGCATATGCAGACGGACGATAATTGATTTGTCACTCTAACTTGACCCGATCAAAAGTCAGAATTCATGAAGGCGTTAGGCCAACATCAAAACATGACATGAGATGATTTTGGAAGGGCCAAAGTTCATGTCTTACGGGAGATATTTATTTAGTACATGCTCCTACAAGGCCATCACAGCAGCAGGACAAACCAATAGACCTAAACCTTCACGTTCTGGTACGATGCACATTTGTTACACATGACCCCATCTACACTACATCGATGCGAAATATCAAGTGTCTGATGATTTGTATCTGAGAAAAGGCTGAATCTTTGTATACAAGGGGTTGATGATTGTGTTGAAATTGTGCAAATTACTGGCGAAAACAAAGGTAGTTAGTGTTGATATATTGGTTCGAGTGAAGAGGGGTTCTGGCTTCCTAATGATTTTTTTTACTATTATTTTTTTCAATTTGGTGCCAAATTATCCCAGTTATTTTAGGCTAGTTGCGTGCCCTGGAGTGTAGAGGGGAATTCATTTTTAGAGTTGGTTGAGTGGTACCTGATTTTGCTGATTGGGAAGGAAATGCACCAAAGGGTTGGGAAGTTTAGTGACTGAGAATAGTTTTTCTAATGCATTTTCAAATGAGTTCACCGGGCATTCAGGGATATTTTACATGTCACTTAAAGGGGGTGCGGAAGAATGCTACGCGGAGGAAAGATTATATAAGGACAGAGACTTGGTTGGTAGGAGATCAGCAGCTTGCAATACAGGATAAGATTGCTGAGGTATTGAAGGAAGGGGTGCCGGGAGAGAGAAGAAAAGTTGAAGCAGGGAATCAGATGGACAAGAAAGCAGCACGGATTGGGATGCACGAGATACCAGTGTCGAATAAGATAGCGAAGAATTCTTCGATTTGCGATTTTCAAAGCCAACCAAGGAAAAGGGACAGAGAATTGGTGGGTAATTATGTAGAGCAATTAAAATTTAGTGCTGGATTTTGATGAGATAGAATGAATGTACGACATTGTCTATACATATTTTGTAAGGATATCTTTGAAATCGACCTATAACATTAAAAAACATGTGTGGCCATTTTCTAAACTGCTGGCTACTCGATATTATTCAAGGGGTTGATGGATCAAGATTGAATGGTTAATTGACTTCAACTAGGTCATGTGAAACAGTGTATTTTCCATTTCTCGTATTTTGAAGTTCTTCTACTTGTTTTGGAAGTTGCAGAGGATGTAAATAGTTTTCTGGTTATGTCACCTCAGATTTTACATTTCAGCAAACAATTGCATAGTGTGTGAGTTGCTTGTATGCTGGAGTAAAGAATAAGTTGTTCAAATTAATCAACTCGTGGCCATTGTCTGCTGCATCATTTTAATGTGCAGAGGGACATACAATTTTATTTTGTTAAGAGGTCTTGAACTAAATCCTTTGCTAATCAGTCATTAATTGTTATGCTGTAGCCATGAACTTCTAGTTTCCTTCTTTAATCAACTAATAGGTTCACTAAACGCCTAGTATTTTTGTGGTGGGAAATTAAATAGAATTCCATTAGGAGTAGTATGTTACCTAACTTGAATCACACAAAACGAGTGAGTCAGCCCTGAAAATTCAGAGCCTGTACTTAGCCATGCATCAACTAACAAAGCAAGCCGCATTCTCTTAGTTATTCCTCTTATTCTTCTTTTGTTGCCTGCAAGGAAAGCATACTGAAAAAACAAGTTTTTCATGAGTGGACTAGTATAAGAAGAAGTAGAGAGACTGATACAAGATTCCTAAGAACATCCCTTTCCCTTACATTGTCTAGCGCATCCTGTAACAAGAGAGAAATAGCTGATATGGTGAGAACTGAGATACTTGCATTATTGGTTTCTGCAGCATTATTATTGCTCCAGCCAAAGACAGGTGCCGATCCAGATCCAAATCCAGTTCCACCTGAACGCCCCCTATGCGCTGCACAGTTTTCACTAGTAAGCTATGCATGTGCTGCATTGCCATACACACCACTGCCGCCTCCTTCTCCACCTGCCCCACCCGCTCCACCGGCCCTTCCTGACGTATCCTCTCATAGGCACCGGTACAGGCATAGGCATGGGCATGGTGGTCATCATTACCATGAATCACCGGCAGAGGAGAATTGTTGTCGATGGCTGAAAGAACTGGATGATGCCTGCGTCTGTGACTTGTTAATCCGTCTGCCTCCCTTCCTCTCAAGGCCGGCACATGAGTACTCTGTCTTGGTTGATGAGTCGTGCAATGTTACTTTCTCCTGTGGGGGGCTAATAACTCCATGAGCGTGCTTCCTATGCTCAACTATTTCTAGATTATCTTTTTATCTCCTCTAATAACTAGTTTGATCGTAACTATTTTCATTTCATTTCTACTGTCTCAGTTGAGTCACCTTGAAAGGCTGTAGTGCGTAAGGCCTAGGATCGTGTTACTTTGTAATGGCTCGTTGGAGCTTGTATATCTAGCTACTATGTTAAATGTTACTCGGGTCCTTGTGTTCCCCGCACTAAATATTTTGGAATTCATTTTCTGTAAGCTCTAAGCATGAGTGAACTGTTATGCATGTCATTTAATACGAGAAGGTAAAACGTGGATCATCCCAAAATGCAATACCTCGTAAAATGAAACTAAATTACCTGATTTGAAGTGATAAACGTGTTTAGTATGATTCTTGGTTTATTGAGATCAGATAACACCAATGTTTATGGGTGCACTTACAGTTTCTCTTTTCTCATGCAATCATTTGTTTTACTGGATGTTCCAACAATTGCATATGCCAGTTTTCAGGCAAAGATAGTGGAAAACAGGGAAGAAAAGAAATTCCTCTGAATTGGCTTAAAAATGACTGCCATTCTTAAAACATGTGCTTGACAAGCGAAATTAAATAAATTCCTCACAGAGAAAGCGTTATTCTTTTTTTCTATGTTCTATTCAAAACAATCACAAGGCTTCTAAGTTATTAATTCGTCCTGGGTCCGTTCCTCTCTCATCAAGTTGGTAACAGCAAAATGCCAAAGCTCTTCACTTTTCTGAAATTTTCATATAAATTTTAATTTATATCAAAGGAATAACGAGAAAAGATTCATATAGTCGACCCGGAATAATACTGTCATTTTGTATTGTTGTTGGAGGAAGCCTTATTCAGGTAGGAGACTACTACTCCTTCCAAGGAGATTTTCTCTGCAGTTATCAAAGCTCCTCTGTCAATGAAGTTCTGTAATGGGTTTGGCGTGTTTGGATTGGAATCAATATTGGTTATCTTTATATAACTAAGATCAGATTAATGATCCTGGATCAAACTACAAGCCATCTTGATATCTTTAATGATGAAAATGAGATTCATGTTGCTTTTGTTCAATTCAAATTTTGTTTCCAGGTATTCCTTCCTAGTTCTTACCAAATGCAGGTTGAAAAGCAATTCAAACATGGCCGTGGCACCAACAGATCTACATGTTATCTAGGTTAGCTGCATGGATTGATTGCTTGAGCAAAATTAGCAAAGAAAACAACCGTGACATTATATTCTGGTTTTTGCTACCAAAAGGAACAAAATATAATGCTAATGGACTTTAACGTAGAGAGGTCTGTTCTATAAACCAGGATGGGGAAATTGGTTCTGGAAAATGGTCGTGCACTAGCAAGAATGACTAGCATTGAGATAAAGGAGAACCTACCATTTGACCATTTTGTTTTGTGACTAGCTTCCTAACTTCCTTCCAGACAGTGATGACTAGTCGTGCACCCCTTTTAATTTTAAGGTTCATCATCCTCAGGAAGTGGTTAGGCAGTTAAAGCATCATTTCATAATGATTTCTTGTAAGAATCGTGGAAGTTAAAAAAGGGCTCAAGGAAATATTGTATTGGCAGAATTTCAAACACAAGAAAAGACAATGTTCAGCTCAGGATAGTAGCATAGACAAAAATTGCAGCCCCAGGAAGTGTTCATAATTCCATCAGTGTCTTTTTACATAGACATTGAGATGCAAGGAACTTGGCCATGTTTCTGTTATTGTTAGCAACGCTCACAGAAACTTCAATAGGAGCAAGTTTGGTGGATCCCAATATTCCCACTAGGAACTTTCATCAGCAAGTAACCTAAATTAGTCATCACGGGAAACGAGTGCCACAACTTCAACCATTCAGAATCTGCACTTTTACACAATTTCAACTAGAAAAATAGCTTCACACTGTCGATCTCCTCTCTTATCTTTGTTTATCCTTTCAAGAATTATATATGACTTAACTAAAATGAAACAAGAAGATCATGATCACAACACAAGATGTATATATAGCTTAGCAAGACTAGAATTGAATCAGATGCTAAAGGCCTATTGAACTGTTCATATTGTGGCATACTGCAAATAGAAATTGATGCAACGTACGTAGCTCAAATGGAGAAAATCGATGTTATTAGATTCACAATTTCAGCAGTTTTCTTGTTACTTTTGCCGGATGCTAACTGCCAGCAGCTGAGGGCACCTCATGATCCACGCCCTCTCTGCGTCTCTCAACTGGCACTAGTGAACTACGCATGCGCGAGGGTGCCCCTATATGCTCCTCCTTCTCCGCTCTCTGCCAATCTCTTCCCGACCAACTACGGTCATGGACATGAGCATGAAGGCCATGGATTATCTGTGCAGGATGACTGTTGCCGGTGGCTATACGACGTGGACGATGAATGCGTCTGTGAGTTGCTGGTTCACCTGCCACCCATCCTTGAAAAACGCGCCCATAATTACACAGTCATCGTTGGTAGCTCCTGCCGAGTCACCTATTCATGTGGTGGACGGAAACTGTGACTCGCAACTAGTTTCCTACTTATATATACATTGCAATATGCATTTTTTTTCCGGTTTGCTATCTTGTTTTATGTCCAACTGAAACTTGTATCTCTTAGCATGCATGAACACTATCCAACGTCGCCATTACATGAATAAAATAGTTTAATCTCCTAGCTCAGCAGAACTCTGGACTTCGGATGGCGAAATAAAAACTGAAATAAAATGGACGACAAAAGGGAAAGAAGAAAGCAACTTTTGTGGTAATAAACATTCCTCGAGTCTTGAGACGCGCAGTGTTGGATAATTACGTAGATGGTGTGTTCATGTTTCCTGTTTGTTTCAATTTCTGCCAGGGCTAGCTCAAATTTTTTGAGTTCCTCTAGCCATGAGGAAAATGTCAGCAGTTTTAATTTACAACCTGGATTCATTCATAAAAGGCCAGAAATGGTCGCCTAGGAACTTCTTCAGTGATACGTTGGGGCGTCAATGCGTAAAATTGATTACAGAACATCCACAGCTGCGGCATAACGAAGGATCAACCCCTCGATAGACCCTTTAGAGCTTTGAGCAGACTGTAATCAAATACTTATACTGAACATTATATTCTAATTCATTTCGGCCAATTTTCTTTTTCCCATGTTGGCTCTAATTTTTATTTCAGTGTGGCCTTATTCCCTTTTACATCTGTGATGAAAGAATATCTTTTTGGAATTCCATTCAACAAGACAAAAGGAGACCCATTTGTCCATAGATTATCTTAAGAAACTTGTGATGGTCACCCATTGACAAAAAGTTTTTTATTCTGGGTCCTCTTCAGAACTTATTTATCACACCTTGCATTTCGGCTTCTTGTATATTTTGGAACTTTCCCCGTTTGAAACTAAACCGCACGCCTCACAGCATCCTAGTATATGTCAGAACCTCTTTATTTGTGTTCGTGGAGGTGCAAAATCTATCCACATATGCATGTTAACAATGCCCTTTTCTTCTTATTCCCCGAGATTGATAAAGCTAACAAAGAAATTCCGTACCAGGAGGGGCTCACATTGAACTTGGGAGGGCCTGTAATGCAAGTCGGCAAAGAGAGTGCCACTCATGTTTCTATCTTGAATTTTTGCTTTTTAAGTAGGTTCTGATTCCCAAAGCATTTCATTCCACGGCATTTGCGCGCATTGAGATATCATTTCATATTGCTGGAATCGAATGGCCTGAAAATGACAATGATTCTACACGAGAAGGGACCAACAAAATGCTTGCCGTGCACTTTCTCTGTCTCTTCATTTTTGTTATAGTGCACCCCACAAGAAGTTCTAGTGTGCAGGCAAAGACTTGTCCGCAAACCTATATAAATCAAATAATCTATCAATTCAAAAAAAAAAAAAAAAAAAAAAAAAAAAGGCCAATGAGAGTCAATTAAACGAATTTTTGAGTTCTTGCATGGATTTTCTTAAATTGCCAAAGTAAGATGCTAAGGATCATGTAGCTCAACTGGGTGGTTGAGGATGACTTTGAAGTTCAAACCAACTTGGAAATCCCTCCCCACATATTTGATACTTGGTGAGATTTTGATTAGACAACAGAAGCAGAAAGCTGCTTATGCTAGGAAAATAAAATCCTGCTTTGTAGCGCTTCCTTTTGAATTAGCTTCATGGGTCAATCTTCTCACCTTTGTTCACTCATATGGGGAACAGTGGTCACAAGGAATCTTGTGGCCTCCATGTATTCGTTACGCGTTTGATATCCTAAATCCAATATTTAGTATTTAGCGGATTGGATCTCGATTGGTTCGAACAACCGAATTGGTCGATATCTACCAACGTGTGGCGCGTACTAGTAAATTTATGAGAATGTTATCTTACTGGATATTACCAATTTTATGTCTGGCATAATCGGTCTAATACTTTTTTATTATTATTATTATTTTCAATTGAATTCCATATATATATATAATATAATATTTAAACTTAACTTTCCAAATTAGAAAATGTTTATTATACTGGTCAAAAAACGATGCCTAAAAAAAGTTTGATCTTTGCCGCGTGATTCTAAAATTGAAGTGACATCGAATCATGTAAAGACAAATGATTGCAGGTAATTTATACAAGCGTTCGGTTGATTTGATTGACCATATATATATATCAACAAAAGAAGTTAGGGAGGGACCCACGAATAAATGTACGGAAATCAACGGCATTTTCGGTACGGAAAAACTCTTATATTAAATATACCCATTTTTGGTTCAAATTCTTGATAATTACTAATAAGAAATAGAAGCTGTCTCTTATACACATCTATATCAACAAAAGAAGTTAGGGCTGTCTCTTATACACATCTAGATGTGTATAAGAGACAGGAATAAATGTACGGAAATCAACGGCATTTTCGGTACGGAAAAACTCTTATATTAAATATACCCATTTTTGGTTCAACTTCTTGATAATTACTAATAAGAAATAGAAGATGAATTTTATTTATCCAACCCATCTCTATATACTTTTTTTTTGAAATTTCATTTATGATCGAGGGTGGATATGAGGGTGAACAAAATTTGCTTTTTCCACGAAGGGAACCACTCAATAAAGGATCATATATTTTAGGTAAGTATTCTTTTTTTGCTTTATTATTACACAATCTAATCTTTTTTTCCAGTATATGTATAGGAAAAACGCTTTTATCTAAAATAGTTTTTACTCTATTCACTGGCTAATTTCACTAAACAAGTGCTTCTTTTTTCAGACAAACCCAGAAGGGGGGGCCTTTAGTAATATGCTTGTTTGACAAACGGCTCAAATTGGATGACAACAATTAGACGCTAAAAACTTTGCGAGTTGGTAACCCATGCATATTGAGTGGTAAAGCTCAATGCTTATGCAAGGCATTGAGCAATGCAATTTTTGGTGGGTGTTCCCAAAGGAACTGCAGGGACCATATTGGCAATGACATTACTGTAAAGGAACTGCCCCACGATGGCAGTGCTTGGTCCCACCACAAGCTCTTGCCATGCCCCGTCGGCCTCCTTGCCACTCTTACAGAAAGCTTCGGTGGCATGAATCTGATGAATGTTCCACCCTTTAATGTTCCTAAGCCGATGAATTTTCTCCAATTGACGACGAGTCAAATTGCAAGTGTTGTTTTTGATCTCCTGCACTGCTTCATGGAGTAGTCTAGCGCAATTTTCTTGTTCCAAATCTGATTCCAATTTTAAGTACCTGTCCAACTCCGGGACTCCAATTGACCTCCTGATTCCCCTGGAATAATCTGCATTTGGTTCAAAAAAATCCCTCACCTCATCGACCATTCCTCTACTAACCATCTGATCCACTCGTTTGGACACGAACCTACGCAGCACAGGCATTGACACATCCACCCAAAGAAAGCAACAATCATACTTTGATCGGAATCTGGAATCTTCGTCGTCCACCAAGGCCTCAATGAACGAATTGGAACCTCCAACAATGACTGGAAGCAAGCCTCGAGTCGAAATTGACTCAACGGCTAGGGAAGCCAAGTCACGAAAATTTGCAGCAGTGAAATCCGCATTAGGATTAACTACACCTAACAAGTGGTGAGGGACCCCGGACTTCTCTTCTTCAGTAATCTTGTTGGTGACTATGTCAAGTCCCCTGTAAACTTGCATTTTGTCTGAGTTTACGATTTCTGCTGGGAATTGGGTCGCAATATCGATGGAGAGACGGGACTTGCCGGTTCCGGTTGCCCCCATTACGATCACAACCTTCTCCTTTGGACACTTCCGGCTTAATATATCCATTTTTTGCGTACCAGGAGGAATGTTGAGCGCATGACGTGCTTGTTGACACACAGACATGGACAGTTTCATGATGAGTCTCTAAAATAAGCAAAATGAAAAAAAGGGGTTCGATTAATATACATGTAGCCTGCATAGATAAAGGCTTTTCTTTTCTCTTTTCTTTTTTCAAAAAACACAAAATCTTCATAAGATTTATAAGTTAAAACAAAAGGAAAATATGGTATCTGCACAAGTTAGACGACGAAAGATGTCTAAAAGATTGGCAAACTCACCTTCTCCTTAGTGGTACCAGGGATGTGGGGAGTCGAACAGATTGGCAAGATGTCTAAAAGATGTGTTCTTACCTCTCGTGTATCACCACAGAGAAAGGATGGAATGTGTTGCCATTTGAGGGATCTAAAGATAACTGGAAGATGAAAGTTCAGACTTCAAAATAGTATCACTTAATTCCTTCCAAAGTTCAATCTATTACACAAGTTATGAGCTGGTGTGTATATATATAGGCTTGTACAACTTGATCTATTGGCTTATTGCATATGTAGTCGGAATTAATTATAGTCAACTTGTAAATAAGCTCCACAATATTCCCTTACAATTACTTGATTTGTTCCATTCTTATTATTATTTTTTCCTTGTATTGGAAGTGGAACAATACAAACTATTAAGTATTCTTTTTATTTGGTCTAGCTTTAATTATATATATAATTACTGCTGGTTTATGCCGATATAGGGAAAAAAAGAGAGAGAGAGAGAGAGAGAGAACGATTGGAATACTATTCAATAAGGCAAAAAGGATCCTTCTTTAATTAGTGCTTCGGTGCTACTATTCATGGTGAGCAGTTTTCCTTTCATTGATAGAATTTATTATTATTTTTTTTTTTTTTTTTTTTTTTGTTAAGAATTCAGCTGCTTTCCATGCACAGACCATTGAGCCAGGCAAGATTAAAAGTTCTCCGAGAAAAAACTGCCCACACGATCCAACTCTGGCTGGGTATAAATCTCATCTCGAATGTTGATACCTTGTAAATTTGCTTGAGTCTAGAAATCTCAATTCCATTATGATGATGAAAGAGCAAAGGACGGTACTGTGCTATTCATTAGGTTGGAAATTAATTGCAAAATTTTCACAAGAAACTCACTGAAAAATATACAATATCTTGAGAAAAATTTGTCCATAATTTAAGTTTTCAGATTTTAATTACTGATTTTTAATTATCATAATCAACACATAGTTTGAGGAAAATTATATTAAAAAATTACCTAATTTTCACCACTCAAATATTTTAAAATGTAAAAATAATCTTTAATATTTTTTGAATGATATGTCAAACAATAATTTATTACAAATTCTAATCTCATAATATACCTTTTATTGTATTATGATTCTTAAATATCATAATGATATAAAAAAAAATTTATTATTTTATTTTTATCTATTTAAAATGTTGTGTGGCCAATTCAAAAAAAGATAGTTAAATCAATAATTTTCAATCATTACAATCATCGTAAAATACGAATGAAATCATATTAAAAATTACTCGATTTTGACAGCCTCATTGGAGTCGATTATATTGTATATGCCATGAGAGTCAAAGTGGGGACTGAAAAAGGTTGAGGAGTGTGTCCTTGTTTTGGCAGTCCCCGGTGAAGGTTGTAACTTCGTAACTTATAGTTGTGTCAGGTCTACTGCAAACTCCAGACAATAAATTGCTCAGAGAGAGAGAGAGAGAGAGAGAGAGAGAGAGAGAGAGAGTATTTATTTTAAAAGGATGATGCCCTTTCGCCCTTTCGATGGCTGAGATGCGAAATTTTGGTAAATCCTTTCTCTGGAATTAGTGTAGAGAATTCTAAGTTTTGGGATTTATAAATTTTCCCTTTTTCTTTTAGATGATAAAAAGTTAGAAGTATAAAATTCATAGAATCTACAATCTCGTTCATAAAGCTAGAATTTTGAATTCCAATTCAAGATCACTGACAGATAATTTATTCTGAATTTAAAATAAAAATTTAAAAGATTGTTATTGAGTTATTTTCTGACTCTTTTGTATTATTGTGATTAAATTAAAAAATTATATATGTTGGCTTTTAATAAATTAATTTTTTTTATCCTTTTCAATAAATATTTTGTAAGAATTTAAGAACTTACGAATTACAAAATGATAGAAACAAAAGAAGGGCTATAGCAGCAATCATTTCGACAACTCGGAAGCTTTTTTTTTTTTTTTTTTACCTGTGCCAATAAATGTGAATGTCCTTTAGCTGAAGAGCCTTTCCATGTGAGAACAAAAAACCCCTAGCACTCAAGTCAACGATCACGAAGGGACATTTGACCTGAATCAATTCTAACGAAAAGAAAAGGTGGGGGGGGGGGAGATATCGGTGGCGTGAAAGTTGACGAGGAGGAGCCTTTTCTTCGTCATGGACTAGACTTATTGTGAGCGTGACGTGCCCATTAACCTATTGCTCCACTACTACAAATGATCAAACCCTATTGATGCAAATTGGACCTATCGAAACTACTCTATCTATTAGTTCTTGTACAATGTCTAGAGAGGGCGAATGGATTTCGTTCTCCAAGAATAAGAAATTTCATGTCTAAGCCACTGACTAGCAATGCATGTTGATGATGAGGAGCGAAGACCAACACCAAAAACCTACACCAATGATGACTTGTCGGGATTTGTCTGTTGTTTTTTCTCGATGACTTTGCTAGGACCATATCTACAAACAGTGGCCTATCGTCCATTATTGCACGGCAAGTTGTTTTCGCCAGATGTTCATGTCGGAGCTTCGCTTGCTGTGACACGGACTGCATTTTTTTTGGCTGGCCACTACTACTAATAGTTCCACAATCACTTCCGGCACCCCCCCCCCCCCCCCAAAAAAAAAAAGAAAAATGCACATATGTGCACGTGAAAACTACGTCCAACACACCGTCTTTTGTTTGACAGAAGGAAAGACTGCCATTCTTGATTACAATTAAATTTACTGACATTTGACCAAGTGCATGACTATTGATGTGAAAAAAATACAAAACACGGAGATGAATTGAAATCATCATTTGGCTCAAGTTGCAATTTCATAATTTCGACGCATGGATGGATGATTAGCAAGAGTGTGTGTGTGTGTGTGTGTGTGTGTGTGTGTGTTTTGGTTAATAGAATGGAAAAACAAAGAATGTGTCCTACAGTCCCGCTAGAAAAGATTGAAGTTCAAGAAATTCTTAGATACATCTCATTCTTAAATATTGTGCACCAAACCAATAATAATTTGACAGATTAAGAGAGAGAGAGAGAGAGAGAAAAAAAACACATATGTAACAGAAAAGGGAGCTGATGACCACCCAACAAGGAAAGAAAAGAGAAGCAGAAATTGATTCAGGGCATGGGCTTGGAAAGCCTATTATGCAATGTGATCATAGTGTGGCCCAATTAGGAGTTTTGAAGGGCCAAAAAATAGTAATTAAAGGCCCAATTTGTTTGGATGAAGAACTGAGTGCAAAAGCGGCCAGAGGTAGAAGATGGTTAGTTTGGGCTTTTATGACACTTGAAATGGGCACGCAGTCCAACTCCCATCTGCGGGAGAATTCGGGTAACGCCTTCTGGCTTTTCAATTTTCTTTTCTTTTCCTTGCCCCGGTGCTTGGTGTTGGTGGGTTCCACAGTCACAAAAGCAAAACGAAACGAAACGGTCGCAGACAAGAACGATGCCAATTGGTCGTGTGATAGGCGGAAGCAGAAGAAGAAGATCATTTGTATGTTTTTCACTGTCACTCTCGGTCCGTAGCTGCTTTATTTGCTAGAAAGATTAGCAAATTTAACCTGATAAGATAAAACTGCAAAGGGGCACGGTAAATTCAGAGGAGGGTAAATCTGGCAACCGTGGGCGGTCTGAGGGTGCGATCGTCGCTGAAGCCGGAGTCAGGCCTTGGCAGGGACGACGACGATGACGCCGACGTAGTCAAGTCCTTGAGGCGATGGCGCCGGAGAGTTCTCTCGTCGATCTCGGTGGTCTCCTTCACCCGGACCTCTGCATTGCGATCGGCTCTCCTGTTGCTTCTCCTCGGCGCAGTCCTCACCGCCTTCATTTCCTTCCCTGTCGAGAAGGCACGTCAGTTTCACAGTTTTCCCAATGCTCCTCCTTCTCAGTTTAGGTTTTCGTTATTTCTGTGGTTTTTTTTTTCTTTTTCAGTTTTATCATATATTATATATGTAAATTGCCTTTTGAAAAATGTTTATTCGGTGACTTTCCGATTATTTCTTTGAATTGATTCAAACTTGTGCTATTTATGTGCAGATGTTGAAGGATCTTTTATTATGGATTCAGCGGGATCTTGGTCCTTGGGGACCGCTTGTGCTGTAAGTGTCTTCACTGGTATTATGACCCATTACCTTCATATACGTAAATGTACGTGTGTGTGGGTGGGTGGGTGGGTGGGTGATTGTGGGTTTACTGACTTACCAATTAATTGGAACCACACACTTCTGAATTGCATCATTAATGGGTTTACTATGCTTGATAGAAGTGACTTCCACGATACATTGGATTCTTTTTTTTTTGTTTTTTGCCTCTGTTTTTGTTTTTAATCTAACTTTGCATTTGATGCTGGAGAATCACTTTATAGTGTCATTTATGAGTGCATCACAACTGTTTGTTGTATGGAAATCTCTTGTATTTATCTAACCTGTCACTTCTTGGAATTTTGAAGGGCTCTAGTGTACATCCCTCTCACAATCTTGGCAGTTCCTGCTTCAATACTTTCGGTAGACTTTCAGCTCCATGCTTTGAGCTAATTCTTGCTTTGTAATGTCATCTAGAGCAGCTTTTTCTCCTTTGTTAGCAATCTTGAGGCTATTGACAGAAAGAGTGAAAATTGTTTTGGTTCATTTTGTTGATTCTCCTCTTGGAAAATGTGACAATATTTTTTTTTATATTGTAGGTTGGAGGCGGTTATCTTTTTGGGCTGCCTGTGGGATTCGTAGCTGATTCTTTCGGTGCCACAATGGGTGCAACAGCTGCATTCTTTGTTGGTAGAACGGTGGGCTTTCTTCAATCTATGATAATCCCCTTCTGTGTGCATGAGCATCTTTGCCATTAGTGTATGCTTGCTTTCTTGCATGTGAATGTATGAGTCTTTTCATGATGATCGAACTGCAAATGACTTTTAGCTTGCATGCAAGTCTGAAGCTTAGTTATTGTAATGCAGATTGGAAGATCATATGTCATGTCAAAGTTGAAAAATTATCCCAAATTTCAATCTGTTGCCATTGGTGTTCAGAAATCTGGCTTTAAGGTAAGTTACTTTTACCTTGTTCAATTCATTGTGCATTGTAATTTATAATTTAATGGACAATTATAATATTGTTAGATTAATTTTACATCCATGTGTTCTTATTTCTAATTTGCTGTAATTGATTAACTTGGGCCAATATTAATGTGAAGAAGATGAAGAAAGAAGAGTTTTCAGGACTAAGAAAAAATATTTACACATCACTGATTGATATGACTGTCAAATTAGTTATACTATTGGTTGCAACTGTTTCTGTGGCTCAAACCCATGACCATGAGCTCACAGTGGACGCCACTGATTGATGCAAATGCCAAATTAGGTATATTATGGGTCGGATGGAGACTATTTCCACGACTTGAACCCATGACGACCAGGTCACAATGAAGTAAGATTTACCATTACACCAATGCCCACCCTTCATACTTGCGAAACATAGAATTACCAAAAATCTTATGTTGAAGATTTCAGATTTTAATCAATTAGATGCATGAACCTAACAGGTAAATGTAGTCAACTAATAATACCTGTGAATCTGGACCTTCTCTTTAGCTTATACTTGTTGACTGCCAAAGTTAAAACAAATGTATCCATGCTGTGTAGCCTTTAGATTTTTTCCGCTTCTTGATTTCCTTGAAGATTCAAACACTCTTCGGTTCCTAAAAGATTAGATTATGGAAAATCTTGTGTGAAAAGGAAGCCTAATTCTGAAAGTTGACAATCTTTATGCTATGAAGTGAATGCATTAGCTATTACAAGAAATTCCATCTGAGGATATGTTCTTATACTTTTGGGTAAAGTTTTCCTGTTGCTTGGTTATTCTCTTTGGATACTTTATGGTGCATCACACATGAAATACAATTTTTTGTGAAATTCCTGATTTTCTTGTTTTGGTTTATTCAACAGATTGTTTTGCTGCTTCGGCTTGTTCCTTTACTTCCATTTAACGTGCTGAATTATCTCCTTTCTGTGACTCCTGTTCATGTAGGGGACTTTGTGCTGGCATCACTGTTGGGAATGATGGTAATGATTATTCATGACCATTCTAATTTTTTAGTTTTGTCTGTTACTGTCACTCTTTGGCATTGATCAACTCCTAAAGTTCTCATTGTGATACCTTTTTGTACTGGTTCATTGTCCTAGTCATTTGGTGTTTAGGAATTCAGCATTTTTAGCTGGCATATTAGTGCATCATTTTTTATGACTTCAACTTTGGCAAATAAATATATTCATCATCACATTTTGGAACTCTTGCTTTTTGTATTATTGGGCACTTGTCAACTAGAACCATTTAAATGGGTTAGTCAGAAGTTCGATTTCCATTAATAAAAGGGAAAAAATAATAATAAAGAAAACATGATCAGTATGGTTTTGGAGCAAAATATTGCATGGATATTTGTTTTGGCAGCCAAAACTTTTAGTTAAAGCCCATAATCTCTTCTTTGACTTTGCTGGTCAAAATATGATTTATTTCTTTTTTTATGATGCTGCCAGCAGACCTATGTTCTGTGCTCTGTTGGTCAAATTGATAGCACACTGGTTTTATTCGAACAAATTGGTTTCAGATAAACACTGAGCTGCTGGTTTGTTGCTTTTTGCAGCCAGTCACATTTGGTTTTGTCTATCTTGGAACAACACTTAAGGATCTCTCTGATGTGACACATGGATGGCATGAAGTTTCAAAAAGTCGTTGGGTGAGTGCTCCTCTGTCACTTTCTTGGGCATAAGCCATAAGTGCCAGAGTTTCAAGAACAATGATATCAAGTTCGCATTTTTTTTTTCTTAAAAAAAAAAATTTGAAATTGAAATTTGTCTCAAAGTAGAGTTTTGTACATTATATTCTGTTTTAATCTCTTAAATCCTTGACATTTACTTTTGAATGAAGGTAGACATGCTCAGGGTATAGAGAACAGTTACATATTTAGATTTTGTTAAAGAAGTGGATCCTCGCGTTTTTTAACATGACTGGATGCCATTGCCACCAGCCACTAGTCTGGTGTTAGAGTAGCTGGACTCTTAGTTCCAGTAACTAGGCTTCTATCCTGTTACCAACAGATAACATGGCTAGATGCCATTGCATTAGCTTTAGATTTTGAGGAAGTTTTTAAATTTGCATCGTGTTCCAGTTATCCTTTTTAGGATATTTTGCAACAACTTTCCTGTCTTGCTCTCACATGTAGTGACATTTTTGGCTGCAGGTGTTTGTGGTCGCAGGCTTTTTATTGTCTGGTGAGTTGCCTTTGATCTTCATTTTGTCACTTCGCTTCCCGCTCATGCAGTTTCCTTGAAATGTTTTGAAACTCAAGTGGGACTTAAATACTTGCCAAGACAATCTTGACTTGAATCATATCCTGCTGGTTGAAACTGATTTATCATGGAACCAGATTCTTTGAATCCTATATAGGGTATTAGGATAAAAATTCCATCTGTTATGGCATAATAGCATGAGTTGATGTTAATGAGAGAACTTAAGAAGATACAGAAGTGTGTTCAAATGAGTTAATGGAAGACATTGAGCTTAAATTCCTTTTCAACTTTTGTTGTATTTTGAACTACTAGGTCATTCTCATTCTTCTCATTTGTATGTGTCAATGGAGGACACTCATTTTAGACAAGTCCAACTTAAAATCTGTCCAATTTGAGCATGAGTTGATGTTAATTCTAGGATGTTACATTGATCACGACTGCAGGTTGCATGTATGGCAATAAATGTTGTTAACCTGAGTGCAATTACATATAGAACTTGAAATATTGAATCGCTTAAGAACTGAAACCAACTCCTCAATTAGTGCTGCGACAAAAGCAAAAATGTCATAACAATCCCATGCATAAAACTGAAGGCTGACTTGCATAATTTTCTGCAATCTAGTAGAAAACTTCCAGGTATTTTTCCTCCTCGTGTTGTACTGATTTTCACATTGATGCCTTCGCTTGGTGGCAGTTATTATGATATTTTGTGCTGCAAAAGTTGCAAAGGCCTCTTTGGAGAAGGCACTTGCTGAAAATGCTGAAATAGACACCATTCTGAGGCCATCAATGCTACCCATTGTTGCAGATTCACCCTTGGATTGCCATAACCCTCTCATAATTAAAATAGATTCAATGAGAGAGGATATTGATAAATAAATTTTATTTCTATTAGATTCTTTTCCTCATTTACATTGGCTAATTTGTTTACATGGGATTTAGTTATCTGCAGTACAGAGTGTAGAAGAGCAGAAAGTGAAAGGAGAGAAGTTTTCGTCCACATACTAATTTTCATGTACATAATGCATCCACGGTTTGATGATAGGCTATCTCTTTAATCGACAGTGTTCAGTTTAGTCAGAGTTGTTTGTGGTCCTCGTTTATTTTCATTAGCTGGTTGTCTACAACTGAGTTTTCATAAATCAGTAGGGAAATAAAGGCATCGTTACTGGAGCTTAACCGGCCGCCTACAATGATATGTTGGGGGAAATTCAAGGTGGGAGAAATTCTCTTCTTTCCATGTTCATGCCTGCAGGTGACCCTGCGATGGATTGTTGATTTAGGAGGATGATCTCTTGGGCCATACATGGTGGAAATTTTCGGTTACAGATCTTGCTTTATTATCGATATTGGAAGAATCCTAGAAGTCTAATTTCCTATCAATGCGATGGAGTCCCATCTCAGTTTTTTTAAAGGCTGGAACTCTAATTTCGTCTTGGGTCATTTCTCGATTAATCCAATATGGGTGCATTTGTGAATTCTTGTGCAAGGGCATATATTCGTGTTGAGCATTAAAAGTAAAATAGAAGCATACTTACTTTAGTTCAAAAAGAAAACTGATAAACATAAATAAGACTCTCCCAACTTCCATTCTTTCAATCAGTAAGGAAGGCCATAAAATAAATGTCGAACCAGTAACATCATTCCCAGCATTCTAGGCGTGTAGATCTCTTGTTGAGTCAAGTGGCAAGAGAGAGAGAAAACAACGAAAAGAAACAAGTGAGGCCGAGTTAGAGGAGTCTTTTGCTGGAGAATGAGCCATCAGGAACCATTACAAAGTAGGAAAAAAAGATTCAGCATGGAACAGGGCAATACTTAGGTGGATATGCCAGCATAGCTTTGGGCAGCAGATAATGCTTGTTGCAACCTGTCAGCCAAAGCCATGGGCATCAGGAACAAGCCCTTTCTCTGAAGTAACTTGGTTGCAGCCGGTGGATTTGCATCAAGCAACTTTCCCATTATCTCTTCAAGAGGTGCATTTGACATCTTTTCATGGACAGCATAATGGCCATATCCCTGCGATGTAAATTCATGGGAAATTGATGCACAAAGAGAGAGAACACAATGAAATTGGGGTTCAATACTTCCAAAATCATCGTGCATTAGCTTCATAGCAGTAGTTCAATCATGGTTCATACCTGGAGGAAAAGAAGAGGAAGAGCAGTTGATTGAGCTTTCAATCTCCTCTGAGTTAATTCCTGCACAGTACATTTTCCCCTTGAACTCGTAATTTCTTCAACTGATTTTTATTTTTATATTTTCGTTTCTCTGAATGGCCAGAGGTAACATAATATTTGAATTTGTGCCAGAATTAACTCCAGGGTGAAAAACTTTAAGCACATAAACAAGAACCTACCCTCATTTGAAGCTGCAGATACTTGATGTGATCGATAACTTCATCCAGCACAACTGCTTGGCTGCCCTGCAGTATGAAAATAACCAATGAGATGGATCAACATTGGGATCCAACAGACCAAAAAAATAATGGCCCTTAAGGTAAGTGTCCAAACAGAGTGAAGAATAAACACAGAATATAAGCATCGTACAACATAAAATGTTGCACTCGTACTTATTTGTGTTTCCTATAAATGTTCACATATATTGCACTTTCTGATGACAAGGTCTTTAACAATCATACTGAAATGTATACCTCTACAGAGTGCGGAAGCAGTTCTTGCAGTGCCTTGAGAGCAATTCTTTCCCTATGTTCCTGAAGTAAGAAATAGAATATCAAGAAGAAGAAAATGCATTCAAGCAAGAGTCCAAAAAAGTCCAACCAAACCAACTACAAAAGCTACTGTTAAGATAAAAAGAATAGGCAATTGCAATAGATGCAAAAGTGATATGATCATAAAATTAGAAACGATCAGTACTAGGACACAGTAATTAATATATGTAGTTCTTTGAATGAGTATCCTGCTTACACGATCAGTTTTAGTACGTTTGTCTCTTGATATGTCATGCTGTTTCGACAGAAAAACAGATGGAGCAACCGTGACTCTTGGATAAATCTGGGAAAAATTACTAAAACCTTTGCTTGGCTCTTCTGTCCATGAATTCTGGATCTGCAGCAACATTACTCAATCAGATTGTCACTGAAAAGTTCTGGATTAGATCACTATGGTTGAATGATTTCTTGAGAACAATGGCCTGGAGATGATGAAAATAGCAAAAGAACCTGACCTGATCTTGGCCTTTATGCTGTGAACTTTCAAATTTGTTCTCTGGTTCTCCTCCATAATGTGGTTGTGGACATCTTGCCTATAGAACACAATCACAATATTATGTATTGGAGCTACTAGAAAACATATTGACCCCATTACTACTTATGCCAGTAACAGGAAAGGCTAATGAATAATGAGAAAAGCTCAATCCCATCATCTACTAATTAACATATCAGAAACTGAAAAGTCCTTACATTTAGCAAAGCTGCATAACCGTCACTGCTGAGCAGATGAAAATATGGCTTCCATTCCCAAGAATCCATGTCAAGTGTAGAATCAGCAGGCTTAAAACCACAAGCAATACCTGGAGTATTGTACTGTAATGCTCTTTGTGCATCGCAGACCCCTTCAACAACATGTAGGCTACCAACAGGTGGAGGAATGCTGCCCAACACGTCACCAGCAGAACCTTTTTCAAGGAATGTTGAATTTTCAGTAAGAAACTCAAAATAATTTAGTGGTGTTTTTGGGCAGCAAAACCATTGAGGTGAAGTCAGAGCATTAGGCTGACGCTCAGTGCTGCCATCTGCTGTAACAAGCAACTGGTTAGGATCATCTCCAACTCCATAAGTAACATCTCCAATATTCCCACTAAAATTGAATGACATCAGCTTTTGAGTGTTGCTGTAGTCGCTTTGTTCTTCCATGCCGACAATCCAAAACTACAAAATGATAAAATAAACAAAAGTGGCATATGTATTATTTAATGCTAGAACTCTCCTCAACACATGACTCAACAGCATTAAAGGATCAGAAAAGATTGGCTCCAAGTAGATAGCATTCAAGACTTTAAATCGGTTGCTCTCAACACTGACATATTTAACAAAACAAAGACAACACAATAATCGAAAAAAAAAATTATACTCCCTTAAGGAATCAAGAAAAAAAGAAAGAAATGGACTTGTTTGGTTCAATCTGAAACATTAGTAGGAAATATAACCACTTTAGTCATTTGAAAGTGGTGAGCCGCAGGCTAAAGGAGAGAGACACTTACAGAAGGGAAACAGAAATGAAAAGGGTGCGATTTGAAGGCAAGCTGGAACCAGTCTGGATAATTAAACTGTAGTTTTGCGGAATGACTAAAGTCCAGAACTCTACAAGCAAAGTAAATTATCAAGAACACAATCAATCATCAAGTTCTGTTGTGAAGAACTAATTATCTTGAAAATGCAGCTTGCAGAAATATTGTGGAATGTGGATGCAATGGATAAGTGAAGTCAACAATTACTGAACACCAAAGACCTTAGATCAAGGTTGAAACATTCAAAAACGACATGTTTTACGATCAATCAAATTTTTGCACTTTATGCAGTCCCAACATCAGAAATGCATATTCGTTCAAAAAAAAAACTCAGAAATGCATTAATCCATGAAAATATAACAAAGTAGCATTCAACAGAAATGAAACAATCTACCATCTATCTAAGAATACGCAAGATAAATTAAAAAAATCCACATGGGTCCAATCACAGAAAAAGAACAACTTGAAGCTTCTTACACTTGGGACATGGGGGCATGAGACATGAGCATGTAACGTGACGGGCACAGAAACCCTTTTCTTTTTTATTTATTTATTTATTTTTAAAAAATAAAATAATAAAAAGAAAAGCATTTAAAGGAGAAGAACAAAGAGGCCTTACACGACACAAAGAGGCTTCAGAATGAGATGAAGAGGGAGTGAAAACAAGAACAAAAAAGCCAAAGAGAAACACAGAGATTTGTTTGGGTGTGGAGTCAAGAGAGCTCTGCTGTGGCATATTCCCCCCCCCCCCAACACACACACACTATTTGTTGGGCGTAGGTGGGATTGTTACTTGTATCGTACGCGTACGTCCCTGCAACGGGCAACAGCGCAGCAGGATGCAGGCACTGTAGGTAGGCCTGCCACTGTTCATTTTATTATTAGTCGGGATATGAAAAATCCCATTCTACCCCACTAATAATCTCCATGTTATGACAAGGGATTTCGATGTTGAAAAATGTTTATTAACTGATTCCCCATCACGATCACCATGGTTATATTTGATTCTCAGACTAATGTCATGCATGTATGAAATGAAAACAATACATACACAGGAGTGTTAGACAAGAAAATAAGCTTAATTAGTAACATAATATTTAGTTATTAGGGGAAAAAATAATTTATTATAAAATTATTAAAATAATTATATTTTACTAATAAATTTAATTTATAAGACACTAAAAAATTATTTAATTTAGTGAAAATAATACTATACAATAAATTAATTTTTTTTAGTATTTAATATTATTATAATTAGTATTGGGCCTTATTTATAAAAGCCTAAGATCACTCTATTCATGAATGTTAAAAAAACAGGGGTAATTTTGAAAATTTATGAATGAGTTGAGCGCACATCATAGAATCCTAAACGGCGTAGTGCTGTAGGAAAAAATGGTTTTTCCCCCACAAAAAACAAAAAGAAAAAAACAAGTGAAGCAAACATACCGTGCGACGTCGTTTAAGTAAGTAAAACAGTTGCTATTGATGCGGTGACTCCTGAGACACACCGCCCACGAGCCCTAGCTTCGCAGAAGCACAAAGACAGCTCTTTCCCCTCCCGTTCGTTTCTTTCAACCCCGCCCGCGATGAAGCTCGTCAGGCCAGTCTCTCTCCTTTTTTTTTTTTTTTTTGGGTAAGATGGATCTATTTTCTATGCACTCGCGTTTTAGTTAAATTGAGATTCTTGTTGCTTTTCGTTTGCAGGTTTTTGATGAAGTTGAACAATGAGACCGTCTCGATTGAGCTCAAGAACGGAACCGTTGTTCACGGCACCATTACAGGTTCCCTTTCTTATGTTGTTTATTATACGTGACGATTGGCTAGGGTTTTGTTAAACCCTATTTATGAATTTCTCGTTTTTTTCTTTCTTTTGGCTCTATTTTCTTTTATGCTATGTGGGGCTTCTGAGATTATTTAGAAAAGTCTAGAATAGATGGGTTTTCAGTTGAAGTGATGGTTTGGGTGTTCAAAGTTTTAAGTTTGATTGTTGTACAGCTCTGCTGCATATCATTAGCTAGTGATTGAACATTGGTTTTATCGATGGTAGCCGAATTTGCTTCAATGATAATAGGAAGCAAAAAGGAAAGAAAAAATGTGGCAAATGTTGGAATGAAGAGTTGGTTTTTTGATAATTCATGCTGCTGTCACAGTGCTTTATATCTTCAGATGGACATGTTTTATTATTCAAATCTCCAACTCAGAATGTAATATGATGCAATTTATCTTATGGACACCACAATTTTCTACATACTGAGGCTATTATTGCTTGTCAATGCGCATGCTTGGCTAGTATGAAATGTCATTTTTAGCATGATGTTCTGCACATGCATTTGTCGTAGTAATGATGTGAGCAATTTGTATGAAATATCCTTGTTAGCATGATATCCTAGTCAGGGTTGCTTTACTACCATGCAACTTCTTTGTGTCTTCCATAATGTCATGCAGCTAGTTCCTTTTTTTTTTTTTTTTTTGTTTAAATGCTACTTATATTTTTTTCTTCATTTCAACTTAGTCATGTAGGATGTAATTTCCTGCAAATCTCAATTATGATTTCACATCTTACTTTCTGTCCATCTGTGGGAGGGATGTTGGCCTTTTGCATTCTGTTGACAAGTAATAACTTTAAGTCCATTGCTTGCCTGATAGTGGACTTTGATCGACAATTCATCTGATGTTTTTGACACCGGTTAAGCATCAGTATCTTCCTTATTTCTTATAGCAGTGGCTTTTCCATGGATCTTGTACTTGTAGAAATATGTGTACAATCTTGTCCTTATTCCTAGCAGTTTTTGATCCTCCTGATTTGATATTATAGTGAAAGAGTGGAAGAAAATGGCTCACAGGCTAGTTCAAAACTTCTTAACGATGGTAATTAAAGGTCTAGTATGGATGCGCTCAATAGCTTATGTCTAATGGGCCTTAATGTGTGGACCTGAACATCTTCGAATAAGCTACTAATACTTCATATTGCTCTCATCCTACTTCTGTTTCTCTTGCATTTCCATGTCTTTTTTCATGAGAAAATTCTGTTAAGATGTGGGGGCATAAGATTGGTTTTGTTTTTCATGAGAACCGGCATGTCCTGTTTGAGGTTCAACTAGGTGGTTCATTGGTTTTTTATTTGTTTTGACTTCCTCCAGTTTTTAGAGAGTAACAAACCCAGAAACAAGATTGGTTCCTAGTTTTCCTGGTCAAAGCAGCTAATCTGGTCCCATTTTTAAAATATTGGCATATATTGTAAAAGGTAAAATGGAGGAACTGGTTTGCAAATTGTATTTTTCCTGTTATTGAAAACTGAAATTATTATTTCCTTTGCTGGATGCCTCTGGACAGGTGAACAAGCACTGACATAACTTATTAATTATTAATCTCCTGATTTTAGGTGTGGATATCAGTATGAATACTCATCTGAAGACAGTGAAACTAACACTGAAAGGTAAAAATCCAGTGACTTTGGATCATCTCAGTGTGAGGGGTAACAACATCCGCTATTACATCCTTCCTGACAGCTTGAATCTTGAGACATTGCTGGTTGAAGAAACACCCAGGGTCAAACCCAAGAAGCCAACTGCTGGTATGGCTATTTGCTCCTTTCCTTTATCTTAATCTGCAGTTATTTTTTTGCTGCGTATCTTTTCTCCGTATTGTTATCGATTCTTATTTCTATCATGTTCTGTGAAATTCAGGGAGGCCTGTGGGTCGGGGTCGGGGCCGTGGACGTGGAAGGGGGCGTGGACGAGGTCGTTAGTTATTCTGCAGCAGTTCTAATTTTTGGAGCACTTGTTATATAAACGCCGGTGTTATGGGGGAGATTCTGTTAATTTAAGTTTGGAATTATGAAGAGAACCTTATTATCACTATTTTCAGTTAATTCCTTATGGGGACTGGGCTGCAAATTCTGGTACTCTTCATTCTGTTGAGCTAAATGTTTGCCAAATGCTGCCGGATAATCTTCGACGATGAGCTTCTTTTATGATATTCCTCGGAATTACTTCCTCGACTCTTTTTCTTGTTACCGACTCTCATCCTTTTTTACAATTTTACACGATCTAACATTCTGCGTTTGCAAGCAAGGGTTATTGTTTGTGTATTTCATTGTCAATAGGCCTGAAAATTGGTTCTGAGTCATAGGTTGTGTTTGCTTGATTCTTAAAACTGCACGGGCACAAGCGGCTGATAGATAAAATCTGAAGGAGCAGCATCGATTAGGCAACAATAACGTGTATTGAATTAGGTAAATTGCAAGGCAATAATTTACCAATCCAACGACGGCTAAATTAGGACGATGCAAAAGCTTCTGTTTTTTTTTTTTTAATTATTTTTTTTTTTTAACGAAATTTTATAACGTTGGGGTAGGGTTTCCTATTTCGTGCATGTTGGACGCATAAAGCATTGCGAGTTCGGATCATCAGTAATGCTAACGTCTAGTCAAATCTTGACCGTCAAAATATTTGGCCAAGAAAGGACAAACCCTGCAAGGTGCATACAGTCATTTAAATTTATAGCCGACTCCCTCCCCCCAACCTCCCAAACTGCCTTTCTCAGCGAAGCACAAAAGCTAGAGAGAAGGAAGAAGAGGCGGTGAGATTGAAGGGCAGAGGAGGAAGAGAAAAAGACCAGCAGATTGGGATGAAGCCGATTAAACAAGCGGCGTTGGTATTTGGGGCTCTGGCGTTTGGGTGGCTGGCCATTGAGATGGCCTTCAAGCCCTTTCTTGACAAAGCTCGCGCCGCCATGGACAAGTCTGACCCCGATCGTGATCCCGATGATGACGCGAACCCAACCGATTCTCCGCAAGAGTTGCCTTCCGACGCTGTTGCCGCCCCTGAAGAGAAGCCGGCCACCGTCTGAGTCCGTCCGCGCGGAGTATGACGTGCCTGGAGAACGACGTTTTGGTTAAATAACGCCAAGTTAGATGTTACAAGCCCAAGGGCTTTGTCCTAGCCACTGTGTGTGTAGATTTTTAAATTAAAGGGGGCTGTTTGGTGGAACTTTGTAATTTTTATCTCGTTATTTGTCTAATCAAAATCACCAAACGCTTCTCCATTTTGTTTTTTCCAAACATTTCAAAAAGGTTTGATTCCTATTTTACATTTTTTTTTCCCCCAGGAAAATCATTCTCTAGAATATTCAGATTTAAAATATCATCTTTCATGTATAAAAGAGAAAAGGTAGACATCAACTTTAATCGACGCTACTAAACCACCCAGGATTGCTTAGGTGGCTGGCTGGCTGGCTGGCTAGCTCTTAGTGTTAGAGACGAGGTGACTTCCTCCCAAAAAAAAAAAAAACAAAAGAAAAAATAAAACCACACAAATATGAGATTTGAGGGCTTCTTGTTCTTTTGAGATGTTTTGCACTTTCATGGCGTTTTTAGATTTCGTTTTTTAATATTTAATAGATTAATCGCTAATTATTATTGTACCAAAAAAAAAAATGAGGCTATTTTGTAGCCTTGGGGCTAGTGGTTCTTAGGCTTCCTTTTTGGGCTCAGGTCCCAAATCCACTTTTCCACCTTTGTTACCTTTTAATTCCTGCCAGATGGATAGCATTCTCAAATCCTTATCCTAACATGTCACTTTCCATCAATAGACCCCTTTTTCTTTTTTACCAAAAAAAGAAAAACGGAAAAAGAAAAAAAAGTCACAATTCCTCTGGTTGGCCCATTGTGGCCCAACTGCACCTGTAAGAATAACATTGACAATGACATGAGCCCGACCCTATGTCAGAGCAAAGCAACTTGTTACAATTCGGTGTTATGTTGTGTGGAAATTGTTAACATGACAACTACTATTTGTAGATGAGATTAATTATTTTAGGGTTACTTCTCCTCTCAATTAGGTCACCTAGGCTTCCTCTCACTTTAATTAGTCGATTTTTGTCAAAATTGTGATGGCCGAACTACCTCGTTATAATAATAAGGTTTACTTTTCCTAGCGATAGCTACAGCATCTTGATGTCACCTGTACAATTTGTGTGTAACCATGATTCAAATTAGAATGGTAGATTCCATATTAATTAATTTCCTAAGAATTATTAGGTTAGGTTACAGTTTGGGTTATAAAGAAATTTATTTTCAAATAAATTTTTATAGTTTGGTGTGGATGACTTTGTCAAATCTTCTTAGAATCAGAGTAAGAAATAAAAATAAAATAAAATAAATTCAAACGCAGTTTACTACAGAAACAATATCATTTAATAAAGCTTTCTTCTTCTTTTTTCTAATTACCTTTTTTGTTTTTTCCTTTTATTTTTTATTTTCTCTTTTGAGTTTAATGTAGATGCGTCCAACTTGCAGGGCATGGTCATAGGGTGCTGGTCACAAAGATGGGCCAAGACTCCTCTGGATGTACTATAAAATGCATCCGAAGTTGACAAAAAAAAAAAAAAAGGTCGTTAGACCAGAAATATAGACGGGACAACGGTGCAACTTATTTTTTTTAATAAATTTTTTAACATAAAATATGTAATGTATAAAATAAAATGTATAATAACTTGCATATAATATGTAATTACACTCTTTGCACATTTACATCAGGTTATTACACGTTCCATCTAATCTTTCTGTATATCATAATTTCAAAAAAAAAAAAAAAAAAAAAAAAAAAAAAGACTGGGGGCGAGGGTTTATGTCATTGTCATGTCCCTTTCAATCGGTCCATGTAATTAGACTGAAGTGATAAGCATTCACATATGGTTAGTTGCATGAATGAAATGAGTGATAGAATGGAGGGTTCGTGTGACGCTGTTTATTTTTATATATATTTTTTAAATATGTAAGAGGAATATGTAAAAAATATATAACATGCGTATATACAACAACGTTTGTGAATGAAATATTTTTGTTAATTGTATACATAATTTTATAATTTTAATACATATTTTATATAGCTGTATGTATATTATATATAAAAAAAACAATATTATGTGATAATGTTTTAAAGTTATATGTCACATAATATTAAATTTATTAAAAATATATTTCTATATATTTGCATATATAATTATATATATATATATATATATATATATATATATATATATAGGGACATAGCTATATTTCATTCCAATGTAAAGTTAGTAAAAAATAATTTGTATATGTTATGGTCTGCGTCCACAGATACCGACCAAAGAAACGGAAACCGGGAGCTAACGAGACCCCCGGAAGTCTCAATCTGGAGCTCCCCACGTTTCGGACCGATGATTTGAGCTCCCACATTTTGGAGAAACAGAAATGTCATTCTTACCATTCTTATGTTATTCGCCACTTCCTTCCCATTTCGATTTGCTCGAGATTTTCCAGGGTCTTCAAGCTGCTTTAGCCCATCTCTCTCTCTCTCTCTTTCTCTCCACACATAGGGGTCACCTCATAACATTAGTTCTGGGATCTCCGTGGGTCGATCTCATTGGATGTTCTACATTGTGGGTTTTAGACGTGGTCATGCCATCGTCTTGAATTAAGTGATTTTTTTTTTTTTTTTTCTGAACATTGTACTAAGGTCGGAGGTTGCTCTTAAGTTCGTGTTATAAATATTGTTTGTGCTGACATCCAATTCCTGATCTTGTCAGAGTTTGTGCTCATACGATTTTTTTTTTTTTTGTTTTTTTATTTTTTTCTCATTATGAAACTGGAGCTTATTCTTTTACCTTTTCAGGTAGAAATTGATCCGTGTTAGCTTTTTATAAATGTTTTGAGCTAATGACCGTACAGATGCCCATTTGCTCATTCCCAATGCTCAAACACTTTAAAGCCTTACCTACTACTGGCATTAAAATAGGAGGTCATGGTGGAGCGTCGTTATAATCACCCTTTGCCCATCTCTCGACGCATCAAGAATTTTTACAAGCTTTCTTTCTTTCTTTCTTTCTTTTTTGTTAATTAAGATGTTCATTAAATTATGAATTATACATTAAAATAATTTTTTTATTTTATAAATTTTATACTTTTAATGGTTAAAAATGAGATTTTTAAAATAAAAATTTAAATTATTAATCATTTCGATAGAATATTTTACGGGGAAGGGAATTTGTAAGCTTTTTGTAATACTGAACTGTAACAACTTTGCACTGGAGAGGAATTTGACTTTTGGCTCTCTCGGGGGTCATTAACAGAGGCTACCACTAGAGCAACCCATTTCCTAGCGTCACAAACCTTCGGATCCACTGCCTTGGTCCCAGTGACGTACCATTTTCCAGCATCTAATCAGAAGTTCTGCAGCAAACTAAAATCCAGTGCCAATGATCAATAAGCGACAGAAATGCTCACTTTCTCGGATCTCATTTTCAACTAAAAGTTGGAATTTCAAATTAAATTAACAAATTGATGTTTAGAGATTTTATAATCCAAATTTAACTTATTTCAATCTTGAAACCAAACCAAATCCAACCATCAAATTAAGGTTTAGTTTAGTTTGATTTACAATAAGAGGACCCAAAAACCAAAAAAAAAAAAAAAAAAAAAAAAAAAAAAAAAAAAAAAAAAAAAAAAAAAAAAAAAAGAGTTCATGATGAAAAGCAAGCTGCTTATGTAACATGAAGCGTTAATGGCTTGAAAATTAGTCAATTTTTCACAGAACCGTGCATGTCATCTTCATCTTCATTTCTTAGAAGGATTCGAACACAGAATATGACTGCTTTCCCATTAGCCAATCGCGACAAATGACAAGGCAAGACTGCACAAATTTGTTAAATAACGCATGGAAATTGCTTTCTCGTCACAGAGATGGCAGGCAAGAAACCAATGCCAATATAACTCAAATAGTTCATGACATGACATGACATGACATGACATGGGCTTTAATTGTACGATACTTGGCAATTTTCATGCCAATCGGTGGGGAAGAGAAGGGAAAGTTGTTCGACTCACTCAGGCATACGCCTATGTATATCCGTCTTTTTTGTGGCCTTGATGGGTATAATTGGCGCTGCATTGTATGTCAACCAACAACCAAGTCATGCCAAAATAAATTCGACCGTTCAAATGAATTTATTTTCTTTCTTTCTTTTCCATTCATAAATTTCGACGAAAATTGTGGTCCCTACAGCCGTATCCCTGCTTTATTATTATTATTTTCTCATTATATATATCAATAGAGACAAAATATCAATATCAATTATTCTTCCCGTGGTGTCTGCCTGGGAGCACCAATTATTATTTTTGTCTAATTACTAATAATAACAACAAATAATCGTGAATCTTGCTATCTCTTTATCTGAAAATGAAATTGTCGATCAAGAAGGTGCGTGCATTAATTAACAACACAGCAAAACGAGTTGAAAAACAGAAGGAATTGCAAAAAGCAGAAGTTTTTACTTTAGTTTTATGACGGAGTCATTATTTTCAAGTTCTAAGGGTTTCATGATTTTGCTGCTTAGCCCACGAGTGTAGTAGGTATAGGTTGCAATCGATCTGATACAAGCTGGGGCTGTAAATTTTTCTGGAGGATGATCAAACAAACCGAAGACGCTGAAGTCATATGGTTGCTGCTGACACCACCATAGATATTGATGGGGTTGTGTTTCTACTCATTGTAAGCTGGAAATATTCTCCTAATGCACCGCCCCCCCGGGTCCGTACACTGGAGCCGACACTATTCCGCGTTATTTTTAATTTTTGGGTGCTTGAAATGTTCAACTGTTAATAATAATATGATTGATTATTTATAGAATTTGAAAGACCTTATCAATTAATAACGCACAACCGGCATATCAAACGGTGACCCGTGTTCCGTGACGGAAGGAGTGGGCCTCCGTGGCGGGACCCACTCCCGCATCTGAGAGAATCCGACAAAAGGCCAAACTGCAATTAGTGAGTTCAAGACAAGGGTATTATAGTCAGTGAAGATAATAGTCCGCCGCTTCGTCGTTTTTTATCTGACTTTCCATGGAAATCTTTTCTCCGGCTCCCACCTTGGGCCACCAAGATCACGCCACCAATCACCGCCGGCATCCCCTCTCCGCCACGGTCCACTCCCACGCTTCTTTTATTTATTTATTTTATTTTACAAAAAAAATTGAAATTCTAAGAAACAAAAATAACTAAAATTTGAGTATAAAATTTTAAAATGTCAATAAAAATATTTCAATCAAATGTATTAAAAACTGCGATGTGGGTTTACATTTTCTGAATTTTGTGGAAACTTTTGACTTTAGGGCCCCACGTATCATTGTCAGCTTTGCTCACCAAAGTGCAGCAGGCCTCTTGTTGTACTCTCCCTTTCACGAGCTTATTAAAAACATACAAAAAAATTAGAGAAGACATGGATGGATGTGCTTTGAATGCATGCTCTCAGCCCATTGTTCTGATTTTATTTTATTTATATATAAAAAAATCAGTTTCGTGCTTTGTCACCCAATTTCTTCTGCGTCTTAATAACTGTTCGTGTTCTTGTAAAAAAAAAAAAAAAAAAGAAAGAAAGAAAAAACGGTTTTAAAATCCCTTTATTGTTTCATTTTCTTCTTTAACTAGACTGAGAAGAACCCACAATAAGAAAACCGGTTTTTATACATTACTGCCCCCTCCCGCTGTTTCTGACTCTCGCTGTAAAGAGTAAAGAACCACCTTTTAAAAGGCACCATTTGGTAACATCCTGGAACGAAGTTGCATGTCAGTGAATCCTCAGTTTCTCAGAAAAAAGAAAAACAAAAAGAAGGGAAAAGAAAATGAAGAAGAAGAGCAACATCACAAGCATCACGCCTCCCCAAGAGCAGGCGGGCACGGTGACCCACAAGTATTTCTTTGAAAAATTCAAGCGTTTGAACCCTCTAGAGCCCTCCATTGGCATTCTGAGCTTCTTTTTGGTCGCTTTCCTTTTCATTGGCTGCTTCTTCTACTTGGATTACCGGGCTGTTACCCGTAGCCTGCGCTACCACGGGGTCTCCTGGCTGGGACTGATTGCTCCGTCTTCATCCTCAGCAGCTAAGGAGGGAAGGGTAGGATTTCTTGATATGGGCGGCGATGGCTGCGATATTTTTGATGGAAAATGGGTTTGGGATGATAGCTATCCACTTTATCAGAGTCAAGATTGTTTGTTTATGGATGCCGGTTTTAAGTGTTTGGAGAATGGTAGGCCTGATAGTTTCTACACCAAGTGGCGCTGGCAACCCAATCGTTGCAACTTGCCCAGGTACCCCTTTTCTTCTTTAATTTTATTATTATTTTTTACTGCTTCTTTTGTTTGATCTTTTTCCAGATAGATAGTATGGAATTAGAAAAAGGAAAATAGTACCGTCAATTTTCTTGTGATGGTTTCATTTCAAATGTCGCTGTTGTTTCTCTTTTAGATTCCTTTTCAATATTTTCCAATTGAAGGGGACAATAGTGTAATGGTACAACTTATCTTATTTATTCTGTTCCTTTCTGGTCTTTGAAGAAAAGGTGCAATTTTTCATTAAATTTTGTCCACACTCATAATGGTTTGAGTTTCCTAACAAATTCTGCTCTTTGTGTCTCCCGTTTTCTTTTCTTGATCATGTCTTTGTCATTGATGATATAAGTGAGCTTGAATTCTAGCTTTTAGTATGGTGTTCGCCCTCCTTAAAAGATGCTGCCTGGTAGAACTTGGCCTTTTCACTCCTAATTTCTTAAAGTAGTTGGAGTTTTTAATTCCCAAAAGGGCAAATATCATTAGCTGCTAAGAGTCTTATGGTTTCATTCGTTAGCCAGAATACCTCTCCTTGGTTTTCAAACTTAGGTGCAGAAGCAAGAATACCCCCATGCATTCACACCACTTCAACTATGAGAAATGAACCCAAAAGTAGTGCACATGTTTGTAGGTTACAAATTTATGCAACACAACATGACATCTGCAGAGAGTTCATCCTTGTGTGTGCGTGCGTGCACCTGTGTGCATCTTAAGTATTCTGAATTTTAAAGTTCAAATGGCCAGTTTGACTATACAGAGAATTATATCATGGAGTTCTATTTTCTACCTTGATAACAGATTTAATGGAAGTTTGATGTTAGAAAAGCTGAGGAACCGGCGACTTTTATTTGTTGGTGACTCAATTGGAAGGAACCAATGGGAGTCGCTCCTCTGCATGCTTTCTTCTAGTGTTCCTGGCAATTCTTCAGTTTATGAAGTGAATGGGAATCCAATCACAAAGCATAGTGGGTTTCTGGCATTCATGTTCAAGAACTACAACTGCACCATTGAGTACTACAGAGCTCCTTTTCTCATGTACCAGGGCCGCCCTCCAGCTGGAGCTCCGCGAGAGGTTAGGATGACTATAAGGTTGGACAAGCTGGTCTGGACTTCCCACCAGTGGAGAGATGCAGACGTGCTCATTTTTAACTCTGGGCATTGGTGGAATTATGAGAAGACAATAAGGGGGTAAGGAGAGCACATTTAATAACTTTTCCAAAAAGCTACTTAATACGTTCAAGTATGTGCATATGGGCATTTCTGCATAATGGAATTGAGTAAAAACATCTGGGTGTCATAATTTTTTGCTATCTTGCTCCCTAGCCCACAGGCCAAAGATAGTTCAGATGTTTGCGAGTCCATTCGCAGGTGCAAGAATGTGCTTGCAATGTTGTGCAGGCACTAGGGTGTCACATTTATCCATAGACACCTGGACCTTTAGGTGCACAGATATCAGTTTCCTCCTCTACTTCAATAACTTTAAGGATAGCAAGGGACAAAGATATTAGGAAACTTGGTTTTGCTAAAACAGTTTGAGAGTTGGATCTTTGTGCTATGCTATGGAAAACTTTGACCTGTATGGTTTCAATTCTTCAGTGTAACTACTGCATCCATTGTATTTGTTGACATGTAGGGCCCTAAAAATGTGCCCAAAGTGAACATATGCAAGAATATACGATTGCAGGAGTTGTGCTCTATGTTAAGTTTAACCTTTGGTAAGATTGTTGGTTGTTCTAAACTCGTACCTGAGTTAGGCTATAACAACATGTTTATTTTTTATTTTGTAGAAGGCAAATACAAAGCTAGTCAAGTCTTGATATTGGGAACGAAGCTATTGGGTGGTTTTTTGATGTCCTAAGTGATTAATGACATTTGCTCTTCTTAATTTTGGTTGTCTGCTAGGGGCTGTTACTTCCAAGAAAGGGATGAGATAAAGATGAATATGACTGTCAAAACTGCATACCGAAGATCAATTGAGACATTAATTACTTGGATCCATACTAAAGTAAACAAAAGCAAGACTCAAGTCCTCTTTCGAACCCATGCACCTGTGCATTTCAGGTTTGCCTTGTCATGTATTTTCCTTTCTGGATTGCTAACCAGAATTTTATCTTCGTAATATCTTTCATGCCACACTGTTATATTATGTGGTAATTCTACTCAGGTTCATTACTCTCTTATTTATTTAGCGTTTGCATAGGTGCACAGCTCACTTATTTCTTTAGTATGTCAACTATCAGTATTTTGCTGAATGTGGTTATGTCCCTTTGGACCATTTCACCAATTGAAAACTTACATCTTTAATATGGCCATCTTTCCTTCTTAGGGGAACCTGATTTCTGACTTTGATAATCTATGTATATATGTTGCCAAACTGTTTAAAATGTTTTGACTGACTATTTAACTGATGATACTTCAAGGCGATACATCTTGTCCAACTCAATGCATTGCATAATCTCTAAAGGGAAAGATTTCTGCCATATATTTTATTGTTTAATGGACTTGATGATTTAATATATCAGCTGGTACTTGAGCTAGTTCTGATAAATGATTGGACGTAACAGAGGTGGAGACTGGAAGACTGGTGGTAGCTGTCACTTGGAAAAACTCCCTGATTTAGGATCATTGCCAGATTCATCGGATTATCATTACGAAATATTGGTTGATGTATTAAGGAGCTTAAATGAATCACCAGTAATAAACTTGGATTTTTTGAATGTGACGAAGATGACAGCAAGGAGAAAGGATGGTCATATATCTGTGTACCATTTCAATGGTCCAGTGTCTCTCCATCGACAAGATTGCAGCCATTGGTGTCTGCCTGGTGTTCCTGACTCATGGAATGAGCTTCTTTATGCACTATTTATGAAGCGACAGAATTTACACCTGCAAAATTTGACAGGATCTTCTCAAGCACAGGTGTAATTGGTACAAAAGGCTTTCTGATCTTGCCGGCATGTTTCAAGGATTTACTGGTCAAGGGGGTACAGATTCCTTATAGTGTTAGAGAACATCACTGATGGCATTCAGTAGCTTAATTGCTCAGTTCTTCGAGCAATCATACATTCTCGCTGGCAAACAATTGTAAATTATGCAATTTTTTTGGACGATCAATGATTGATAAAGGTTAGCAAGGCAGATTCACATTACACTCGTATTTCTTCCGGGATTTTGCAGCTTTACAGGCAGAAACAATGAGGCAAAGTTATGACCAACAAAAGAAAAGCAGTGAGGTAAAGTTAAACAATTGAGAAGAGATGCAAGCAAAAGCATGTCTGTTCTTTTGCACTTGATTTATCCAGGGAGAACACAAGACCTCTTCAGTCCTGATAATGATACCATTGTGCATTTCTGCAGAAAATACTGGAATTTCAAGTTTAGATATTACATCTAGTTTTTGCTGTAAAGTTCAGATACTAACGCCATGTGTATCAAAAATTTGTACCTTATAAGTGATACAGTTACTTAAGGGCATTGAGTTGAGAAAAGTTCTCATATATTAATGCAAAATGTTTTCTACTCTGTCATCTGCAGCCAATGAAACTTACAGGAAGTATATTTTCCTTGTAATCATATGTAATAAATGGAAACAAGGCATGTCATTGAAACAAAACAGCTGTCTTCCTATTGTTGCGTAAAAATTAGAGGCAAAAACTAGAGAAGAAATTAAATTGCGTAACTAGATTCAAATCTCAATCATTTGTACTCAAAAAGGTAAATTCGCTAATGTAAAGAGTTAAATTAGCGTTTGTTGATACTTTAAAAAAGAAAATTCAATAAAACAAAACGAAAATAAATAAATAAATAAATATTCATACTATTTGTTGATATTGATGATAGTGGAAAATATAAATTAAATATTTTTCAAGAACTCAACAAATTTGATTGATCATATATTAATTAGAGCTTATTGCTCGAATTTAACAGTACTGAATCCCATCTCTGTACAATAATAATTGCCTTTCGCATCAACAACAGAAATTTAGAAGACTTTCCATTCGTAGAACGGAGAACATTTCATCAAACAAATCGAGATTGGGAACAGTGAACATGATAAGGTTTTGGACACACAAGTTGTGCTAAAAGTAGTCCACGCAACATAAAATCAACGGTTGAAGAACAAATAGTCAGCCACTAAATGGGTACTGCTCATACCTAAATTGGCAATCATGAAGCTGCGCACGAGCCCCTATCCTATTTGGGCAAAAAGATAATAAGCCAGTCGTCGCCGCACTAACGCATGTTTTGCAGTCTGAGCCAGTGAGATTTTGGTTACAGGAGGCATGACCATAAGCAAAAGCATTGGGATAAGGAGAGATGTTGGAGTAGACGTAATTCTTGCTAGTGGGGGTGCCGGACTCCAAATCATCGACGACGTAGGCTAGACTTATACCGAATGGATCACCGCTCGTGTAGTCGTTACCGTTGCAAAGACGAGACATCACGGTCGTGTTGGGAACACTTTTTACCAGGCTGCTCAATCCCAAGAATCCCATCAAGAAAAATGCAAACTTTGTAGCAAAATCCATCTCTCTCTGCGTGTCTCTTCCTTCTACTGCTGTTTTCGCCTTATTTATTTATTTTTTTTTATCAGATGTTGACCCTTTTGATGGTTTTGTAGGGAAACAGCACCAATTGACGTTTTGTTGTAAAAAACAATGCTGCATTTTGTCTGTTTCGCTAGGCTAGACATTCGTCTTGAAAGACCCATTCGGTCGACTTGACCGCTTTGTTTCTAAAATAGAATTGCAGGATTGGTTTGATCCGTTTCTACTTCAGAGTGGGTCGATTTCATCTGCGGAATCAGATTTGTAGCTTGGTTTAGGTCGAGCCCATGGGGTTGCATATTTATAAGGAAGGAAAAAAGAAAAAAAAGTATTAACTATGATATTGGAGAATTTGCCATTTCTTAGGCATTTATGTTGCCAGAAATAATTGAGACAGGCATGTACTTCTGATGCCAGTGTTTTGGAGGAAGCCCATCCTTGGGCGGTTCTGTTCCTTTCCTTCGGCTCCAATTTTGGTCTGAGTATCTCATACTTACCAACCAGAAAAAAGACTATGACTTTTGATCGGAAAATGACGTCGTGTTGAAGCTTCACGTTGGGCTCAACGTACCCATGACATTTTCCTTTTTTTTTTTTTTTTTAAGAAAAATTTTCTTGTTTTTTGAGGGCGACATGGATGCAAGGTTGTCAATTCCTCCCTTCATCTTTGCATCACTTCCTCGATTTTTATTTTTTTATTTTAAATCCATTCCAATTATTTTTGTGAATATTTTTGAATGAAAAATGAGGTGATCACTACATTTGTTTTTAATGAAAAATAAGAAGATTACTATACTTATTTTTTTAGTATGATAAAGTTGTTATTTTTAATTATATATATATTAATTAAATTCTATTTAAATTTTTAATAACATATAAGTATTAAGTTAATGAATTTGATTTTAATTTTAATTTTTTCTAGATGAATCAAATTAAAAGTCTTATAAAAATAATTATATGTCAAAAGACCTTACATAATTGTATTGGTCGATGACAATTTAAGTACGGAAAGGATAAATTGATCTAAAACCTTCCAAAGACGATAGTCTTTAGGTAGATGTGTCTCGAGTAGTTACAGGTATTGCTACGAGTCTCTCCCTCTCTCCATAGTTTCTTAAGACTTACTGGTATACTTATAGATGTAGGTAAAGTTCCCTTCTTAAGCTGCTTTATATGCGATGGCCTAGCATATAGCTAGTCTTTGTCCCTATTCTTTGGAGATATTAGTTTTATGGAAACCAGCAAGTCCTCCAAGCTCTTCCACCTCCTTTGCCAATTCTTCCATCTTCTCCAAGATCCCCATTAAGGCAAACACCATTGTAAGTCCATCAGGATTCCCTGTTTGCACCAGTATCGACGGGTTTAGCTCTCGTCTCCCTCTTTTCAGCTTTGGCAATATTGAAGCCTCTGCTCGGAATCTTTCCATATTTTTTATGCTATCTCCAAGCTCTCTAAGAGTCCATGCGAGACATGAGCCAGCCGCTTCACATGGTTCTTTGATTGACTGTTTCAGAGTCTGCAAGCACACCAACGGAGTTTGGATTGTATAGCTGTAAATAAAACTATAAGATGTTCAACAAGAAAATGGAAATAACGAATAAAAAGGTTAGCATTTTATACCTGTCCAGGAGCCTGAAGGCAACCTTTAAGAGATAGGACATTTACAGCCATTTCTCTGAGAGCATCTCCAATTTTGTGTAGTTCTTCCAAGGGTAGGACAGCCCAAATTTACCATGCCAAGGTTCCCATCTTGCAAAATTCGCCTGGAATTTAACACTTTCAAAGATTCAAGTCCAACATTTTATTAAGCAAGTAAAGCATTCAATAAGAAAAGAATTTAACTTATCAACCCCCCCAAAAAAAAAAAAAAAAAAACAGAAGGATCAATATCCAGCTATACCGGTTTTAAAATGGATTTAATAGATAGCTAGATACAAACTATAACTTTTGTAAACAGGATTTTAAACAGAGTTAAGTATAATACCAGGGATTCATCTTTTGACTTGGAGTACAGAATCGATTCACAGATCCTGAAACTGGCAATTGGCTGGAACTTCTGCTTTTCCTTTCCACTTTCCATTTTGAAATATTCCTCCAAGCATCCTACAAAAAAGGGTAGTTTGATACTCCTTTCTACTATCACTGAGATAAAACAATGATTAAAACGAAAGAGATACAAAGAAAGGCAGACTCTACACATATACAGAACCTACTTGATTAATAGGAAGGAGTATAGGTTGTAATCAGGGTGACAAATTAAAGTTCAGTGGAAAAAAATACAAATCGTTTTGAAGTTTACAACTTACCTTCAACGGAGGTGGCCAGGTCTTCAAATTTTGAGACTACAGAATCATGAAGCTCGTCGCTAGCCCACACAGGAAATACAAATAAGCTTCCGAAAATGCAGATGGCAAAACCCACAACAATCATCACTAGACGTTCGCGGGCTATTTCCATCGCATTTTGATCAGCACGAGAACCAGGCACCGCAACCAGAGTGAAGGTGAGGATGAATATCATAGCTCCATAATCATATGTTCTTTTTATGCTTGGAATTAGTCTAGCGTATGTTGCTGCTCCACCTGAAACACCCCAACAGCAAAATTTTGATGTTCAGATTATGTCGTACGGTCTTCCATGCCATTATTTGTTATCAACTTGAAAAACTTATGGTTCCACTTCACATATCTGAAGTAAATTGACTATTGATATAATGCGACAATAGGAATCTTACCAAATATAAACACGGATAACCCAACAATAATGGGATTCCCAACTCCACCAACATGTCGACCAAAGATTGCCACTAAATATCCCAATCCACCTCCTAAAATAGTTCCAATTCCCCGATTTAAGCCCTTGCTAAGTGTAGCGCCTGGCATACATTATCAAATAAGATCACAGTCGCCACAGCACATAGAAAGTTAATAAATGAATGAGTTCAGTTCAATAAAGCTAAACCAATTGTCGTCCTATACAACGTCGAATATAAATATGTGCACTCAACAAACCTGCATAGAATTCAAAGATGACAACCACTGTTATTATAGCCCACATCGCATTATCATCTCCGACTTCCTTGTAGAGAGGATCAAGGAAGTAGAGAAGAGAAACCGAAACGAGAGCGACTCCCACCTTGATAATGTGAATCCATGTTCTTATTTCATGCTTGCATTTCTTTGTTTCAAGGAAAGAAATAATAGGAAGAAATGAAAACTTGAACTTCTTTTTTTCTTTCGGGACATCTCCCTGAACATCTGAAATTGTTATAACAGTTGAGTCCATCCTTTGCCACTTCTGTCTATTTCTTGCCTTTCCTTCTTGGGATGACCCTGATTTCTCAACTTCTTGTTGGATAGTTGAGTTGGAGGACGATCGACTATTTATATGCAGCCAGGCTTTGGGGTGTAGGAATTAGGAAGCTAGAAAGTAGGTATAGTTTTTGCGCCTAGGCGACAAAGCGGACACGTGCATTTTAAGCAAAAACGATCTGTTGTTTGTGCATTTATCTCAACGTGGTTTACTCGGGAAATTAGTGACCCAACCCAAGTGGAACACGCTTGCACAACACAATGTGTGTCTAATGTGGAGGACGTTCTTGTCGCAGCACTTGGGGCCTCGGTACAGTGCCAATTTCTTGTTTTGAGAAGGCACGACTTGTTGCAGAAGATATAAAAAGAAGAAGATGGAAAAGCCGAAGATTATGACAGTAAGCAAAAGATACTGCACAAATTTTTGTTGTAAATTTTTTTTAGTGCCTTTATACAAATTTTTTATACGAGAATCAAGTATATTGGCGATAATTAAAATAAATATTTTTCATATTTATCATTCTTACATTTTAAGCTAACATGATTTAATATTTTTAAATTTTTACTTAATTTCGTTCACATAAAATTTTATTGATTTAATTATTACTAACTCAAAGTTAATATATTACAACTCAAATATATATTAATTATATTAATTAAACACATTTTGTAAATGAAATTGTTGTAATCCTTGTATTGAATTCTAGCTTACTAATTCTTTTTCTCATTTGATATTAAAGAGTTTAAATAATAAAAAAATTAGGTTTCATAAAACTCCTCTTTTTTATCTTTTTAACTTTTCAAACCTACTCGTTAGCAAAGACTTGGTCATAATATATATTATCTGCAAATCTAACCTACAATATATCATAATAACTTTATTTTCTTATTAAACTTCTCTAACAAAGTAATACTTATTTTAATGTGTTTTGTTTTTACATATAATACTAGATTTATTAAGATAGTCATAGTAAATTTGTTGTTCACTATAATCTTAGTAGGTATAATTTGTAAATATTTTAAATCTATTTATACTTTCTTAATTTATATTGTTTGATTCACAATTTTTGTAGTGGATTGTGTTACTGTTGTTTATTTTTTAAAATTCTAGGTTATATAGTTGAACTCAAGAAGAAAAGGTGACTTGATGCGTTCTTCATGTGTTTATAAGAACAATTTCAATAACTGTTTAAGTAACCTTTCAATACTAATTCTTCTTTTTTGTTATACTTCAATCTAAAGTTAATTGTGCATTTTATATACTTGAGTTTCTTTTTTTGTGGTTTAAAGACGTAATACTCTAGATTTTGCATGAATATAAAGAGTAGGCTAATTACAAATAGAATATCAAGTTTAATTATTGTTAAATATAACAAAATGGAAGACTTAAAGGTTTTTGTGTGATTGACAAGTTCAAAGGAAGTTACATTGCTCCATTCATGAGCATTAGTAAGTGATTTGCTCTCTTTTACTTGTTCATCATCAAATTTTATTATTTCCTCATATGTAAAAATATCATGTTGTAAAAAAGATTGGTTACTACTGGAATCTTGGACTTAATTATTTGATTAAGAATTATCCTAATTTTAGCTTGTATTTTTATCTAATTTAATACTCTTACTTACCAAAATCTTTTATATCTTTAAACTAAAGATCATATAAGCCTTAACATTTGGATTGTAACAAGGAAACACTTTCATTTGAGCCTTAGGATCCAAATTGTCTCTTTTGGTCTTAGGTATGAAGTTATAACATAACTAACCAATGACCCTTTAAAAGTTTTTGTATGTAGTTTGTTGAGCAAGTAAACAACAATGTTGATTGCATTTACTCAAAACCTTTTTAGTATGTTCTTTTCAAACAATAAACACCTAGTTATCTCCATCACAATCTTATTCTTCCTCTTACTTACCCTATTATGTTGAGGGATGTAAACGACTATAAGTTAATGGTAAATCTCTGCATCTTGGCAGAATTTGTTATACTTGTTAGATATGTACTCAGTGTTATTGTTTGGCCTTAAAAAATCTTTATTTTATTGTGAACTTAATTTTTAATCTAGAGTTGAATTTGGTGAAAATATTAGATACCTCTTACTCGTTCTTTATAAAATAAATCTAGCTCATTTTAGTATAATTATCTATAAATAAAACAAAAACCCTGTTACCTTTTAATGAAGGAATGCTTATTAGATTGCACACATTAACGTATATGAGTTTTAACATATAAGTAGCTCTCTTAGCTTAATTTGTAAGAAATTGTAGCTTATATTACTTTTCAAATTGATAGACTAACTCAAGGAGGTTCAATTATACCAAAGACATCTAAAGCTAATTGGTTTTTATACATATGACATAATGATAAGTAACTAGGACATCTTAACCTTTTATGATATAAAATTGAGTCATTAACAATATGAATAGGAGCATGCTGATGTATAAGATTCTAGTCAACCATGAAACTCTTATTCTTCATTTACACAATTAAGGGCTCATAATTTTTATAATTTATAATTTTACAATTTTTATCCTCAAAGAGTAATGTATAACCCTTTTTAATTAATTATCAAATATTAAGTAGTTTTGTTTTATACCTAAAATATTAAGTAGGTTTTGTTTTTGACATCACAGTCACAAAGTTTTTTTCATGTACATTGATGTAGTCTCTATTTCTCACCTTTAGTTTGGACCTATAAGACTAATTTATTGACTTAAACTTCTTTACACTATTTGACATGTGATAGGTACAACCATTATCAACTAACCAATTTTTGGAAATGCTTTTGTCAACATTACAAGCTACCATGAAAGTTGCTTTTTTTATTGTTAATTCTTAGCCATTTGAGCTTATTGTTGTCTTTGTTGTTGATTTTCTTTATTCTTACATACTTTTGTCATATGTCTTATTTTTTTATAAATTATACATCGTACATTTAATAATACTTCTCAACATAAGTTATCTTTAACACTTTTTTCTTTTTTTTCTCATTCTTTATTGCTCTAAAATGGCTTGTCTCTACTTCTTGCCACTAGAATAGCTTATAAGGAGTCATTTTGTCTAATTGCTCTTTTAGTTCTAAAGCTTGCAAAGTATTAACCAAATCAGCAATGTAAACTTGCTTAAATCCTTAGAGTTTTCCAAAGATGAAATTTCAAAATCATACTTATGAAGTAAGTACACTAAGACCTTTTTTTACAATCCTTTGTTTAATGAGGTGTTCTCCCAATAACTTAATTTCATTGATAATCTTTATAAGTCTATAAACTCCTTAATGGATTTAGTATCCTTCATTTTGAGAGATTCAAATTCTCTCTTCAAGTTTAAGACTTAAATATTTCTTTTTGTCTTATTACTGCCATAAAACTCTTCCTTCAACCTTTCCTAAGCTTTTTTTCCACTTTCACATATCATTATTCTAGTGAAGATAACATCTATCACACTAAAATAAATGCATGTAAGTGTTTTACAAAACTTAACTGTTTCCTTACTATGATGCCTAAATTGAGCCACAGTAGAATTGTTAGGGAGTACTAAAACTTGATCTCAATTTTCAATTATCTTTTAAAGATTAAAAGAGCTGAAATAGGTCTTTTATCTTAACAATGTATATAAAATAATTTTTACTAGTGAATACTAATGAAGTATAAGTTGGAAATAAGCTATTAAAAGTCATTAATCTTTTTAAAGTATATAAAGGTCTTTTAAGATTGTTTCTTTGTTTTTTTTTTTACTCGCAAAAAAACATAGGTTTTATAAGATCAAAAGGACTCTAATACCACTATTATTTGAAGAATGCAACAATTTGTTACAAAAAAAAAAGATAAAAATTATGATAACAAGTAAATGATAACACATACAAATTTTTAATTGTAATTTATTTTTTTAACATATTTTATTGTTAATTAAGTGTTTTTATAAAGGTTCTTTATACAAGAATCAAACATATATTTTTCATACTTATAATTCTTGCATATTAAGTTAACGAGTTTTAGTGCTAATAAGCTATCACTTAACCTAACGCATACAAGGTTTTACTAATTTGATAGCCACTAATTTTAAACTTAATATATTGTAATTCAATTATACATTACAAAGTGACAAAAAGCATTATGTATAAACAAAATGAAATCTTAATTTCTTGCTGCTGAAGTTGCTGCATTCCTCGTGTTGTACTTCAGCTTTATGGTTCTTCTTCTCCTTTAATGTCGAGAGTTTGAATAACGAAGAAGCTAGGCTTCACAACACAATTCCTCCGCGAATGATAACGTAGCTCAGCAGTACAAAATGTAGCCAGGACTCATGGCCATCTCGGTCCAGACAAGTAAGATCATGGATCATTCTACTGCATGTAATGTAACAAGCAGATTACCATATATTCTCGAAAGAGAGACCACACCCCAACATAGCACACTGTTAACTTTTGACGTGCCTTTTAATCACTCTGCTTGTGCTAATGGTAGCAAGTTGCGATGTCCTGTCCTGCTAGAATTTTACAGGTGAATACCTTGCTATCTAAATTCTAGGAAATGTTGCAAACCAACCTTCCAAACACGTAAGATGTTCATTTATAAAGTGGTAGGATACATATCTGTCACAAGCTCTATTTGCAGGATTTCTCTGGTACATATTGAGTCCATCCTTCTCGGTTTATCTCTTCAACTTATTACTTGGGTTAACGACTGATTCCTGAAAGATGACTTGCCTGATTGTAATTGGAAACTTGTGGTCGTGTGTAGTAGTGATTTGAAAGCAGTCGGCAAAAGAAAATGAATAGAGTACTGTCCTTAGAATGTAACACGTAAATTTTAGCAACAATTACATATATCAGTGACGGTTGAGTAGAAAGTGGTACCACCTACAATTTGTGTAGTGGAACTCATCGCATTTGAGGCACTTACGTTTGTCTGTTACGTGACAATTTTTGGCTAGAAGATCCCTTTTAAGTGAACTTAGTCCGCTGTGTATAAATAAGATTGACATGTATCTGTAATTGGTATTTTTATTTTGTTTCTACTGACTTGTAAGTCAGTTGAGATTAAATTTATTTCCGAGCAATTTTTTCAGAATGAACTCCTCCGCATTGGCCTAGTGTATTAGGACTTTCACAAGTTTTCATTGGTTTCGTAGTATTTCTGTTGCTAGCCTTTAAGTAAAATATGAAACAACTTTAAAAGTTAGGATTCGATGATAAAACGGTAAATTAGACAGCTTTACACCTAAAAATTTACGATGGTTATAACTATCCCGTTTCTATTTTTGGCGCAACATTGAAGGGACCTGCTCAGTTACTGGTCTCAGAAACTTCAAAATTTTCATCGTTATGAGTTATGAAAACTTGGGCGAATGGAGGGAGGCCTGGCAGCCATTGCCCCACCAACCTTCTCTTCAGACGCAAGAACCACTGTTAAAGTAATCGAAGACCTACGCACATTCTCTACCTATCAATAACATAACAGGTCAAAACGGGTTATATGTGAAATTGAAAGTGTAATGGAATATAAATGATATAAATAAAATAAAATTAAAATTATATATATAAAAAGTGTATTTAGTACTATTTTTAAAAATGATTTTTTTTTTGAATAAAATCTCAGTATAATAGATTATAATAACTATTTTCTTATCTTATGATAAAACAAATATTTCAATAATATACACATTAAATAATGAAACAATAAAAATAATATTAATTTAGTTAATATAACAATTATTTGTAAGAAAAAATAGAGAGAGAGAGAGAGAGAGAGAGAGAGAGAAATATTTTTTTTATTAATTTAATTTTAAATAATTTAAAATATAACATCAGTTTTCTTATATTATATTTAAATTTGAGTATATATATATTTTTTATAAAAAATTATAAGATATAAAATAAATATTATCTTATAAATAATGTAACAAATATTTTCATTTTTAATGTATTATACAATTTATTTATTTATTTAAAAAAATATATTTACCTTTTTGTGATAAGCAATGATAAATTTATATGTTGATTATGTATGGAAAATTCAAAATACGGCGACTTCCGTAAAATTAAAATCGAGGGAATGCCCATTAAGTGGTCAATTGGGACTAGCCCACTTCGCCCTCCACTAATATCAAGTGATCCACGCCTTGGCTTATCTGCCATTATCATTATCAAAGGGTGGACGTTTTTATCTTTGGTGCTCCCCTGACCACCCTCCCCCGCTCCCTCTGTATCCAAAAGTCAGATAGCATATTGCTCCTTCCATGAATATCCTTTTCCAGTACGAGATTGGCTGATGCTTAGTGTTTTTGGCGCTGACAATGATGAGCCTTCATCATTCACAACGCACCTGAGGGTGCATAATGTCAAAAAGCCATCGCATTAGGAAAATTACCACACATCACTTGTGCATTGCCTTTTGGGAGTACCGAGGCCGTACATTAATGTCCACTCGGATAGCCTACCTACCTTTATCAACGAACAGGTAAAGTTCCGTGCATTTTGGATGGTGGCTCTCTGCATTTAGCTTTAATGGAGATGGGGGGAGAAGAAAGCGATAAACTGCATCGGTTGGAAGTGATTTTTCCAAAAACATGTATACTAGGGAACGCTTTGTCAGTGGCTTGGCATTTCTTAAATTTTTGAGTGCTGCTGCCATACTCTTGTTATAATCAGGATGAGATGTGCAGCCAAAATTGACAAAAACCTGCTGCACCAAAAGATTGAAAAAAGGCCATTTCTTTATATATAAATGGGCATAACATTAATTCTTATCTGGAATTCGGACGGGGACCATCAAAACGATCTGGTCGAATCGAATGTTCTCGTAATGACCAACAAAATTATGACTTTTGTTTGAAATTTTTTATTTTTATTTTTTACCCATATTATTATTAAAACGCTAATTTTGATAAATGAAGTCCATAAAACTAAGCTAGTGGATGAATTTTCATAAGCATCCTCGCGGGAGAGGCTCTGTCTCCTCCACAAGGAAGCAAGAGGGCAAAAATCAAATTAGCTCGTTTTTCAAATGTTTCGAAATTTTTTTTTTAAAAAATTAAAAATACATTAAATTTAAATAGGAAAGAATATATGGATGCATTATATCCATTAATTGTAATTAACAGATATATATATATATATATTTAAATGGCGTGGACGTAAGAACTCCTCAAATTTCACATGTTTGCCAAGTTTTCCTGCTTCCATTTGATGGGCCACCTGTAATGTTGCTGTCGGCCATTTTGGTTAGGTACCGGTTAAATTTGTGCCTTGAAAAAAGACATCCACTCTGGCAGACGACGACGCGATGGCAATGAAGATCGTACAAGCATGGCCAACTTAATTTCAGTTGAGTCCGTGTGTCTGGTGCGTGCGTGCCTGCCGTGCCCAAGTAATCATAGACAAGACGAAAGATATTTTCTTGGCTCAAAAAAATAAAAATAAAGAATGAAAGATATTTTATGAAAAGGAAATCGAGAAATTTTATAAAAAAGGGAAAGTCTTTTAGGAAGAAGCATGACATGATATGTAATTCGTGATTAAAATAATATATATATATATATATATATATATATATATAATTTATATTTTTTAAAATTATATAATATATATGAAGTTTAATAAAATGTATAAATAAACCAAATTTAATGTAAAAAAAAAAGTAATTTTATCTATTTTTATGTATATTCTATTTTATATATGTTAATAGTTTTTATGTATATCATATAATTTTAAAACGAAAAAAATTGTCCATTCTATCCCATTACTGTAACTTAGTAATGGGACTCGAACTATAAAGAGAGCACTGAACATGATAATTATCATAGTTCATAAATATGATAATTATCATAGTTATTAGATCCAGTTGGGTCGGCAAATTGGACCTAAAACTCAGCGATCTAGCCACTAAATTGGGCCAATTGACCCGGAAGACCCACATGACCCGCTTTTGAGCGACCCAGGCGGGATTTTATTGAATTTCAAAGCCGAAGTAAAAAGATCGTTCCACATATTAAAGATCCGCCACTCAAACGAATGTATTAGCGCCTTTGAACGTAACGTTTACTTTCAAAAAAAAATAAAATAAAATATATATATATATATATATTTACAAAATAAAAGTGGTTTGGTGCATAAAATATAATTTTATATTCAAGATAATTTATTAATATCATTTTGAATTTACAACAAAATATTATTATTGTTACTTGACTCTAAAATTTAAAATTATCTTATAAAAAAATAATTTTATACACACACACACACACGAGTTGTATTATATCTAACTTAAGTTACATTATATTATAATTTTTATATTTATTTAATTTTACATATATGAAAATTAATAAATTATAAATATATTTAATAAAAAATATTCAAAGATAATTGTAATATTATTGAATTAAACTTCGTTGGTCTAATTGTCACAACTATTGCTCTGTTGGGCCTAACCCTAGCCAGTACCATTCCAGGCTTCGTCCAACTTCTATTCACACCACGCAGATCCAACGGTCCATCGAGCTCTTTAGATTAAGAAAATAACAGTACGGTTTTGGAGGTCCACTTGTAAGAAGGCCGAGCTCCATGAAACCCACGTAATTTTCCATGCCAATGGGTAAATAAAGTATTCCACAACCTGATGGTGCATAACAATTAGACAAATCGATAGTTTTTATCTTCAAACTACACAGGCTGCTGTTGCTTTCGTCCTGACAACATGTCCAATTGTTGACATGAGTACAGGACAGTGACGAGGATAATTATATTTTTTAACTTAAACTTTTTATTTTATTTTATTTTTTAAAATATAATTCTAAATATTTTTGTGATTTCAATTCAATCCTAAATATTATAATTACGTGTACATTGAATTCAATTAATAATAAAATATGATTTGATCAACAAATAAATATTTTAATTGAATTAAAAAAAATGAAAATACGAAATTAAATTGTAATTCCATCGATTTTTTTTCTCTGTTAAATAAGGTCAAATATCTAACTGTACAATCTTATTTCATTTTTAATTCAATGATTATCTATTTTCCCCTCCTTTCTTCCACACCAGACCGAATTGGCACATTTTGTTGCAACCCTAAAGTGTGGTGACATTGCAAAGAAGAAGCCTTGCTACACTACAAAGAAGCAGCTATTTCAGATGCGCATTTGTTTTGTTGAAAGGTCAAACATTCCTTGTGTCTCTCTCCTCCCTTTCCTCACTCCATCTTGCATGTCTCCATGTCACAAACTCTTATTTTCGACATGAGGGTTCAATTTTTGACTAAATTTTAGGAAAGTAGAGGCCGATCTGATTGATTAGGGTTGAATTTGGGAGAAACTCGAGAAAATTAGGGTCTCTGGCTGTGGTTATGAAGCAAATGCAAATATATATATATATTTTTTTTTCTTTCACTCTATGTATAGTTTAATTTCATATTTTCACACACACACATATGTTAATTCAATCAGAACATTTGTTTAACAGATGAATTGTATTTCGTTGTTAATCAGATTTAATTAATATATAATTATAATGTTTAGGGCTAAATTGAAATTATTAAAATATTTAGAATTATATTAAAATAATAAATTTAGAACTAAAAATATGGTTATCTGGACAATTATGTAACAATCTGGTGGTCAAGCTGAACCATCCATGTGTATTTTTTTTTTTTTTTTTATCTGTGTTCAGTGGCGGACCCTTATATTGGTGTACTTACTAATTCATTTCCCTGGTTTTTTTAAACCAGGCATGTACAGGGTATATGGCTATAGTTAATCAAGCTCTTTGCTTGAAACTACTCTCTCCCTTGTTTGCCTGAATTGGTTTAACTCTTTTTAATTAAAATGACTGATTCGTTAAACCAATTCTTGGAATATTAATGGGCGGCAACCAAAAAGAGTATGATCCTACGATAGTTGTATCCTATGAACCAAAAAACAAAAACATTAAAAAGAAAAAAAAAAGAGATAAAATAAAAATCCAATAGTCAGCCCTTTTAAGCCAATTGTAGGGGTGGATTTTCGATGTTGCAAATGAGTAATTTATTGTGAATCAACTGATTTTGATACAAATGATATGATTTTGTTTGTTTTTTGTTTTTTGTTTTTTGTTTTCCTCGTCTACTGGAGGTTTTAATAAGATGTAGCCCTCCCATTTCTTTTAATTCTCCCATCCTAATGTGCATGAGGGATTTGATCTTAAGGTGATCACTTAATACAATATAAAGCAGAAAAGTGGTGCAAACTGACTTGTGCCACTGTATATATATATAAGCCAGAGAAATCTCCTTTACACAATGCTGTATGGCCAACCAAACTTTCACTGGTATAGAAACATCCATGCACGTTGTATAACTTTGTTACACGCTTTCATGGTAGTTGCTTTGACGTGAGAAAATACCTGATTGCAACACAGAAGAAAGAAAGAAAGAAAGAAAAGGAAAAATTGAAAAACCAAGTGTTGGTCACGTATGGCTATTGAGTTCCCAGTCTAAATAAGCTTCGGCTTCTCCGTAGGAAACCACTTGCCCTCAGGTTTTGATCTGAACCAGCTTTGGTAGGAGGGATGTAAATTAAATTAACGAGTTGGGATTATTGGCCTCTGGGATTTTTATCATTCAACTGCCATTAATTTTCCTCGAACAATTCTCTCTGACAAGCTCGAGAAGTACCATTCCTGCTTTCTTATTTTTTTAAGGCAAGAAAGATGGAAAAAGGAAACCTCTTGAACAGTCATAGTAAGTAAGACTAATTGGTGGGATACATGCAGTCGTTAGGAAGCAGACTGTTTACTGTTTGAACAATCATTCGTGGGCTTACAAGAAACTTGCAATGAATCCATCAATTGTCGAACAATTCTTATTTATTTATTTTTTTTACAGTCAAAGCAATTTTCGTCACACAGTTCAATCATCGATCGAATTGCCAGATTGAAATGGACAGTGCTTAGTGGGAAAAAAAGACCATTTACCTTCGATGCCGGATCTGGGTCCAAACTACAATTCATGGCGACCCTGCTAAGAATCTGCCATTCCAAGCCCCAACACACGGGGTTGGTGAAGTCAAAAGCTCTCAACTTTTCGTAGTAATTTTCTGGAGCCACTAGGCAGCAAAGATTTAATATTTCTTTGATTCATTAGAATCTATATACAAAATAATAAAATACTAATCATATTTAATTCAGAAAATTCATTTCTTAGACTACTAATATTTATTTTATTTTATTTTTTGGGGGGGGGACTGGCTACACACTCCGATTTGCGGAGCTGAAGTTTCTGTTTTCTAATGTTAAAACGCTTCGATTAGATACCCATTTACTTCATCTTATCTTTGTATGCACAACACACATGCCTGCTAATTACGAAGTCAAAGCAAAACGTTTAATAGATCACTAACCACTAATATATATATATATATATATATTTATTCTGTCCTCACAGAAGAAGCAAATGCAATGGTTTAATGAATTCGAAGAGAAGCCTTAGAATTTCCAAACGAATCAGTTAGTTAATTTTTTTAAAGTCTCAGCTCTATAGTAATGATCTATTCAAACTAAGCCATGTTGTTATTAGTGAGTTTTATTAATAAAATATAGTGCAAGAGATGGGAAATTCATATTTGCTAAAGTTCACATGAAATTCACGATCACAGTCACAGTTACCATGTTTGATTAAATGAAGAAAATAAGTAATGTCACATGCGCTGGAAAGTCGCCATTGGTGCCGATTCATCTTGAGACATGAATATAAAGTTTTTTCTTAACCACATTTTATTATTATTATTATTATTATTATTATTATTATTATTATTATTATTATTATTATATATCATTATTATCGAGCAAGACACATACTAAGAATAAGAGGTACTATAAAGAAAATAATAAGGGCTTTGGTAAAGTGGATGCATAATATAATTATTGCTAATTTTAGCACATTGCCGTAAATAAAGTCAATTGATTTTCGACATACTAGATTTTAGAAAATTTCTGATTATTTATTTATTTATTTTTATTTTACATATTACTGTAATAAAATTTCTTTGATGTTTTTCTTCCCACACCCTGTGACTGTGTCTACTTGTTGGCCGTATAATAACCATAGATCTCAACGGCCAGTCTTCGCCACCTAAATCTCAATCAAAATTACATCTTTCTCCACTTGAAAAGAAATGCATCTTGACCACAAGAGCACACAACTGCCGAAGCCTGGCACGCACCGTAGCAATGACAGGTGGGATAATACTGTCTGGTAGAACAACCAGTCAAAACCTCCACATTTCCCATCTCTCTCTCAAACCCTAACTAAACTCTATGGTCTCTCTCTCTCTCACTCATTTTTTTTTTTTTTATATAGTTATGGAGTGAGAATGGACACAAGCTAACGACCCTTCAAATACTTCAATCCTCCCACTGCACTTTGCAATCTACAAAGTAGGCATTTCTTGGGCAGCTCAACAAGATCTCCTCAAAGTCATCTACCACTCTCTTTTTCTTCTTTCTTTCTCTGGTAACTCCCCTCCACAAGCCCCAACTTCCAAGTCAAACCTGCAAGTCTGGTCTGCTCTATTATGTCCGTAACCTACCTACCTTCTCATCTTCTCGTTCTCACTTAAAGGATCGCCCACCTTCTTTTCTTGATCCCATGCCAGCAGTTGAAACCAACAATATTCTGATTTCCAGCTGGGATATCTCTAACCTTAATTTCTTGTCTTTTTACTTGTCATTTAAACTCTCAGTTGGTTTTCTTTTCTACTTTATTTCTCCCTCACTCTCTCTCTCTCTCTCTCTCTCTCTCTCTCTCTCTCTCTCTCTTCTTTTTTTTCTTTTCCCTAAATTCTCTTATTCTATACTTAATTTGGAGCATAGAGACTTGGAAGTGAAAAACAAGTGCTTTGGGGGAGAATATAGTTGTTAGAATGGCTGCACCACCTGGTAGCCGCTTGCAGGGTATGCTGCAGGCTGCGGTGCAATCAGTTCAATGGACTTACAGTCTCTTTTGGCAAATTTGTCCCCAGCAAGGGTAATCTCCCGAAAGATATATGATCATAATATGCGATCTCTCTCTCTGTTTTTTTTTTATTATTATTTTTTAAATTTGGTCCATAAAAATCTAAAATGTACACTTTCCAATGGAATCAAGGATACTCAAATTGACTCATGACAATAATTCAGGATCTTAGTATGGGGAGATGGGTATTACAATGGAGCAATCAAGACAAGAAAAACAGTGCAACCAATGGAGGTTAGTGCTGAGGAGGCCTCTTTGCAAAGGAGTCAGCAGCTTAGAGAGCTTTACGAGTCCTTGTCCGCAGGAGAGACCAATCAGCCGACCCGGCGGCCTTGTGCAGCCTTATCGCCAGAGGACTTGACGGAGTCGGAGTGGTTTTATCTCATGTGCGTGTCCTTCTCTTTCTCTCCTGGTGTTGGGTAAGTTGAACTCGTGGATGAGCTTTCAACAATTCGCTTTCTTTGCTTTTGTTCTTTTCAGTTCTTTAATACACGTCAATGTCGGTTTCTTATTCTGGTTAAGTTTGGTGCGATAGTATGGCAATAAGGATAACATAAAATATTTGGGTCATTGATCACTTTTGTTTTACACTCGTTCGCGACCTGTAGGCTTAGCTACATTTTGGGAACCTATAGCTACTCTCTGTGCTTTCTGGAAATTTTTTGCTTGGGAAAGCTCGAGTATTTCCTTCTAAAGAAAGAAAGACATTCAATTTAGTGGAAGTGCAAATTGATTATTTTCTAAAGAAAGAGGAGCCTCTCCTCTGCCTTTCATACATTGGATGAAATGAAGGACAGTTTTTTCCTTTTTCTTTTTTGGCAAGACAAGTTCAAATTTTATTAAAAAAAACATAGAACTGTTAGGACGAGAATGAATAGCCAAAGAACGAAAGGCAGTTGCATGGGTGTTATTGCTTGAATTAACGGCGAGAAAGGACGATCCCACAATTTATTGAGGCTGCTGGAAAGACATTCATTTCTACTAAGTAGTGACCACTGACCACACACCAAGTTATTGTGAAGAAAAATGACAATTAATTAGAAAAGAATAAAAACTGTCTCTATGCATTTACTGCATGAGAAGAAACTGACTTGTATGATCGTTTATATGGTACCGGTCGAAGCCCAGTTGATGTTACCTTTAGAACATGTTAGATGCGCAGACTTGTGTCATCTTCTTTCCTTTGAGGACGGCCTTTAGATTATCGTTAAAAAGTTACTGGGAGTCCTCCATTTTGCTAGGATTTGTAGTTTGCATGAAATTTATGATCGAAAACAAATTGAAGACTACCTTTGCCTTAGAGACTGTCGGGGATATATTCCGGAGAATGCCAAAAGAACTTAAGTGTAATAAATTGAGGGTTTGAACAATGGCTAATTACTCTCCGCAACAAGTGCACTGTTTCTTTGGAAAACGAGACAATCCCGTGCCGTCCCAACACATGCCTAAGCTTGTATAAACTATGGAGGGTATTTAGCAACTCTCTCTCTCTAGAGTCTGGAGGTCCATGGTTATATCTTGTACTCTTATAATCCCACTAACAAGTCCTGGTCCTCGTATCATGTACTAATTTCTGTTATCTAGCTTTGTTAAATGCTAATTTAGTCTTCGTGAATAATGTCAGCGAAATAGTGACTAAATGTATATATATATATATATAACCTGCAGAGGGATTTCTAGTTGATCATTTACTGAGGTTTGGTTTTTTTTTTTTTTTTTTTAATTAGGAGCATTTACAAACTCAATCACTGCCAAATTTTAATCGGGAATTGGTACTTGGGTTGTTATGTGCATACAACCTCACTTCTATGTACGACAACTGAGATTGAGGTACATGTTGGAAACCACAGGCCCCCAAGTATTCGAAATCAAAAGATTAAAAAGGGTTGGCTCATCGCCCCATAATGCTAGTCTTTTCATTAAAAGCTGAGCTTTGTCATTTAGTTAACCTGGCGTGAGATCACCTGCATCACGAAAGCATGTAGCAGAATATCTCACACGTCGCGGACATGTTTGTTCATGAAATCTAATACTATTCTGCATGGAAATTAAGGGTTGTGATCTGATCTGATGACTGGTAACGTACGTGCACTCGTGCAGGCTACCAGGAAAGGCATATGCAAGGCGGCAGCACGTATGGCTTGCGGGTGCGAACGAGGTCGACAGCAAAACATTTTCTAGAGCCATTCTTGCCAAGGTATATATACAAATATCACATGGATCCTCACTTGTTTAATGAGCAAGAAGAATCCTGGAACACGAGTGGATAAAAAAACTGATAAGCTATTAAAGTAATATATTGCATTGTTTCTTCCTTCGATTGACGTTTTCGTCATCATATAGCTTTCTTTTCTTTACTCACGCAACTAACTTTTTCTTTTTCTTTCTCTCTCTCTCTCTCTCTCTCTCTCTCTCTTCTTTCTGAACGATAAATTCCTTCGAATCAAACGTGTCACTAGAGCGCTCGTATACAGGTGAACTTACTTACAAATTAGTTGATATATATTTTGTTCTAAAAATTATAATAAGGAAGTCTATGTTTGTAATTTTCTTTTGGTTTACATATCCATGACGCTTTGACTTTGATCCTGTGATTGGATAGATACATTGGCTTACTTTTTTCTCTCCATTTTTTGCATTAACACTGGCAGACTGTGGTGTGCATTCCTCTCTTGGACGGCGTGGTTGAACTTGGAACAACCGATAAGGTAAAAAGCAATTAATTAAGGTGTCTTTGTGCATTTGTGTTCATGTGTTAATTTTTTACACAAGAGTTTTTTTTATCAAATAATTAAATAACAGCAGTTAAACTAGTGGAGTTGAATATATATATATATATATACATATAGGTTCAAGAGGATCGTAGTTTTATCCAACAAGTAAAAAGCTTCTTCAACGACCATCACCACCCTCCTCCACCAAAGCCAGCTCTTTCCGAGCACTCCACTTCCAACCCGGCCACGTCATGGGACCACCACCCTCGCTTTCACTCTGCTCCCATTCCACCCGTCTTTGCTGCGGCGGACGCGCCCGTTAACGCTGACCAAGTTGATGATGAGGAGGAGGAGGAGGAAGGGGAGGAGGAGGAGGAGGAGGAGGAGGAGGAGGAGGAGGAAGAGGAGGAGGATGACGATGACGAAGACGAACAAGGTTCCGATTCAGAAGCCATGACTGGCCGTAACCCACGCCCCATTCCAGCCGAGGCTCAAAACGCGCAAGCAGTGGAGGCCGCAGCAGCTGAGCCGAGCGAGCTGATGCAGCTGGAGATGTCGGAGGATATCAGGGTTGGCTCGCCCGACGATGGGTCTAACAATCTGGACTCCTCCGATTTTCATTTGATCGGCTCAGGAAACGCGCCGGATCGTCAGTGCCGAGCTGACTCATTTAGAGCAGAATCGACTCGGAGGTGGACCATGATGCAAGACCCGTTGAATGGTAGCCTTCAGCCACCGTCTTCAGGTAAATTTCGAATTGCTAATTTCGGTTTCATTGAAATTGACAATTCATTTCAGCTCCACTCTTTGATATCTGTCAGACAACAGGACTGCCTGCTCTTTGTCATTGACTGTCATATGATGATTGTCGCCTTGTTTTGTGTTTACGAAGATCACAACTTTTAACAATAACATCGTTAGTCATGCAGGCCATGCACATGGGTCTCGCTGGTTTTATGAGCTACTAAACCTACTGAAATCATCATCAATAACAACAATAACAATTATGATAATAAACTGCTCTATTTTACTGTCCGGTAAAGAAAATGCCTTTTCTGGAGAGCCCCTTAAAATCTTCCTTCATTTTTCTTCCCATTCCCCCCCCCTCCTTACAATTGGAACTCCTGCCTCTTGGAATCTTGAGCATTGCACTGTCTCCGGAGAGCGCGGTGGGTCAGCCTAGTTTCCTACACAACACGCTGCCAGCATATCCTTTTGTATCACGTGCACGGCTGCGGTGCACAGATATTCAAAAATTCAACGCTGCTCAATGACCAAATTGCCTTCATCGACTCCCGAGAAATGTTACTTCACCCTAGCGCTGCGTCATCATTTGCAATTTGCATCAAATAAAGTTTTTAAACCGAAATCATAACAAGTAAACAGCAAGAATTGGGTCAGGAATTCAATTTTGTTTCAGTCTTTTGTTACCCTGATCTTAATTATAGCACTGATCAATTCATTTTGAGCCTCTAATTGCTGACTACAGTATGTGTAAATGCAGGAAGGCCACCGCCGATAGAGGAAATGACCCGGGAAGACACCCACTACTCCCAGACTGTCTCTACAATCCTCCAGAACCAGCCAATCCGGTGGGTCGAGTCCTCCACCACCACCCCGTACGCTGCGTACTCCATCCAATCGGCTTTCTCCAGGTGGACCAACCGCTCTGATCAAAACGTCCACGTGCCCGTCGAGGGCACCTCCCAATGGCTCCTCAAATACATCCTATTCAGCGTACCCTACCTCCACAACAAGTACCACGAGGAGAATTCCCCCAAGCTGCGCGACGGCGACGCCGCCAGTCGGTTCCGCAAGAGCGGAGCTGCACAGGACGAGCTAAGCGCGAATCACGTGCTGGCGGAGCGTCGCCGTCGAGAGAAGCTCAACGAGAGGTTCATAATATTGAGGTCGCTTGTGCCGTTCGTCACCAAAATGGACAAGGCCTCGATACTTGGGGACACCATAGAGTACGTGAAGCAACTGCGCAAGAAGATCCAGGATCTTGAAGCGCGTAACCGAAAAATTGAGGTCGAGCAACGGTCGAGATCGCTGGACCCACCGCAGAGAACAAACAGTTCCAAAGAGCAAAGGAGCGCGATCACAGTGGTGGATCGGACCAGAACTGGTCCGGTATCCGATAGAAGGAAGCTAAGGATAGTGGAGGGGACAGGCGGGGGCACTAAAGCCAAGTCGGTGGAGATATCAACTCCTCCCACTCCGAATCCCCCTCCGCCTCCGCCGCCGCCACAACATTTAGGGGAGGAGGGCCCAAGCGTAGAGGTGTCAATAATAGAGAGAGACGCGTTGTTGGAGCTGCAATGTGGGTATAGAGAAGGATTGTTGCTAGATATAATGCAAATGCTGAGAGACATGAGGATAGAAACCACCACGGTGCAGTCTTCTTTGAACAGCGGAGTCTTTGTGGCCGAATTAAGGGCCAAGGTATAGCAGAACTTAAATTTCTCGAAACCCTACCATTTTGCTTCTTTTTATCTGTTATTATATTAAAAGCATTTAACTCCTTCGGCTGTAATTTGTTGGCAGGTGAAAGACAATGTCAGCGGAAGGAGAGCAAGCATTGTTGAGGTAAAAAGAGCATTACATCAAATAATACCCCACGACTGAGGCTGCTGCTACTGTCCCAGAAGAGCTGAGCTGAGCCTTTTTTTTTTTTTTTTTTCTTTTTTTCTTTTTTGGGTTTTTTAGAATATATTGAAGAATTGGATGATTTTACTTATAAGATTATCAGGGGGATACAATGTTTAGACTTCAGAATTTAGATAGTTGTGGAGAACTAGTGCCTCCTCCCTCCCCCACCCCCCGGAACTGTGACCCTGTACGAGTTTACTAACTAATGTAGAAAATTCATAAAATACCAGATTCAATTTGGCCCTCCCAGATAGCAAAGACAGATGGCTGCTCCCGTAGCATCAAAAGCTAATACGAAGGTGAAAAATTGGACTTTTTGGCGTGCGTACTCTTCACGAATAGTATTGTTCAAGTCTAAAAGAAAGATCAGGTAATTAAAAGAATATTTAACAGCAGATTGTAGCATTAGACACACAATTGACCATCTCATGCGTCATTGTACTTTGCCCCAACCAGAAATCAGAAACGAGAAATCAACATCTTTCGTCTGGTTCAGCCCCAAATAAGTCATGGAAATAACCGGCTCATCGTACAACATTTAAAAATCTCCCCGAGCAGCTCTTCTAATTATCCTACTTAGCGCTGAGTTTTCTAATGTCCAACAAAAGCTATGAGTGGAATCAAACAGAACCTCACATTTTCGCAAGTTCCCGAGGAAAGTTCTATGGCTGAACAACGCTTTAGATCCAACCAAAAAGTGCTTATGGGTTACCATCGTTGCCATCATCATACTTTTGAGCCAACCCGTGATTATCAGTATTTTACTTCAAAATGCCTGACCGACGAAATTCTTCACAATTCCACTAGGAAAATTTATACACCTGCAAGAAACAAAGGGAAAAAAAAAAAACCCCACAAGTTACAACTAGACTAAAAAGACTGTTAAGATAAAACATGGAAGGGGTTCTCGCATCATCATCAGCATACTTTGTCCTAATTATAATTTTATGGAGGAAAAAGAACTTACTATACCAAACCCTGCAAAATATCATCACCCATCTTTTCCAAGTCTTCTTGTGACAATAGAGTTTTCCTACCACCACCACCAGTCTTATCATATGGCTGAGCCATCTTCCGCAGGAACTGCAGGCATGGAGAATAATTAGATAGGAACAATGCTTCAGCACACAATAATTACCATTTATTTTAAGAAAAAGCAGAATAGTCAAATGTGGTTGCAAGGACACACCTCGCGTGCTATATGAAGAGCCATGTCGGTGCTCAAATTGAGGTGAGCATCTCGTAAATGTGATAGTATCCAACTAGGTAATTTAGAGCGCTTATCATGACGACTGTATCTACAGACATTGAAATCAAAATGGATTATGATCACCAAACAGATCTACAAAGTCATTCGAGTCGCATGGTCATTGCTAATCATTGGGAAGAAAACAAATTTTTGCCCCGTAATATGTGAAACTATTAACAAATATCAATGTAGAATGCCCTAATTAAGCTATATTATTTCGTATCAACTTGTTTGTAAGTGATAAATGTGGAGCAAGATTCTCCTATACCGAATATACCTGAATGATGTGGTTAATAAGCCCCACACATGTTTCCCCCCTACTCACTACTAATATATTATGTTGTTCAAAAAAGAAAAAACTGGGTACACATATTTTATCCATACCTTTTATCTGCAAATATCATCATCCCATAATCAGCCTTTGACCGTATCACTCGGCCCACACATTGAGCAGCTTGTCTCTGATTCAATACAACTGATTTAATTAACCTCTAACCTCTTAAGACAAACATAAACAATTCAAATCTTATGAGAAAAAACATACACTCACAATCATATGCTCAAAAAAATGCACTGTACTGTCAAATTCAAATCAGCATTAGATCGTACCAGTGCATCAAAAGTTAGGAAATCACCCTCCTTTATCTGAAAAGTGTCACGTAAATACTCCAATCGTGCCAGTAATATTCTGCAGGGAGAAATATTGTTAATTGTCCAAGCAATATTCTGCAACAAGAAACATTACAAACCGTGCAAGTAATATTCAAGAAATGTTTTTTCAATATGCTCAAATATGGAAAATGCAACTTACAAAATCTTCATCACAAGGGCAATCACTTAAAGAAGCAGAAAGCAATAGACTATGAAAAGATTATATCCCAAAAAAAGTAGTTCTTTCATACATATCTCTTCAAAGATTCTTAGTCTATTTCCCCGAACTTAAGAGAAATGGAGATAAAAGCAAGTGACAATACTCACTTGCTTAAGGTGTACTGGAAAGGAACACCAAACATAATCACCAGTCTTCCATAGTGTCTATCAAAATCTATCCCTTCAGCTACTTTTCCCCTGCATATAAATATCCAAACCATTATAGCAAGATATGGTCAAAACCCTCCATCCCTCTACCTCCATCTCTTTCCCATCAGGATCCTAAATCATGGTCAGATCAGTTTCAAGCAACCTTTTCCATTATTCTCAATGCTACACCACACCAGCCGATTGGTACATATCAGCACTCAAAGAGCCAAACTGTAATATCATCTTAATACCTTGCAACAGAGAAAAAAACTGCACCTCTCCCGCAGTCACAAGCTCTACGATAGTTGTCAAGGGCCAATGTAGTTTCAACCACATCTTGGGTCTCAATAAAGACAAGCTTATGTTGCATTATTTCCTGCAGTAACATGCATTAGGATGGTTGCAAAGAACTACTCAGAGCAAACAGCAGAAAGGTCATCACCTTTAGAATATCATGTTGATTCCAGTGGTTGATGATGTCATCCATGTACGAGTAACTGACAAAAAAGCAAACAATTCCATCTGGAACAACAGACACCATCTCCACTAACAGCTTCCCATAATTCCTTGCTACACCAGGATCACTTCTCATATCAAATTTGGTACTTACTGGAAGTTGATCACTGCAGCCATTACTCACAAGTGTAATCAAACATATGATACACTTAATTGCATACAAGTTAAAAGTCAATTGAAAACAAAATTTGCAGTTTCCACCACTAGATTACATTAACAAATAAACGATCCAACTTCAATCTTCTACCTTCCACGAGTGAGAACCATCGGACATATGCAATCTCTTGTCAAGGACATTTTAAAACTTCTGCTCACCACAGGATGGAAATTGAGAAGTCGAGGGTACAGATCAATTGGGCTTAGTGTTCCAGATGTGATCACCACTGACTGGAAATGGTCAAATACAGGCTTTATAGCAAGAGAAGCGTCATGGCAGCTAAGCTGTAATAATCAAGAAAAACAGAGAATAAAATATCTACAAAGTAAAGAGATATCAAACAAAGATTGATCCGAAGATCTGGAGGAAAGATGCAAGCCAGCAATGCTGCACCCTGAGAAGAAAATATATGAGACTAAAACCAAGAAGAGCAGTGGCACCCTGTGGAGCATATGAAGACATATACAGCAATAACTCAAGGTTTCCACACAATTTTAGAGAAACTTTTCCACTTTTTTCCTCAAAGGAAATGGAAATGTGATTCAAATGAGATGTGCTAATCAAGAAGGCAGACATTCACAAAAATAAATGCAAGTTTGCAAGATCACTTTTTCCCTTAATTGCCAGATTGGGAGTTTTAAGAAGAGTAGAAATATAAGATAAAGAAGAAAACACATAGAAGAAGAACCAACCTGCAATACAGGATCAGGAATATGTGGCATCCTCTCATCAAAAGGTTCAATTATAATGGAAAACCCACGAGCATATGAGCCCACTAGTGTCGCAAAATCACATATTGTCTGGATGTGTAAGAACTCGTCAGTGTCTGTTATTTCCAGTGTCAACATAAGTGAGTGTAGACGATCATAACAAAACTTCAGAGTTTTCTGATCAATTCCAGCATGGCTATTTATAGAGACAACAAAGCTAACGGGGCTTTCCTTCTCCACATTCTCAGTATCCAACCTCCCCTTCAAATAGTGCACCAATCTACGTAGGACATGCAGAAAATGTTCTGCTCGGCGTATATTTCCAGGAACCGCTTCCTTCAGAATATCGTCAGGCAAGGCAGGATTTGCAAGCCAGGAATCCGTGGCTGCAGAAAGATAATCAGAATGCACTGAGGATGTACAAAAAAGACAGGGTATTCAGAATGAGGCAGGCAATGGTATGTCAGCTTTCCACATACCAGGTAGGTCTCCTCTCAGCGCCAGACCCTCAACAAGCCGGTTATATTCAGCACGCAGTCTACTAGCATCAGTGGCCTTGAACCTTCCTACCATATCAAATGGATTAAGAAAATGCAAATAAACTTTAGTCTACAATGTTAATTTCAAAATCTTGAAGAAAGTAAAAAATCCTTCCAATCATGGGGTATATGTCAAGGCAGGTAACCGTATGAAGCATTTAATATGAGCCCCATAACCCTTGAACATTACAAATAGACAAAGGACCTAGCAAGTAAAACTGTGAAATTCAATCCATTGAAAAAAACATACCTCTCAATCTCCTGCTGCATCCTAGTCAGATTTCTTGAAGCCCCATCAAGTGTCTGCCTCCTCACACTAACACTAAGAGCTTCAATACACACATTGTCAATGTTATGTGCCTCATCAAAAACCACCACGGACTCCTTCTGCATTTCCTTAGATATAATCCCAGCAACCTTTGGATCAAGTAAGTACTGGTAATTATAGACCACCACATTGGCAAACTGCACCATGTGCCGAGCCAAGAAATATGGACACCACCCATTCTGCTTCCCAAATTCCCTAAGATCCTGATACCAAAACAGGGCTGAATAGCAAACACTATTTGTAATCTGAATTATTTCAGATCAAGGAATCCATTGTAAATACCAGAATACAATTAGAGAATACCCATGATAAGTTCCCAACTTCTGGAAACATTAGAAAATTAATTGATCCATCATAATCAGTAACATTAAACAACCCAACTTCAGCTCAATATTTCCTACTCCAGTTCTCATGGTAACCATTCTCAATAACTTCAGGGCCAAAACAACTAACTGACACCACAACAAGCCAAAGTAGATGAGGAAGAAATCTAGTTCAGTACCTGAAGGGTATAAACACCAGGTGGCAATAGCGCCCCAGAAGCCGCCCTCTCATAATTCTCAAAAAACTCACAAGTAGGGACATTGGGATTCTCCACAGCCATAGAACGAACCCAACTGGCCGTCAGCTTCCTGCAAGCAGCATCAACAGAATCTCGGTTCTCCGCAGCCAATACTCTCGGGTTGATGCACAGATTCTTCCTGGAAGACAACCCGATTGCCAGAATCCTGGCGGCGGAGCCCAAGTTCTTGACTTGGTAATTGTGCAACAATTTAAGCTCGGCTAGGGTTTTCTCCATCTCATGGACTGTGCGCGTGCAGTAGATTAGCTTGACGGGGCTCTGGGGTTTGGACAGCGTGTAGCTGGTGATTAGAGAGAGAAGCGCTATGGTTTTGCCAGTGCCGGTGGGCATTTCCAGGAGGCAGTGGCCCTTCGCGTCTAGGGCACGCTTCAGCTCCACCATGTAGGCGTACTGCTCCGGGTAAATGTTGTCGTACGGGAAATAGACCGTCACGTCCTCGATCGGAAACTTCATTATTCTCTAATTCACGTGTAATGAATACGATCGATGCCTTTGTCAAGAAAATGGATCCCTCCGACGGGAAAGAGGCTGTCGACGACCGACGGGCGGTGTCTCCGTCGAGTGCGGTTTGTTTCCGCTTTCAGCAGGATTAACGAGGGGTTAGGGTTTTAGTGTCATGAACGCCCACCATTGATTTAAGTAATTTCCATTATTATTATTTATATGTTTGTGTGAAAAAAGAAAAGAAAAGAAAAGAATGATCTAAACTCAAATTTGTAAATAAAAATAAATAAATAAATAAATATATATATAATTTATTAACCTAAAAAATTAAATTTAAATTTATTAAAAAATAATTATTTATATAATTTAAATTAATAATTTATAAATATTAAAAATTTAGACTCTTTGTTATTTATAATTTTATATTAAATAAGTTTTTAATTTTAATAATATATTAAAGATATATTTTTTAATAATAATAATAAAGAAAATAATAATAATAATAATCAAGAAAGGGAATAAATTTAATGATATTTAACACAGCGGAGTCGGAAGAGAGGGCACGTCCGGATGAGAAACCAAGCTTAGTAGTAAAAGAGAGAGCAGCGCTGCCGCGCGCACCGGGCCATGGAATCCGCACTGCGCTTCACTCCACGGTTGTTTGGGACTAGACCCCTCGGGGGAGTGCGAGGTAAGCACCTGTCGCCGTTGTTTTTGTTTGCCGACAACAACAAAGAACCAAAGAAAATAATCAGTGAAAATTAAAAAAAAAAAGAAAAGAAAAATTGAAACCGAGACGGATGTACGGAATGTTCATTTGCTTTATTTTTTGTTCCTCGTACTCGAGAAATTGCTTTGCTGTTTTTATGCCTCGTTTGTGTTATTTTTATTGTTACTGTCAGTGTTCCAGACAGAGAAGCCGTTTGGTGTCTAGGCGGAATTTATGGTCCCTTGTATGAAAATGCTTTTGGGCTTGCTTGTGTGATGATTGTCGACATCTTGCAGGTAAAAAGACCTACCACAATTTTCAGTTATGTTATCCACTACGAGGGAAAGCCTCTGTTACTCTCAAGATGAATAGAAGGCTTATCTTGTTGGTAGCCAAAGCAAATGAGAATTTCTCAATAAATTCTTCAAATCAGCTGCATGGTGACTATGCAAATGCTGAGGTAATAACTGCGTATGAAGTTGTACCACCAGGACCTGGTGATGGGGCTGCCCTTCTCAATCTGGCTGATTTCAGTAATTATGTTAATGATGGGCAGTCCCAACCTAAAACATTCCAAAATAGATTCTTGAACCTTGTACGCATACGTTCTGTGCTCAATGATGCTGCAGAGTCATTTTTTAAGAGTGAGATACGAAGGAGATTATTTGTAACGATTCTATTGATTGTAATTAGTCGAGTTGGGTATTATGTTCCTCTGCCTGGATTTGATAGAAGATTGATACCTCAAGACTACCTTAGCTTTGTCTCAGGATCTGTTGGTAAGTTGCAGCTAAATAAGCATGCATATGTGTGCGTAAGTAAACAGTATAACATTAGATGTCCTGCTTCCATGCATTTTAATGTTAGCTGAATCCATCTGGATTCTGAGCTAGTTTCTTCATCTTTATTCTTACGAGTATCTTTCATATGTTTTGGACAGATGAGTTGGGTGACTTCACAGCAGAGTTGAAACTTTCATTCTTCCAGCTTGGAATTAGTCCTCAGATATTTGCTTCAATAGTTATGCAGGTTTGAATCTTTCTTCAGCCTCTTAAGATAGTGTTTCAGTTCCAGCTTTATCATATGCAATAAAAAGTATGAACGAATGATTCTAAGTGAGGTGTGTGAGTCTCATCTCTTTCTTTCTTCTGTGTCTCAAAAGGGGGTGATTTACATGTATGTGGCTAAGCTTTGCACTAAATGCTTACACTCTAGTGGGTTGAATGTCAATTTTGTTGATTGGGCTATAACTAGGATAAAGGGAAGCATTTCACTCTGTTCCTTTTTGGTTTCATAAGTGTCTGATTATTTTTTTTATAAGACTCAGCCAAAATAATATGAAATTAGTTTCAGTAGATGATTTATAGTCTCTAGGTCATGCAATAGATGATGGAAACATATTGAGTACTAGTATCAGGAGGTTCATGTTTGAATTCTGCTTATGTGGTCATCTCAAGACAAGTATAAGGAGGGAATTTTCTTGCATTTTTCTTTTTTCAAGATGTGCATTCTGCCATGTATAATTACTAACATCTGTCCATCTGCCTGGATGACTGCAAATTCCAACCACTAAAAACTCTAGCAAAACTCAAAAAAAAGTAAAAAGGCCTGAACAGAAAATCATTTGTTTCTTGAGAAGCAGCTCTTATGTGCCAACTATCATGGTTAAAAGCATATCTCTTACATCCCTTACTTTAAAAGCATATCATTGGATGATCAGGTACTTTGTCATATCGTTCCATCCTTAGTAAAGCTGCGGAAGGAAGGCTTAGATGGCTATGAGAGGATCAAGAGTTATATGTGTGTGTAGTTATTCATCTCCAGCAGTGAGACGAGTCCTTGATACTGAATCTTCTGTTCCTTATTCAGTTCTGATCTTTGCAAATTTTATGAAAATAGAAATTAATAGATTGTGTAATTTATCTCAGATGGTGGCTTTCACTTGGCTTTGCAATGTTTGAAGCTGTGGTAGTTGCTTGTTATTCACTTCCTTATTCAATATATGCAGCCAGTTACAGGTACAGAGAAAAGAATGTTCCCTCCTTCAAGTTTCTTTTGTTTTTGTAATTGATTCTTCAAAAAAGAAATTGATTAATCTGAACAAACTTTATGTGAAATTTAATGGTTGCCATGACCTATTAGCATCCAAGATGTCCCAATTCTGTTATACAATGCAAGGTTTTCTGTTGTGGGTATTGATTTTGTTTCTATTACAATTGAGTCATTTGTTCGTCTATGTTTGTTTCATGAGCAATGGAAAACTACCACACTTAATATAATTTCCATATGGCTTTTCCAGGGTCAAGCATGTGATGGTGACATCCCTTTTATTGGTCTGTGGCGCAATGACTATGACATGGATCTGTGATACAATATCGGAGTCTGGGTTTGGTATTATTCTTGTAGTTTTGTTTGGTTTGTAGCTTCTTTTTTTCTCATTATTGGTTCAGCTCTTTTTTTTTTGGGTTTTCTAGTTGTCTTTTCCTAGAAAAAATAAATAAAGAATCTATTATTAAGAGCACCATATGGGTGGAATTCAAGTACAGATCCTGTAATTATTTAAAAGATAAGATTCAGCAAAAGCTATTATAGACTCCACACTATGCAATCCCTGTCCACCACACCCAAAGTTGAGAGTCCTATCTCAATTTTGGATTTCCTTTATTTCCCAGTCATGATCATCTCTCGCAAAAGACACATCCCAAAGAATTTACCTTGATGAATTGAACATGCAAGAATTTACCAAGGCATCTCCCTCTTTTGCTAACAAAAAAAGACCAGGATAGAGCTCTTTTATAGAATAATCACACCGGAGATTTGTATTTCTTTTCTGATGGTCTATCTTACCCTCTTTATGCCAAAACAACAACTACAGAAAATGGAGGGAACTTGGTGATAATGGTATAGTTTGGAAGTCAGGAGGGAACTGGCTCATTCTTTTTAGTTTGTGTCAATCTGTGGTGTACTTTATCACTCTTTATATGGTCTGCTAATGTAACTTAGTTGCACATTTCAGGTCAAGGTTCATCTCTAATTATATGTGTAGGAATTCTTACTGGCTACACTGATACATTATACAAGATGTTGTCTCAGTTTTCAGGCATGTGGCCACTGATATCCATTCAATTTTATTGGTTGAATTCTGAGACACACCTATATAGTCACATTTCATGTTTTCCTTGCTGTGTACTGCAGGAAATGCTGCTGGTTGGTGGCCATATATGCTTGCAGTGTTGGGTATTTTTACAGGGGTCACTATGTGGGCAGTTATTGTGACAGAGGGTTGCAGGAAAATAAAGCTGCAGTACTATGGCTTCAAACTTGCTTCTGCTGTAAGGTAGTGCCATTGTGGCTTGCAAAACTTATGAAGCAAAACAAGTTGTGTGGATTCACTTATATAAATCAGAAACTAAGCAGGATTGCATCAGGCTCTTTTTTGTTTAATCTTTTCCCATAAAATTATTTGATGTGATTGATAGTAGAGAGAGATAGTTGGTTTCAAGCTGAAGGACAGCATGATATATATGCAGGTTGGGTGCTTAAACGGTAAGTTATCATATGCTGAATGCTGAAGCTTTGACTGTAGTGGAATGTATCTAATCATATTGCCTTATATTTTGGGACCCTTTTTGGTAACTCTAATTATCATGACTTCAGAGTAGCCTCATTAAGCAACTATTGGAACTTTGTAAACAGAAGTAGTGACTTCTCAATGTAGAGAATTGAATCTTATAAAAGATATGGTACCTATCATTGCATTTGTTGTATTGGCTACACAGTAACTATTACTTTACATTATAACCAAGTTTGGTAACTTTCAATTCACCATGGATTTCACCTGTCTGATGCAGCCCATTGATTGACTAATAAATTAGAAGAGTGTATGACATATATTTTTTTGAATGTGTATTATGGACAGGGACGATTCCCCAATCAATGAAGTAGAGCCTTATATCCCTTTCAACATTAATCCATCAGGAATGCAGCCTGTACTGACCACAACTTATCTCTTAGCAATTCCCAGCATCCTTGCAGGGTAACTCAGCTAAATAATTGAATTCTGCTTAGTCCTTTTAGCTTGTTTTGTTCTATCTCATCATTTCTGTTGTGGGGACTCATAAGGTCTTCAAAACATTGCTCCTTGTGTTAAGATTCATGAGGTGTATGCTGGTTTGTCAATCAGTTGTTGTATTTGATTTTCTGATGCATAAATTTGATGGCAGCATTCTTGGTTCGCCTTTTTGGGAGAATGCCAAGGAGATATTGAATCCCGAAACTTCTCTTGGTGCAGAGCCTTGGGTTTACTATTCAATATATGCATTTTTCGTCTTCTTATTCAATATATTTGACATTGTGAGTCTCTTAAAACTTATTTGAATTTTTCCAGGACTGCTAAAGTGTTAATGTGTGATGGATACTTATTGCCGAGTAAAATTTATTGTCTTGGCAGTTCTTTCAATCTTATCCATTAAGTTTCCTTTCCTGCCATGGCATGTTTAGTATTTGAAACTTGTTGAATAGTTGATATTTTTATGCACAAGTTCCATTGTGACTTAAGTGGAAAATCATCCTCTGTAACAAGCTCGAGCATTATAGCAATATAATAATGCCAAATAGACTGATACATGATGAAATCTTGTGAATGTCAGCTGGAGGACTTAAACTTTCAATTGGGGTGGAGGCATTTATATAATTGTTTCTGCATACCATATGCCTAGATATAAAATTTAAATGTCTTTTCAGAGATCTCTGTGTGCCACTTTTCTAGCAAACTGGCTTGCAAGTAAGGGCTTTCAGATGGTATGCCTATCATCAATGACTAAGATCTCAATACTTACCTATTTTCTTCCATCTACAAATTGTAGCCATGTGAAAAAGAACAATTTGGAATGCCCCTTTTTATTGTATGAGCAAATAATTGGAACTTTTTATTTAACACTGGTCCAGCGAAAATTGGCTATGATGACTCCTTTTATGGTATCTTTCTTGATCATGAATGGCTTATCCTAAAAGAAAAGTGGTCTTAAACAAAAGCTTTATCAAATAAGGAGGTGTGTTTTTTCATGTTTGTTTACCAACGAATAGATGTATCTAAATGGTGATGTTTACCAATCATTATAATTGCAAGCAATTTGCAGTTTTCTGTCCATGCTTATTATTGTGAATGCCATTTGCAGGCCAACTTGCCGAAGGAGATCGCAGACTACTTAAACAAGATGGGTGCCAGGATACCAAATATTAAACCTGGGAAAGCTACCATTGAGTACCTGACTAAGATTCAGGCTTCAACACGTTTCTGGGGTATAAGACCTGCAAGAATTTAGGGCTTTTTTTTTTGGGGGGGGGGGGGGGGGTTGGTTGTTTCTTAGACTACTGTTTTTGGGTTGGTAATACTGCAGGAGGCTTATTGTTGAGCATTTTGGCAACCACATCAACCCTTCTTGATCATTACTTGCGACGTATTAATGAGGGACTTGCAATTGGGTTCACTTCAGTTCTAATTATTGTAAGTATGCCTTGTTATCCTGTTGCTATGCTTACAATCAATTGGTGCTGTTATGTAGGATGCTTGGCAACATATGATACCAATTTACATTTACTAGGTTTGTTTACTGAGGACAAACCACCAAAATGAATTCAATTAAAAATGTCATTCAACTGAATCATAGTACAGAGCCAAAGATCACCCAGCATCTACTTTCTCCCTTCCTTTTGATATCATCCATACTTTAGTTGTCATAGTTTTAATACTGCCCAGTGGCCATGACTGGTGAAAATGATCTTTAAATTATTCCCAGATCCGTAGCATTATCTAAAGAGTTTGGCATGGTGGGCTGGATGCAACAAATCCTTGTGTCTGTGTGCCTATATGGAAGACCCCCTAACCTTCACTATTACTCCACTGCCACCTTCTGTTTTTAACATAATCCACTCTCTGTGCCTTTTTTTCACTTTATAATTACTTATATGCCACACCTAGCTCCCTCTCATATTTCTAAGATATTTTCTCTCAAATTTCTCATGGTACTTGTTTACATGTTCATACCACTGCAGAATGAAAGCTAACCATGCAATAAAATAGGGATTTTTCACTTTTACTGGATATCATTGTAATTTCAGTTTCCTTTGCCTTAATGGATTTTCCTGATTATAGTCGTGTTGGTTGTATAATATGTAATGTCATAGCCTAAAGCTTTTTTAATGGGCCCCAATTTGGACTAGGTGGGTTCCATTATTGAACTAAGAAGATCTTATCAAGCATATAACGTTATGCCAAGTCTGAGAAAAGCTTTGGAGCGATATGGTGCATGACATTTGCAGTGGCTGAGCTCTTCCATTGTATGTAAACCCAGAAAGTTGAATCGTGCAGCATCTAATGACTGATATATGGTGGGAAGTATCTTTCCTTGTAACCCAGATATTTTGCAGCAGATTGTTTGCAGATAAAGCAGTGGTTACTGAATTGATTGTTGGTGCTGTTGTCGCGGATAAGCAATTGAGCATGACAATCTACAATATGGAGGCCTAAGGTATAGATGAGCCGCTGCTCTTGAAGGTGTAAGAAACTCGTTTGTTAATGTGGGTTTTGGATCCTGACTTCTCAAAATGGGCTTTTTTTGTCCCCAGAAAAAGACCCAGCTGTGGGACCTTTGGTAAATTGATCAACTAGATAGCTGAACAACTCAGCTTAGTCAAACTCAGATGTTCTGATATACGTCTAGAATTCATGTGAAACTGTCGAGTGACACGACATAGAGATCAATTTAGGACGAAATTTGGAAGAAATGCATGCCTGCTGTGTACCATATATAATATTAATCCTGTTTAAGCACTCTCTGAACGCTCAGTCTCATAGTTTTCTTGCAATTGAAGTCTTATAAACTTAACTCAAATATGACCAAATAAGAGACTACGAGATCTTGTGCCGTCATTATTCAAGATTGTGTTACAGAATACATTAAACAGCACTGCTTCATATCTTAAGGTTTTTGGCTTTTATGATTGTTCAAATATGCAGGTTAGCTGGGATCTAGTAGGTCCATTCTTTAGGAAGAAATGTCTCCGGCGAAGAATTCTCATTCGGTGGCATATCCTTGACACTCTTATTTTTGATTGGACGGCGGTGTTCTTCGTCCGACTTATTCTTGGTATCTGCATATATATATATATACTGTCTCTTATACACATCTAGATGTGTATAAGAGACAGGGACGGCGGTGTTCTTCGTCCGACTTATACTTGGTATCTGCATATATATATATATATATATATATAATAGTTTATACGTCAATCAAAGCAAGAAAAAGATATGCAAAGAAGAAAAGACCACAATGTCAATAAGTTTGACCTCGTCGGCGGGATGCGTGCAAGCCTATTTCGCTAACATTGAGGTTGAGAGCTTGAACAACACGGGCAGGAAGAAGAACGGGAGCGCAAGCTGCACAAAGCATGCCAGAATTTAACATACGATACATCCGTCATTTCCAGATGTGGTTTTGAATGGATTCACATTTTGCTTTCGGATCCCTGCAATGTATCATAGAATTGGAATTGGGTCCTAAACCTAAGTAGACACCAATTTTATGGTTCACAAAATTGATTCTCACTTTATTTTTTTATTTTTTATTTTTTCTTCAATCGAGTTTACTTTGACTCTCCTGTCAAAGACGAAAGTCTTTTGCCTTGTCATTTAATACTACTACAAAAGTTCTGTTAAGTTTGCTGTCAATTGATAACGTAGAGAGCTGAAACGCAATGGAAAATAGTGTAGCTTCCAACACTGGCTTATGGATATTACCTGGCTTTTTATTGCAATGGAAGTCTATGCCTCCTCTTCGTGGAAGAAAAACTCCAGTACCGCATGATTTTTTACCAGAATCTAGAAAAAATGCTTGCATTCCTGCTCCTCCAGATGCCCAGTTGCTCGAATATTTTCTTCCACCATGGTGTCTTGTGCTAGGTTTTGAGGGCTGATTACAGGCAGCCCCGTGAGTACAATAAAATCAGTAAAAATACATTGTAAATTTTCATATCTTAAATACCTTAGCACAAATGGTTTAAATAATTGAAAAGCTGAAGCAGGCAATTGACCCAAAAAAAAAAAAAAAAAAAAAAAATCCCTTACATAATTTTAGTGCAGTTTATTATATACTATGTAAATTATTTGATCAACTAGGATCAATTGATGCTATAGAAGAAATCAGCAATTGGGAAATTACAACAAACAATTGCAGCTTTTTATCATGCGAGTAGTAAAAAAGTTTCCTTGCAAATGAATTTTCAGCTCGCTGCAACGTGGATTTTTTCTTCCTAGTACACCCCACGACATAAGCGCAAGGCACTTTCCCAGGGAACATTCTCACAACCTCAAGTTCCAATAACCAATCAGTACTTACCAAACTATTTCTTCTGAAAATGGCATTCGGGATCAATTATACAAGAACTCAATCTAGAAATTGATCCATTCATTCAATACGAACGAGCCCGGCTAGGCTCATTCGTCGGCATGGAAAAGGAAAAGGAAAAACAATGGAACTGATACGCCAACAATACATGTAACATCAGTTCTACAAGGTTTCCCCATCAGGTGCCCTTTTCCTTCCCAGCAATAACTCTCAAGCAACTTTCGACATTGACGATGGCATATTTTTCATCTTTATTTGCCAATCTTTTCTCGACAACGGAGGGAGATAGCGATGCACTGACCATTAATTGCCTTGTAATGTATCAGAAACTACTTTGCCAGGCATGAATATGATTTTCTTATTAGATTGTGATTCTGTGTTCAATTCCTTCTCAAACCGCCAATGCTTCTATGTTTCATCCACCAGAACCAAAGTAATACAATATTATAATGATTTAAACTTAATGGAAAAATGCAAAAAAGAGAAAGGACGAGCCTTGGTGTTCCGATAAACTTATTTCATTTTCATCTGAAAGTCATATAATTGATATGCCCAAAAAAAACAAATAAACAAGAAGAATGAAAGGAGGAAATTCATATATTTACCAGTAGTGGCTGCATCTGTAGCGGCAACTTAGGAAGATCAAGATATTGATGGCGCTGCTGGTGCTTGACATATCCCTGCAACAACATTATAACATGCATGAGCTTCAGAAAAGTAAAGTAACCAATTAAACGTAGACATAAAAAAGAGAGAGAGAGAGAGAGAGAGAGAGAGAGAGAGAATGTAATGAAGTAGGGGTGAACCAACCTGTGCGTCCCATATTGCCTCGTCCAGAACATGAGAGGGTAGCCACGATATTGCTTCTTCAACTCCGACTACTCCATCTTCTCTACTTGAAGCCATTGATTTAGCACAGCGCCCCCCCCCTCTCCCTCCCTCTCGTTTTTGTGTCAGGGAGGTGGAGGCTTTTAAGCTCCAACTTCTAACCTGCAACATAACTACGTCCACGTGTGCACTTAGAAATAGGAGGAAAAAAATAAAAAGGAAAAAAACAGCTAAGAAAATTACCATTATTTCACTATTTTTTACCCTTCATTTAATTAAAGGTCCTAATGGTATTTGCCTGTATCTAACAAGAAAGATTTCGTTCAAATTCAAAGGCCAAAAATTTTCAATATTTTTCTACATTTAATGGATCATTTGGTAACCGATTTATGCAAGCTTGAGTGACGTAATCAACCCTTTTTTTTTTTTTCCCTTTTCTTCAGATACTAATTTTTCAAACGAATTGGTGGCTCAACTATAATATAATATTGGTACCATTCCTTTCTCTCTCTTTTTTTTTTTATATAGAAAATAAATAAATATTATTTATTTATTGATACCATTAAAAAGCTATTATTATACCAAATATACGAATGAAATACAAGAGTCGGAAATGGGTTGGGTAGGATTCGGTAAACCCCTTTAACGCCTGGAATTGTTTGTTGCAGTTATGCTCTCACGGAACGCCCTCACTGCTCCATAACCATTGCAATTATTGTAGCGCATAGTTTAAATACAACTGAGTGATCAGTTACCGGTGATGATTGTCGAGAGTGACCATTTAATTATCTCTTTTGCTATTGCATTAGTTGCACTGATACATGCGGTGTACGTAACTACGAAAGTAGCTGGCAGTGCAAGTAATTCTTAACCACCCTACCAACCCACAAGAAATATAAAAAACAAAAATCAAATATAAGACGCTCTTTCTTTTTTTTTTTTTTTTTGTTCTTTTTGGTTTAATGAAGTGGGTACGAGGATGATATAACATGACATTGGTAGATTCCGACAGTGATAGATGGTACTATATAATAAAAATTAAATACAAATAGAATAAATTTTAATATAAAATATATGTAACATTAAATATTATCTCTATATGAAATATTATTCTATGTATTATAAATTAAATTATATTTACTGTCTAATCAAAACTGTACGATCTACTCCCTTGTCAAAATTGTGGTTTTAGGAGGTTATGATAAGTGGTGACTGCCTCTCGTACACTTTCTAGCAACTTCAACCAAAGATTGGTACGTGCAATTGACCAACTTATGGTGCCCACAATTTACACATCAAATCAAAAAGGAAACCAATACCAAGCACGTTCGCACATGCATGCATAGCGATGCGAGGCTATTTCCATCTGAAACATCATGTTCTTTTGATGAGCCGAGAAACAATCGACAATCGAGCGCTGGTAAGATGAAACATCCCCGATTTGAACTTTTGAGGACAATTTAGGCAAAATTTTTTGCATCATTCTTTACTCAATAGCAATTAGCAATTTGGCTTGGCCCCTGATGTTGGGGTAGGTACAGTTTAGTTACATATGATCCTCATTTAGGCCAATCTAATCTGCTTTTTTCCTCCCCATTTGGAAAAGGCAATATCTTCAGAGAATGTAGTGATATTGGTGAACTACTTTATAGTTTCTTCATCGTTGAATTGCACAGTGTCAGTTGGGTCGTTTGGACAGCCATCAGCAACAAGATTGTGTACGCAACTGAGTAAATAGTAATATATAACAACAACATATCAGATTCCATTCGAGTTGGGGATTGGGCCATTTGCCATGACGGCTCAAGTCCAATCTCAACAGTTAATTCTTGGGTCCGACGCTGATAGTTTTGGACCGACCTTTACCCTTTCGAACAACCCAAATCAAAGTTGAATATCGAGCCACCGATCAAGCCGAGCAGAGCATACCCTTTTGGGTGGGATTGTAAGCAGAGTAGAATGATGGAGCAGTCCGCGTGCTTCATAGTCCAAATCTTACTGCCCAATTAGACCTAGACGAGCACTAAACAATAAATCTCCGGTAATCAATGTGCGGGGAAGAAAATGACTCATTGATCAATCGAATTATGCAAAAAATGAAGAAACAAATAGTGCAGAACATTTTACTGCAGTCTGAGAATCTCCTCCAACGCCAAATTAGGGGTCCAGACATCATTAAGGAGGAGAAAGAAAACGGAATTGGTCAAACTTTCTTTTGATAGCAAGGAAAGTTACAGTCGAATTAAAATCTACGGTTTCATTTACGGGTTGCCAATACCCTCTTGAATTGTAATGCACTGGCAACAGAAACATCTGAAAAGCTCGCACCCACTTAACTTATTCTTCCCTTTTCCTCAAGCAAGACCCCTTGGAATTTCACTCACACACATGTTTTTAGTAGTCTGCATAAGATTATGTGTTTCTTCGTCCAACTGAACATTGTCTTTCTTCATTCTCTCTGCAATTACAAGTGGCATTCGACTTGCTTTTGCATATACTCGTAGAAGGGAATTATAAATCTCAGTACTCACATGTCTGGCATTCCGAAGTATCACCAAGAATTGCTCTGCCCCTTCAATGTTCTTGTTTTCCTCAAGAAGCTTGAACACTTCTCCAATTATCCTTTTGTCGGGATCCCACTTTTTCACACTGCCAACAGCTTTCTGAAAATAGTCTAGGACCTTTTCTGTTTGCTTTGTTTTCAAATGACCCCAAGTCAGAAGTTCCCAAGTAGTGTAAGAAGGCTTGATCCTCTTTTGGACAATGTGATCATAAAACTTTTCAGCCTCTTGCATCTTATCAGAGTTAATATAGGCTGCAAGAAGTATGTTTGAGACCCTAGGATCACCAGTTCCAGAAACTGACTCCCACTCTGTGTAGAGATTTTCTGCTTCTTCAATCTCCTCAAGTTTCACCAGTGATGCTATCATACAAGTATACTCAGCATCATTTATTTTACGAAAATATGATTTCATCTTCTTCCAAATTCGATGTAACCCATCCTTATCCCCCAAGTTTGCGTGCAAGCTAAGGAGGGAAGAATAAGCAACTCGATTTTTCTGTGAAGCTCCTTTCTCCATCTCCTTCAAAGTTGACACTGCCTTTTCATGGAGTTTATTTTTCACGTGCAGGTTAGTCAAGATACTATAAGTTACCCAATCTGGCTCTAGTTTTGCTTTCTTCAGTGTCAAAAAGGCCTTTTCTGCAGTTTCTACATCATTTTGTGAAGCACAAGCAGTTAACAACAGATTGAATGTAACAACATCAGGCGAAGTTTTTTTCCTCAACTCCTGAACAACTCCTTCAACCTTCTTGAACTGCCCTTTTGCAATGTATAAAGTAAGCATGTGGTTAAACGGAAGCGGACTCCTCAACAATCCACATTCAGACATTTTCTCCATCAAAGCCTCAGCTTTCCCGAGCAACCTATTCTCAACATAAGTGTGAAGAAGAGCTGTGCAGGTCTCCTCAACTCTCATCTTATCAGGAAGGTCTTCGAAGAACTTTTCTGCGCTAGCTAGACCACGAATTTTCCCAATCAAGTCCAAATGGACAGCATAATCACCTGGCAAGAGCTTGATATCTTTCTGTTGAGTCATCCATTCACATACCTACATGCACACAACAGAACATTCCACATACGAGGACAAGAGCCCAAGTTTCAAATTCCATAAGCACTTTGAGCCAATCTAATTGATATCTACCGTAAACTTACAAGCCCTACTAAATTGAAATTGATGACTATTTATAACCTCGCAGCAGGCATTCAAATCTCCTGAATTATCCCAAACATAAGAGGCAAAAGTCTCCTGAAATTTTCTCCTTAATATATTTTCACGGCTAAATATTCAAGTCAATGCCGTCTCCTAACCCATTTTGTTTCAGGTAACTGGAATCCCACATGTAAGAATATCATAAACAATGTTGCCTTTGTCCTAAACCGAGAATTAGTCAGTTACAAGACGCTCAAAGCTCCAAACACACACTCGTTAGTAACTTGTAAGAAAATAAAGAAGAGCAAGGGAAGGCCAATCATACCTCAAGTGCGTGCTTGTACCGCTTCATCTTGCGGAGCTCTCTCACAATCCGATTGAGCTGGTACTTCTGCACCGTGTGACCTTCTTCTTTCCATTTCCTTATCGCAATTACGGCGCTGCGTTTTGGGTACACCAGCTTAAACAGCCTCTTCCCCAGCGAGTCTCGTCCGGCTCCACCTCCGCCTCCGCCTCCATCGCCTCCACTCTTTATCACTTTGTCAGCCGTCGAGAAGAGGCGCACGGCCGGGGCCAGGGTTCCACGTACCGGCCGGAGCCACATTTCTTCAGACGACAGGGTTTTAATCGGGTTTCGGCCCTTTTTTTTGGTTGGGGAGCTGGAAGGCGTTGAGTTTAATGGGAGAAAAAAAAAAAAAGGAAATGGGCTTATGATTGAAATGGATCATGATTAAAGCCCAATAATGTGAGCCCAATAGTGAAGCCCATTTTATGGAGCTTCCTGCCCACACAAACTTAGCTGAACCTTGAGAAAAATAAATTACGCAGATTCTCTGGTATCTGTCCGTCATTTTTTAACTTTGGTTTTGCTCTTTCGGAGCAGCCTTTTTTTCTCTTGCTTTCTGTCTCTCTCAGTTTCTTTCTTGCTCTTTGGACGTCTCTTGAATTTGAATTTTCGGAACTTTCTTCAATGCTAGGAAGGAGCCTTACCTCCGGCGGCAAGACTAGCGTGAGGGTCGTGGTCGCCGGGGACCGTTTCACCGGGAAATCGAGCCTTATCGCCGCGGCGGCCACCGAGTCCTTCCCCGAGAATGTTCCTCACGTGCTTCGTCCCACTCGCCTCCCGGCCGATTTGTTCCCTGACCGCGTTCCTATCACCATCATTGACACTTCTGCCGCGTACGCATATCTCTTATTGTTTTATACGTAAAAATAAATATTTTTGTATGCATGAAAATTTTCGAATTTTTAGTTTAAATTTTATTTTTTAATAATTAGTTTGGAGAATAGAGGGAAGCTTGTCGAAGAATTGAAGAAAGCTGATGTGATCATGTTAACTTACGCTTGTGATCAGCCGTCAACGCTCAATCGGATTACTACTTTTTGGCTTGAGGAACTTCGCCGACTCGAGGTACTTGAAATTATTGTTACTTTTATGTTTATATAGGATTTTTATATCTTCGATATGTTTAGAGGATGGATATATTTGGGTTAGTTTTTTCTTTCTTTCTTTTTTTTTTAACTCCTTTTTGTTCATTGCTGTGAATATTTGCAGGTGAAGGCACCAGTCATTGTGGTTGGTTGCAAGTTAGATTTGCGGGATGAAAATCAGGCAATTAGCCTAGAGCTTGTTATGGGACCAATCATGCAGCGGTACAGGGAAATTGAGACCTGTATAGAATGCTCTGCAGTTACACTTATGCAGGTATTCTGTTGCCCTCAACCTGTCAGCCATTTTTTGATCATCACAGGCATTTGCAGCCGATTGGTATACTCTTTCTGATCTGTTTGAGGTGTTTTTTCGCTTTTGAATACTCTGTTTCCCTGCTAGCATTATATATCATGTCTGGTTTACTTCTGCGTTTTCCTTTTTGGTCTGGGATCTTTTCCATAGATGGGATGCAAATATAATAAGACACAGATATGGTATAATTTCAAATTGATGGAAAATATAATTAGATATTTTTGGTGAAAAGAGGGAAAAAGGAAGCTTGGGAAAATGACAGGCCAAGAAGTAAAAGCATGGAAAGCTATGTATACCTCGCAAGTTTTTGTAACTTTTAGTCCTATTCCTTTTGAATGAAGAAATCAATGGTTTGTTATCAGGATTTTGTTTGAAGATGCTGTGTTTGTTTTGAATCTTGTCACATTGAATGTCCAATAATGCCCATTAGAATTGAAAGATCACTTGAGGACCAAACTAAGATTTTTGTAGGTCCCAGACGCTTTCTATTATGCTCAGAAAGCTGTACTTCATCCAACAGCTCCATTGTTTGATCAAGAGAGTCAAGTTTTGAAACCCCATTGTGTGAGGGCACTGAAAAGGATATTTCTACTTTGTGACCGTGACATGGATGGTGCACTCAATGATTTGGAGTTAAATGACTTCCAGGTCTTTGCTTTTTGTCCTACTTATTGTCCTCTCTACCATTTTTTTTTTTATAAATTATTTCCATTCTATATTTTGGGAGTTTCACATATTGAGAAAATGGCAAGCAGGTTAAATGCTTCAATGCTCCACTGCAACCTACTGAAATAGTGGGTGTGAAAAGAGTTGTACAAGAAAAGAAGAAAGAAGGAGTTAATGACCTGGGTCTTACCCTTGAAGGTTTTCTATTTCTTCATGCTCTTTTCATAGAAAAAGGGCGTCTCGAAACAACTTGGGCTGTTTTGAGAAAATTTGGCTATGACGATGATTTAAAACTTAGAGACGATGTTCTGCCAGTGCCACCTAAGCACACTTCTGATCAGGTATTAAGAACCGAGTAGTGCTAATCTTAGATTTTATTTTTTAAATGGGCCCCTTTTTATTTTCTCATTTTCACCGTATACAGTGCTGCATAACCTTCCTGCATATATTGTTAGGGAAAATGCATTGTGTGTATTTCTTGTCCATTTCAGATTTATGGTCATGAGATCCTGCCTCACCAACACTAAGATTCTTCTTTTTGCCTTCTAATAGTTGAATAACTGGGTAGCATCTATAAATCCTAAATTGCTGTTTTCCATCATAATCGTTCACCTGCTTTGCTCATAGGTTGAAGAAGGGTTAATTGTGTGTATATCAACATTTTCTTCTAATACCTGAACAATTCAGTACCATATATATCCTACCTTGTTTTTTTCTCTTTATGGTGCACCTGCTGGCACTCATAAGTTGAAGAAGGTTTAAATGAATATATACCCCTCCTGCCTTCTAATAGTTGAAAACAGAGTATCATCTATAAATCTAATGGTTTCCATGTTCATCTAAATTGTTGTTTTTATATCATAATTATGCACCTGCTGCATAGTTGGTTTAAGACAGATTTAAGGGGTGGTTGCATCTGGTGGTTGTACAAAAAAGGAATTGCATGAATCTTCAGTGCCAAACAGATACTGTTTAGAGTGTATACAAAAAAGTCTCAGTCATAGAGGACATCAATACATTTAATCCTATGAAGACATATGAACTTTTCTGTTTTAGTTAACATAGGCAGTCCTTGCTTTCTACTCTGATAACTTTTTTCTTGATTTTGCCCTAATTTATGAATTCAATTTTTGTCAGAACCACTTTATGTTACATGGTTGTTCAAAAACTGCAGCATGATCACACTTTCATAACAGTATCTATTTCTCTCGGGTATGAAATAATTACTTCTTGTATTCCAATTTGTAGAGTGTAGAGCTAACAACTGAGGCTCTGGAGTTTTTGCGTGGGATCTTCCGACTGTTAGATATTGATAATGTATGTATCAATCTTTCTCAAATTCCAGTACTGTCTTTTGACTTCATGGCAGTTTTTATCCATTTTTAACCCTGAGAACTAAACAGTTGCAATTTTTCAATCTTGACGATTAGCATGGAGCCTTATGTCCTGCAGAGCTTGACGAGCTATTTTCTACTGCTCCAGAAAAGTAAGTTCCTTTTCTGGTATTTTGATCCTTGATTGAACCATGAGCCTCAAGGTTATTCTATTGTGACCTGGAGGTCATAAGTTCGAGTTGTATAAACAACTTCTCTTTAAAAATAAGAGTAAATCTATATATATGTGACCCTTCCTGAGACTTCATAGTGTGGGAGTCTTGTGCATTAGGACATCAATGCCCTTTTTTTGTTCCTTGATAGAATGACATGACAAGAAAAAATTCATGTAGCCAATTGCAATAATTTGGGATTAAGGCTAGGTTTTTGCTGTTGTTATTCTGCGTCTTATATGGGGGCCAGCCCTATATCACCCATACTGGGGAATGAAAATGAATGCATAATTGCTTTTATGTTTAAAACTCGCCTCACTACTTGTAAGTTATAACCTGGACTGAATCTTTAGAGTCAGATGAGCTGGTCCACTCAAACGGGTTATTGGACCAGTAGGTGTACTTGGGCATTACACAAAGTTCTGTACGTGGCTCTTGTAAAACAGTTCTATTTTGGTTTTTCTATAATCTTGCTTGTATCATGTTGTTTTGTGTGATCACTTCTGTATTTCAGTCCTTTGCGTCAGGCACCTTGCAAAGATGCTGCAGAGAGAACAACACAGGGAAATTTAACTCTTAAGGGGTTCCTATCTGAGGTCTGTTCCTACTTCTATTTCCCTAATTTTTTAGCTTAATGAGTTTTCAACACATCATTGTGGTTTTTATTAAGAAATAACCTTCTTCCTGGTCTGATTTAATTCTCTGTTTTGCTGCATGTTTCATGTTCCATGTCATTTTTGTTGTTTTGTTGATGAAGCTGAAGGAATTTCTTGAGGTGGGGATGTATGGACCTCTGACTTCAGGTTTCTGAAGAGTGAAGCAAAATTTTGGGTTATTGTGAGATGATATTCTCATGTGAATATGTGGCAATTAAATGGTTGCAAGTTGGTATTTTGTGATTTGTCATGAAGATGTGCTGGAAAGCTCTTTTCAAATTTCTTTTGATAGTTGTTTTGGAATCTGTTTATTCATGCTTTTATATACTGGTGCAAAATCATGTCGAGGTTCCCTCATTTTAATGAGATAATAAGTCAGATTTCTTTGCTCATCCACATCCTAAGTCTTATGATTTCCCCTGTAAGAAGCCCTTTTTTCCCTTTTTTTTTTTTTTTGCCCAGGGAATAGTGACCTGGATACATTTTTTATTTGGTGATTTCTAAATGTGTTACATTTTTTATTATACTGTTAATTATGTTGCAATGAAACTTGTGTTTCCAGTGGGCCCTTATGACACTACTGGATCCTCGAGCTAGTTTGGGAAATCTGATATACATTGGATATGGAGGAAATCCTGCTTCTGCACTCCGTGTTACTCGTAGAAGATTAATTGATCGTAAGAAGCAACAGACAGAAAGAAATGTTTTCCAGTGCTTGGTTTTTGGTCCTAAAAATGCTGGGAAATCTGCCTTATTGAATTCATTCCTGGAAAGGTGTTGATCTTGGACATATTATTGTACCCAGTGTAGCTCAGTCAGTTTATGTTTTGTTTCATAGAGTATTTTCTTTTATGTGTCATTTTCAGATGTCAGTTCTATTTTCATCTAATCAAATACGTACTTGGTTCTGCCACTTCTGACCACAGGCCGTTCTCAGGATATCAAAATCCAACAACCGGTGAGCGTTATGCAGCTAATGTTGTTGACCAGCTTGGGGTGAGTAAATCCATGGAACTATGGTATTCCTCAGTTATCTGATGACATATTTGATCCTTCATAGGTTTTTCTGTGATTAAACCTCAGGAATCTCATGTTCATATCTCTTATCTTCTGTAAATTGACATGTATGAGACAAACATGCCTGCTAGTTATATAGTAGTACTTGCATGTTTTAGCTGTATCATCATCTCTTTTCATGTAATTGCTTGCAGGGTAGTAATAAGACCCTTATTTTGCGAGAGATACCAGAAGATGGAGTTCAAAAGTTTATTTCAGATAAAGAATCTTTGGCAGCATCTGATGTTGCTGTATTTGTTTATGATGGGTAAGTTTGATGTTGATAAAGAGGAAAGTCCAGCTTTGGTACATAAGAATTAGCCACTAGATGGTACCATTTATCCACCATATGATCTAGTTGCTCTGATCTGATTTAGTTAGGCCAGTGCATTTTTTGTCTTCTTTGTATTGTATTCTTTGATTCTTCACAAGCACACTAGCTGTGCCCGTCAACCTCCATGTGTGCAGTGCTCTCTTCTCTTTTCTTTGATCATTTACATTTGCATTGCATGACATGTAACTTCTATTTTTCAGTTCTGACAAATACTCCTGGAAAAGATCAAGTGAACTGCTCATGGAGGTGGCCAGGCAAGGAGAAGAAAGTGGGCATGGCTTGCCTTGTCTGCTTATTGCTGCTAAGGATGACTTGGATCCATACCCAATGGCAGTACAAGATTCATTAGTGGTATATGTTTTTTCCCCAATGACAAGGTCATCTTTGGATACTCGAATCTTGATTTGTAATGAACCTGCCCATCTGCAAATACCTATCACCCCCACCCCACCCCCCTACCCAAAAAAAAAAAAAAAAGAAACATAAAACAACTTCTAGCAAATATGGATTACTGATTTGTTTAGTTGCTCTATGGCATGGTTGCTGTGGTAATTCTGTGTTCTCTTTATAGATTTGTCAGGGGTTGGGAATAGAGGCTCCTGTTTCTGTTAGCGTGAAGAATGGAGATCTGAATAATTTATTTTCTAGAATAATAAAGGCAGCTGAACACCCTCATTTGAACATTCCTGAAACTGAGATGGGGAGAAAGCGGAAACACTTTCGCCAGCTTGTTAATCACTCTCTTCTGTTTATGTCAGGTATCCTCTTTCAGTCCTCCATCCTACCCAACCCCCCAAAAAAAGAAAAGATGGGCCACTCAGTGCACATCAGCTTTGGATGTGCATGGCACTAACTCTGCTGTACTGTAGTGTATTTGGAGGTTTTTACTGGCTTTTCTTTTGAATTTTCAGTTGGGGCTGCGTTGGCCGTGGTTGGACTGGCTGCCTTTCGTGCCTACAACGCACGAAAGAATTCTACGGGCTAGATATGCTAATTTGGCAATGAATTATGGTTGCTATTTTGCTTCTTTGCCTCCTTGGCAAGTCCAATTGGAGGCTTCCCAATTTTGAACACGTTTGCTGAAAATGGAACCGTTGGAAATAGAGAATATGAAAAAAAAAACTCCAGACATTTGCAATACATTTATTTATAGTTCCACTTAAGATTTATGTTAACTGAATTGCACTTTCGCATCAATAACATATTTTACTGGGAATCATGCTATTGATGTTCTGAAATGGAACTTATCCTCAAATGGGCGTCAGCCTTTGCCTTTTTTGTGTCAATCATGCAAAGAATATAAATCGAATCCATATGGTTTGCCACAAATAGCTGAAAGCTCAAAATGACAAGATTTATATAAGCAGGAGGTGCTAATAAAATTCTGCCTGCTGTTCTCACTTGCATCCCTTCTCGTATGATCACTTGCAACGCCAGGAGAGAAAGGATAGCAATACTGGACAAAATGATTGGGATGGGCTGCAAGGGAGCACGGACTCGTGAATCCACCTGAGGCTTGTCTTAAAAGCCCACCCTTTCAGTCACCCATCCCCACTTGTTTACATGTTTATTTTGCTTGAATATACCTTTTAATCTCTGCTACTTTCCGGTCATTGCATGATTTCACCTACAAAACCTAGCAAGCGGAAGGCACTAGGTGTAGCAAACACAGCTACATATACTGATCAAAGAACCAATAAAAAATGGAAAAAAAATTCCCTGGGCTACGCGTACAATGAATTCTGTGACATCGTAATTCTGGGAAGAGACATAGTAAAAGAAGGGGGGGGTTGGGAAATCACCTTTATTCCATGTTTCAACAAAAATCACTTTCTTTTGAAAAGGTTTATGACTTGTATTTATAATTTTACATCCAAATTATAAGATTAGACAAAATGTGATCAAATGATTGATTCGAAATTAACATCGTATTTTGTCTCTATGTACTTTAATACCAGACACAATATTAGTCGTATCTTATAATTTGATCGGCGCATAGAGGATCTTGGACTTCTGGTAGTCAAAAAGTCACACAAGTCAACCGTCTAACTTGGAAATACGATGTATAATCTAGGGGTTTTCCATTGCATGTGATCTAACAGAAAGTTTGACTGAATATAAAATAGGGGTCTATTTGGACACCCCCCCCCCCAAAAAAAAAACACTTAAAACACCTATTTAAACAAAATCTTAAACATAAAACGCAAAACTTAAGGGTCTATTCTGTTTGGGATGTTGTTGAAGACATCATATTATATATATATATATATATATATATATATATATGGCCTGCTTGTGAGAGCTATGAGGTTTATGCATAACATTTTCCATGCAAATCAGAGAGGAGAGGAAGTTGATGTGAAAGGGCTGGGATACTCGTACTGGGAGATCCAACGTCCCCAAGAAAGAGTTAAAAAGAAGATCTATCAATGTACTGATGCGATCCACCACCACTCCCAAGAAAAGTCAATTCATCGATTCCATGCAACCCCCTCCCCCTCTCTCACCCTCTGTATTCCTTTATTTATTAGTGCAATTGGCCCTTCTTCTTCTTCTTTTTTTTTTTTTCTCTCCATGGAAAAATTCTGAGTAAACACAAAAACAATTTATAATAAACTTAATACTTATATTTTATATATAATATAAAATACATTACATGTAGAATATATATATATATATATATATATATATATATATTTTTTAAAAAAAAAAAAATTCATTTGAATCAGCTGAACTTTCTCTCAAATCTCCATGAAAAACAACCCTACGCCCTTCACTCCTCGGATTACTGAGTGTCTATGCGAGAAGGACAGTTTCCTTTCCTATTATAGGGGTGGCGTAGAGGAGACCTCTCTCGAAGTTCGCACATTTCAGGCAGTAAAAATTGGCTTATACGGTGCAAGTTGCACCTTCACTTCAGGCCAAGCATCTGGTTTTCTTTTCAGCTATCCTTTAATGGCTAATTGGCATTATCAACAAATCCTTCTGTGGAATATTCTTTTTAACGATCATTGATTCTAAGTTCGAGCTCTAGTGCTTCAATGTTGTCGACGTTAGTCTAAAGCTTTGCTGCATGTTAAAAGTTAAACACTCGCAGTTAGGATTACGATTCCAGTCATAAAATTTTGTGTTTTTTGTTTTCCTTGTCAAAGTTGCTTAATTTTTTGAACAAAATTTAGTGACACACAATCGTTCAAAACGAGCAAAAAAAAACCAAAGAAAGAAAAGCCATGAAAAAATTCTACAAGGCGGCAGCATTTTCATTTATGTCATATGATGCATTAAGCAATTAAATATAAAAAGAGTGGGTGCAAATATTAATAAAAGTGCTGTCAATATCCCTTTCCAAACGAAAGTTGCATCGAAAGTAAATTGCTAAGCCAGTGGGAAGCATGGACGGTCGGATTCCACGGCCATAGGCCATAATTGTTTCTATAAGTTCAATAAAATCAAATGATCATTTAACCGAAGACACACATTGCTCCCCTTTCGTTTCCTATTATAATTTGTTTTTGACTATACGATAAAGCAACCTTTATATATATATATATATATATATATATATATGGGAAATGTCAAATCAATTTTCAGAGTTAAAACTAATAATTTCCAGAGCCAACATCCCAATATGTTTTTCTTTCTTTCTTTTTGACGATAAAACATGTGAATATACGAAAATTTCATGGTTAGGGTACAGAAAACAGACATGAACACCTCTCGAGTTATTTTGTTGACGATTATTTATTAATTGAGATTCAAGAACTTAATTGGTTTATGAGCGAAATTATGGACACAACATTTCAAATTTTAAAATGGGAAGCTAGTCTAGTCGTTTGGCAATCATTTTTATTATTTTATTTTTAAATTCATTAGACAACTTTTTAAAAAAAGACAAGGAAATCTCATGATTCCCAACAGAATCTTAATAGGCTCAGAGGAGAAAAGAAGTGGAATCATCATTGTTGTAAATGGTGGGGGGCCCGTTTGATCCTCCGTTAGATCCCTCGGTATCCAATTTATGATGACTTTTTTGGTTCCCTGTCAAATTGAGACAAGAGAGCCCACTTGGCCACCACCTTTACCTGGCGACAACGATTTGCATTTGATTCAGTCAAATTTTGTCGAAGACAAAAGTCACGCCAATGAATGATGGGCATTGGTCCGTCCGTGAAACATTGCCTGCTCCACGCGCCTCCCGATTTCGTGAGCAACACTCCCCCACCCCATGTCGAATTGTCGGAGTGTCAATGTGGGCGGCGGACTCAAGAGTAATCGTGCGTTGCTCCGGCGGCAATAATATTCGAATTTCTTCTCAACGTCGAAACTCAAGATCTCTTAGGATTGGTTGGCACAAGTGTAATATTTTCCTATTTTCGATTTTGTGGTCAAATAAGAATTCACAGAAAAAAAAAGAAAAGAAAAAGTCTCTTATGATCTAATCTAAATAATTAAACATTGAAAATGAAAATAATTAAATAAACAACCATACTTGTCAACTATTCTATACCCTTGAGATTCGTTTATTATGTTATCGACTGTGCCATAAAGTCGGTACCTCCACACTCAGCAAATCCTAAGGAAAACTTTCTCACCTGCTCAATTTTCAGTTCAAAAAATCTAAATTGAACTGAAATTTCATTGGTTAATTTTTAATAATAATTTTAAAATTGTTACAGGGAATAAAATTTTACATTAATAAAACATAAAAACTCAATATCATTTAGGATATTTATGAATTTCTTTGCTCACAAATTTGAATTTTTAGGCAAATTGAGATATCAAAGTGTTATGTGATAAGGTAGATGAAATTTTGTTGAGACTGCTTGCCCCGTAACAATATGCATCGCTTATACATAAAATTTTATTTTGAGGCTCGGCTCCTTAGAAAGTATTCCGAGCCCCAAAAGCATATGACCCGACTCATTTTGAAAGTTTTTTTTTTTTTTTTTTTTTTTTTGGTACAACTCGTCATGGAAGTCAATATGATTTAATTGGCATGAAATGGACTTGCAATGTGAAATTAGGCTTCAATATCTGTGGGGTAGACAAGATGGAGACTCGAGTGAAAAATGTTACTTTGCATTTAGTCAAGTTTAATTTGTACCACAAACGTGACTATGAAAGTTAAAGATCTGGCGGAGAGAAATTTTTTGTACTGACTTCATGGCTAATCTTGGACTCACATGTTGAACAGATACGAGGCTTTGGAGCTTTCCTCCTTCATGCATGAATTCGTTATTGCAGGAGAGACATGACCGATGTAACTGTATTCAGGGGTAGGGGTAGATGAACTTTTTCATTTCATTACTTTATCTTTGGTTTCCTATTGTCAAAAAAATAAAAAATAAAAATAAAAGTACAAAGATTACAAGGATACAAACTTGCCTAGGTGCACCGGCACCAGAAAGTTACTCCGAGAAGGAGAGGAGCGCTAAAAGAGCCCGGTGGCCGTGGTTGAATGCCACCAGCGCTTTGGTGCCATAGATGGTGTTAGACCTAAAAGAGAGATTCTTGAGACAAAGGGCGAAATTGTTATAATTAATAGACAGATTATATTTTTATATTTGATTGATTAGATTACTAATTATACTACTTTAAAAAATGAAATTTAAAATTGATTAGTATAGAGATTTTATTTTCAGTCAAATTTTTATTCATAAAGGTATATTAAATATGATTTTGTGTGATCTTTATAAAAAATTTTAAAAATTATTATTAAAATTCAAATTTAGTAAGATTTTGATATCCATCAATTATAGTATTGATAGATCAATTAGTAACAAGATAAAAAAAGTAGAAAATAAAAATAAAGAGAATCTAAATAATGTGTATAATCAATCAAATAAAAAATTTATAAAGACAAAAGAAATAAAAAATTTAGGATATTTATCCAAACTACTGTTTACAATTGATTAAACATTAAATTAAGTTAAAAAGAGAAAAATTATAAAATTTTTAAATCAATCGATTGATAGAATTAAAAAAGTTGAAAATGCAAAGGTTAAAAAAATTATAAAGAATTTAAATCAATTAATAAGTTTAAGTGTTATAGTTAATTAATATCTTAATGATAGAGTTTTTAATTTTAAAAATTAACTTTTTTATAAAAAAAATAATTTCTAATAGTTAATTTGTTATATTTATATATAAATGAGTTTTACAATTATTTTAAGAGTACTCTAAAGAAAAACATCAAAATGTGAATCTCTAAATTGTAAAGAGTCATCGATTATTGTAAAAATTTTATTGAGATTTAGATTAAAGTAATTTAGTGAAAAAAAAAATTGTATTTAATGTATAAAAAAAGAATAAATTTGTAAAGTTGAAATTTTGTATTGTAAATTTTGAAAAATAAAAATATTTTTTTTATTTGAACCAAATTATTATTATTCATTATATTTGTTATCTTTTTTTACCAAAATTAATTTTAATTATTTATATTTTTATTATTAATTATCTTAATTATTACCTTTCAAAATTAAGATTTAATGTAATTTAAGCCATCAAATCAAATACACTCAATTTACCTTTTCTATTATGTTACCCAAGAGACTAACCGCTGGCTTATGGTGGAATCGTTTTTCTTTTTCTCTTCATTCGATTTGCCCTTTTTTCTAGGACGAGAAATAATTGCTTCGAATTTATATTTATGTTCGTATTCTAATGAAGAAGCCGTTATTACAGTAGAAATTAGTTTATCCTAGAGAGAACAGCACAACAACATAAGCCAGCAATTCATTGTTGTTAATTCCATGGAATGGACATGTGAAACCCTCCCCCCCTCCAAATGGATCGAGGAAAGAGAAATTGGATTAGGTTGGTGACATGGAAGCCCATCTACTGAAAGCATCATGTATACTACTAACATGAAGAGGGGAGAGGGAAGTTCTAATGGATGTACAAGTAGAGAGCAAAGTCTTGTACACGTAGGAAAAAGTAGGTTTAACATAATTTCAATACCACACAAAATAGGGTGGGGGAGATAGAGTCTTGGAGGATAAGGCCGACCACCAATCGTGTTTCATGTGTAAGAAATTATATATATATATATATATATATCTATATATATATTATACGCTGGTGGGGTCCTCCTTAATGTAAAACTTGTGCTTTATGTAGTGCAATTTTCAGGTTATAGTGGCATGCATGCCATCCACATACGGGACAATGACAACTTGACCTTAGCCACGAGAGAGATGGATAAGAAGCAGAGAAAGATGCGTATATAACAGCAAATGGCTCAGAGCTATATGCATCGGAGGAGAGTACAAGACCATATACCTTTTCTGTTTTTGAGTTGTCCTTCCTGTTATGGGGTTTGTGGTCTCGTGAATTTGTGTCGAAGGTGAGGTGAACACAATGATGGGCCGATTTGCCTTAACGATATAAACTTAAAACTTAAAAAAAAAAAAAAAAAAAAAAAAGGTCTATTTCCTGATCGTAGACGCTATTAAATGCATTTGCTTATCAAATTATGTATACGTGCAATGCATTGTCATTCATCACTATCGACCATCGACCACCTTCCTAAATTTTTGTCAGCGTCTTTTCTGATCTCTTTGTATTCTAAATGGTCAAGGAGTCAATCACACAAATATTGTTTGTCGATCGACTCAAAAAGAAAGGCTACCTCCTCCACCATCCACTTTATCTAAGATCATGCTATGGATTGTTCTTGAAATGGACGCCAAAAGGAGGGATTAAGATGCATGTTGACAATTGCATTTCATCCTGGGGAATGTTAGGGACTTTTTTTCTTTTTTTATTTTGATACATCAGAAATTTGTAACTGATATATACATGGAAGAACTAATTGATTCCAGGTTCATACTTAATTGCGAAGCTCATAAAGTAGCATTTAATCTAAAAATATAAATTGAGAGTCTATACTTCAAGTTCTAATCAGAATCAACTAACCAGAAAAAAAAAAATATAAAATCTAGAATTTGAACAATATCTCATAGAGCCAACAAGAGAAACAGAGCCCAAGTTCATAAAGCATCATAAGTTTTATGTAAGATGATTGATATGAAAAATCGGTGCTCTACATATACATACACTTCTGTCCGGGGGAGCGTTCCAAATTTTGAGACAAGACATTGGCTACATTTCCCTGCAAAATCTCAAAAAGTTTTTGTCGCATCTGGAATACCAGCGCTTTCGTGATGCTCACCACAGAAAAGAGCAAACTTTTTCTTCTTGACTGCATCTTTGATACAGTCTTACTTTGCTTGTATTGCGCGACAGCATCCCTAGGTTCTGGGCGATCCAACTTTGATACATTAGAATTAATTTAAATTTGTTATAAATTAAAAATTAATATTTAAATAAGAATTAAATAATTAAATTTCATTTGTTATATAATTTTCTTTTGTATTCAATTAAAAATAAATATAGTCTAATATATAAAAGATTGGGTGTATTAATTTATTATATAACTAGTAAATAGAATTTAATATCTATTTTATTTATTTTTGTTTTTTAATTATTGTGAGGGTTTATCAATTTAATAAAATTAAGTATCAAAAATTTAACTTTAGCACGATATGCCTTTTGATATATATATATATATATCTGTCTCTTATACACATCTAGATGTGTCTAAGAGACAGAAATATATATATATATATATCTGTCTCTTATACACATCTAGATGTGTCTAAGAGACAGAAATATATATATATATATAAAGAGAGAGAGAGAGCAGAGAATGGCCCTCCAGAAAGAAAGGGAGCGGACCTCCATCATGGCATTTGTCACTTGTGTTATGATTCATGATGAACTACAAGGCTGAGGAGTACAGAACTCAATTGCTTTTCTTTTCCTTTTTTTTTTTTTTTATTTGGATAAAGTATGAGAGATGAATAAACCATTTCATACACTCCACACAAAAATAAATAAATAAATAAATAAAAGAGACCTATCATCCACCATAAATATCTAGAGGAACCCTACCGCATTTAAATTTATTGGCGCTCCGACTTAAAAATAACGCTTGCTAAACCTTCTATTTGTCAATAACATTTATTTGATCGGCATACTTTTATATATATATATATATATATATATATATTAGAATATTTTAATCGTGTAAAGAAAGGAAACTAACAAGGAACAATCCACGTACATGTTTTGAGAGTTACAATATCAACTAAAGTTATATATTATGATGATTAAATGCACATTAATTTTAGCCGCTAGATATAATTAGTTCACTATTTATCTAAAAAAAATATTAACTATAATTAATAATTAAAAGTAACGTACATTAAATTTGTGTAACGATATGTTAACAACATTTTATTTTATTTTATTTTATTTTATGGAGGAGCTACAATATTTAAGTTAAAATGCTGTTTGATCTCTTTATTTCTGCTCTTCCGAATCAAGATTTCAATTGCGAAACTAATAATTAAGCACCCACCGGGATAGGACGAAAATCCTTCATGTGGCTGATTTGGCAGGATATTTTTTTCTAGCTTGTGACTCTGACATGGTAAGAGAGATTGGGTCCACTAGAGAAGCCATGAGGCTCTCAAAAGCACGTGACTTATCCACAACATTGGAACGCAGTATGATGCATGAGCCGTAGGTTGACATCACTCCCCTCCCTGGCCAATCCCTCTTCCACGAAGCTCCTTGTTTGTATGGATAAGCAAACTCCACGTTTGGACAATTTAGCCACTCTCTCTCTATCAGATGGTCCATCTATCCAGCCATTTTCAAAAGGAATATCAAAACGCCTTCTGAGTGGACAGCTTTCTCCTCGTTGAACATTACCAATTATAACAGAAATTCTCGTAAATATTGGAAAAGAGTCCATAGCATCGAGTAAATTTTGTGGGGGGTTTTTATTTAATAATATTATTATTTATTTATTTTTATTTTTATTTTTTTCATCATGTTATAATTTCAGGAAAAAAAGCAGAGGACAGAGAAGTTCACATGGTTGATCGTGTGTGATAATTAAGGTCAGTTGCAACGTTGCTCTCTGTCTCTGCGAGCCGGGGGACCCTTGTCGCCTTTCATATTTTAGCACTCAGAAGACAGTGGTACTACCGTCGTACACAGCTTGCAATCGGTTTTGCCGTTGGGGCTAGCAATGATTGGATTTTTATTATTATTATTATTATGGCTGATATAGAGAGAATATATATTTTATAAGTAAATCTACAATTTAAATATTGAATTTCACTCCCAAACTTTAAATTTAATATTGGTAGGTTAAATGCAGGTTATATCTGATGGTCAGCAATGATTTGACTTTATTAAACACCGCCACTTACGACACCAACACAGCCCAACTTGTTTTTACTTTTCTTTTTCTCTTTTGCCTTCTCTTTCTTTTTCCAAAATTTAGGGTAGAATCTGCCCTTGTAATGCAATGCTAGAGGCACTCCGTTAAAACTTTTAACTTTTTTATATGATTTTTAATATTTGTATTTAATCTATTATCTTAGAATCAATATAGGTTATCGTATAGAGTATGTTTATTAAACTTTTGTGTGAGAAATTACATTTTCCATGTCTCAATTTGATCTCAAGAACGCCCCCAATATCTTCCTTCTATGAATTTGCCTTCGTTTTCCTTTCCCATTCTACTTGTAACAGGACGCCTCATTTTTGAATTGAAAGTTAGTGATTTTTAATAATAAAATAATGAGAAAGATACAAATTTTAGATATAAAATGAATATTAATTTATTATAATCTTTAATCATAATTAACACATTATATATATATTTAGCGTCAGTTGAACGAGCTCTGTTAACACTAAGTGCGCATAATGTAATCCCGTTAAAAGGCAAGGGGGGCCCACATATGTTCCAGTCAACATTGATGAAAAGTTTAGGTTATGTTAGTTGGCAAATGCTCTCAAGGTCTGTCGGCAGGGCATCTTCATGTCCGTGACCCTGTGACTGAGTTCGCTTCGAGGGTACTTCCGGAATATTATTGAAAACATAAAGCAAAGAGCCACCCATACAAAGAAAGAGACTGGAGACGGAAGAGAAAGGGACGCATCGGGCCAACCCCAATAACGATAATAACTACCAATTAGCATATTAAATCCAAGATACGAAAATATAAAACTCTTAAAACATTCAAATAGAATTTAGAGAGAGAGAGAGATAAAGAGAGCGGTTTTGTAGTAAGAGAAGGTAGAGCTTTTCAAGTAGCCACCCAAAAAGGCTCCCAATTAAGCATGGCTTTGTTGTTGCCAGTGCCCCTTCCACCTTCCTTGCACCTGCTTGGCCTGGCCAACTTATCCTTCCCCATTTCTCCTACAACATTTTCACTATTCTCATCCAAATCCTCTCCCTCAACATCATCATCTCCTTCAACAGCTTTCTCACCATATGCTTCTTCTTCAGCTTCTTGTTCTTCTTTATCTTCAGAGTTGTAAGGGGAGCTACCCTTCACTAAATGAAGCCTAAGGCGGCCGTCCACGCGCTCCGATAGGAAATTAGCGTGATTTGGGGTCACAGCAACTGCTTCCAAAACCAGACGCCCATCTCTTCTGTGAGGCCTTAATTGAAAATTAGCGGAACTGCTAAAGGAGATTAAAGGAGGTGGAAAGCTGACACTTCGACTCAGATTCATCCTTCTGGTTTCTCTCAATTTTGATTTCTCCCTACTCCCATTATTCCCATTTTCTAAGGAAACCAAAGACATCTGATCACCGATGCTCTCCCTCACGTCACTACCAGTTTCACTCCCCAAGCTCTCCGTGCACATTTCCAAGCTCTTTAAGCTGAGAGTAGAGGAAGTGCGCTTAGAGCTTGGCGGAATGTAGACATTGTCTTTCTCTGCTGTTTCTTGGGCAACGCTTTGAGAGTTTTTGTTGGCTAGAGGCTGGAGGAAACTCCAGCCGCCAACGTTGTCAACATTGTTGCCACTTTTGTTGTCACAATCGGAGTCCCAGGCAAAAGAAGAAGGTTTGCGGGATGCTGAAGAACGGGTAATGTTGGTTTTGGATGGAGCCAATTTGAGCCTCACAACACTTGGTTCAACGAGGCGGCTCCGCTCCTGGCACGACTTAAGGCCTTGACAGCAACTTGAGGACGACATTTCGCTATTGAGACAAGAAATAAAGGAGAAAGCAGAGGAAATGAACACGAAACAGAGGGCAGGAACAGGGGAGACGCAAAGGAAGCCTTCGTGTTCTGAATTAGAAACGTTAGAAAGGAAAAAAAAAAAGTTGAAATTGGGATCAAAAGAGGTCCTCAGACAAAACCCATGTTTTATAGTCCGTTGTTTTGGCTTGTGCTAATTGGAGAGAGAGAGTCTTGTGGCTGTCAGAGAGAAAGAGAGAGAGAGAGAGAGAGAGGCTAAGAAGCCAGACGACCAAATGAAAGGAGTGAACCTGAAAGAGAATTGCGAAGCGGTGGGTACGAATTTATAGTTGGAAAACCATCAGGGCACGAGCCTAAAGGCTATGCATTATAGTGAGAGGGACGGGAAGTTTTTATGCCACTAGAAGTGTAAGGCAAGAATGAAAATATGAATAAAGTGGATCTGAAAGCAAGTTAAAGCAATTATGGAATTCTTTTATCATCGTTTAGCTTCAGACAAAAAGAAAGAAAAAATAGAACATTTTGATAATAACCAACCGACCAAAAGGATTAACCTGTTTGCATAAATGCTTAAAATATACGGACAAAAAATAGACACATCTGTACATCTCGGTGTGTATGATATCAAAAATTACTGGCCGTTTTTAAATGTTCATTTTCTTCAATAATTTTGCGAATTGGATAGACCCAACTAAGGGTGACGCGAAAAATAAAAAGCGAAGATTCTTATTCTAATAAAATTCCATGGACGTTGATCGGCTGGGGCTACTTTGTTTTGCCTTTCTTTGCTACCGTGTCCACTTTGGTGCCTTTACACGCAGCGGGCAGTATGTTTAGGGGGTCAAAACCTAGAATGAGACCTTGAAAACGTAGAGAATGGCGTAGCTGAGCATTTAACTGAAACAACCGCAAAAATGGACTACATTTCTTGCCCGAAGTCCCTTGGAAACTATACCCTCTATGCATTTGTCTTTCGAGGATGAAAAGAATTGGCTCCCACTTTTCAAGCAGAACAATTCACCTTCTGGGTACAGTTCCAATTTTGGTTTTTCAATCTGTTCGGTCGGCAATTATATTACCGCTTTCAACCCCTACAAGAGAAAAGGAAGTGAAGAAAAAGATGGAGATAATGTTAATGGCCATCAAAGGATTCTCCTTTCTTTGTCAACACATTCCTTTAGGTTGGCCTGCTTAATTAATTCGCAGAAACTGGTTAAATCCTCATTGGGCTTCTTCTACTTCGAATATGACAGCAAAAGATGGAAACTTGAAGGACCAATGAGATTTGAAGCTGTGATTAGCTGAACTTAATAAAGATATTTTATTGCAGCCAACCAAATGAGAATAGCCCCATCAGTTAATACAAAATAATTAAAGAAGAGTACCTTTAATGGTCTTCTAAGACACGAATCCTCTCAACTTTATAAGCTTAAAAAAAAAACAAAAACATTTACAATAATGATAAAAAAAAAAGGAATCAAATGTTAATTTTCTTTTCCCTTATAGGTCGAAAGAAAGGAACGTGTTCTTGCTTTTTAGCCCTTGGTCGACTACTGTTCCAGATACCAGTCAATTGCCACTGGTCTGGGCCCTTAAGCAAATGCTAGAACTGCACGGACATGCATGTCATGTTTGCCTTTGAGAAAATGGGTTTTTGTCTCTCTGTTTTTTTTTTTTTTTTCCCTTCTCACAAATTAATATATATTTTTCATATAAGGCAGATATTCTTCTTCCACTCTCAATTCGTATCCTCTCTTTCTGTTCAAACCTTTGAGGTTGACAACAAATTTTTAATGGAGTCCAGTGAAATAGAGCGCACTGCATCTGCTTTTATTTTCAGGTTAGCTGCTTCGCTGGCTCACCATGTGGATTAATTGCAAGGAAACCAAATTTTCATTGCAGACAAAAATTTGCCAACCAAGGACCCCAAGAACAGTCAGTGGAGACCACTGTCACTGCTACAATTACTGTCTGAAGTTTTTAGTGAGAATGCAGCTTCTGGTCACACCAGATGCCAATTTAAGCCATTAATTTGCCTATTTACACAATGGTCGAGCTGTTGCAGATGGGCAACCTGGGTGGTTAAGATACGGAATCTATATTTACAACGAGACAGACCCACGTGGGAGCAGATAATACGCATGCAACATTTTCCATTCATATTCCCTGCAATGTCTTCTTTTATTGAGAGATCAGTTGGGCGGGGTGATGTTCTTATCCCCCCCCCCCCAACGCAGCTGACGCACTAACCAATGTTTTGTTAGAAAATCATCAACACAATTATATAACTATATAACGATACAATAAAAATAAATTAGTAAAAAAAATTATATTTAAATTATATATTGTATTATTTTCAAATATAATTTTAATCTTTATAAATGAATTGTGACGGTACAATACATTATAGTATTTATCCTTTTAAAAATAATAAATCTTAAATAATCAAATAATAAAAATAACTTAATTTATTAATTAAATTTAATAATAAATCATAAATTATTGAGGCTGATTATCCAAAAATAAAATAAAATAAAATAATTTTTATTTATATTAATTGTGACTTAGTAATAATATAAAACATAAAGTTCAACAATAGTAAGAAGATAATGTTACTATGATAATAATCAAGACGAATTAGTATGAATTAAATCTTTTAATTTTCAATATGTTTACTCAAAATTAGTAGTTTATCTTAAACAAAAAAGAAAAAGACACAAGCTAATCGAGTACCCTAAGTGAAAGAAACGGTGACATGCTCTTGCTATTTCAAGAAATTTGATAACTTCAATGTCTTTCAATGTTGTTATTATTATTATTATTATTATTATTATTATTACAATATATATGGGTTCAATCAATCTCTATTGACAAAGTAAAAATAAGTCCAAATTGTAAGCATTAATGTTGTTAATTATAAAATTTAATAATAAAGTCATAAATACTTTTAATTTTAAGTCTAAAATTCGATACATATATTCCCCCAAAATCTTTGTGAATGAAAAACACAAAACTAATCAATTGAACATGATTGAAGCCAGACAAAAGGTCTACATTCGGAAGCTAAATAACCAAATAAAATTTGTAATGTTAAGAGAACTTGTGGCTATTAATTTTCACTATCGAGAAAAGAGAGGCTTTTTCTCTTTTTATGGCAGATGGTTCGCACAATTGTATTTGGAAGAAAGGAAGCTCATACGTATGCTGTGCTAGTGACAAAGAATATGTACCCTTTCTAGGCCTCACTCTCAACCCGGACCATCAAGTTTGCTTTCAAAATCTAGCTCTGGCTTTTGTGTGTTACTTTTGGATTGGCTAAGGAAACCACTTCGAAACAGGAAAATAAAAAACGTAAAGGAATTTGCAAACTGGGGAGAAAAGAGGGCCTCTAGTCTTGCATCATCGAGTCTGCCCTGGGCCCACATGGAAGCCATAAGGGTGGGCTTGATTGTTTCTTTTGTTGTCTACTTGTCAATCCTTACTTTTAAGATGTTTAACTAAGAAAGAAAAATGGAATCATATTCATTGTTTAGACAAACATGTCAACAAGCGCACTCTCTCTCAACTTTCCTCTTTTTCTTACATTTGATTCATGTTGGTTTCCTTGACATATTTTATGAAACTAAAAAGATAACATACCTAATTGGATGTCACGATATTAATGGTTGCTCCATTGTTGATTACAAAAGATAAATTCCGACAAACTTTATGGTCGGTACAGAGATAAAATATTCCATTTAATTGAGCTCAAATTTACACAGTTCCCTTAAGATATTCTGTTTGGAAATTGGGTTGACACTCACCACCCACCACCACCATTGAAATTTTTGTTAGCTTCCCATAAAGAGAAACCTTCCTTTTCTTACTTGAGATAAGAGTCTCCTCGGTCTACGTAAGCAGCAATAAGAGTGCAACACGCAGCGACCGAGCATATCGAAATTTAATAATAAAAGGACATTATCTTATTTTAACCTATACTTAACCACAAAAATTCAGGTTGGCTGATAAAAATAATAAGAAAAAGAGAAGAAAGTTGACTGTTTGATTTCGCTATGTCCCAGCATAACCTTTGTAATAGTATACATATTACACGTTAATCTTAGTTACTTCCAAAAAATAGGTTTATCCAACTAAACAAAAATAAAAACACACACATTACACTCAAACAAGGCCCCTTAAGATAGCATACGAAGTCCCTATTGAAGAACACTGCCCGGCTCACCATTATGATTTAATGCTATCTCGATATGTGCAAATTCTGAATTTCAATTTGCAGTCTTCTAAGTTTCTTCTCAACAGTGGATAGTTCATCTTGTATTTCTAGAAGCTTGTCTAGTCTCTGTTGTGCCGCATCTTGATAAGGCTTGCCAATTGTTACCACAAAGTTTTCTAAATTCCCAATAGTTTCCAAGAGATCCTTCTGCATGGCATCTTCTACTTCACGTGCCAAGCCATCAGCAATCCTGTTCACCTTATCTACAATCCCTTGCCGACGTGTTGGGAAACTCAAAACTGCCAAGTATCTACCGTGGGTCAAAAAAAGAGCGTCAGTCACAAGGAATTATCATCCAAAGATATTGGAGTATATCATGGGAAAATGCACATCTGTACATAGAGGCTGCAAATATGATGCTCATACTTGCACATGGGCAAATTGGAGCAACCAGTTATAAAAGTTTAACCTTATGAGCTATAAATGAGGAACAGTATCTGCCAGTTAGAAAAGCTCAATCAGGCAGCTAACAGATGCATATACGAGACTTCTAAAAGCAGGCTTCAGAAATGAGGGACCATAAAGCATACAGGGATGGGAAGGGTGGATGGGTTGCGGACACATTACCCTCCAGCGGAACAAAGGCCAAGTGCAAGGAGATCTTCCAGAGTTGTAGGTAGAACAGATGTCAAAAGTGAGGCAGATAAACCAGCAGCTCCTAGTCCACCAAAGGTTCCTATGAACTAAATTTTCAAAGAGAAGATAAAGCCTTAGGTTCACAATCATAAGCCGACTAAACACCAGTATGGTAATATTACAAACAAAATATTTTATTGGGAAAAGAAAAGAACCAAAACTAGTGGTAATCCCTAGAACAAGAAATTTTGTTTCATCTAAATAACATAAGCTTCTGGGAGAGTATTTTATCACAATAAGGTAGATGTCCCCAATTCTCCCTAAATTGCTTTCAGAAAAAATTCATTTTTTGCCCCAAGGCCTATTCTTATTTTCAAGTTCATTCACATAAAAATATAATGCATAATCTCAGCATGAAAGACAACTTTTGAGTTATTTAAAAGGCTTAATCCTCATAAATCACAAGCTTAAAACTTTTGCCGCCATTTTACAATGATTCATCTAGTAACTTTAAAACATCACCATGTATGTCCTACTTCAGACATTATTCATCTATTGATGACATTCTATAAAAAAGCAGCAAATATTTCCCAGTAGAAGATTTAGGTTGCCGCAATGGAAAAAGAGCTATAGTTAAAGAACAGACGAACATACTCCAAAAATTATTGCTAGCAATCCAGTCCATTCTGGCAATGCCAAATTTTGCTCAAGAGATCTTTAACAATTACCACCTTACCAAATCCACCATTACATGGCTACAAAACTTTAAACTTTAGACTCACCACTTCGCGTATTTCTTGTTCAACTAGCTTGGAGGCTGCATTGGCACTAAATTTCTCTATGACTCTCAAGCTGATTTCATCAACCTTTTTCAGTAACTCATAGGTCTCAAGGTACACTTTAGGGTCTGGGTTGACAAAAGGCCATCTTCTGTTGAAAGATTCTTTGTACAACTTGCCTTCACGAGCATTACTCGATTGCAACCACAACACATATTCTCCAAGTTGTCTCTGTAGGCCAAGATAACATTAAAAGCAGGGCCAAATAACTGTTAGTATATGCAATCCATACATGCTCAGGAGACAAGCCAGAAGGTTCAAAAGTCTTGGAAGATATGGTGAGTGAAGGAACTAAAGACATGGAAATTGCCAATGCCGCTGTCCGCCATAAAGAGTCAGGAATTAACCCCGCATGAGTTATGACCATAACACTGATTTTAAGGGCTATTCAGAATGACAAAAGAGGAAATATTAATTTATCAAATATACTTCAATCTTGTTATCACACAAATAAAAACAAATGGTCAAACCATGTTTTTCAATATATTAGAGGTTATTAACTCACTTGTGCATCCAAGAGTGCAGGACCAATAATGTCATTTTGAATCCTTAAGGTGGCAGGCACTGTGTCAGACTTCTCCTCTTTGAACATATATGAGGTAGCAAGACCAAGATTTGACAATTGTAAAGTAGATTTTATAAGCTCCAGAACATGGGATTTTGTCATATCAATCTGCAATTTTGTCAAGCAGTACAGTCAGTAAACAAAGACATTATGATTAAAAAGTGTCAGCAGATTTTGTCAAGCAGTAAAATTAGCAAATTAAGACATTATGATTAAAAAGTGTCAGTAGATCATTCCTAAACACTTTTGTATGCATGCACAAGCACGAGTGCCAAAATCATACCAGCGATAAAGTTTTTCTCCTCCAAGAGATGCTCTCATTTTCCATCTTCATTGCATAATCTTGGACACTATCAACTACTTCAGTCACAGATGTTAGATCCTGAAACGCTTTTTGGCAGTCTTCTTTCACAAGAGTTTCACAAGCAGAAAGCAGACGTTCAGCAATAGCTATTGGTGTCTCAAGTTTAAGTTTCATCCTTTCCATCCCCGTTCTTGTTGAGCCATCCAGGAAACTATATAAAAACTTCTCAAATTCAGAAAAATTACTGGTTTTCCAATGGGATTCTGAGGCTGACAGTTCTCTGCCATCTATTCCAGTGTTGGAAGAAGACAAGAGCTTTGCTTCAAGAGCAGACCGAGCAGAGACAGGATATAACAGTACATCCTCAGTGTTCAGAAACTTCCTTGCATTCTCCTTGATGAATGATATGGCTTCCTCGAGCTACACAAATTGATGCAATACAGTTGGGAAATGAACAGAGTTGCTTGACAATACCTTGCAGACATAAAAGAGGCCTCAAGGAGCCAAGAATGGAACAAAAAGGTTCAAAAATAAACCTCACTAGCATTCTGATAAAGGTCAGATTTATTCAACAAGAAAACAACTTTCTTTTTCCATTGCTGAGTGTAACGAAGAAATGCTACCTGAAAAACAGCAACAAGGAAAAATGAAATGAGATATTCCTGATGCTAATGTGTTTGCTCTCAAAATACATTACCAAAAACTACCACAAAAATAAAAACACAATGTAGCCTCATTGTTTGTATTGATAAATTGAGTTCCTTATTAAGTTTTTTATACATATGAACTAAATGCTAACGGAGTACTGTTTGGATTATAATATATCCAAATCCGATTACAATAAGTTCAAGCTTTCCTGAAATGTAGTATGGTTCATCATTGGATAGTACCAAGGAATCATAAATAGATTTTGGAACAATGGAATGAAAGTTTTGTCATAGTCTAAGACATAAAACACAATTATAATCCAAACAAGATATCGAGTGGCGTCCCATTTCATATTCAAGGAGGATAATGTATCATACGGACCTCGCTTTCAGTTAATGGGCGGTCAGCAGAAATAACAAAAAGCAGCAAATCGGCACGAGGCAAAAATTCCTCAGTAAGGCGTTGCTGCCGTTGAAGAATGACATTAGTCCCTGGAGTATCAACAATGTTCATCTGCTTTAAAGAAAAAAGTAAATTAAAATACAAATCGACATTATACATTGTTAAGCCCTGAAGGCACATTTACTCAGAAAAGAGGCAGAAGAAATGACTGAAGATGCATAGGATATAACTACTAAACATTTTGGTAAGTAAGCTTGGCTATCTATATGCCTTTTAATCAACCTTGAGAGAATTGGGGATTGGGGCCAACATGGGAAACTCCATAGGCATGAAAACAGAAATGCTATTACCACTCAGACCAATAGTTGTTTGATTCTTTTACTTGCACGCATTTAGCCACTAGCAAAGATCACATGACGCACTCAAAATCAGAATCCCTTGAGGTTCCTCAACTTTCTTCTGTTATATGAACATGATGCTCCTAATATTGCTATGGAAAGTGAGTCACAGTCAAATTTTACCATGGTCCAGTCTGTATCTCAACCAAGCAAGCCTAACTGTTAGTTTCTGTTCAGGATCCATAAAACATGCAGGTACACATGTACGTGCATGCATGTAGTTGTGCCCATATGTACATCCAATCATAGTACAATGTGCCAAAATCATGTTGTATCTTCTTTGTAGCCCAATATTACCCAGTTCAAAAAATAATGCATCACAACTGAACTGTACACAACAATCCTATTATGTGGCCACCAGCTAGCATCCAAATCTTCCTCCAAGAAACAATTCAGAAGCCATAGACACTAGTTTGTGTACATTAAGCATGTCAATTGATGAATATTGCACTTAAACAAACAAAAAAGATCCAAAGAGAAAACAATACTCACTTCTTTTAGAATTGGAGCAGGAAGGTAGCATATAAATTGACCGTCTGGATGCCTTTCACAATGATGTTGCCTTTTGGAGTACTTAGAATAGCCTAAGTAAGTGATCTCATTGGTTGTAGGCACTACACCCTCCTTAAGGTATCTTTCTCCAAGAAGCGCATTAATAACAGTTGATTTACCAGAGTTAAACTCACCCTAGTGACACCAAAAATGACAAAGAATTATGAAAATGGGGGAAGAACATTTCACAGCTATTTCATAAAGCTAATGACCTTGGTGTCCAGCCATCTTGAAAAATCCTCACCATCCTTATCATGGCAGCAAAACTACTTTGATCTATTGCATATAAAGTTCTTTTGAAAACATTAAAACCCAACCTACAACACCACTGGCCACTTCCCTCCCCCTCAACCCCCACCCCCCCAATAAAAAGGAGAACAAAAAATGGTAAGCCTGTATTGCAGAGAAGTAGCAAATTTAAATTTAAATTTGGAAGACTCAATACTGGAGTCAATACAGACATATATACCATTTAAGAGTGAAGAATGCAAGACAAGGACCATTAAAAATGAGGAAATGTTACAATTCCCTTACTGTAACAGAACATAGCATTGCAGAACAATATGGAAAACAAGTACCAGAGGAAAATAAGATCATCAAATCAACAGTTTAAGGCATTTGTAAGCAAAAAATGAAAAATAAAATCCACAACATGAATATTTTTCCGATCTAAGACAGATGTATGAGTAGCACAAGCAGCATGTATAACCTAAAAGTAACAGCTTGTGATGTGAAACTGAAGGTCACATGTTACTCCATTATGACTTGGAGGCCACAAGTTTGAATTGAGGAAACAAGCTCTTTGTAAAAAGAGGGTTAGGAATATCTGATTCTTCCCTAGGCCCCACAGTGTGGGAACTCGTGCAGTGGATGGCTCTTTTTTGAAGTGAAACTGAAGGCATAAACCTAGGAAGTATTTTTCCATTTCATCCAATCCGCATGAAAAATGTTAAAGATCTCCTCAATCATCCTTTCAAGTAAACGGAAAGGGATTATCTGAAATTGAGAGCTAATACCAATGTATATCCGTGGAACCAGAATTTGTTGAAGTTCAGCACACAATTACCACTATAGCCAATAAAAATGGCTCATCAATTTGAGAAGTTGCATCAATTAGAAGTGAAACCTCCTCCATCTGCCATTCAAAATCATTTTCATGATTCAGACAAATAAAAAGCAACAAAAGGATTGTCATGAGGCAAAAAGATTTAATGAATGAATTCATCTACCAAAATTTTAACTAAAAGATCACCATAGGAGCAGCTTTCCGGACAACATCTATTGCTGCAAGTAACACAGATCTCTCGGTTTCTATGAGCTGTTTTTCTCTGCCCTCCAATTGAATGAAGCCCGCCACGCTCTTTGCTCCATGATTATCATTTTCCACATCCAAAACTTCTGCATTATTGAGATTTTCAGAGACACTTTGGGATTTTGCCTCTGTTACACTCGCACTATTAAACAATTGGTGCAAGGCATCATCACTGAACAACCTCAAATCTTCCAATGACAAAACTAGACCGCTAGCACCAGCATTGAGAAAATTTGATGCCTCCATGAATGACACAGCCCCTTCATTGGTAGCACGTTTGATAAAGATTGGAACCTTGATTTCCTCAAACCCAAAATTCACTCCTTGATCAAAAGTTTTCTCCTGACTGAGATTGTATACGAGAAAATCAGCACCTTCAGATTTAGATGCATGCAAGGCAGCATTTGGGGTTTGCACATTCCTGGCTACGAGAGGGAGAACTACTGATTCAGGTCTCGAATCCATCATCATATTCCTTGCTACAATGACAGGAAGGCCTGCAAGAGAAGGAACATACACGTTACTTGCCATATCAGCATGCAGAATACATTTCAATTCCATAAACATGCTTCTTGGAAATGGATTAGAGTTATTCACATCCAATATTTTGCTTAAACGAACGAAGTCCTCTGATCATTGATAAACATCTTATTGCTCTAGCGATCTACTCATTTCAAGAAGGACATGTAAAAGAACCTGAATTCAATTTCATGCAAACCTAACTCTCGTACCACCGAATAACAAATAAATAAATAAAAAGGGGTGTGTGATAACCTTGATCAGAGAGCAAAACACCGCTAGCATTCACAGCAGAAGCAATATCGACACGCTCAGCAATCAAGAAAAAGGCGCGATCCCTGACCACCGACTTCAAGAAGCAGGCGGCCTCGTACAGCCTCTTGCCGCTGCCGTCACCGCCATCGAGCACCACAAGGCCAACCCACTTAGAGACGGCCTTGTCAACGAAATCCAACGCATCAGGACCGGCCAAGACTTGGTCGGGTTTAAGCTGGAGGACAACGCTAGGGACCTTGATTTCGGGGCGCTTGAAGCCGCCCGGGAAAAGCGTTCTTGGGGATTGCTGACTTGTTAGTCTCTGATTGGTGGACTGCTGCTGTTGTTGTTGGTAGTGTTTGTCCTGGAGAGAGCGAACCGGGAAATGATGGGTTCGGTGAGATTGGGTGGATTTGCAGCCAGGGAATGGCACTACGGATTTGGTCAGAAAAACAAAGGACTTGGAACTTGGGGTAGGGAGGCAAAGCGGCGGCGGAGGCGGCATTGAATTCGATTTAAAAAAGAAACAACAATTTTTTTTATTTTTCTCCTTTGGCCAGGCAACGGAGAAGAAAACAAGAGAAGCCACGTCTAGAGAGAGAGAGAGAAGGGGGGGGGAAGGAAAGGCTTATCCAACTGCAATCCGCGACCGTGTGGCTGGAACTGCAATGCAAATCTACTTATCCGGTTCGTGTTTCTTGTACCTTTTTATTCCTATCCTTTTTCTTGGTCGGTTTGGTTCGAGTCGGGGGCCTATGTTTTTGACTCGTCATCAATTTCTCAAGCCCAGTCCGACCAGATTATATATGTAATATTTATATTTATATTTACACTAATAAATGTATTTAAATTTGTAAAAACACACAATACATTCCCACAATCTTCTATTTTTTATTTATTTATCGTGCATATCATATAGAAAATGAATTTAAAAATAATCCTTTTATAAATATAAAGCTGAAGCCAACTCTTCACTTAAACTCCCACCCATGCCTACTCCAAATTATATAGTTCCATGAGATAACATTTTGTAGAAGTTATGAACCTTATTTCAATGATACTATGGTAATTTTAATTTTTTTTTATATATAATAAAATTAAAAGGTTTCTAATTCAAATTTTATTATATTAAAATTCCGAATCTTAATAATTATTACAAAGCAATAATAAAATATGACAAGACCGTCCAATGAAACGCCGATTCCCCTTCCCAATAATCGACAGACTCACCTCCCCAAAATGACGCCGCCTCGTTTTTATTCTTTCTTTCACCGACTCATCCACTCCAGTCTCCGACGTCAATTTTACTCCCACTGCCACCAGTTCACCACTGGTCTTTTGTGTTGTTTTTTTTTTTTTTTTGGGTGGGAGAGGGGGGATTTCTCGGAACATTCCTTCACTGCGACTGAGAAGAGGAAGACGACACAAATATGGGTAGGAAGCCAAATGCTGCTAAACTCGCTGAAAGGGCTTCCATGGTACACGAGGAAAAAAAAGGCCCACTCTTCTTTTCTATTAATAATTTTTCATTACTTGATATAAACTATGTCTTCATCGGCTGTGTTGTTTATATTTTATTGTTTTCTAGCTTATCCTGTTTCTTTTTTTTTTTTTTTTTTTTGCACTTTTCTTCCTTCTTTTGGCGTTTAGCTGCCTGTTTTTAAAATATATATATATTTTTTGGCGATAAAAGTGTTTTTTTTTTTCTGGATAAAAGCTTCTGGCTTTTTCTTCTAAGGCGAGGTTGGAGTTTTGGGAGGAGGTGCAATGGAAAGCTTCTTTTCAATGATATTTTGTTTCCTTTTCTTCTTTTTTTTAATGTTCCTCTCCTGGGATTGGCAGTTATATTTGGGGTTTGGGTGACTTTTGGTTTTAAGACGGGGAAGACATTCGTTAAGTTTCATGGTCGAGGATGTCCCTGCATGTCTGTTCCTGTTCCAAAAACTATTAACAATTAAAACTTTATGAAAGCTGAAACAAAAAAGGTGAAAAATGGGTGCAGTTGTACGATTTCCATTCAATTTCTGGGAATGATCACATTGAAGTTGTAAACTTTTGCTCTTTTTCTCTGATCGTCCAAAGTTTGCCTTTTTTGTTCAGTGTGATGGGGTTGGTCTTCTACCTTTTATCTTGATGTTTAAATGAATATTAATCTCTTAAAGACCTTTTACGCAACAAGTTTTAGTAGATTTGAAGACCTTTGCAAGCTTATATGATACATTTTTCTGTGTGAAGCTTGAAAGCACAAATCCCTCCTGTGGGGGCAGGAAGTTGGAGCCTGAAACCCACAATCAGTCCTCAGATAGAATGGACTTGCAGCCGGGTAGCGAAAATCCAGCTGTTGAGAAAGTGGAGCCGCAGCCTGAAACTCCTGCTAACCTTGTCAAATCATCTTGCAAAAGAAAAAAGGCTATATCTTCCGAGGGAATTAGGCGATCTCAACGTCTTTTAAATGCAGTTATAGCTCCTCAAAACCGAGATGTTGAGCATGTCATTGAAGAGATAGCTGTCACTGAAAGTGAGAAAGAGGATGATGCTGTAAACAAAGAACTGGAAGAGATTAATTTGAATGAGAAAAATATGGGATCAAAAGTTGATTATTTTGCAAAAATCTTGGAAGCACAACAGAAGACCATATATGAATTGAAGACTAAGGCATTCAACTAATCTTTCTGTGATGTGGTTCACCTTTCCTTAGCCTTATATCTTTGTTATTCTAATAACTCTTATATTTAAAATATTAGTTTAATTTGGAGCTGCCAACCAAGAAAGCCTTCTTTGGTGAAAATTCTGGTACGGGGGATATCACATACAAAAGCTTGTACATTGAAGCCCAAAAAAAGGTCATGTTTATTTAGAGGCAGCATCAAGCCCGATTAGCTGTTATCTATTGTTGAGAGTTACATTTACTCTTTTACTTGTAGGTTGAAGTCTTGTTGGAAGAAAATAATCAGCTCTCTAAGAAGTTAGAACATGCTCATGGAAAACTTGAAGTTGTATGTTCTTCAGTGCCCTTTTTTTATTTATCTTTTTCTTGTTTATGTGTTATATTGAAAGTGTGTTCTGGTATCTAAGGAGAGAGTTAGATGATTAGAAGTTTTTGCCAATTAAGTAGATATTTGGGTCCTGTTATATGCATTAACAACATTTTGCTGATTCAAGTTCAATATAACTTCTGCTTTCAAATTGGTTTGGCAGATCATTTGTGAATGGTGGTGGCATATATGCTTATTTAATTTCATTGTATCCGTGGTTGCTCATTAAATGTTGCCTCTGAAGAAAAGTCCTTATTATGCAGCTCCAATATTTTTTAGGCGTGGTGATGTTGTCTTGTTTTTCTTTTGCAGTATGAGAAGGAAACTGTTGTGGGATCACAATTACTGGAGAAGTTGAAAGATCTTATTGTATATTCAAGTCTTACAAAAGCTACTCAAATGGCAGTAAATACATCATCTGAAGCAATCCTTGGTGCCTTTAATACACTGGAGGCCGGTCCTCAACACAAGACTCCCTCTAAGAGAAAGAGACTTGACAGGAGTAGCCATTTTACTTAGATAGAATTAATCCCCGGAAGCAATCCATATCTGGCTCTCAAATGCTTGGACATTTTAAGTTGGTAGTGGTCCTCGGAAGCTGTTTGACCTGAAGACCTTATTATGACCAGCTATTCCTAAAGTAAGCGTCCTGTTGCGCTCTCTCATTTACGTTACATGCCAATTTACAATTGAGCAGGGGGAAGAGCCTCTTCAAGGATTTCTTTGAGTTGACAGCCCTTTTTCTTCTATTACACCCCTCGTTTTCTTACAAGAATTGTGCGTAGGAGGTGAACGGTATCGAAAGGAAGATTTTATTATTGGGCTTTTTCAAAGTCAAACTTTCATCTCAAAGAAAAGCTCCAAGGCCCAAAATTTATTAAAACCCCATAACTGCTGTCCATGCTTTTTCTGCCTGTGTAATGAGGAAGTGAAGCTAATACAAAATAAAATGAAATTATCGACAAAACCTGAAAACCACGGATAAACACGATCCCCTTACAGCTCTCATTGTTCTTCGTCAAAGCGCCCATTAAGAGAAGTGGAGAAGTTAAATCCATTGGTTTGAGGCGTCTGTGTGACCGCATTATCATCTGCGTTCTCTGTGTCGTCTAGCCTGGACGGTGATGGTGAAGAAAAATCTAGGCTAATGCCGCGTAAAACTTCCTCATATGACGCGGAAAGATTGTGAGAGGTTAGTTGATGGTATTCTACAAGTTGGTGAAGGCATTGGTTTTCCCTCGACAGATTTGCTTTCTCATTGGCTAACTTGGATTTTTCTGCAAGCAGGGCTTCCATTTGAAGCCTCATCTGCTCAAACGTAAGCCAGTCAGATATTGGTGATTGGGTTCCAACAGGTTTTGGCAGTAATTAAGAGGAAATGGAATGATACTCAATATAAGGAAAGGGGACTTACCAGATCATCTTCCTCTGGACGAATGCCTTTGGAAAACCCGTCTCTTAATCTTCTGTTCTCCTCCTCGAGCAGAGCAGACCTCTCTTGCGCAAAACACAAATCAGATTTGATCGACTTAAGTTCCCTGGCAAGTGCAGCTGCCTTTGTCGCCATAGAAAGTGCAAGCTGTGAAAAGCCCCAAGAAGCTTTGCCAATTAAATTATGACTTATGAAACACAGAAACTTGGGAGGCCTAATGGCAGATCAAGTGTGAGATAGTGGAAAGAGTAAACCGACATTCTTGGCTTTACTCAGCTTCCCATCCTTCTGGCATTGTTGATTGTTTTCTTGATCCGACAAGCTGTCGCCGGGACCAAACTTCCTTTTTACATCCTTTTTGCAATCATCTTCTTTCCGTACATTGCTTTTTTGCGTTTCTTGGCCCTCCCGTTTGATCTCCGAGCTCTCGAGATTGGCATGCAATATTTCGCTCAATGCGGGAGGTCCAGCAAGATCTCTAGCTCCCTAAAGAAAGGGGCTCAATTAAACCTTGGAATTAACAACAATTTGTTCTCGATGCTAACATTTAACAATTAATAAGGTTCAACAAGTAATAGATAAGGTTGTCAAAGAATAAAAAGAAGAGTTTGGATTTTGTTATACCTGAAGAGCGTCATCCAGATGGTTAGAGAGGTGAGAAAGAGAGTGAGCAATGGAATCAAAGCCTCTGAGCAACATTAGCGTGTCCTCCTTCCTTCTCTTAGCTCGATCCCATTCTCCTGGGCTCTGAATATTACACAAACAACAAAAGAAATTCAATTGAAGGCAGACGGGCCCGAAAATTGAGTAACAGAGGCTAAGGATGGGTCGAGAATAATAATAATGACCTGAAGATCCTGGCTTCCTCCTGCTGCTGTAACCCGCCGGTGCCCGTTCTCAAGCAGCGTGTCAATCCGGCCCCGGAGGGTGCTCCAGAAACGCTTGTCCGAAGCCGGGCTGAACAGAGGAGAAGAAGCCATCAAGCCTTCCTCCTGCAATCGACCCATTAACAAATAAATAGCTTACAACTAAAAGGACAATAATAAGAAGATGAAGAGGGCGAAGAAGCAAAGCAAGTGCCTTGGTCATGTGACAAGGGGATGGCGAATCCACTGAAGTTGCCATTATCACAGAGAGAGATAGAGAGAGATACTGAGAGAGAGAGAGAGAGAGAGGGGTAACGGCTAGTTTGGAGGAGGTAAAATAGATGCTGGGGGGGATTTTAAAAGCAGATGCACCGATTTCTGTCCAACGTTCTAAAATCCAAAACAGTTAAGTAAAGTAATCTCCAAATACTGTTGTCTCTTGTCTTTTTTTAAGATCATCGTAATCTCAAAGTAGACTTGGTCCACTCCTTTCAGATCCATTAAAGTGGCCAATGCCTTCTCCACGCTCCATGTGGGGGTTATTGCATTGATTGTCCATCCAACGGCTCTTATTTCTTTTTTTTTTCATACGCGCCTTGTGGGGTTGTGTGTGGGATCCAACGGCTCTCTTTTCTCGGGAAAGATCCAATTGTTCGTCCCTTCCAATTTTAGTCGCTTTTGACTTTATTTATTTCCCTTTTTTTTTTTTTTCCTTTCTTTGTAGCTTTTTTTGCTTTTAAATAAATCCCTTTTCGTTATAAGAATATCCAACAACAACAACAATAATAATAATTGATATCCCTAATAATTTTTTTTATTTTTTTTATCTACAAAAATAACATACACTGTTTTGCTAAAAAAGATTATATTTTAAGTTACAAAATAAATAAGAGAATAAATTTTAAAATATTTAATAATAAAATTTAATTTATCTCCTAATTTATGACTTATATAATACAAATAAATCTTTTAATGGCGAATATTGTATTTTCCTCATGTGTATTAGATATTAGAATCTATGTTGTCAACAAAATAATGCCCATGTCGTAGTTTAAGTTTCCCGGGAAACTACCTTTTACTTTGAGTGTAGATGAAGAGGCCGGCCGTTACCTTTATCTATTATCTGAATGCCAAAAAACCACTTGGCTCTCAACGAACCAAAAGCCCAACTGATCAAATAACCAAAGAGCCAATGGCTAGTCTTGCTCCTTGTTCTTCCACACTCTGCTTCTATAGCCCTACCTCCAAGCTTTCTCCGTGTTCCCTTTTGTCCTCTGCGCGCCTCTCTCTTTCATCCTTTTCTCATTCCTCTCCTTTCTCTTCTTCTCTCGCTGTATCTCCTTCTTTTGTCTGGTCGAGACCCCTGCATTCTGCCTCTTCTCTTACTGTTAAGGCAAGTGCTGCAGAGAAAAAGAAAGTCCTTATAGTGAACACAAACAGTGGTGGCCACGCGGTTATTGGGTTCTACTTTGCGAAAGAGCTTCTGGGTTCTGGCCATGAGGTCACTATCATGACTGTTGGTGGAGAGGGCTCTGATAAAATGAATAAGCCTCCATTCAACAGGTTCTCTGTAAGATCTGAAACCAAATGGAATAAATTTATGCTCGCGCTATGCAACTTTTTTCTCTTTTTTTTTTCCCCGGTTTGTTTGTGATATGTATTTCGTTGAACTGCTATTTTTAGTTGCAGCCTAATGGGATCTTGAATTTTCCTTTTCCTAAAGGAAATTGTAGCTGCTGGTGGCCGAACAGTCTGGGGAGACCCAACAGAAGTAGGGAAGGCTGTGGAAGGAGCAACTTTCGATGTGGTGTTGGATAACAATGGCAAGGATCTGGACACTGTCAGGTTTGTTGCTTTAGCTCTTTCGGCACGTTGCAACATTACTATGTTTTTACTATATTCCATATTAGATTTGGTAGAGTCTCTTGGGCATATTGTAAGATTTGGGTTTTGCATTCATAGCAATCTATTCTAACATGAAACTTTGCGCATAGGCCTGTGGCGGACTGGGCCAAGAGTACTGGTGTTAAGCAGTTCCTGTACATCAGCAGTGCTGGAATTTACATACCAACTGATGAACCTCCTCATGTTGAAGGGGTAGCTTGTGTGCTTATTGTCCCAATATCAATCAAATAGATTAGACTTTCAAAGCATTTTGACAGATATCTCTTCATTCATATGCACAGGACCCTGTTAAAGCTGATGCTGGTCATGTTGGAGTAGAGAAATACGTTGCAGAGATTTTTGGTAGTTGGTCCATATTCCGTCCCCAGTACATGATTGGTTCTGGCAACAACAAAGATTGCGAGGAGTGGTTCTTTGATAGTAAGTACAAAAGTTTTGCCTTGAATGCTAATTTCAACAGATAACTTCATTCTAGAGCCAAAAAGTTTGAACTCTGATTAGAGATCGGCTAGTCTAGTGAAATACCTTGAAAATTTGTCTGTTGCAAGAATGTGCTATGTGTTTATCTTGTATTTTGTTTCCTTGAATGCATGAAAACAAAAAGAAAGAAAAGAAAAATTCTTGATGGTCTACTGTGTTCAGGAATCGTCCGGAGAAGGCCAGTGCCAATTCCTGGTTCTGGGATGCAACTCACAAATATCGCCCACGTGAGGGACTTATCATCCATGCTTACGCTGGCTGTTGCGAACCCAGAAGCTTCAAGTTGCCAGATATTTAACTGCGTGAGCGACCGTGCTGTGACCCTGGATGGAATGGCCAAACTATGTGCTCAAGCAGCAAATATGCCTGTTGAAATAGTGCACTATGATCCAAAAGCCGTTGGAATTGATGCAAAGAAAGCTTTTCTTTTCCGAAATATGGTAATCACTTAGTCTGGATAAGGTGTTTTTCAACAAGATAGTCTCATGAATGATTAAAACCCCTCCCCTTGTGCATATTTTCGAAAGATGACAGTGGCAATGTTTTATTTTATTTTATTGTTTTTCAACGGAACAATTGAAAATGGGTCTAAATTCATTCAAGTCCAAATAGAAAGTAGGTTATCGGATATGGCATGCAACCTTTGGCTTCTCTCATGATTTACAACCATAAGACAACCTGAGGTGATATGTGTACTGTGCAGCACTTCTATGCAGAACCACGAGCTGCCAAGGACATTTTGGGATGGAGTGGTACCACAAACCTTCCTGAGGATTTGAAAGAGCGATATGAGGAGTATGTCAAGATCGGCCGAGACAAGAAGCCCATCAAATTCGAGTTAGATGATAAGATACTAGAGACTCTCAAAGTTCCCGCAGCTGCATGATCAATCAACGCATGGATTTGCTGAGTGTAGAAGTCATGGCTTAATTGTGTTTCTACCCCGTGTATGTATTCTATTCATAATTCCACCCAAGGAAATTGGTAATTAAGTTCTAGATTACTCGTTAAACCTTTGTTCTAAAGTGCTAAATAAATGCAGACGGAGTTGGAATGCAGCGAATGAACACGGGTTGGATAATTATTGCATGTTCTACCCAATATAATCCTACTACGTTGCTTTGCTGATAAAAAATACTGTACCTACTAGAAATGTACATATTAATTCCTTGCGGAATGTAGTGTAATGAACTAAAGATACATCAGTACACTTTGCTGAGAGCAGAAAAGGACAATAAAAAGGCAATTCAGCAGCAGATTATGACTCATTTATTCCATAGCTATCTTATTGACTATATATTCCATAAAAGAGGACGCATGTACAATATTTGGTAACAACAATGAATTGAACTCAGTTTTGTGTAAGGAAGAAGAGCTAGATTCAGATAGTCAGCAGTCTAACACATTCAGATACCTAATATAGGTAAGCCCCTTATCTCCTGATTCTCTTACAATTTAAGCTAATGTTTGTTCTTTCCCTTTTGCCTCAAAACTCAAAAGATGGCAAACATATTGGACTCAGATGTCCAAAATAAACTCAAGAAAGATGATTCGTGAGCAACTCTCAGGGGCGGGAGAGGCAAGAAAATAAAAACAACAAGAACAATAAAAGGTTGTTACATCTAACCGAAAAACCAGATCCAGTTGTCAGGTTTGTAAAGGTACAGAGACTAAACCTAGTAGACTGGTTTCTAAAAGATAAAAAAAAAAAAAAAAAAAAAACTGTTCTCAGACCTAACCTGCAGCGAATAGATCTACCATACATGGTTAATGCAGCTGGACATGCTTACACAGGACCGGGATTGTAAATCTAACAAACCAGGAGTCTGTGAATAACTATCAGATAAAAAAAAAAAAAATGAAAAGAGCAGATGAAGAAAGCCTCCGGCACTAGAATTCCTAATCATTCTGGTTGATTTGAAGCCCCTTAAGTTTTGGTTGCAACTCATCTTCATGATTAACATCCTCTTTGCCCTCATCATCAAAATCTTCACCCTCCAGACCGTTCGCATACAAAGGTCCGAGCAAATCAGGCAGACTATTAAATATATCCTTCAAGTCAACAATATATGACAGATTTACTTCTTTCATAATATGTTTGATTTGAGCGATGCTCCAAATGCTCTGACTTGAAGGATATATTTAAGAGTGCCTGAATCCTAAATGAACCAACCCGAAAAAAAAAAAAAAAAGGTAATATTGTATTGAAGCTGAAATTTATATAATTTAATCCTCCTATCATCAAAACAAGGGCAATTTTCAGAAAATTAAAAATTTCCTTGCTCTCCCGCTTGCCTGCTATCAATGTTGCTGCAAGGTGACATCAGCAACCAAGGATTGACGATGGCACCACAAATAGGAAAATATTAATTTTTATACTTTCAGCAAGTGCAATTCATTAAAACGGTGGATTACCAAGTTAAATAATAATTGATAACAACACTTACAAAACAAAATAAAAATTAACAAGTATTAGGTGTGAATTTAATGTTAAAATTTCAACATTTAAGTCAATAAATTTAAATTATAAGAATGAGAAAAAGAAAAATGTTATATAGATAAAATAAATATTTAAATATAAAAAATAATAATTTTTTTTATTTATAAAATTTAGAGAAGTATTAAATATAATAAGTTTTATTGTTACGAAGTATTAATTTAAGAAAAAATTTAAAAAATATATAAAAAATTTAAATTAGTATAGAACTTAAAATATACTTATGTAATGATAAAATTAAATTTATTTAATTTAATTTTTGTTATTAAGAATTTACATGTATTAAAAAATTATAAAATACTTTCAATTTTTTTATAAAAAAAATCAATAAATTGCCTATTAAAATCTCAGTCCATACTTATTCATCTCTGCTGACGGGTGGGTAAACTTTAAGGAAACCTCTCACATTCCTCTATGATTAGGTTTTGTTTTTGGATATCCAATTCTTGGCCAAAACATGGACAACCAACACTAAGCATACACCATTGGCATTTGATCGTGCATGCCAATGGAGAATGCAAAAGAAAAGGTTTACTATTTTTAAAATCATGCATGTTTAAGGACACACGCCCTGGCGGGTAAGTTGGGAGGTAATTTAAGAAAACCCAACAATATTACAGTTTTTGGTTTTTTTTTTTTTTTTTTTTTTACCATTATAAAACGGGACTCCGAGATTAAGATCCTTTATGTCCTTACTTGATCCTGTCGGAGCCGACACTTTGCCAGCTGTGAGCTGACGCGTCCAGGTTCTTAATCTTAAACAACATGATTTTACGAAAGATTGGCTGGTGGGGTGACAAAGACATCTTAGCAAACTCACCTCAATTCATGGCTACTTGCCCCACTCATCGATTTCTTCAGCTTTACCACGGAATAAAAACAAAGACAACGCTAATTGGCTTTCAAGGGATACGTACAAGCTAGTCGGTTCACCAATAACAATTAAATTTTTATTTATTAACTTTTAAACTTCATTATTCTTTTTGAGTTGAATACTTACATAAAGTTATCAAGTAAGTAGTTGGTATAGGTTCAGACCTTTAAAAATAAGGTTATTGCATCCAAGACTTCCCCAAGTTGTTGGTCCGACCCGGACCAACTACCTTTTTCTTGGTCTTTTTGTTTTTCTTCTTATAGGATTCGCACCTTTGAATAAAGAAACCATTGGATTAGATTAAAGATACGTTCTTTAAATCTTACCCGCAATTATTGCGGCAACAAGCAACGGACCAACCTTGTGTGGCCTCTCTTGCTGCGTAGTTTAATAAAGTTAAAAGATGATATTTTTATTGTAATTAAGCTTTATAGTTCACAGAAGACAATAGTAACAGTGCCAAGTAATTCCCAGATGCACAGGATTTTCACTTCCCTTGGCAAAATGGTTACTTTGTTAAGCATGCTAAAATTGAAACTGGCAAAAAATGGTTTGTTTTTTCTCTTTACCTTAAAAGAGCTGAAAAATGGTCGTGTAATGAAAAAATGAAACTAACGAACTGATAATTAAATAAAAGGTAAATGTTAGTTTGTTTGTCAGACCACTGTTCGCAGCAGTGTCGATGATTAAATTTTTTTATTTATATTATGTAATTAGGAGTTCGAATCTATCTTAAAATATTAGGTGAGAATATTAAGTAAGTTAATCCAGCACAGTTCTGAAGGCAAAGGATCCAAGGGTTCTGAACTCAAAAGAATCCAAGAGCTACATCTATGCCTACTTCCTACTAAACAGTGTACGATGAGTGGTGACTTTGCAGCACTGCTTACACCGTCTTCCAGTTGAAGTCTTCAGAATCTTGATTTCTCTTTACGCGTGGGGAGAGAGAGGGGGTGCACTTTTATGGAAAACAATGTATAAACTATAACCCAGAAAAGAAAGAAAATAAGGTTCCGTGTCTCTCTGAAGGGTGTACAAAAGAAAAGAGACATGACAGAGAGAAGAGAGTATGGCTGAAAAGCTCCAGGAAAGAAGACTTAAAGATATATTTCTTTCTGTGTTCAGGGTATCTACTTCGAGCTTGACACTTTTGTAAGGACAACAATAAAGCCATTTCTCAAGAATTCTGTGAGTTTCTTGTACTTCTCTTTGTTTTTTTTTTTTTTTTTTTTAAGGATGGATTTGTTCTTTTGTTCGTTAAAATTGTATTTCATTAATGTTGTGGCTTTGAGGTTGCTGGGTCGGTTCGATTTGGGCGGCTTTGCTCAATTTCTTAATTTTTGCTTGTTTGCTCATATGCGTCATTCTGATTAAGACTTCATACTCAAATGGGTCTATTTAGTTAAAAGTTCTCAACTTTACAGCCAAAAATCCACATCTTCCAGGTTCGGGGAAAAAAATTGCAATGGGTTACTTATCAGATCTGGTATTTGGGTTTGAAGCCTTTCCATGAATGAAGGCCTTCATGAATTCCTTTCTATCTTTTAGCAAACTACAATCTGCCACATTTTATTGCCTTGTGCCCCTAATTGGAGCACCCGATGATTAGCAGTTGGATGGAAGTGCTTTTATCCATAGTGCCACAGAGCTGCAGGTGGTGGTACTTTTTTATAGTTTACACCGCAGCAAACACGTGATTTTTTATTTTTTAATTTTTTTTTTATGTTACTTTTGTCTGTTGATAGCATATAGATTTATGGAATTGGATTGAAATTGAGGTGATTCACTAATGAATGATTGTTACTTTCTCTTGGAAATTTATTTCCTTAATCCAACTCTGCTTATATGTTAAATGGTGGTGTATGAATCTCAGGCCCATATTTACCTTTCCAACCTTGGGATTCTTATTTTGTTTGTGCAGTTGTCCAAGTATTTTTCCACCATAAATACAATAATTACATGGTCTTTTCATCATTATTCTCCTGCATTTTCCACTAAGTCTCCCTCATTTGGTCATTTCTAATAATGAAAAGCTTGGGGCTGGTATTTGAATGCAGTGCAGTTCAGATATGGGAACTCTGGCACTTGATACTGGGTGTGTGGATCTAGAAATATATCAACTTTTGGGGCTCAAGGAATTGAAGAAAGGAGATTCGAGAACTCCACGGGTTCTAATGCTTCTTTCCTCTATTCTTGAGAGATCCATTCATAGAAATGAGATGCTATCTGAGACAACTGATATTAAAGATGTTGTTACAGTGTTTCATGGTTTAAGAGCTCCCTCTGTAAGTATTCGTCAGTACATTTATCGCATCTTCAAGTACTCTGGTTGCAGCCCTTCCTGCTTTGTTGTAGCACAAATATATGTGGATAGATTTCTACAGCAGACCAATGTCCAACTGACTTCCCTCAATGTTCACCGGCTGCTAATAACAAGTATAACGTTAGCAGTAAAGTTCAATGATGATGCGTAAGTACCAATTGCTGCATATTGTGTGTATAGCTTCCAATGACTGAGTCCAACATGCTAGAATAAAATAAGGTGTTTCAAGTTAACTATTGCTTTAAGAAACTTTATCATCTATGAGCATCACACATTAGGAATTTGAGTTGCATTGCTCATTAAACCACATATTGATCAGAAAAAGTGAAATTGATAATGTCCAATCTTTGAAAATATTCTTGTGTGTTGGAAATTTATTGATTAGAGTACAGCATGAATCTTACAAAATTAATAATTACTGTGCCAGCTTCTTCAACAATGCATACTATGCAAAAGTTGGGGGCATAAGCACAGCTGAGCTAAACAGGTTGGAGATGAAGTTTTTGTTTAGCATAGATTTCAGACTTCATGTAAATGGCAACACATTTGTGAGCTGCTGTCATCAGTTGGAAAAAGAAGCCACTGAAGGGTGCCAGATTGAACGACCAGTACAAACATGTAGAGTTAAAGAATGTTGGTCAAACAATGATGATTCAACTCCTTGTGCTCCAACAATTGCAAGATGATTATGAAACACTATTAAAAAATTTTCATGGTAATCCTCCATTTTTTTCGATGCAGTAAGTTAGAAATTCTTGCATTCAACTCAGAGCTTTGTAGCCATTGTTCAGTATATATTTGGGAGACAGCAGCTTGCTAGCTTAGGTTTCCAAGCATGTCATGTCCGAGCAAAGGGCGTGTCACATTTTTCTGTATTTGGCCTTGTAATTTCTTTTCATGGTGGTGCTGCTCACAGCCTGGAGTTTTTTCTTCATGAAAAGTCTTGTATACACAGACTAGGCAACTATATAGCTGTGGAGATTGTTTGAAAACACGTAGGAACCTACTGGTCCTTCTACAGCTCTTGTTTATCTGCTTTTTCGTTTTTTTTTCCCCTTAATTTTTAGTGTTTACCACTTATCGGCATTACTGCTGAGAAAAAGGTTACTTTTCATTTACAATCACTGAGAAAATGCCATATTATTTTTATTTTTGGGGGCATATAGTTCTTAAGAAAATTAAAAAAAGATTGTTTGAACTTTAAGTAGAAAATCAGATGTGATTCAGATTTCTAGTCAGGACATATCAAAAATTCCTCCTCTGATTCAGCATGTTAGAGATCGATTCATGTTCAAGCTTATAGGAACAACAGTAAACATAGAAATAAAAGATGCTCTACACTCTGCTCAGACATGAGGACATTTTAAGAATCTACTTTCGAGCTTCTTTGATTCTATGATATATAAGGGCAAATGTAAGTTAATTCACCGCAATATGGCTGTTGTTAAAGAATAGGCTCCTCTACATTGGTACCCTTAATCTTTTATAAGTAAGAGGTATAATGTACAAATATATTGCATAATATTGCAAAAAAAATTTTGTAAGAGATTGTGATGGAGGAAACTTGATCATCCAGAAATCAGTAACCCAGTAGTCTGCTCCAGTGCAGAGGTCCATTTCTCGTACACCTTTGATGTGAAGGACAGTCAACTAATTCCCATTTCCCCGCCGTGTCTTCTTCATAGGTTTTACAACAAGTTGAAGCTTTCTCCCTCTTCCATACCAGCTCCATGACATGCCAAGATCCATGTCTACAAAGTCCAAGTTTTGTTCCTGATGCTTCATGACACCTCCAATGCCATTAAGAGAGTTGAAGCAGAAGAGCTAAAATATGTTAGGATTGAAAGCAAAGCTAACAACAGTGTTGCCTGGGAGGTCTCTCCAATGCTACCCAGCCAAATTTCCCTTTTCGAAAATCACTCAGGATACGGAAACCTGCTTGATGATCATCTCCATTGAACAAGCGAAGTGCAAGCTTGTGAACAAATCTGCATTCAAAAAGGCATGCGAGCCAAATCAATTGTCTTATGCACCGAAATATATTTGGCTTCACATCCAAAGCATCACAAATTTCTCAAGTCACTTTTATTTATCAGTGTGGGTCAAGGTTTTATCAGCTATACAGCAAAAAGCAGAACGACATTTAATCAAGCTTCGTCAGAAAGTAAAAAGTGACAGAAAGAAATATGTGAGGGCAAGGAATTTTAGCTTTTTGCCCACACTGCTACTTTTCCTGATTCGACCTTCAGAGAGATTTTTACTCAGACCAAGAAAAGAAGGCAACGTTAATTCACACTAAGACATACATTTTACCAAAATTCCCATCAGCATCAATCTTGTATCGGTTGTGAAGAGCTTTTTCACCTGGCAAGGGAAAGAGTTTCAAAATTAAAGTCCATAGATGACAATCAATAAGTTGAAAATTAACAAAATCCATACCCACTGCTGGTAGCTTTGTCAGCATCTGTACAAGAATTGCAGCAACATCGACAAAATCATAGGATCTCTCGCCAATGTCATCACAAATAGCAAGTTTTATTGCAGCTGATTGGTCACTAATTCGCATTGGGATGATTCCAGGAGAATCTAGCAACTCAAGATCTTTACTGAATTGAACCCATCTTTTGAGAAGCAAGAACATAAAAAATAAATTAAAAAAAAATTAAGACATTGGCAGCATTTCTATTTCACCTCACTCCAAATATAAGAAAAAAATGGTCTTAAGCTATAAGATATCTTCCACACTCATGAAGTCTGAAGGAAATTGAAATAAGTACATACTTCAATTCTCTTGTGACTCCAGGCCTAGGGGCGGCTGGGCACATCCGGCGCTTCAGTAAGCGGTTAATCAAAGATGACTTCCCAACATTTGGATACCCAACTACCCCAGCTCGAACCTGCATGATAATCAAACAACACTTATCAACCTTAACAACAATGTTCTTTAAGCAGGTATCAGAAGTGAAGTCCAACCAATACTATGATGTGTCAGTGACCAATGTTCTCAACATGGTCTACAATCTGTTCCATCCTCCTGAAGTTTCTTTTCATTAAATAGACACCAAGAACAGAGAAAAAAACACAGAGAGAGAACATATCAATTGGCCAAAGCATGCAACATACACTTGACCACACATGACAAGAAAAGTTATGAATAAAGTAAGTTCATTGGTAGATTTGATGATGAGAAGAAACTAACCGGACGAGGAAGGAGTCCTTTGGCTCTACGTTTGATGTTTACACCGGCGCCCAATGCCTTTGCAAACCTTCCTAGTTTCATGGTACCCTATATGTGCCAAATCAAAAATTATTATTATTATTATTTTTTGCCATGGAAAATAAACTGATGGAACTGGAAGCAGATCTCATTTAGATACCATCCCAAGTTGGCCATTGACAAAGATGACTTTTACTCCTTGGCTTGCAAAATAAGTTGCCCAAGCATTCCGGTCTGCCTTGGATATCATATCTTCTCTATTTAGAACTAAGATTCTTTTCCTATTTCCAAGCCACGAATCCATCTGTGCTCATGAAAGAATAGTAGAATGGTTAAAATCAAAACCATGTCCTTTCTAGCTCCTCCTTTCTAAAGCAGATGTCCAACTGAACCACGAGAAAGAATGATATGAAATTGAAAGCAACAGAATAATCCCAAAGAGATTGAACCATCTACCAAATTTAAACTGTGTAATAGCTCCTCCAGTAAACCAATTTGCATATATGAAGAAAAACATTTCAGTCTCCGAATACAACATAATAGTGCAATGCAGGGAGAAGCACAGAATGCAACTGTTAGGTAAGCATTCAGTTCATCAAGACCAACCTGTGGATGACTAGTGGACAAAGGAATTCTCGCATCGCGCACCTCTATCACCACATCCATCAACTTGAGCTGCTCCTTGAGCTCTTTTTCAGTTTTTGCAATATGACCAGGATACCACTACATCATGTTCCAGGTAGCACACAAACAGCGATACAAAGTCAAGTCACGGAATCACAACACAGCTTGCACAAAAACAAAAAATGAGTTATGTGTACCTGCTTTCACACAGCTCTGACAACACACCTTTGACACAATTGAAAAGAAAAACCAGCGGTGGAAGGTCAGCCTCAAACATAAGTTATATGTACCTGAACCGGACGCAGTCGCCTGGTCCAATAATGAAGGTCAGCGTCAATATCAACCCAATCGGTCTCTGCTATCCCGCCGTCCAGGGAAGTGCTCGAATTGGCACTTCCATTTCCGTGCCAACTGGGATGTTTTCCACCAACAATCTGCGAATTATGTTTTCCCATTAATTAAATTCCACATTTGATTAAATAATTACAAGCGGTTATTAGAAACACAGCAAAAAAAAAAAAAAAAAGGAAAAATTGAAGTCCCTAAATACTCATGGAGTGCCAATACAATAAATCACGTTCTTTTCCCTTGCCCCCATATATATATATATATATATGTATGTATATTTATTTATTTATTATTTTATTTTTTTTCTTTAATTGATAAAGAGTAAGCAGAGAGTCTTACCTGAATGGTGGGAGGTGGAGAAGAGAGGCAAGCTTTTGTTGCTAGTGATGTAGTTGGTGGTGTCTGTGTTTGTTGCTGCGGCTTTGGATTGTGTGGACACAAACTATAGAAGTAGACGACCACTGCCCCAGAAGCTGTGTACCCATCCTTAGCTGAACGACGAAAGGAAAATGAAGGAAGGTGCAGACGTAAATTACTCTTTTTTTTTTTGGGGGGGGGGGAAAAAGTTGGATGAATTAATGGATTGATCCAATTACGCGTTATCAAAAGAAAAAAAAGAAAAAAAAAAAGATGATTTAATCGGAAAGTGGGTGCAAATCTTGAGCCATTCTAAGCCTGGGATTTGGGCGTCCAAGTTAGGGTAATCGTAGTATAGAACTGGGCCTTTATATCGGGGACATCCCTAGAGATCCAAAAAGTTGCCTGTGGAATGAAACGAGCCCGTTTTCTCACAACCGTAACAGCCTTAAATCTAGTGACGCAATTGTGGGCCTCCAACTATAATTATTAAAACTTATTTACTGATAGAAGACTCGTCACATTTAATACAAACCCATCCAAAAACTGACAGGCCCAGCAAACATTAAAAGTGAAAACAATTAAATTCTTATCACCATGCGAGTCTAACCTGTAAAAAAATTGCCTAATACTAACTAAAACCAATTTCACTTTTAGTTGCCTAATTTTGCAATTTGATACCTCCTCGAATAATTGAAAACCTGGAAATTTCATCGCCAACAAACAAACTTGTCTTCCACTGTCAAAAATCCTAGAAAATTTGTTGACAACAGATCTAAATTTGAAAGTTTCTCAAATTATAGTATATGCCATCAAGCAAAACTAAGTTTGATTCTACGATATTGGCCCACCGTATAATGCCCTACCCTCAGAAACCTTCTACGGAACATCAAAACGCAACTTAACTATGTAAGCGACGATCTAAAAATTACCGTTACATCAAAGACGAGTAGGATGCCCAAAAAAAATGCGACAAAAACTACTGCTTACGTAAAGACCATTAGCCAAGTTTTGACAACATTAGCCACCCCAACCCAATTCGTGTACATCCTTCGCCTTTCCTCTCAGTGGTTAGTTAAAAAGATCAAGAATCCATTCTGACTCGTTTACAATTGCCTCATGCTAGGTTGGATAGACTTGGTAAGTTCTTTGGTAAAGTATGTGCGCGCCTCGGGCATGATGCGACGAATCAAAAAAGTACACCTGCAAATTATCAGGATTAAAAATTGACATACATGGTATTCCACTTCAATCCAACAAAATTGCTAGCAGAACGAATGAAGCTATTTACCATGGTTTTACACTTAGTTCCTCGTATTTCTCCAACACAAACAGTATGCACGCTTCCATTAACGAGGCAGCGTTAAAGCTCTTTGATAATTCGTACATGAGTGAAATGTTTTCCACAGATATATCCTTAGATTTTTTTTTCAAGAAAAAAAAAAAACAAAAAGTTAATCAGGCCATGGATTTCTTATCTTCAAATGAGTGTTAAATTGAAAGGCAATTTCCAACTTAACACTCTAATGTTTGCTAACCTGTGCAATCGTGAACTCGCAAAGACGCTTGAGGCCTTCCAAAAGATATTGGTCAGCTGCTTTAAGGAGATCTTGTGCAATATCTATATCCACATCTACTGATCCTGTGTATATAAACCTTGAATTCCAAGAGTCAAATAATCAGAAAACCAGGGCACGTTTGGCTACTTTTTTAATAAAAAAGTACCCCATGGTGTGAGAACCTAACCCCCTTTTTCTTAATTAATACGAGGTAAGGTTCTAAAATGCACCTCATCATCAACTCAAACACCTCCCATCTTATATTTGGGATCTCTACACTTGTAGCATCTCTCTCCTGCAAACATCATATATTTATTTCTTATAAATTTCAGATAAACAAGCAAGTAATTAACTGTACCAGAAAAATAATCATGCCTAGATGAAAGGAAATAAAATCATATAAATAGTAATGGTTGTGACAGCATAAATGTTTTCACTTAGATGAACTCACCCTGTAACCCCCGTCAAACATTGCTCGAAAAGCATCCGAAGAGGCAAGTAGACAGATCCTGTGAGAAAAGAACTGTTTACCTGTTAAGAGAAATCAGTTGTACAGAGTCAATGGTTGTGCACATTTTAACCAGAATGACGAGAATAACTTCCTAGGCAGAGACGATGCAAATTTCTCACCTTCAACCAGGAAGGTAATATCAGACAATGTGGGATTGTTGACATATTGCTCACCCAAATATACCTTCAGAAAAGGTAACAATATACAAATGTTAATTTTGCTATAGCAATTTGAAACCACATTATGAGATTAACATAACAAGACCACAGTAACATCCACAAAAGAAAGCTATCACGAGACTTAAAATTAACTTTTGAGAAACAAAAAATATAGCATCACAAACAATTGAACAATATACAGTTTCAAAATCAAAGAATGATGGCACATTGGCACACATCCCAAGAAGACAAAGAAAGGGTCACATTATGGATCTCTGCACAAGAAACATAAGGCAGACTGCATGTCACCTGACATTATCATACATAATTGTATATCAATTCCTTAAAAGGCACGGTCAAGATGGCGACCTTAGGTCAAACTACAAGTGCCCAGCAATCAGTCACTACCTATCCTAAATAATCCAGAACAGAATCAAAGTGCAAGCGAGCAAAACCTACAACTAAATGCATTATCATGTGATTTGAAAAATAGAAGTCTCTTGAAATAATTGTCATGTACCCCAAGCATATCAAGAAACACAAAAATGAAAAAGGACCAGAAACAATGGTAGACATAGCTTACCTGGGGAGTTGGTGAACAAGGACCTGCATCCACAGGAGAGATGGAAGTAGCTTTGCTGGCTAACTTGTACAGGGCCACTGAAGCATCATGCTGCTGCGTCGAGTTTCCAGACTCAAGAAGCCCTAAAAGCAAATCTACGCCTGAACATTAGCCATTTTGGTAGAAGCAAGAAATTATCCAGTGAGAATTGGATATCAGTGTAATGGCTGAGAGAATGCTGGTAGCATATCAGATATGCAAACATAGGACATTTACCGTTGTTGTCAAGAAAAATGGCTTTTCTATCTTCAGGAGAACAGAGATGTGCAAGAGCTAAAGCAATTTGTCTTTGAACAACCTTCTCTGCAACCCGCATCAAATACAAGAGATAACCCAATACCTGTTAAGAAAGGCATTAAAAGAGTCAGTAAATGTTGATAAGTAACGAAGAACCACATCATATTAGCTACAATGCACTTCTTCCTATTGAGCAAGCCAAAATGAAATCCAATATAGGAAATTAAGATACGGAGGTGATCCAAATTGCCAGCTACATGTAAAGGAACTCACTCGTCCATGCATTTTCTCCTCTAGCCTTCTCAATGTCTTTGTAACACACTCCCTTGTAGGCTGAAAATGTCCAGAACGCATAGTAGTACAACAATAAGCTAAAAACAAGATGGAAAGAGAAGTCTTCCAATTTTCTAAATGCATTCACCTGTCTAAATGGTAATTAAATACAAGATCAAGCTAGAATCATTGCAAATGAAGTATAATGATGTTGCAAGACATACTTGAACAGAGAATTCTCCATCTAGAAGTTTCTGGACACCCCCAATCTTGATAATATCTGCAACATTATCCTACAAAAGAGTACAAAAGAGATGTAAGATGTTATGGATACCAATATTAGGTGAGGAACAATGAACTGAATGTATTAGAAATTGATGTTAAGCAATACGGCGACAAATTGGAACATACTTCATTATCTGCAAGACCATACAGGGCAAAGGCAGCATTGTGTTGCAGAGAACTATTTTTTGACTCAAGGAGCTTAAGCAATGGTGCTATACCACCAATATGAGCAATGCCAGCTTGATTGTGTGTCTCCTACGATCAGAGAATATGAACATAATTAAGAATTGAGAGATTAAAGGTTATAAAGTGCAGTGATAATTGTCATATAATAAACTACAAACAATATAATTCTTAAGGATGAACAATGTTAGCTTCTCCCTCAATTGACTTTTTCCTTTAAAGCATCTTTTTTTTAATTTTGGGAATAAGAAAATACACACTATTAATTTGGGTTTTAAGCATCCCACCCCACCCTCCTCCAAGAGTGGAAATTACCTAGGGCCACAAAATTTCTAGGCTGCCAGGCATGTGCTCATGCACACACAAAGTTTAACCAACAAGCATACTTGTCTTCATTAAACAAATGACCATGACTTAGAATCAGGCATAAAATAACCTGTGCCAACCTCCCAAGTGCAAAGGCCGACATTTCTTTAAGTTGCACATCAGGAGAATCAAGCAGATCAATCAATGGACCTACAGCACCTCTCTGAACAATGTGCACCTGCATGAAGTTTGCAGTTGTGAAATGCATTAAAGGACAGGCCACAGAAGGTACACAAATCAAAAAAGCACCATAAACAAGTTTCATAACTAAATTTGTTATTTTAGAAAATTGGTGTTCCAAGCTACCTTGCAATCTGAATCAGCGGCAGCAAATTGGCCCAACAACAAAGCTGCTTCCCTCTGGGTCTCTGAACAGCATGAACTGTGATACATATAAGCTTAGAAAAAATCTACATAAGCCAGCCCCATGGACAAGGAGGGAGAAAGAGAGCACAACTCAACTAAACAACTCTAGTTAACCATGCAGCACTCAATATTACCTGAGTAATCCAATTACGGGCTGTAATGCTCCAACAAGAAGTACTTCTTTCTTTATATTTGGGGATGAATGCACCAGATTTCCAATCACACCAATCTGACAATGTCTTCAAAGATCAGCTAATACAAAACAAAAGCAAACATAAAAACAGAAGTATAAAAGTTTAGCTTTGAACAGACCGCTTCATAATGTATGGTAGTTTCCTCAGATCGAAGCATAAGCACAAGACTGGGTAGAGCATTACATTCTACAATCTGCCAGAGGACTTTAAATCAGCAACTGTCCTCAAATTACTATGCAGATACACACACAAGTGAATGTCAATATCATATCTAATCTACCTGATTTTTGTTCTCATCATTTTTAAATGCAAGGGTTCGAAGGGCCCCCGCAGCTGCTCTTTGTACTTTAACATCAAAATATTCAAGCAATTCAACAAGAGGTGGTATTCCACCTTCAATCCTGAATGAATAATCAGGGACGTCACAAGGAGAATAGAATGAAAACTACATCATAGTTGGCTGAAAATGTGGAGATAGCAAACCTGACTTGTGTTTTTATGGCACTATTTTCATGAGCAAGATTAGCAATAGCTTCAGCTGATCTCCTCATCACGCTATTTACCGCTCGAGAGTTACCACCACTCTTATGTCTCTTCAACAAGTCAACCAGATGGGATAAAGCTCCAGCATCTACTATGAGTTGTTGATGTGCTGGCTATTGGAAAAAAAAAGGACACAGAAACTGCACAATTAGATAACAAGTAGGGCTAACATTACAGAGCTTATGAAAAGTTTACGATAAAGTGGTTGATGTAGCTGACACCAACTGATCATAAACTTGCTGCCAAAAACATATAATCATGGGAGCTGGTAGACAAAAAAAAAACCATAGAAAGAATATAGAAACAGATATAGACACTGAAGATCTGCATAAAATGGAACCCAAACAAAATGAATTTTTAAGCCAAACAGAAAAAGAAACTAGAAAAAAGAAGAATAGATAAAACAAGAAACAAAAATTCCCAGCATCCTAACATCAATCGAGTTAATTAATCAATCTACTGCAAATCAACAAACGCAAATGATTTCATGCTACAAGCAAAAACACAAAATCAGTAGAAGTCATCGTATCTGTTTACCTTTACAGCCAGAAGCCCAAGTGCAAAAGCACTTCCTTTCTCCACCTCGTGCTCATACGGTGTGGGACCGCCGTCGCCTCTTGATAGCTGTGGTGGCCGAAGATGCATTACCAGGGCAGGCACAGCGCCACAATCCACTATCAGATTCACGATTTCCTCTGCATACACAAGCAAATCATTGAAACCTATCACCTTCCATAGATGCCGAGCATGGAAGCAAACACAACAATCTATTAAAACGAATCAGACGGGCAAGAAGTAGTAAAGATGGCGGAAGTAGAGGAACAGATATGGTACCGTTCTTGGCAAGCTGAGCGAAGAAGTTGGTGGCTCGCTTGGCGGCGGCGCGATCGGCTTCAAGAGACGAGAAGGTGGAGTTGAGGATATCTACCTGTGCACGAACAACGCCTGCCAGATCTCGGCGGGTGTTGTCGGCTTCTTCGTCGAAGAGCGGAGCCTTTCGATCCTCTCTTTCCTCTTCGAAATCGGTCTCCAGCTTCCGCTTCAAGCTCCTCGTAGAGGCGATCCTCCGGTGATCCATGGCGGATAGAGAGAGGAGCGAAAGGGACGCCGATGGAAGGAGGTGGAAGAGTGAGAGTGAGGGGCAATTTGGGAAAGAAGATTTGTGTTCTCCCTGCGTGTGAGGGAATGAAATGAGCCGTGGACCTGCTGTTAATTGGGATATTTTTCCACAAAGGTTATTTTGATTCTTGGTGATGTGTATAAAGCCCGCCGTTTTGTATTTTAAGCGCGCTCCCGCCTGTTGAAATTTGAACTGGGCGCCGTTTTTATTCGGTATGAACGCAACCCGCGGCACCCTGGCCAGTCTTACCGAATTTTCGTCCTTTTCGGGTGAGAAGTGTTGGTCTCTTAAATCAAACACTAACATGCTAGATATTAAGAACAATATTTTAAAATGTATAATAAAAATAAGTAAAAAAATAATATTTTATAATAAATTAATAAAATTTTTATATAATATTTAGTATTATTTTAAATTAAAATTAAGTTTCAAAAACACATTGAAATATTAAATTTTATAACAAATTGAACATACTATATAATTCAAATTATTTTCTTTATTGAATTATGTAAATATAAGAATTAATGGAATCTTGAATTCAAACTCAATTTGAAAATTTATTATGGATTTTTTTTATCAATTTTTGGAATAATAAATATTCTTAATTACTTTAACATTATAATATAATATATATTTTAAATAGCAAATCAATTCATTTCCATAAAACTAAGAAATAAAATTGAAACAGGACATATTCTAATTCCATGATTTTCTACTTGCTCCCTTGAAAAGTAAAAAATAATCCACTAAAATTATTATTAAACATCTGCCAATAACTTTACCTTTTAGCAAAATAACTGTAATATCAAGAGAACATCACTATAAAAAAAACTGTATCCTTAAACTTCAAGAGTTTTAGATTTAATTTGTTGAATGTGCATTAGTGTTTTGTCTCCTAACTAAATTTTCATTATTTAATGATTAATAAATATTATTTAATAGAAAAAAAATATGTGTATTTTTTTAATTTTATTCTTTTTGTTACATGATATTTTTTTTATTATCCATAATAGATAATACTTAATTTTATCTATAATTTGAATTCAAATTTTGTGTCTAAATTCAGTTTAATAACTTTGGTCCATACCTTGAAGATTTTCTTTTTTGCAAAAATTTATACCCCATATTAAGTATGATTTACTTAAAATAAAAAATTATATAATAAATTTATATAATATAAATTATACTTATAAAAAAAAAAATCTAACATAACAAGTACCCTACTTTTTATCCAACAGGCGGATGCGTTTTGGTCCAGTCCGCAGTCTGATTAGTAAACCGAGCAAAGCCTCGTTGGAATCCGTTAGCGGGTTCACAGCTATCAAAACTCGCCACTTTTTGTTTGCAATTTCCTTCAAATTCCGCGGCAATCACCTTTCCCTTTGGCAGTTGCATAAACGAAGACCTTCGGATTTGTACTCGTATCGCTTGTTTTGTTGGTATGCAGATTCTTGTAACATACACGAAGACCTCTGGGATGCCTGCTATGATTGTTTACTAAACATTTTTAATAACGTTTACTTTTGAGCTTAATTCCATTGATAGGTCTCTTATATTATCTTTAAAGCTAGAACAATTGGCCATACCGCATTTCAAGTTCTAATTCATCTGGAGGTTGAAATTACAGTCGGCTGAGAAGACCATTTGGAGTTCGCATTATGATGTACAGCATGCAATGGAAGGCTGTGTGTGCATATACTGCAGTTACGGATAGGCAACGAATTCCACTCATGTCGTTGCAATCACTTTCACTTTCGTCGATTGCATAATTTTTACTCAAGGCAACAAGCAAGTTGCAGCACTGAGGATTACGATGTTCAGTTGTTGCTTCTATTAAGCCAAGTTAAGCAGTTAAAGCTTGTCTTGATTGCAAAACTTTTCTCAACGTTAACTGAACCAAAATTGTTGTCTACTTCATCGCCGCCATTGATTACCGTGCTGATACTATTGTGATAGCTAGTAGCTACATTAGGATAAATTTGTTGTATGGAACTGGGGCCTGCTAGCATAAGTGCATCTTCTACTTGAGTTTGCTTATTTTAGGCTTGTGTGCAGCATTCACATAAAGTCCAGTGACTGAAGCCCAAATCTTTGAAGTGGCCTCTTTGTTGAGCTGGTAAGGCCCTGAGTGGAAAAACATTGATTCTTTTGATGTGGTTATGACCTTGGATCTTCTGATGGCTATGGCATGACTGAACTTCAACAGTACCTTAGCCTTCCTTATGAGGGCTTTTACAATATGTCGATGAATTCAGTGGTTTAGTGGACATTGACATTCCTTTGTAAGAAAACCTGTTCCAGTTTTCTGGAACCAAACAAAAGACTTTCCCCCAAGAGATCTGGTATAGTTTTTGGCATCTTCAAGGCTAGAAATGATGGCTGTGCAGCCTGAATGTGACGGGATGCTATATTGAAAGAGAGGACTCAGAATTGATGCCTATTAAAGTGTCTGAAGTCAATAATTTCTTCTTGGAATGGTCTATCTTGATCCTGACATTTCAGTGGATACAATGCTGGTTGATGTGAACATTGTGGCTCAATTTGCTGCCTTGATCGTCTGTTGAATTCTATTGCGAGGATTCAAAAGATACTACTTACCGAGAGCCATTTTGGAACGTGGGACTTGGAATGGGCACCCAGTAAGGGAAGTCCGCAGACAATAATTCTTCTTCATAGAGGTGATCTCGAGTTGATCTCGAACTTTCAATGGAGACTTTCGGTTGATGTAAAGATGGTGGTTTTAATATGCTTCCTTTATCATCTGTTGAAATCTAAGCGGATTCATAAGATATTCAGTGGAGCATGTGCAAGAAAGCAACTTTTTATTTCACTGCGGGTAGGATTTTCGGGTGCGGAAGAGCAGATTATTTAGGGCTTAGCGGATCATGGGCCAGGACAATACAGTTGGGCTAATGGCCATAATTCCCTAGGTGGAAGGCAAACCTGATACTCAAAACAATCGTACGTACTAATCGTACAGTTCTCAATGTCCACTGCTGGCACAGTGTCGGCTGTGACAACTCATACGTGAAAATGAGCCTAAGAAGCTTCCCGTGGAGTTTCCAACAGACAAGGCCTCAGATTCCCCCACCAGCGCACTTCCAGCCATTTTTTAGCTGCTCAATCCTTTCGTCTTCTTTACACAGTAATCAGGTCCAGGCCTTTGGGGCGCTCTCTCTCTCTCTCTCTCTCTCTCTCTCCCCCATATTGAAAAAAACAAAAAAAGTCAATCAAATCTGTGGGTTTGTCTTGGAACAATAAATATATTATGCTATAAAATCCTAAGCAATAAGAGATCTCCAACCCATATATACCAAAACCTTCACCGAGCTATTCCCCCATGAAGCCCTGCACATATGTAAATACTACCCAGCTGCGCAATCACTAGTAGCCACGTGACCTTTGGTCTGTCCAGTGATTTCCACTGGCTACTACTAGTCTACTCTGTAATGCTCTGTAGTAATCTCAAACTATATTTCTCGTAGCCAATAAAATATATTCCATATCTTTTATACTTTTTTTAATTATAAATGGATGTGAGGGCCTTAGCTGGGGAGATCTGTAGAGTTAGTACAGATCTAGTGTTTATTAAACAGCACTATTAGTTATTGTGATTCTACACGATGCCTTGCAAGCTGGGTATCCGTACCAGCTTGCTACTATTGGAGATGCTCTGGCACAATGCTTTCAAAAAGGCGGCAGAAATTTGAAATTAAAAGAAAAATATCATAGTTGTAAAAGAGACTGCAGAAATCAGATCGACCTGGAAATTGGCCGCCTCTTACTTTGTAATAGTGACGCATTCCATTATCTTGTGCATGAGCATCACCGGAGGACGTGTGTGTAGTGTGTCCTATATATATTGAGCTTTTCGGACACCGGATAGCAAGAACATGACACCCTAATATCGTTGACAGTGCTAAATTAACCCTTTTCTTCTCTCCGCAGTAGGATTGGATTCCAATTAAGCCACTAACAATCTCAATGTCCCGCGAACAGAATGACATGCGTACTTAATTAATTATTGTTTGCCTGCGACAATTGACATGACCTGGTTGTTGGGATCTTAACCCATTCCGTTCTTTACAACAAGTGACTCAATTATTGATGTTTCCAGCTTATTTTCAGCCATTTTAATTGAGTTTCTTCGTATTGCTGCTGCTGCTGCTGCTGCTGCTGCTGCTTTTCCTTGTTATTGTCATCATCTTCTATAATTCTTGTTTACCGATGGCAAAGATCCTCGCAATGCAGTCTGGAAGCATGATATATGGGCCGGAAGGGACACTTAATTTCTGCACCAATACACTATGAGAGAAGAGGGTAGAATTAAATTAGGAAACTCTCACTTTATCGTTTTTATTTTTTCAAATCAAATTTATTCACATCAACTAAAAAAAAATATTCGTACAGTTTAGTCATACATCAAATCGGGACAAATATCGATATTGAATCAATGACATGCAGAAATGATTCGGGAAGTGAAAATGGCCTATATCTCTCACCTTAAAATGTCAAAATCTAGCTAAAAGCAAGTGGATAGATAGTACCCATATATAAAACAAATTTGTGGTTGTCAATGGTGCTTGTTCATCTTTCTTTTTGTTCCAAATCTTGCTGTACTGGAATCTTGTGACCCGCAACTGACTGATTCTTGCAAAACCCTCTCTTAGTTTTTTCAAACTGCAATATTCCCCGTCCTATACCTTCCAAGAAACAAACAAAACCCCACGTACTGATCATCTCTTGACATTGTATGGGTTGCAGCTCTGTCCCCATCAAGAGTTCCCAATATATGCAAGGTAAACTACCCGCATATGCATTACCCTTTCCCCCCATCTCCCGCGGCAAGTAACTTTTCCCAGTCGTTGTAAAAAGAGATTCTCGTACACACAAACCAATCATGTCAGATTATCGATCCATGCGATCAAGTGGGTAAGAAGACGATCACTTGGCTGTTACTGGTTGGTACTTCTACGGGCGGTTCACATTAATTGCATGCGTGTTGATTTCTCATGTGAACTAAATTACATAGGCGTAGCCATTAATTGGTGCGAGAGTGGGGGATACCATGAGGCACTTACGAAGACATGTGTGTGGGAGGAAGAAGACAAGCGAGAAGTGAGATGAAAGATATTATTAATCAGGAAAAACAGTGGAGACAAGATCCCATCAAAATCTATATTATATATAAGTATTCCGTACAGTGACACAGAGAAATCATTCGTGCGTATGAGACCTGGCAACACGGCGGAATGGGTGGTCCGAATTGGTATTTCATTCGATATGCCCATCTGGGGTGTCTTGTCTGGTCAAGAACTCAAAATTGTGTTCAATATTTTTGTTTTCTTGATTGCTGTAATGTTGTCCCACCGTAAGCCTCAAGTGCAGCGTCAAGTAATTGCCCGTGACATTTTTCTGGACGATGCATGAGTAAAAGACAGGAAAAGGCCAAAAAAGGATTGGAGCATATAGTTTAAAAATATCCTCTTGGGACCAGCAAGCTTGGTGATTTTGTTCAACTTTATTGTCATCCACCAGAAATAAGTGTTTGCAAATCAATTAATGTACAAATCAATCTCGTCCTCGTTTTGTTTCTTTTATTTCGTTTGTACATACAGTACCGAACACTTGTTTTCTTTTTGTTTCTTTTCTCTCTTTCTCAACTTTTGTAGACTTAAAAGCTGTGTTTTCTAGCTAAACATTGTATTTTTTTTTTTAAGTTTCTTTTTTCTTTTCTTTACCTCATTTATGGTTGATACGCGTTCAGTGCTCCACTAAGAACGATTTGACATCATGATCGAAAGAAACAGAATGAATGATTTTGACATGACCCATCGAACGCAATGGAGCAATGTCAGTGCCAACGCTTTTAAAACCAACATTAAATTTGCTTTTAATTGAACAAGAAACAATGAATTTGTCCCACCAATGCGTATTAAATCTGCTTTAAAGTTTAAGGAAAACATTAACTATGTACAAATAATAGAACAATACAGATATCATTATACTAATAAAGATAATGTACTAATATGAATTTAAAACCACATTATTTTATTAATTTTATCTAATTTTATATCGTTGTAATTATACTTAAACTTACTAGTTCCACTTTATTTGCTTTGTTTCGGTTGATTGAAAAAAGAGTTGTAAAATGAAATATGATTATATCCAATTACATATTCAGTGGTATTATTACTGGTCGGTAACGTACAGTATCGGCAGAAGGGTAGTTAAATCTTTTATTACTGGGCCGTATTGTCCAGGTCTTTAAAACGACATCTTAATTACTTTTTTAACTTTTAACCAAGATTGTGTTTTGAGCCTTCAATTCGGGTGGAGCCCCTCACCGAGAATGATATGTATCCTGACAGCTGGTCGGATAAATCCTTCATGCATGTACCTGCTGGAATTTGAGTGGGATTCTCGAGTTTTTTGAGAATCGAGTTTTTTTTTTTTTTGTTAATGATTGTAATTTTAATTTTGATCGTAATTTTATATGCCCCCGTTATTCAAATGTCAACAATCTTTGTCTCAACATCTTTTTACCGAGAAAATTATAATTGACCTTAATTCCCCAACTTTTTGCATTTGAAAGTGACCGTGCTTTAGTGGATCATGGAGGGATTTGAGTTTTCCAGATTCAATGCCATGCCACTTTAAGTCGTCTACGGCGCTAGCTAACTGTGGCACTGGCCCCGCCCCTCAAAGAAAAAAAAAAACAGAGAGAGAGAGAGAGAGTGGGTCTCCATGGAGGTGCATGCCTGCTCCGATAATTTTGGCTATTCTTAATCATCACTCACAATGCATGTTTACCTATTCGGTTTAACAAGAATAACAATTAAGATACGATTGAATGGTAAAATTATTTTTAATTTAATTTTTTATGCTTACCAATATATATATATATATATATAGCAATTAAAATATGTTGTCATTCCACTTAATTTTATATTTACAAAGTCTTGTGAATTGATTTATTTGGTGTAAGTGGGATAAATGGTCTGTGCATAAAGTAATAAAAAGTTAAATGCGGGAGATCAAAGCTTGGTTTTGGTAGGAATGGTGATTATGATTCATTGGAGTGTAAATTGGGTCTTAATCTTAATGGGTCCCCACTTAAACATCACTTGAAACTTACACCAAATAACTTGCTTTTTAATTGAAAATTAAAACCTAACAAGATAATGGAGTCATTATCAAAACCACTGGAGCTCACTCTCATTTCTGCGCTATCATCACTCCCTTGGAATTTTTCTAGGTCATGCTTCTAATATTATTTAATAGATGTGTATTTATTTCTTAATTCGAATTGTTTGTTCTGCTCATTTAACCAACAAGCGGCTTTAACAATTCTCTCTCTCTCTCTCTCTCTAGAGGGACATTAATTCACCAAGTTTTATTGATGATGCAACGCTAGGGAATCTGCTTTAGTAAAAGAAGCAACCCCTGCCCCCCCCCCCCAACCCACCCACCTCCAATGCAATCACAACAAACGAAAGGAAGATGGAGAGAACCTCTAGTAATACCAAAGATCCTGCTGCTAGACCTTTTTAAATCCTTTTGGCCAATTATTAAATAATAACATGTCAACATTAGGCATTAGCATAACAATTATAAGTAAAAGCTTCCATCTTGTTTATTTTACCATATAGCATTTTACTAGTCATGCCCACACACGCAAGCCTATTATTTTAAAATTTGGTATTTAGTTTTATTTAAAAGAATTACTACTCATTTATATTTTTAATTATAATTTAATTTAAAATTCATGGTTTACTTAATAATTTGGCATTTATTTAGTAGAAAAATGATGTTGGGTTTGGGGGATATTGTGACTAAACCAATAAATCCATAGAGTGCTAGCATCCTAGGACGACACACAACATCATTTCATTTCATAGTGAATGAGAAAGTTAAAAAAGAAAAAAAAAACAAACTCGGAACTCTTTCGATAGAATTCCGTGGCTAAGCATTTAAGCTTGGAGGACAAATGCAATGTGCTAGATCGAGTTTTAAATTTATAGTCCCGTCATTAAAAAGGACACTTAATGTTGAAATTAATTTAAATTAGCCATTAGTTATTATTTGAATAGATGTTAAAATAATTAAATTCAAATTAATACAATTTATTGTTTAGATAAAATTAAATATATGTTGTAATATAAATACTGATATCTTTGTTATTGCAAGTGCTTCCCAGTCGAACTAATTGGATCCTAGTTTTGACACTTGAAACCACAAAACCAAATACAGCCACCCTAATCGGTGGTGAATACAGCAAGTAGGTAGAGGTGATCCCACCAGGTTGGTACCAATTATTTTGGTACTAAGACTCCTAAAAAAGATAATAATAATAATAAAAAAAGAAACACATCTAAAATAAAGAGGTTCAACTTCTTCATGGTCAGTTCTCTGTGATGGACTATGCAGCTTTCTTGCATAATTTTGATCGAAAAAAATAAAGGCATACGAACGAGTGAGTTAAGATTTGCAAAAACATAATTATAACTATTAGTTATAGTTAATATATATATTTTTATAAATAATAATTATTAAAAAGTATAATGAAGTAATATAAAGACTTTGTTTACATACGTTAAATTATATGTTTCCTTGTAATAAAATTTAATATTAATTCTCGAAGGAATTAATGTGTTAAGACGTCAACAGATGCTTATACACAAGTTACTACGTGGGGGGGGGGGGCAAAGGTGGCCACTATATCTTGCCAAGGGAACCACTAAATGAATAATTGGCAATCCATTTGGCAATTATACTTTGGAATTTCAAGCGCGCGAGCATGGAAGTCTTAGAAATATCTTAAAACCATAAGTTAGATTTGAAACTTTCAATTTAGACATCTGAAGCCGAAATGTCACTTACAAGAAAATAGGTCATGTTTTGAGTGAGAGAACATAAATTCGTATTGTAATTGTATCACATAAAAAGGGTAATTATTAGCAATAAAGGCACCCCCCGACAATTGCATAGAAATAAAATTGATAGTACTTGCTAATATTATTTGCTCTCTTTAGTGTGGCAAACATGCTTCCAAATGGGCTAAACAAAATAAGAAATTGCCTAGAATTGTCGAGGTTCACTCACCCTTCTGTAATTTTCTCTCTCTGGGAAATCTGCTGCCGCACAAATGGAATGCTGAAATTGGAGTTTAGTTCCCCTCTCCAATTTCACTCCTGTTATTCCAATCCCATGGAAACCAAAATAAACTGCACCGTGCAGTGAAAATTTTAAAATATGAAAAAACCACCTGAGCTGGCTAAGCCTAACATTGGGCCGTTTTCAGCAATTGAAAAGCAACGTTTTGTATAAATTTAAAGATTAAAGACAAAATTGTGGTCGGTGAGAGTCTCTTCCACCCAACATATAAAGTATCCGACCCCTATAACGTAAAATTTTGATAGAAGCTATATAAAGAAAGAAAGAGCCGGAAAGATACAAATCAGGAGACCATTTTAATTGCAAGGAAGCGCATCTTTCTTTCACAATGTATAGAAGTTCTACAAATGCAAACGCAAACGCAAACTTAAAAGCGATGAAATTAACAAGGAAATTTTAAGTTCATTTTATTTTATTTTTCCACAATTTTTTTTTTTTTTGGGGGGGGGGGTCCAATCCATCAGTTATTGGGCGGTCTCTATCCCATACCTCGTAACGGAATTTGATTCCTTCTCTTTGTGAGTACTATCCATGCATCACCAGCCAGCCAAATCACACAAACGCATTGAATGCTGTTCCAATGAAACTAAGCTGAAGGCGAAAAATTGTAGATTCGGGGTAAGGGTAACTCGTATAAGTACTAGTGGCTTCCACGGTAAATGTGAGATGGGCCTCTCGGGTGAAACGTTTTTAATTTCATCTTCTTGCATACAATGACAAACGTGGACTGGGAAATGGGGACATCTTATTTGCTCAACAACTTGCGTTGCGTTATCTGTTTGACACGAGTCCCTGGTTCTCCTCAAGCAAATGAATGAAACCAAGGAACCACCCGTAAGGATTATTTGACAATATACCACTGGAGTCCCTGGACCTGATTTGTTGTCATAGGCGTGTAAATGTAATGACACTTCCCATAGCAAGGATTTTACACCCCCCCCCTTGCAAACCATAAAAACGCAATTGTCCATGGACCATGCAATTCAATTGCGCACGGTGCTTCATGGCTCTAATACCCATATAATTCATGACAATAAGTACTTCGGGGAGATACCAAGACAACATAAGAAATGACCACCTTTTTGAAGTGCCGAATATTACCGATTACAATAAGGATATGAAGTAACTAGTGGGGATAGTTTATTTACATATAAAAAGTACATTCATCATCGCTTTACTAGACGTAGTTAATGATGGTGAATCATATAACCAGTTTTCCATAAATGGTTAATATTTAAGACATCATCAGTCAAGGAAACTTCTAATAGATTTAATTAGGGACCGAGAGAGGGATTATCTAAACTCTCTTAACACTAAACGTAGACAAGTCAAGTAAACCCGAGATGGGCTAAAAAGGGAAGCCAAAAAGACAAAGGGAAAGTAAAAAGAGGGAGGAGGGTAAAACAAAGGGTAAATGTCAAACCAGCTAACGGCCGTCAGCAAGAGGGCTAACGGCGGAATACTTGCAGGGACTCGGAGGCAAGCTGCTCTTCCCAGAAGCAGCAACAAGGAGTTGCACAAAGCTCTCGATCCTTTCTCCGTTGGTCTCCGTTAATAACCGCTTCCCGCCAAACGGCAACGACTCCACCCCTCTGTCCTTCAACACCTTGTCGTCCTCCATTATCGGGCCCACCACTGCATCGCTGGTCAATCCGTTTGCCTGCACAATGAGGCGTCAGTTACTACCCCACGAATCTAAATTTTTGACCCATGAGCCAAAACCGACGATATATTTACACACACATATATATCATCAATTGTCAAAAATATATTTATATGAATCTGGATGCATTTCCAATGCCAATAACAGAAAGGAAAAGAACTATAAAGATTTAATGATTTATTGAAGAGGAGTGAAAAAAAAAAATCGAATAATTAGAACTCGAAGTCACTGCATAGATTTTCTTTCTTTAGCGACATTTTCAAAGTAACCAACCAAACAAAACCTACAAATCAGAGCAAAGTTGCAAAATACCTGAATTCTGACGTAGTCCGTACGGTTCCAACAGAATGCATTGCCCAACATCTGGTCTACAGTCTCCGAAACTCCATCAAGCACAATGTCGACAACCGACGACGTAGAGCACATGTCGTTTTGACGGAGTTTCCTCCGGCTCAGCGATCCACTCGACGGACCGTTACCTAACGACAGCACAAGCAGATCCTCGACGCTGTTAACTGATGGGAAGTCCCGCTTGTTGTGGAGTACGTGCGTAACTGCCGCCGCCGTCGGATTGTTCATCACCAGTCCACCGTCAATTGCGGTGCAAGAAGTCTTTCCGTCAACGGACGTCAAGTTAAACGGCTTTAATAGGCCAGGCGTCGCTGACGTGGCGCGGCAGACTTTCCACAGCTCGAAATTGAAACTCGGACTTTGGCATGCGTCCGCTCGAGAGAATACAAAGGGAGCAGAGCTCTTGAGGTCAAAGCAAGGGATGAGGAGAGGCTTACACGTGTCCTTCAAAGTCAAGATGCTTCCGTCCTGTCTCCTGAACGCTTCCTTCAACACACTATCCATGCTCCTCCCGCAGAATCTCCTGCCCCGACGGAGGAATCCAGAGAGCTTAGCCTTGAAGAGTTTGGAGCTTTTGTCGGTGACGAATGAGACAGCGTCTCTAGCTGTAAAGAGAGGGTGGCCAGAGCCGTCGTCGGCCACGAGCATGGCGGCAAGTAGAGCTCCGATGCCAGTGCCGGCGATAATGTCAAAGAAATCTGCGATTCTAGCATTAGGATCACCGATATTGAGGCGGATCCGGTCTTCAAGATGGGCAAGGGCGGTGCCGGCAACATTGGCTGTGGTTCCACCACCGTCAATGCTGAGGACTCGCGTCTTCTTGGCGGTTTCGCAGTGCGAGAGCCATTTCTGCTCAAGTTTCGAGAAGATCTCCAGCGTTACCTTACTCAGTTCCATTTCTTGAAGTACAAATACGAGAGAAAAAGAGGAATGTGTTCGGGTTTACTGAATAATCCGTGAAAAAGTGAAACGTCAGTCACGCTGTGCTGCTGTGAGGCATCAATGGAATCGACGCGCTTCTCATCTCTGTCTGTTTGGCCTTGTGGGAGTGGAGAGAAGTGCGAGTTTGTGTAATTCTTCTACTCTCTCTCTCTGTGCTCTCTGAGCTGTTGAGACTCGAGAGTTAAAAAGGGGTCTGAAGTGGTCGTGCCAGCAGGGGAGCTGGTTATATACTACGACTCGTCGTTCTTTTATCTGGGTTTTTTTTTTCTTTCTTTTATGATTATTTGGGTTTTTTTTTTTTTCTTTCTTAATCTTACGTGTCCTTGCACGTTCAACTAATCAACTCCAAGCGGGCTTATCGAGTTACAGAATCACTGGAAGCGCTAACCTCGGCTTTTTACCCGGCTCGGCTCTCGCTTCAACTGCTTATTTTATGACTCATCTCATGGTCAATGCTTTGCCTTTTGTTTTCTTTTTTAACACTTTTAATAAAATGACCAATGTTGCTTCTTCTATTTTATTTCTTTTTGCTTAAACTTTCTTTTCTTGAAACTAAATCTATCTGCAAAAGCGTGCTAAGTAGCTAATCATGCTGTTTTAGGCAATTATAAAAGAAGCCCCACACCACTAAGCACTAGGAAGGAATGCGTAAATTTTTCATGTAATTAATTAACGGGAGAAATCCGGGAAAAGCTTTTGCGTAATTTGGTTACAAATGTCTCCGAATTTTTATTTATTTATTTATTTATTTTGTTCAGGGGGAGGGGTAAAACCCGGAAGAATTAAGTAACTATAGCTCTTCTTGGAAAAGCCACACCACCACGCATATCCTCATTCGTGCTACATCATGTCTCCTTTCTCTTTCAAAGGTTATTCACGCTATGATTAGACGTAGGCGTGAGTGAGTACGAGGAGTGTAGAAGCTTTACATGTAAGAAAGGTTCTCTTCGTTGACAAGTTTCTAATAAAGTCGTTGCGCTGTTAAGGCCATGAACTTAGAAAATTTTTATTTTTCGGCTAAAATTTGGGCCGTACAATTTGCATATTGGACCTGTAAATATTGAAAGTCTCCGTCCCAACTGATATTTTAGTTGAGAGAAAAGACAAGGATACGCCTGGGCCAGGCTCAATCAAATGCTTAATTAGACAAACTCTGGGCTGGGCTTGGGGTGTGCATGAGAGAAGCCGAGTCCCATTGCAATGTTTTGATGTCCACAGTCAAATGCTTAATTAGGGTCTATTGACCCTAATATGGACCTTCTGTCCAGCTTGGCAGTGGCCGAGGACACCACGCATGGAGAAGGAATTGCATGGCCTTTTCAGTGTGATTGAGTCATGGCCAGAGGTATAGGCTTTTGTAGCAAATGTTGCATTGCATGACCTGAAATGTAGGCGTTTCGCTCGCAACACGTTGTGGTATTGGCTGTTGTACTCAAAAACTGCATTTTCACATGCTTAGGTTATTAAAAAATAACGTTAATTTTTATTCCATAACACAATGAACCATTATTTCTCAAATTTAGAGGAGGCAGAGCAAATATGCGAGAGCTTAAGAAACAACATAAATTTGCATGGCTAGTGGAAAAGGAAAAAGAACCATTGCCAACGAGCTTTTCTTTGTCTCTTTTTTCTTCTTCTTTTTTTATAAGCAAAAGAGAAGAAAATAGAGAGAGATTTTGGAAAGAAACAGTTGAGGGAGGCGAGTTAAAGAAGCTCACTGAGTGTGTCACCAATACGGAAGTGTTTGCAAGCAGCCCCCTCGTGGTAATTAGCGTGAACAGCGAGGGTCCAACCAGCATCGTCACCAACCCTGTACACAGCTGCCATGGAGAGTGCAGAAAAGACTGTTGTTATGAAGATGACAACTGCTGTCGCTTCCGAAGTCATCCCTGATTAATAGTAGTGTGTAATAGACTTTGAAGTAGAGACAAGGAGAGAGAGTAAAGATGGAGACTGGTGAAATGAAATCGTGGCATGTTTCTTTGCTTAAACCGTGCGACTCCATGTGGCTCACTAGAAGTACTCAAGCCCAGTACTTGGTTGATTTCGCAAATCAAACCAAACCAAATCAAAAATTTTGGTTTGGTTATTTTAGAAACTCATGTCTGAAACTGAATGTTGATTCGGTTGAATTCGATTTGCTTCGATTTAGTCAACTAAAATTTTCAATAATTTAACCCCAACTTAATATTATGCAGATTCCATCGAGCAATTGCTCATCCTATGTACTGAGACCCGAAGACTAATTTCAAAGGCCGTCTATAGAAATCTTTTTGAGTAATGTTGGGTTTACAAAGAAATTTTTAATATGACTTTTACTAATTGGCACACTTGATTAACGAGTTTTGTGTTTTTTGGGAGTTCAGTTCAGCTAGTTTTATAGGCGGAGTTAAAATGAGATACATTGAAATTGCAATAACATTTTCACAAAGTTTTAACTTTTATATGTCACTTTGATTATCAAACTTATGAATACAGTGTTAGTTTGAGATATCAAAACACGACACACGCATATAATAAGAGAAAACTTCAATAATAATAATAATAATAAAAAATTGTTGTTACACCGACACAAACTCAATATCGCCCAAAAAAGTTTGATCTCGTAAAAAAAGGAGGAAAAAAAAAAAAAAGAGTAATTAACGCTATAATTTTGGGGATATACTTAGATGTATGGATAGCCCCAGTAGATCTGAGTAGTTTCTTTGTTGTTACTTTTTAAAACAGAATGGAGCGTGTAATCCATCTTTAACCAGGAATCTTCAATTGAAAATATTCTTGTTAAATAATAGTTGGGATGTGCTTTTTTTTTATTTAAAAAAAATGATAAATATATATAATAAAATTGTTAGTTATCATCATTATGAATTTATGACGAAAGTTACTTGTCATCGTTATAATTCAATTTTTCTCATCAGAGAAAACTTACCATCGAAATAACGACAACTTATAAAGGGTCTCCCAAGTACTCGACCATAGTTATTACCCAACCACATTTAATTTCGTATTTGCGTTGGAGGGTTGTATTTTTCCTTTTGGGTTTTGCGAAGTGGTGTTGTGAACCCTATAACGAGAATAATTATCTGGATCACGCCATGCTGTCTGTCTGTTGTTCACTATGCTATCTACTCTGCATTGTAAATAAGATGCGGTAAAGATGTTTTGGAGTGATACAACGTTTTGAAATTGGTACGCTTGTCTGCAATGTATTTATGGAAAGCTTAGCCATGTGAAATTCTATCCCAGCAGCTACAAATTTGAATTCATCTTTAAGGATTAGTCCTGAGATTGTAAGAGCACCAGCACTTGTTGTCATGTTGTGAAAGGGTGGGCACGGAGATGTCGGAAGGGGGCCAACGGTTTTGTTTCATAGCTGGTCATCTGGCATAGCGTGATTTGCACTTACTTGTCGGAAAAAAAAAATAAAAAATTGAGCCTCAAGTTGGATTTCTTTCCAAAAAATGCCAATAATTGGACTAACCAGACGAAGAAGTTAGGCTTCACTTTCTTAGGACTATTACCTGAATGGAGGTTGGGAGTGGGCATACTTGCAATAATTGCAATGGTTCTTTGCTTCAATTGGAAGCTAAGTTGCATATTATGTTGATGAATTTTATTATTAATGATATAAGAAATAAATAAATGATTGGATATGAGTTTATCTTATTTAATTATAATTATGGATTATTAAATATAAGATGATACATTGAATACAATTAATAATTGTCATTATGTATTTTTAGTCTATATTAACATATATATATATATATATATATATATATTTTTTTTTCTACTTTTTTTTTGTTCTTAGTATTTTTTTTTTATTAACGTGGGCAAACTCTACTGACGTAGAAAGAAGACATAAAGGGTCAGTATTGCGCGGGTTCTCGGAACATTCCTGTAAAGTACGTGGGGCAAATCTTCTTGCGAGTTGTAAGTTGCAAGCGATCGCAAAAGCATTGCGTGAGAACTATCAGCTCTCGCGCCCAATGGCTTCAGTGTGGCCCATTTTTATTCTTTCCACACCCCAAAAGGAAAAAAGGCTGCCAACTGGAAAGAAACTGGCTCGGTCATCTGCCGGAAATTTTGTGTTCTTGTCGAAATTATTTTGGTTGTCGACGACCCAACCACCAAGTTCATCGGTTAATTATTTATGGACATTAGAGCGTGGTTTTCGACAGTGATGACAAAAAATAGCAGTGCATTGAAACAGAACAGCATGCAAGTAGACATTTGTTGGAGGAAAAATATACAGTACAAAACCCGACAGAGACTTAGTCCAGAATCTTCAAATTTTATACAGCACAAGTATACAATAAAAAGTAGTTCAACCACCGTCCCATCGCGGTGCAACTGAGAAGTTCCGAGAAACTGATAATGAATCAGTACTGTTAACTAAATAATGAATAAAAAAAGGGAAAAAGAAACAAACTGTATGTTCTATTGTCAACCTGCATAAGATGCGAGGGAGGCTATGGTGGTATCCAGCACAAGCAACAAGACAACGGCGATCACTCCGGGATGCCATGCAAAGTGCCCCACCCCTCAATTTTCTCACATCCAGTTACTGTATTCAGAAATCCGTTTAAAAAAAAAACATGTTTTCATACGTTTGTCTATCAGAACAAGTTGGATCTAATGATTTTGTTATTTAATTAAGCTCATATTTTGATATATTAGTAAAGTGGCAATGATGAGGTTGCCTAATATGATGTGATATATTCGAATTTGAATCTGAGTCTACATTAATTAAATATTAAAGAGATTAAAAAAAACACAAATATAGTTATGAATTATTATATTTATTAATTATTTTTTAAAAAATAAGTATATTATTTATAATATATGAATATAATAAACTCGTATATAATATTATACAAAAATATAGCTTAAGTCGTTAATAGGTTATTTGATGCGCATACAATCTCAATTGTGCCCACAAAACAATATTTAAGTATAATATGGATTTACTCGACGAATTTATTTATTAGCGAGCTATACATCATTTATTTTATTTTCTTGAAAGTGGGTTGTTGATGGAAGCCAAAGAGGCTTGATTTCTCCACTTTTTTTTTTTTTTTTTTGAGGGAGTTGGGCGTTAAACTCGCAGCAAGTACCACGCACATGCATTATTTACTAAATGTATATACTCTTTTAAGCTGCTTACCGTATACTTTCTCGGTAAAATAGAAAATGCTTTCTTTGATCTGAGCAATTCTTGTAACTATTTCCCCGTAGCAGTGGCCCCACTGGTCCCTTTAGTAGACCATGACGCTGCAAAAGTTTTTGTCAAACATTGTAGACTGGAAGTTATTAAATTATATAGAGTAGGGAAAAAAGTCAATGAACCGGCGGTGGGGGAAGAGGGCTTCCATCTATATATATATAGTTAAAAATAATAGGTGGAACCTACGCAAGTGTCACCCACTGATCCTCTCTCTCTCTTTATCTGAACCTTGTCTATGAGGCCCCATCTTTATAGTAGGCTCCTTTTGATGCATAAATACAAATACCAAGACACGGACGTGACACCGTATAGACATGAGACACACCAACTCATTCAAATATATATATATAACATGATATTTACAAAATTATGAAGTAAACTATTAGAATAAAATAATTTTTATTCATTACTTTTTCTCATAATACTATTCATTAATATGTTTATAGAAAATATTATTATGTACATTAAATTTCATAGTTTTAAATTTAATTTTATATGTATATGCATATGACACATAATAAGTATACAATACATGTATCCGAATCATTTAAATTTGTATTTTTTTAATTAGACACATTTTTAAATGTTTAAAATACGTCCGAAGTGTCTTGTTATCTAAAACAGATATATATATATATATATTGTTATGGAAGTGTCCACGTAGCCACACACACACTCCGAACCTTTTCACGAATCAAAAAATGATTTCTTTGCCAGAACAATAAAAGTATGCTTTTTTTAACATCGTGCTTCGCATTTTTAAAAGCCCGGGAGCGTATATTGCAAAGATCATTACTAGATCAGCCCCATCCATATGCGTGCGGGGTAGACTGATATAGTTCAATCTTAGAAAAAAAAGAAAAAGGGGAATAGACGATTGCGTTAATGTTTGTTTTATGGCAATTTTTTTATTTTTAAAGTGAAAAGCTTGTTATGGTTACAATATTTTGAATACCGATAATTTAATTTCCCTTGGTTAGCTGTGCACCGGCCCAACAAAAGAAAGTCTAACAAGTGCTGTGTTATAGTCCAATGTTCAGTACTTTGATAGCCAAGTTCATGGCTGGCCATTGGTCGAGAAGATATGTTTTAATTAAGCTTTTTTTTTTTTTTAAAATAAAATTTGATGGTGTAATGTAAATGCTCTTTAGGTTGATGGACAGATATAACAGCCAACTAGCAAAAGTCAGCAAACCGGGTGTGGACCCGAATGGAATTGCGATGGCCTGACTGCTCGGGCCCCACCTACTCTCTCTCTCTCTCTCTCTCTCTCTCTCCCAACATCTATGGCGACGACTAGATTTAGACGCCTCTTGCTGCCAAAGAATCGAGAACCATCCGATCAAGCCAGTCTAACGGCAGAGATCTCGCCCTCGTTTGCAAGCGCGAGGCAAGTGCCTGGGGCCCAAGTCATATGCACTTTTCATGATTTATCTCGTTGCTCAAAATAAAAGATATATCCACGTAGGATTGTCATCTTGCAGCTCTCTCTAACAGTAAAACAACAATCCACTCCGTCCGTTGAAAAAGTGGGTCCGGGAAACAAGGCATCAAGATACAAAAAATGGGACCCGCCGTTTGCCTTCATATTAAAATACCAAAATTTGACCGGCTCGAGCGGTTGCTTGGAGACTCAGATCACGTGCAATGAAATGCTGCGGGTTGAGAAGATATTTGCTTTTTACCTCTGGACGAATAGTTGATTGACATGTGTGTGTAGCAGGGGGAATCCATTTGCCAGGTAAGAGTTCATGTCCTACATGTGCCCTAGGCGCGTGAGACTGAAAGAAGGTTGTGAGCTGAAATAACAAACATAATAAAGTGACAGATGGCCATTTATTTATGCGGAGGCGCTATTCCATCAGACAAAGACATATCATTCATGTTGGCACCGGCCAACATACACCATCGATTTACTGCCAATCAGAGGCAAAGACTAAAGCCTGGGACTTTAGCGCTGAATCTGAGCCGTCCAGTGTTGCTAATGCGGCAGGTTTCGCGTGAGTCAGTGAACATACAAAACAGAAGATAGAGAGGTTACAGAGCACAAACGCATAGCAGGTGGAGGCTGGGAAGAGAGATGGTTCGATGCTTATTTCTTGGATGTTTCTTTTGGGTGTAAAGAGGCAAGGAATCTGAGTTTTCGCCGGGAATTGTGGTTGAATTTCCGGCTTTTCGGTCATCTCGCCGGGAATTGTTGGAATACTCTGAGAGAGAGAGAGAGAGAGAGAGAGAGAGAGAGAGAGACATTGATGAGTTGAGGTAAAAGGCTACAAGTTCATGGATATAAGCAAAGACAGTAGACGATCAAACGTTGCAGGCCTCGCTGCCTCAAATGTCTTTTTAAGACGCCGAAAGACAAGTACTCCTCTAAAGGATTCTCCTGGTATAACCCTATTTATCTCTTTTTCCATTCTATGAGTTGTGCTTGGTCAATTGTTTGCCATTTTTTTGGTTTAGTTTCCATTTTAATTTTTTTTTTTTTGCAACTTGCAGAAGAAGATCGAGGGGGTAAGAAGGAGGGAGACGGAGGAACGTTAAAGAGGAAAAGGCATAGAAGGGTAGCGGATAAGGTGGTGCAAGGGGCTGTCAGGGAAGAAGGAGATGACAACACTGAGGAGATTATCAGTGATGAAGATGAACATCGAGTTGAGGCCTCTGGAGGAGTATCTCGGTGTCGAATGGTTTTCGACAATCACCACCATTACCACAACAAGGGCCTGCCGCCGCCTAGAGTTGCAGCAAGACAAATCACGACTCTCAAATTCGCCGATGAAATGATCGGTGTCTCTGTACCCAGAAAGGCTCGCTCAGGTATATAGACAATTTTGCAGTTGCAAACATCCCCCCCCCACTTTTTTTTTCTTTTGTTTTAGTTTTTTTTTATTCTTTCTTATGGACCACGTTCTCAGTTCTAAGTCTGCAAATTGCAGCTTCTGTGAAAAGGCCTCATGAGAGCCGGGTTTCAGGTAATGTGGGATTTGGAGAAGATCAGAACCACCGGCGAATTTTAACTTGGTCGGCCAGTTCGAATTTTGCAGCCAGAAAGAAAGCGGTCAGTGCTCTCGCCTTTTAAAGTTCCTCCTTCCATCCATTTGATCCTTTGGGAGGAATTTGAAGAATTTGAAATTTATTGATTGTGCTATTCTTGCAGAGTGAATCCAAGCCCCGTCTTTCAAAAATGCGTAGAACTTTTAGTCCCGTTCAAGAGGACATAGAATTGGAGATTGCAGAGGTGTTATACGGATTAAGTAAGCAATCGCAATCGCAGAGCTCCCAGAATGAAGAGGGCAATGAGAATGCTTCAGAGAAGCTTGCAGCCAAAGATACAACTGGTGCCATCCGGGATTCCAAGTCATCGCCTACTTCCAATTCTTCTTTGGCCTCAGTTTTAACCCAATTTAATAGCATTGGATTCGATCCCTTTCCTGGTGCGTGTGTTTGAGCTCTGAGACCTGCCATTGAAGATTTTCTTTTTGGGTATTTAACCGAGTTTATGACTACGTTTTAATTTTCTTTTGGAATGAAATTTGCAGCATCAAAAAACAAAAAATTGGATGTTGAATCAGCACAAGCCTTTAGCGGCTCAATTATTTCAGTAATTAAAGATGAAATAGTGCAACCTGCAGAAACGGGTGCTTCTAAACCTGTGTCCGGGACACACAAGTGGCAGGGGGACTCAAAACCAGGGGTGGATACATATGAAGTTGCGGCGAAGTATAAATCTAATTTTTCAAAAGTGGAATATGCTACTTGCACCGACTTGGATGCTGATTTCCTGGATTCCATATCTACAAAAGTGTGAGCATCAAAGAATTTTTTGTTTTCTTTCTTTTTATGATCGATCCTTTTAGAGATATTTAATCTTTTTCTGTCTCACTGTTGCAGTACTGCAAATGTATCGGAGCTAGATAGCCAACAGGAGCGGACTTTGAAAATTGATCTGATGGTGAGGATTTTTCTTGTTCCATTCCAGTTAGATTTTGGTTGGTGTAATGTTATGTCGTGCGATCTTCTCAACGATATTGATGCCTTTCCAACAGGCTCCTCCTCCTATGGTTTTGCCTCCAGAAAAGAATGACTTTGTTGATCTGTCGTTGAATCCTAAACCTTCATCTCGGGGCATAGAAGTGGTAATCGCATATTCAATACAGCTACATTCAATCTATTTTACCAAATTAATTTGATCTTCCTTTTTTGTCTTATTTGACTTGCTTTAACTCAATTTACTTGCAGAAGATGAGAAACATGGTGGCAGAGTTAAAGGTTGACTTGGAGAAGCCTAAACTTGAGGGTGGCAATGACCATGACATATTAGAGAACTCTAAACATGAGAGTAACAATGACCATGGCCTTAAGCAGAAATGGCAACAGGCAGCTAAGTTTCCTAAGTTGGAAACATCCGGTAATTCAACCTTTCTACTTGTGCTTGACCCTGATGATTTTGAGAACTGCAATTTAAATGTATTGATGGTGTCTTTCTCTTTTTTCTTGCCCTTTTATCAGCTCAATCTGGCTCAGCGCCATTCCCAATTTCCACTGCTAGCTGGCAAAATGGTCGTCAGCCTGTCGGGTGCAGCATCTAGCTGACTAACTTCATTCTTTTTTTCATTATTTTTTTCTTTTTTTGGCTTATCTCCATGTGGAGTTGCTTTGTGACATGGGAGTTTTGTTTACTGACAGATACAAGCCTTTGTTTCAGACAGTTTTACCAGTTGACAGGACACTAAGATCATCCACATCCCTTCAGGTTTGTATATCTCTTATATTTTCAAGGGCATAACCTTGACGTGTAGTTCTAATTTCTTTTTGATTAATTTTGGAATTTTTGTTAAATGCTGTGCAGGTTTCACATTTCCTTCTATCTCAACCTCGCCCAAAGAGGTGTGCAACCCACCATTATGTTGCTTGCAATATTCGTCACCACCAAAAATGCATGAAGATGAATGATTTCTGGCCAACAGCAGCTGGTTCTGCTGCTCTATGTGGAGACAAAGCCAATAATCTTGATGACTTACTCTCTACTGACACTATGGTTATTGGCAAACCATTGCAACGGAGCCTTCCAGCTGTCAATCTAATCTCTGCACAGGTGACAGGGCAGGCTGTAGCAAATTATCCAGCTTTAGCTGGGAAAGATAAAAGCTCTGATAGTGCCGACACCATCAGCAAAGTACAGAACAAGGTAATTTACTGGTATGATCTTTTTCTGTTTGTTGTTTTTTGACTTTTCAAAATTGAACCTATAGGTATCGTCTTTATATTTTCTCAGGGAGGTGTCCATAAAATTGTATCTGTTCTAAGGGTATGCTTGTCATTTGTTGACCTCTTTCTTTCTGTGTTGTAGCATGGCCCTACTATCTTTTCTGTTGGCCAGCATCAAACAACATTGGCAGTTACTGGAAATCAAGGTGGACCTGCAACACCTGCTGCCACTCGGAGCTTCAATTACCCAAAATTTTCACCAAATGAATCTCTATATATGACTCTACTACCGAACAATAGTTGTCCCTGCCCTGTCTTTGCTCCCATAGCAAACCCAGCAACATTCACCACCGCAAAACCTGCTGGGTCTTGCTACCCATCTCAGGTGCTATGTCCCTCCCACGTTGAGCATCCACAGCCTCGTCCCTGGCCTCTAGTCCAACCAGTTCATCAGAATGCAAGTACATCAAGCAGGTCATCATCCCACAAGCAATCACAAAGTCAGCAGTCTCGGAGGGCACAGGCTGATGGCAAAAATTTCATTACCCCTACAGGGATGCAGTCACAGCAACATATGAAGCAGCATTGGCCTTCCTATGAATCACAGAAGCTTGAAATTGACGTGGATGGTGAGAGGGCTCAAAGAGTTACTAATATGCAAGCCTCTGACTCTAAAAACAGTTCTCATGGTCAGAGCTTTATTGTTCCTCTTCAGCCAAACTTTGTGTCAATGCCTTCCACAATTTTTGGTGGTACTGTCAACTATGGTGAGAAGTGGCAACAACAGCAATCGCATGAGAAGACTTTAAAGAGTGAAGTGGAGCTTATCCATTCGCCGGCATATGCAATGCCATTTGCCTCCTCCTATGGGAACAAGTCAGCTTCAAACCTTAACTTCTCACCACTGGGACAAAATCCTTTAATCTTACAAAGCATCTCAGATATGACATGGCAGGGACACCAGGTTTTATCCGCAGCTCAAGCCACCCAAAAGAAGAATCATCAGCTCTCGGAGGGAAAGACTGGATGCCATTCAGCAAATACTGATGGGAGAGAAGTCTTGCTGGGGTCATCAAGTACTGCACATGCACTTGTTTTTGATAATTCATCTCAAACTCTCAGCTTTGGGTCATCACCTTTGTCTGGAAATTGGTCTTCTCTATCTGTCAACTCAATAACTAATGTCTCAGTTGCTGCTAATTCCCCAAATTCCCAGAAGCAACAGCTATCCCAGTTTCAAAAGCAGCAGCAGGCACAGCATCCAATTGGGGCAACTGAAATTAAAGCTTCAACTAGTAACTTGTCTTCACCTTGCGCGGAGACTAAACTTTCAAGCAATCCTTATGACTTTTCACAAACTCTTTCCCAAAGCAATACCTCTACCCTGAATCGGCATTGGAAGAACTCACGAAGATCTCTGATACCTAAAGCACCTGCCACTTCAATCACGGCTTCAAACACCAACACATTTTATAGTGTTTCCCAACTGCAAGAAAAAGCTCCACAGGGATCTAGTCAGATATTATTTGGGGGATATCTGAAATCCAGATTCCCACCACATGGGCAACAATTAACTCCAAGTAACCAGTCTCAATCCGTCTTGGTTGTTGGTGCTCAGCCTAGTGGAGGCAACTTGAGTATGACTTCAATGGGCACTAAGGCTAATTTGTCAGTCCTTGCTCTACAGTCTCAACACAATGACAACTGTGGGAATGCTCAGAAGTCTTCTCCAGTTTGTGGTAGGAATGTGCCTTCAATCTTGAGTACGTACCGTGGTCACCTTTCTGAACTGAAGTACTAGAATCTAGATGAATTGGAAACCAGACTCTGAAATTCCTGCTTCCATTGGGAATACTCAGAGGGTTGCACTCCCATGGATCCAATTTTCTGCTTCTATCGAATGTTTTCCTTGAGAGACTGGATAAATTGGCTACATCTCAGACTAAAAAGGGGTCCCAATGCATGGGCCTCTCACACCCTAGAGTCCTGGGAAGGGTAGATGTAAGAAGGCTCGGTCTTGTTTATGGAAGAGTTTTTGACTTGAATATGTGACCTCCATGTTATACCCCGAGGTTTAGAGTGTTGAAAAGGGTGGTTGTTAGTCTATGCTAGAGCTGGTGTTGACAAAACTGACCCTGGGTTTATCAATGGCTTATGTACGAGCTAAGGCACCCAAAGGCAGCAGAACATAGACAAGGGCACTGACTTTATCAAAATTATTTTGGTTGACTTCGAGGGCTTGCATCGTATAGAAGATGCAATGACAGCTTAGACTTTTCCCTTGAACCAATTACTAAGAGTATTGAATTCAATGACGCTTCGCTCCTGACAAGGTATAACATTCGGTTCTTTCCCTTGCCTCTTCTCTCTCTTTGTTTTTTTTTTTTTAAATTTTCGGGTACAAGGGGAAATTACATTTGGTTCTTGGAGTGCGTAGACTCGTAGCCACCAAGAAACCTATATTCGTGCTCGTGAGCAACACGGCAGTAGAGTAGCCACAGGAGACTGGCTAACGACACTGAATATGCAAAGGTAGTTGCCTTTGCCTAGTTGGGCTTTTAGTGGGCCAGCAATTTTTTAATTTAAAGAATTCGGGACCTGCCATATTTTTTGAAGCTGACTGACGTTGGGACAGTCCGTGTAACGCGGAGGTACGTTACGGCCCTTGTTTTCTGTTCTTCCCGCAATCTAATATATCGTTATTGGGCCTGTGCGAGGCTGATTTGCTCATATAATTATTGTTTTAAGCATAGAAATCAAGCTGAGTTAGCTCTCATAAATAATATTTTTATAGTAATTTTTTTGACTAATTTTTTTTATTATTTTATTAAAATATTTTATCTTACTTTTTTTTTGTTAACAATAAATAATATAAAAAAGGGAAAAAATTGCTGTAAAGATCTAAACATTTTATTAGATAGTCATATATGTCATTGGTTCAGAATACTTTGATCTTATTGAAATGTTTTTGGAATTTTTTTAATACTCTTATGTTAATATTATTTTTTGAAATTTTCTCTGAAGTATGTTCTTTTTGTCTAATATGTTTTTTTATTTTTGCACTGTTAAATTTTACAACATGTATTTATTTATGAACAATATTTTTATTTAATATAAAATCTTTATTTTTAATAAGTTTTTCTATTTTAATTATTTCAGGAATGGTATTTGAATTTATCAATTATTATTCAATGAAAAAAAAATTATTGAATTTAAAGTCTACTTTATTCTTCTTATTATAATCTAATTTATTTCTCTTTATCATAATCTACATACATATACCCGAAAGACCAACAAAGACTTTCAAAATGCAAAAGATTTATTTCTTTACTTGGTCCCGTTTTCTCTATTAGTTCTTTATTATTTAAAGGAACACGTAGTCATCAGTTAATCAATAAATGGCAGTGTCGACAACATTAATTTAAAATTTCTTAAAAAATTTAGGAAATATTCTCGTATTTTTATTTAGAGTTTTATTTATGTACTTAATTTTTTTGATTTTTTCAAAATTATTTTTTAAAAAATAAAATTATATTTTTTTTGTTATAAATAGAGCAAGTCAGGGAAGTATAATGTTAGGAAAGGACCTAAATATTAGTATATATTCGATCTGACTTTTGTGTCTTAGATATCTTTCGGAGTATCCTTCCAAATCTAAAAAAAAATTAATATATATTTTTTTAACTTTTTATAAATGAATTAATCACAAATATCACTGTAAGTACTTATATATAAAATTAAAAATATGAATATATATTTTAATCTTTATATATATATAAAATACATAAATTTTACGTAAAAATAAATTATATTTTTATCTCGTCTAATATTAATAAGCAAATTCCATAAGACCTTAGCTTGCTGAAGTGGCTCCTTCTGTCCATTCGCTCGCTTCTTAAAATTCTTGGTGCAGTCGATGTTCTTCAAGCCCAAGACCCCATTTTCCTTTATACCCAATTCCCAAAAGCCTCCAAGACTTCAAAATAACCGAACGAAGCGACACACCAGATCGGTCATAGGTTCCACAATGGAAGGTCAACAATCAGCCAGAAAGAGGGACCCCAGGGCACTGGTATTGAGATGCGATTGTAGCAGAGCGAAATCCGTGCTCTCCGGAGAGATGGGCATTCCCGATAACTGGGGTTATGGGCGAGCGCCATGCCGAAATGCCGCTGTCCGGCGGCGACACGCCACTGCAGTGTGTTTTTTTTTTTTTTTTGGGTCGGGTGGGACTTGGTTGGGCCATTGAGTAAAATCGATTTGGATTTTTAACGGCTTTCGATAATGGGTATATTTTAGGGCCCGATGCTGTTTTTCTTTTTTGCCCTACAAAAGCAGTTTTTCAGTTTTCTACAGTCTCATTTCTTGGACCATTGTCGTACGTTAAATATAATGGATGAAACAAGATTGTCTCGAACCAAGTCCCACGGATCATATTAGAGCGACACGAGCATTTGCCTCTTTGATGGGCTCTGTACGTTTTTTTTCATATAAATGTATTTATTTTTCCAAGGGCCAATATTGTTGAATTTTTCTACAAGATAAAAAAATTACAAAGCCGAACAATGTGTAAAAAAGCTGAGATTACATGCTAGCCACACAATAAAAATAAAGTCTGATTTGCGAAAAATCACGTTTTATACTTTCATTTTAAACAACTACCTAAAAAGTTATTATATATATGACTTTCAAATTTTGAACATTTTGAAGAAACAAATAAACGGATTACCGATATTTATGAACATTTGTATAAAATAAAGCCCGTATCTTGGTGAAATATAGCTACAACAAAAGTTGCACATTGATCTTGCTCCAACCTAAATCTAATTATATTAGCGAACTTCAGAACATGATACTATTAAATTCTGTTATACAAAATTGTAGGTTATACCAAAAAATATTGTTTCAAGTTGCACATATCTTTTTTGAGATATATTAATGTACAACAGTATTTTATGAAAATTTTTTTACATAATAAAATAAAATAAATTTAATTACAAGTTACACTACAAAAATAAAGTTTTTGAAAAATTTATATATCCTTGTAATTGAATTTTAAATTACTTATAATATTTTTATAGTAATATTATGAATAATAAAAATTTTAATGAAATAATAAAAATATTAAAATAAAAAAAAAGAAAATTTTTTAGGTGTAAAACAAATGAAGAATTTTTAGTATTTATAGATGGGATGATGACTTCTGATAATAATCAGTCTTGATCAAATGATTAAGAATTATGAGTTCAAGTTTTAAAAAATATAATTTTTTTATATTTATTATTTATTATGATATGACATATAAATTAGTTATTTCCTAATTTTTAAGTAATTACCTTTTAATTCACAATACATTTTAAAAGTTTTGGATTCAAAACTTGTTCATGATAATTAAACAGTGGTTTTGCACCTACAAATTGAATATTTACATAATAAAAAGTATATTGCAATATGTTTGATAATATAAGAACTAATTATTCTTATTAACAAGTTGTAAAATTAATTCACACAAATAATGAGACAATATTATACTTATTTTTTAAATAGTTGATACATTAAAAGTCATTATATATATATATTCTGTTAATGAATATTTTCAAGTCAAATTTTTTAACTTATTGGAACAATTTACACATTCCATATTTATAAAGGTCGACTAAGACACCACCATAAAGTATCTTTTCAAGTTTGTTAAAAGTTTTAAACTGTCATCCCAATTTAACTGTAAGTAGTAAGCACTATATGAACTTGGAATGAAAATGATTTGTATAATACTTTAATTAAATTGATGATGTATTTTAACTCATTGAAATCAAGACTTAATGTTATATTAAATGTTAAGTTGAGTTTTCATCATAAGTGATTTGTATTTATAGGTTTGAGACTCATTCCTTTTGATGTCATATTTATCATATCTCTTTTTAATCTTTTTGTTAAATGATTAACCATATTTTGAATTAATTTCACAAAATTAATTGTGATTACTCCATTTGTAACCAAATCTCTCACATAATTGTGTCTTAATCCTATATGTTTATATTTATCATTATATACTTGACTACATACTTTTACTAGAGTTACAATACTATAATAGTGTTTACAAATAAATATTATTGGTTTTTTTCCACAGAAGAATCTTATAAAGAAAATTTCTTAACTATTTTGGTTCTTTATTGGTTGAAACCAATGTTTCAAATTTTGTAGCAATTATGGAATCTATTGTGTAAGTTTATTTCTTGAAACCCGAAGAAATTGTACCCTAATTAAGCACAAAGATTCATCCACTTATTAAAATATGATTAGTTTTATAAGTTCTCCAATTAACATCTGATTATCTTTTTAAAACAAAAAGTTAATTACTATAACTTATATTATAATTATTTGTTTTCTTTCTGTGTTTTAGGATTCTATTTACTTCATGTCAATGCATTTTACTTGGATTACTTGTGTGTATTTACTCATTTTGCCAATTGCATAAACTATGTCTAACTTTGTAAATGTTATTGCATATATTAAACATTTTATTACCTTGACATATTCTAGTTAAAATATCAAAGTTTAAACATTCTCTTACCTTGTCTTATTTATTAATTTTGAATCCATTAACAAGTAACACTTAAACAAATTTTTGATGCTATTACTTATGTGCTTGTTTTAGTTTATATAATAACTTAACCAATTTAAACATTTTATTCTCTTAACTAGGTACAACAAATCTTTTATGTTGCTCTATATATACTTTTTTTTCTAATTTACCATTTAAGAATGATGTTTTTGTATCCATTTGGTGAATTACTAGGCTATGAATTGACAATTCTAGCTATTTGGGAATATATATCAAAATAATCAACATCATACTTTTATGTAAATTTTTTTGCAATTAGTCTAACTTTAAACTTATAAATGATTCCATTAACTTTAATTTCCTTTTAAAAATTCATTTACATCCAATTGGCTTTGTACCAAGTGAGAGGTCTATAAATTTTTAGGTTTTATTACTCATAATTGAATACATTTTATTATTTTGTTGTTTCTTAAAAAAACACTACATCTTATGATTTCATTACTTCATTAAATTTCTTAGGATCATCTTCAATATTGAAGATATGAAATTTGATTACTCACTGATTTTTTTGTTTTTTCTACTAAGAATATAAAATAATCAGAATCGAAAGACTTTACTTTCTTTGTTTTTTTGCACCTATAAAATTTAATGACTTTATCAATTTTATTTCCTTTTACTAGTACATCATTTTTCTTATCATGAACTTATTTCTATTCTATTTTTTTTTTAAAAAAAAGAGATAAATCTATTTTCATAAAAATAACATCACTTGATTTTATGAGTTGTTAAGTTCTATGACCATGAATTGATAAGTCTTACTATTGTGTGTATATCCCAAGAAGATATACTTAATTTCCTTTTTAACCAATTTTTTTCTTTTTGTTCAGAAATTCTAACAATTGTTTTACAACCCCAAACTTTTATATAGTTAAGGTTTGATTTCCTTTTATTCCAAAACACATATGAGATTATTTTATTCCTTTGAGTTGAAACTGTCTTCAAAATCTAATATACTATGAGCAATGACTCACCCCAAAATTCATGACTTGAGCCATAATTTGACAACATGACATTGACCATTTTCATCAATGTTCAAATTTTGCATTTAGTAATAATATTTTATTGTGATGTATAAGGAGTAATTGTTTGATGAATGGTTCTTGTAAACTAAAAAAATACAACATCATAATATTATCCTCATATATCAAATTGTAAGCATTTAATAAAAAATTTACTTTATAACTCAATTTCAAATTTCTAAATTTTGAATCTTTTAAGAATTTTATTTTTAGTGTGAAACAAATAAATAAAACAAAATTTAGAGTAATTATTAATGAATGTCATAAAATATCAGTGTTATGCAAATCACACATATCACTATAAATTAATTCTAACTTAGTTAAAGATCTCTGGATGCTCAGAAATATACTTTTAGTTAATTTATTCTAACATAAAAGTTATGCATTTTTTTTTAGATGTATCAAAATGTGATAATAATTCTAATTTAACCATGTCCTGTAACCTTTTGAAATTTATATGATATAATCTATTATGTCATAAATAAGAATACTTAACAATATAAGTAGATATATTATTATTATTATTTATATCAACATTGAGTTTGAACATTCTATCACAAATATATTTCCTTTTAGGATGACAAAATTATTAGTCTTAAATACAAATTCAAACTCATATTTGTTCACAAAACTATCTAAAATCAAAATTTTTTAACTTTTGGAACATAAAATACATTTATAAGAGTAATAACTCTTCCAGAAGTGAAATGCAATTATACTTCTATAATTTTTATAACAGGAATTATAATAAAATTTTTCATGTACACAATAATACCATTAGTTACTGATTTCAATCATTAATAAGAGTTTTGTTCTTGCAAATATGTCAGGTAGTTGCAGAATCAATCTGCCAAACATTTTCATCTCTATTGAATTGATCTTTGTGATCATAGTAATCATTTTTTCATTTGTTGCTTTAACATAAACTTATTTTTCCTTTTTCTTTTTGAAAAGTTAACACTTATATTTATAATGTCATTTTTTGAAAAAAATGAAATTTTTTATTTTTCTTTTACCTTTTATGTTTTTTTTTGTCATCGTTGGATTTATTTTTCCTTTTGTTAGAAAACTTACTTTATTGTCCTTTCTTAATTACATGTAAATTTTGAAATAAAAAAGACTTACTCTTTGTTTTCTTTTTATATATAAAACTCTTCTTTTATATGAAGATGATTAACAAGCTTCTTGAGAGAAATATTCTATATTTTATACTTTAAGCTTCTCTTGACATCTTCTCATACGAAGATAATTTGTCTATTATTGAACTCAAAATAATAATTTCATCTATAAACATCTTATGTTATGAAAAGTGATTAAATGTTATTTCAATTTCAATAAATTGTTCCATTACTGGTTATCTTCAATCATCTTATAATTATTGAATTTAAAGGCAAAAAATTTCTTACTTATTACATCTTCTTGCATATATATCATCTATAATTTCTTTTATAGTTCATTTGCAGTTTGAAAATTATAATATACATTAAATAATGAATCACTCATTGCATCAGGATATGTCCTTTGCATATCTCATCATATAGCTCTCATTTTTGTCCCTTTTTGGTATGAGTAACAAACTTATTTCCTAACTCTTTAGGTCTTGTAATGTTTTAAATATAAGCCATTTATAATGACATTAATAGAAAGTAAACCATCTTTTGTAAATGTATAAAGTTTTTTTTTATCAAATATTTCTAATTTAAACAACTGAGAAGGCAACTCTTTTGATGTTCTAGTTATAATGTAAAAATTTTGTTTTAAGATTGTTGTGCAAAATTATAGGTTATACTAGAAATTAAAAGAAAATTGTTTCAAATTGTGTATATAATATCACTTTTCTTAATCCAAAATTTGTCCCCATTAATTTGCAACTAAAGTTTATACGAATTTATTCATTATATAAAATGAAACACACTTGATTGTATGTTGCACTATTGAAATCAAGTCATCAAGAAATTTATGTATTTTAAAAATTATTTATAATATTTATGTAATAATATTATAAATAATAAAATTTTTAATCGAATAATGAAATGATTAAGAGAGAAAAGAAAATTTTTTATGTATAAAATAAAAAATGAAATCCCAATATTCCTAGAAGTGATGATAATTTTTGAGAATAATTACTTTTAATCTAACAATTAAGAACCTGAATATTAAATAAATGGTCATGAGTTCAAATATAAAAGAGTGTAATTTTTTTTTAATTCTTTCATTTATTGTGAAATGATATTTATTAATTTCTAAATAATAATTTTTAGTTATTTATTTTTAATTACATTTATTAATGAGTGAAAAAAATAAATAATTATTTATGATAATTAAATTAATAATTATATAATTTTACATTCATACAACCTACTTAAATTTAAAATTCAAGTAATACAATTACTTTATTTTATTTTGAAAATAGAAAGTAGACGAAAGGAGGACAAGAATTCAAACCGATTATCTGTATCAAGTTAATTTTTTGTTTTTTTTAAAGCTTACCAGTGACCGTGGCCTCTTAAATATCAATATCAATGTCAATGTCAATGTCTTGGCGTCTGGACAAGTATTATCTGCTTCTTTCTGAGATAAATATATTGTCCATTCAAAGAAAGGGACCCTAAGGCCCACCCTTAACTGTTCAGTAGTTGTTACCAAGTGCAACGTTTATTATTGCACAAGGATCTTGGCGGCGTTTGTTTAAACCAAAGAAAGAAAGAAGTCTGCCAGAGAAATTCGGAGGAGACCAAAGTTAGTCGTCGCATTAGGTAACGAAGACTTCATGCATGGCTGCTCTCATTTGGAAATTCGTGCAAATTCCCATGGTGATGGCGGGGAAAACGTTGATACAATGTCCGCGCGTGCGATGCAAGCAAGAGAAAATAAAATTACTCGGAAATTTCTATTGTGGTTGTTACCTGTTCATGTCTCTCGAGGGCATCGGTCAGTCTTTATGCAATAAAATTCTTTTTTCCAGCTGCTCTGTAATAAGTACTAACTATACTGGCCCACTCTGTCCACTGCTTAATCTATCTCGCAACCACAACAATTTCCAGTTCATGCTTTGAATGCGCGTATTCCGAGTCTCTTCTATTTTCTTTTCTTTTCTTTTTATACTCTCTTTGCAGACGCCGCTTGATTAAAGTCAATTAGATTCTAGGATATTAAATGTTTTCTTAAGATTTTCGAAAATCCATTTATCCTCACATGTATTGGTAAAATTTGTTCATGTATATAATGTTAGAAAAATAATTAATTAAATAACATAATGCTACAATAAAAATAAATTAATAAAAAAAATCATATCTCCAACATGTTACAAATTATTCATAAGTAATATAAATAAAATAGTAAATTATAATGACTATTATTTTAAAATAAGATAATAAACCTTTTACTAATGTATAATTTAAAAATTTTAATTTTTTAATTAATTATATATATATATATATATATATATATATATATATATATATGTGTGTGTGTGTGAAGAAGATATTAATTTAATAATTTATAAAATAATATAATATTAAATATAAATTTTATCGATAATAAATAATTAGCATTATAATACATTATCATAAAATATTTAATTGATTAAGTTTTAAATATATATTAATTAAATTTTAAAAATTCACTAATTTACATTATATAAAGATGATTTATTTTATTTTTTTTTGATAAAGGTTAAAATTTTATGGAAGTTATAGATATATATTTAGAAAATCTGACTTAATTGATTTTGTTCCAGTCAAACATTCATGTGATGTAGGGTGGAGCCCACCAACATTTCCTCCTTCGGCTAATAGATAGACAAGAAATCTCCGATAGTATTCAAACGGCGGTGGTTGGAAAAAGGGTAAGCCGCCAATGAAGGAAAATTGTTTTGTGGGTAATATTTTGTTATTCTCCCACCTTCTTTCATCTTCGGGATATAATACAAAAATTTATCAAAAAAAATGAAAAAGAAAAAGACTTTTGTGAACTAATTTCACTAATTTGTATTCTATGAAATGATAAAATCTGAAGGTATTAAGAAAGAATTTAAGGTATCTCCTATTCATAGTCAAGCAATGGTTGTCCTAAAAAGCTATCTAAGGCTATTTCTATCATTTTCACCCTTGACCTTAGCTGCTTCAAAGATCCAATTGGTATAAGTTGGCGTGCAATAGACTACGAAAATAATAATTGCAAAAATGAAAAATTTAAAAATTAAAAAGGAAAGGAAGTCAACTAAGTAGACTTGCCCAAGGATTTCGGTTGAGTATCACTCCACCGTGTCAAAGATCAAAGGCACGTTTTGAAATAATTTTCTAAGCGAGACCAGTGGCTGCTGTTTTTAAGTGCAAAGTCATATATTGCCGTGGGAGTCAAAATTTTCATACAATGCAGGTTGTAGGAACTCTTACAAGTCTACAACTGTGAGCCGTATGATAATACAGCGTGGCATATTCACTTCATCAAATCCCATCCATTTTATTTTCACGATGTGGCAAATTTATGTCTACTGTTATACTTTTTTAAAAAGTTTTTTATTTTTATTTTTATTTTTTTGAAACCTTAATTGAGAGTTAAAGTCGAAAATTTTCTTTTAAATTTTTTATTATCATTTGATAAACCAATAGAGAAGATTGTATTAATGAGAATATTATGGTACAAAATGGGCTGCAGATAAGCCCCAAAGAAATGTTGTTACAAAAATAATTCTCTTCTTCTTTTTTCTTTTTTCTTTTTTTAATTTAAATTTTTGGTTTAATTGGCAAAATGGTCAAATTTGAGACCTTCAGTCATAAATATGGCTCCAGTACCTAAAATTACATCTTTTTATCTGCACAATTACAGGGAAATTTGAGGAATTTGAATCGTCATAAAAGGCACTAAATTTATATATCCTATCTAGATTCAGAACTGGGTCGGACCATAAAAATTGCATACATGGATGATTGAAAAAGAAGAAGAAGAAAAAAACAAACAACAACAAACGAGAGTATCAGCCGAAGTTGATTTAGAAACATCATTATTAAACGAAACAAAAAATTAACGAAAAAACAAATAAGATTATCGGTCAGAACGACACCAGGGAAGGGGCAAAAGATGTAATTAGTGATATTGGTTCTTATAGGTTCCTGAGTGATAATGTTTCATTGGTTGGACATCGGTTTCTGAATAATTATCAATGGTGACCCAAAGTGCTTAGTTGGTAATATGCACAAAATGAGGGAAAGCTTATGTTTACAATAATCAAACTCTTAATTCCTACGACAAGAAGTGAATTCTATGAAATGATGCAATATATTTGTTATAATAAATACATTGTCTATTATTCTATAAAAATTTGACATTGATATAAATTAGTTAGCGTTGAAAGTGCAATAATTTCACTACATACTTATAAATTTTTAAGTGTAAAAAGATATTAATATTTTAAATATAAATGCGTGAATTGTATAATTGAAATTTTTTTTATTAAAAAATAAAAAAATTAACATAGCAAAAAAAAAAAATAAAAAGTTAATATTTTTAATTAAAATACAATATTAATTTAATAAATTTATTATTTATTTTACTCTTACTTAAATTTTTTCTTCAATTTAAAGATATTCCGTTTTCTTAACAAAAGGTAGGTGCAATATGTGCATGCACGCCAGTCCAACATTTGAACAATTGATGTTCTAAATCGCCTACCTTTTTTCATTAATACGTTCCAAAGTCTTTGTCATTTTTCGGTTTTGTCCCATATTTTCGCTGATTGGAACATTTGAACAAAACTGGAACGCAACCTGATAAGAAAAATGTAATTGGTCCACGTCCAAAGTACAGATCGACTGGCCTAGAATAATGTTCGGTTTCTTTTCTTCGTGTCGCTTATCCAATAAAATTAAAGAGGCTCGTCTGCACACAATATTTGGCTAAGCATTAAAGCAAGAAGTCAGTTCATTGAACATTGTATGGGGAAAATATATATATATAATACTGTACATATAATCATTTTGTCAAAAGAGAGGGCCAATAAATCATTCTTTTCTCAGTGAATCTAATTTATTGACTCGGGTGTAAGGAATGATGTTATTTATTTGTAATTATTTTTTTCCGTTAGTTCCTCTTGTTTGAATTTTTTTATGTTTTGAATCTGGATTAATTTTTAACAGTAATATTATTACATTTCTACCACCTTTATTTAATGACAATGAAAAAACCCCAGAAAAAAAAAAATGCCATCGAAATTAAAGCTTCGTTGAACAAAAAATCTTTTATTGGCTTATTATCGTTGAACAGATGAATCCATTCCATCTGTTTTGCTTATAATTTCCAGCCAAAAAAAGGTTTTTGTTAATATGAAGAAAACAAGCCAACGCGACCTATGTAACTTGGTAGGATGTTGACCATGATATATATATATATTGACATTTATAACATGACAACGAACTTTAACAAGTGTTCAAAAAAAAAAAAAAACAATATTTACAAATAAATTTTTACCAAAAAAATAAATAAATTTTATGCTATTGAAATTTATAAATATATTTAAGGCCTCACGAATTTTATCATTACATAATTTAATTAATTGTATATAACACTTTGTATGATGTATTTTCTATTCCAAAGCCTGTTATGTGTTTGCTACCCGTTGGAGCACGCAATAAAAATGATAAATGCCGGTTCCCACGGACAGATCTATTCATTTAGCAGGCCGATGCTGAGATTGTTTAGGGTTGTAATTTGTATGGTTGTTTGCACTCACAAATTAACCAATTATATCATTATCCCAACCAACTGTTATAATGAGAGCTCCCATCCTTACGTTTTTATTATTAATTTCCATTTTTTTGTAATTCAAATTAAATTCACACTTCATAATACCTAATTATAACAAGGTAAACTTGAGTCACTCATGTCAACTTATAGGATGAGCCCAACTGTTACATTAATGGCAAACTTTGTTTAAGAGTATTCTATGATCTAGTTTCTATACGCTTATATAATTTTACAGCCATTTGATGTATAATGTGGAATTAGAATCAGAATCAAATAAAATAATTAATGTTATAACATGTCTAGTTTACTCTCAATCATAATATTTATAATAATAATAATAATAAATAAATTTTTTAATAATGATATTTACGTTAAAAAAATATTAATTCTTATGTATAAGATAATTTTATTCTAATAAATAAGAAAATGAGAAAAATATTTCCTTTTAGTAATAAGAATCATTCATTATCATTCTAATTTCTTCAGACAAACCTCTCTCCTATATATTAAATTTTAAAATTTTAAGATGAATTCAAATCTAACAACCATGATATAAAAACCAAGCAAAAATAGATTACTTAAAAAAAAAAACTAGTGGAACATATATAATTTTACATTATATCCAATTTTTAAGTTAAAAAAAATTAAAAATCTAACTACATATTTTAGCCAAAGATATAAAATGGAAAGAAATTAAAGTACATAAATAAGATCAAATTATCTAAATTAGATAAAATCAAATTTATTTAATTATGATAAATTATAATGTTAATTGATAGAAGCATTCAAACTTATAAAATCAATATAAATCTTGCGCTTAATTGTTTTTCTTTGTCCAAGTTTTGTTTTAGCTTTTCCCTTCACAAAATCGTCCGAACCCTATAGATTTACATTTTTACATTTAGGATGTCAAAATTTATTGGAAATAAGAGATTCTAACGGACTAAGAGTAAGCGCAAGAAAAATAAAGAAAGGCGTAAGAAGGGGGAGGTTAAGTGAGTAGAGAGAGAGAGGGAGGGGAGAGGGGAGGCAAGGACAGGAGCAATGGTTTTGGATATTTCCATGCAGTTAAACCTCTTAGGAATCCGATTCTGCTGGCTTGCTTAATTCCCATCCCAACTCTCTCTCTCTCTCTCTCTCTCTCTCTCTCTCTCCTGTCTCTTATACACATCTAGATGTGTATAAGAGACAGGAGTAAGCGCAAGAAAAATAAAGAAAGGCGTAAGAAGGGGGAGGTTAAGTGAGTAGAGAGAGAGGGAGGGGAGAGGGGAGGCAAGGACAGGAGCGATGGTTTTGGATATTTCCATGCAGTTAAACCTCTTAGGAATCCGATTCTGCTCGCTTGCTTAATTCCCATCCCAACTCTCTCCATCTCTCTCTCTCTCTCTCTCTCTCTATATATATATATATATATATATATATATATGCTTCCCCTTGTGCACTTATTGATCTATAGCAAAGCTAGCGCAAAACAGTTAGAAACACAAACACTTCAAAACAAAAAAAAGCGTCATGGCTTCTCCTCCCATCTCCCACTTCTTGTCCACTGCCCACGCCACCCCACGATCTTCTTTGTCTCCCTCTCTTTACTCTCCTTCCTTGCTTTTCCCAACTGGTGAGTTTATTTATTTATTTATTTATTTTTATTCCTTTTCGCTTTGGCCATCTATCACCGCTGCCACCATCCCACCCCGGCCGCCTCCAACATGGTTTTTTTTTTTGTGTACTTGGATGCTGACCCCTTCCCAACACTACCGATACAAAAGCCAAAAGGCCTTTCTAACGAAGGTCGATGAGAAACAATGAAAGGGTTGCTTGCGGTGGCTTCATTGTTAATCTCGGCACCTCCAAATTTTCGCTGTTTTGAAGTTGACGATGTAGTAGTTCCTTGTCTCATCATCAGGCTATTCAGAGTGTTCTGTTTTGTGTGCTGGCCGGGGATAGAAAACTCTTGCGTTTGGAATTGGCCCGATTATGTCTCTTCCTTTTGTTTATCACCCTTCGCCTTCTTCCTCCTCAAAAGGCCAATAAAAGTATGGTATTAAAAGAGAGCTCGCAATTATTTTGATAGAATCTGATGGGATTGCAATGTCTTACATTTGTCCACTGATGAGGACTATTTTGTTAAAACACCAGCGTTCTGTTTTAAAAAATCAAAAGGTTAATACTTTAATGAAAAGCAGTCCGACATTGATTACAACCAGGGAATGTGCACTACTGATCTCTCTCTCTCTCTCTCTCTCTCTCTCTCTCTCTCTCTCTCTCCTGCAGGTGTTTGGTCGTACCGGGCTAACGACAAAAGACTTTACCTTGGTTTCCGCCAAAGGTGCAGCGCTATATCCAAACCTCACACTCGAGGTACAAACACATTATCGCATCTTTAATGTCTTACTCTTAATGACTAAGTCCTAATTTCATCTATTGAAATATTCAACAGAGATATACAAATTATTCAATTCTAGCATTATAATTTTCTTTGTTTTTTTTTTTTTGGTTACTTTTGTGCTCTTTTTGGCAGAATATCAAGATGTGTCGCAACAACAAAACGGTCACCCGGCGACAAAGTGTCGTGAGATCGTGAAGGATGCGCAAGAGGAAGCCTTTAAGGTGTGATCTTTTTGGGAGTCGTGTTTTCTTTCTGTACTTGCTTTTCTACACTTTTTCTTTTACTTCACGAAATTTTTATTTATTATTATTATTTTTTAACCTGCGTGAACAGGTGTCTGTGTGGAATGAAATTAACAGACGTGTTGAGAAAATTAAATCCATTTTGATTTCAATGGAGGATGGAGAGGTAAGCATCTCGGCTTATGACACCGCATGGGTCGCCCTGGTAGGGGATCTTAGTGGGAATGGTACTCCTCAGTTCCCTGAGGCTCTTCAATGGATTGTGGACAATCAGCTGCCTGATGGTTCGTGGGGTGATAGTGATATATTTGAAGCCCACGATAGGCTACTCAACACATTGGGTTGTGTTATTGCATTGAAATCGTGGAATATCCACCCGGACAAATGTGAAAAAGGTACTACAGGAAAATAAATCAAGTTAATGGTCACGATCATTTAGGGCTCACAACCTCTATGAATACACTTGCTCAGCAAATTTAATTATCATCAAATCAGGACTGGCTTTTTTTAAACAAAACTTGTGCAAGCTTGAAGATGAGGACCCTGAGCACATGCCCATTGGCTTTGAAGTCGCTTTCCCTTCGCTTCTAGTTTTAGCTCGTAGTTTGGGCGTCCAAATTCCTGATGATTCTCCAATCCTGAAAGAGATTTATGACAGGAGGAATCTTAAGCTTTCAAGGTGGTTTCCAAAGTCAATTTCTGGCAATTATTATTATGTTGGCTCCTTTTTCTCAATTTTTGCTAAGTGTGTTGGGCCCCGTTTGTCTTTACTTGTACGTGATGTAATTATTGTGCGCCTCGACAGGATACCAAAGAGCATATTGCACAAAGTGCCCACAACACTACTACATAGCTTGGAAGGCATGGAAGGCTTGGATTGGGAAAAGCTTCTAAAATTGCAGTGCGAAGATGGGTCATTCTTGTTCTCTCCAGCATCTACTGCCTTTGCACTAATGCAAACTAAAGATGAAAAATGTCTCGCCTATTTAAGTAAGACGGTCCAAAGATTCAAAGGAGGAGGTAGCACTTTTTTTTTTATCCATTTTAGACTATACAAATTAAACGCTAGTTTTAACTCTACCTGGAAACTCTCTTGATTTCTAATTTTTATTAATTTGCATTTGGGTCAGTTCCTAATGTGTACCCAGTTGATTTGTTCGAGCACATCTGGGCCATAGACCGCTTGCAGCGACTAGGAATCTCAAGATACTTCAAGCCGGAGATCAAAGAATGTGTCAAGTACATTTATAGGTATACTTGTCAACGCAGTACCTAAAGAAAATCACCCACTATTTTTTTTTTTCGAAATATGCAAATTTATATGTAGAAAAATATAATAACAAAAATAATAAATATAAAAAGTAAAAAATATATATTAAAAAAATTCCTAGTTCGTAAGGTTCGATTCGATTTCTTATATCTCTCTCTTCTTCCCTTTCTTTTTTTTTTTCAATGGTTTTTTTATTAATAATTTTTTGATTTCTATTCACATATAAGAGATACTTTTTTAAAAAAATAAAATAAAATAAAAGTGTTCAAGCCTTACCATTTTATGAGACTCCGTGGAGGGAAACAAGAAATAATGGGATAGACACCCGAATTTCTTCAGGTACTGGACTGGAGATGCCATCTGCTGGGCCAGAAATTCCCAGGTTCATGACATTGATGACACGGCGATGGGATTCAGGATACTTAGATTACACGGCTACGATGTTTCCCCTGGTAAACCCATGTTATAATTAAAGAACCATTTAAACATCTAAAAATTTAGTTAATTTGGCCATAACATTGTTGTAATGTCCCATTGATTTTTTACCACATTCCTCTGTAATTGGCAGATGTGTTCAAGTTCTTTGAGAAAGATGGCGAGTTTTGCTGCTTTTCCGGGCAGTCATCGCAGGCTGTCACCGGGATGTTCAATCTGTACAGGGCCTCCCAAGTCCAGTTTCCTGGAGAGAAGATCCTCGAGGATGGCAGGAAATATTCTTCACAATTTCTCAGACAAAAACGAGTGGTTAATGAACTCCACGACAAGTGGATTATAACCAAAGACTTGGCAGGAGAGGTACTATACGTTCTATTGGCTATTGGCTATTGCTAAAGCAGCAGTTATTGTTATTGTTATTATTATTTGTTTTTACTATCTTGTAACTAGTTGTTCCAAACAACACAAGAACGTGAACATGAAATTTTAAGGGGAATTTTGGGTTTAAATTTTTTGGGATCTTAACGGTTGTGAAATTCAAGCTTCTTTTCTTCCCTTTTTTTTTTTTTTTTTTTTCATGGGTATATGGTTAATGTCACGGAAAAATTAGCAAACTGAAACAAATTGGGGCAGGTGGAATACGCACTGGACGTTCCATGGCACGCGAGTTTGCCAAGAGTGGAGTCCAGATTCTTTATTGAACACTATGGTGGAAAGGATGACGTATGGATTGGCAAGACCCTTTACAGGTACCATCAGCTGCTGCTACTGCTCTCTCTCTCTCTCTCTCTCTTCTTCTTCATTTAAAAAAAAAAAATTATGTCTTCCGTCAGAAATCTTGTTCTATGTTGAATTGTATTCCTAACTTAAATTTCTTTTTCTCCTGTCATTTGTTGACCTTATCCTGATTTCTTAAGCACAAACAAGAATGAGATCTCAACCTTGTTAGTTATAATTTATGGTCATAATCATTTAATTTTTTTTTTTATCTACAATTGATAGTTTAGATTTTACTCTATCTACTAACAATAATATTAGAATTAATTGCGCTTTAACTGTAATTAGGATAGAGTATTATGAGAAAGATGTGACTGTGTTAAATCAAATCAAATCATTCTAAATGATATTTCAGTATTCAAATTTGAATTTTGTGTGTTTTTTAAAAATTGATAGATTATTTCCTCACATAGTAAAATTATAAATCAATGAATTATTTGATCCTTGTTATTGGGTACGTGTCAGACGATTAATTACTTAAGTAGTAATAAAAGCATATATTGCATAATTCATGCAGGATGCCGTATGTGAACAACAACGAGTATTTGGAGCTAGCCAAGCTAGACTATAATAATTGTCAAGCCATACATCGGGTTGAATGGGACAATTTCCAAAGGTACGTAAGTCCAACCAAGACTCGAAAGCTTGACTAAAATACGTGGGTATGAATATAATATTATTTGTGTTCTATTAGATTAATTGTAAATACTAATACAAATCAAAATATACACACGTATGTATATCTTCTAAATGAGGCACGTTTGACACGTCGACACACAGGTGGTACGACCAATGTAATTTGGGAGATTTTGGTTTTAGCAAGAGAGGTCTGCTCTCAGCCTATTTCCTGGCAGCGGCTAGCATATATGAACCAGAAAGATCCAGGGAGCGGCTTGCCTGGGCTAAGACCAGAGTCTTGATCGATACCATCGACTCTTACTCTAATCAATTTCATAACCCTGCTGAGCAGAGGGCATCTTTTGTCCACTTTTTCAACAATGCTTCTAGCATGCCAGCAGGCCATGCAAATGGAAGGTACCTAATTACATTAACTTTTGCCATTTGATCATTTGCTAAATTACTGGCCATTAGATTCAACTAATATGTTATAATTGAATTAACTGAATGTTGTGTTTTCATATATTTTTATAATAAAAATTAATATATATATATCATTGTCATTGTAGTTTTTTTTTTTTTTTTTGCCCTTATTATTAAAAAAGATAATATTTCTTCTGCCGCACGTCTTTACCCTTCACTTATACTTTTTCCTACTACGATAGCTCTAGAGTAACATAACCACGAAGAGCAGATCAGATCGATCGATACACATTTACCTGGGATTTGAAAACTAATTGAAAATTAATATTAATACCGAGTAATTAGCATATATTTATGGTGCTTCCAATCATGCATCGACAATATGCCTGCCAAATGTGCAACCCCAAATAAACACTGCAAAATGTGTGCATATCACATCCTTTGTGTCACCTTTTCTGTTTAAGTGGCTAAACTAGGAAAACCATCATAAAATGGTGTATCATGGGTTTTAAAACTATAGTTCTCATTGTCAAACTGAAAATTGCTATACAAAATATAATTGTGGGGGCCAATTTAGGACAGCATTGTCGTTAAACATTTGATTTGAGATCTTACCATTATGAAAGGAAAAGGCATCCAATGTTTCCAAAGCGATTATTATCATTTGTGTCTTGCAGGAGTTTTGATACAAAGAAAAGGCAGGAACTCGCTAAGCTGCTTCTTAGAACCCTGGACGACATCTCCGTGCAGGCATTGGTGACTCATGGCCAAGACATTAGCCACAATTTACGTCATGCTGTGAGTTACTGAACCAACTTTCATTTTTATACACAAACACACACCCACAAGTATTGGTCGGCCACAGTATGGCGAGGCATCGTTTTCCACATGTCCGTCAAACCAATGTTGGAAATTTGGAAAAGAGACAAAATCATCATTTTCATTCCTAGTTGAGACAAAATAATGTTTTTAACTCAATTGCTTTCAAGATACCACAGTCACTGGCCTCAAACTTTGTTTTGTTTGCCACTTTTTACTTAACCTGTAGTGGGAAAAGTGGCTGGTGAAATGGGAAGGGGCAGGAGACAGGCACCAAGGAGAAGCAGAATTATTGGTGCAAACTATAAATCTAGCGGCTGGCCGTTGGGTCTCTGAGGATCCCTCGACCCATCATCCTTCCTATGAGCAACTCGCCTATCTCACCAATAGGATATGCCATCAGCTTGGTCATTACCGAAAGCCAAAGGTCAGTCAAAGATAAGGCGGCAACCCCTTTTTTTTGGGTTCCACGCTTCCTTTTTTTTTTTTTTTTTCTCGTTGCCTCTTTATGCACTTTTTGGTGCCATTTTCTTGAGAAATCGTTAGGATTGGACTCCAATTTATATGTCGGACCTTACGTTGACATTGTTTATTGGACATAACTGTATCACTTTCTGGGTTATTATTAATTGGGGTTCACTAGTGGTCAAGTCTTGCATTATAGCCTTATCCTAATTGATCGGAATCAGAAACAAGGAAAAAGGAAATTCCATATCAAATAAATTAAGCATAAACCTACATGAAAGAGAATTGAATTGAAATTTCGTCTTATACACGTAATTTATTGATTCCTCCATACATGATGAGTGACAAGAACTCATTTAATGACAAGGGTTCTAAAATTCAATTGGGTCTGCTTAGATTGATTGCTTGTGTTGGTGGGGGTCTTCAGTTGCACCCAAATAGGCTTTTTTTAGTTATTTGTATATCTTTTTATTTTATTCATTAGAGTGGCATCTCATGCACAAAAATTTTCAGGTACAAGACCACAATGGCAGCCAGATAACTCACAACGACAACACCACAACTCCACAAATAGAATCTGACGTGCAAAAACTCGCGCAGTTAGTGTTCCTAAACACCTTGGAGGGCACGGACCCTAATGTGAAGGAGACCTATTTAGCAGTGGCTAGGAGTTTTTACTACAGTGCCATTTGCGATCCTGGGACCTTTAACTATCATATTGCCAGGGTACTCTTCGAGAGAGTGTACTGATCTTAATAGTGTCATCCATTGTTGTGAATATTCTTGTAAAATAGTTTCACTACGTAATTGATAAAGAAATTCAAAATAAAATAGCAATTCGCCGGGCATGTGTTGGAGTCTTGAAGTGGTTAACAGAGGATGATTCTGACCATTATGCCCAACACCAAAGGTTGTCACTGTGGGAATTCTTAAATGGCTAAAAAGTTAAAATTCAACTAATTTTCTACTTAAAAGATATCGTTTGAAATCTTAATGTCAGTAATCACATATCGGATTCTAAACTAGATATATCCACAAGAAATGAGCATAAACATGTGACTGATTGATTAAGATGGCCTATCCCGAGACCATCCAACTTAGAAATATCTAATGATCACGATCATCAATCTCAATTTCCAAGCCTACAAGTCACAAAACGAATTCTAAGCAACCGAGAACATTGACTGCACTGGCTATAGATTGGTCCACTCTCAGAAGTCTTGCAACTCAAATATTCCACCCTGACATGTGGAAACAATTCTGGTTCTAGGAATGGTTCCCCCCCCCCCCGGGCGGCGGGGAGTTGTAGAAAGTCTCTAGATTATATCAGTATCACAAAATGTCCAAAGTAGGGACGAAGTTGTTAGCTTCGATGCGATGTGTTTGCCTTTTGATTAGAATACTTTGGAGAGAGTGAGAGATTTAGGTAGAGATTTTGATTATATTTTTCTTTAATTATCAAGTGATTCTCCTGCATAATTCATTACATACAAGACTCTTTTCGTCAACTCTCCTAAACTGAAAGGTTCAACAGAAGTTCAGGTGCCCAGATGATAAGACGAGTTTGCACAAATTCAAGTGGTCGACCCACATGGAAGACCACTTCAAGTTGGTTGGGAAAGAATGTCCAGCTCCTTTGAGATTAGTTGGAATAATGGCTTCGTCGGACATGCACATACGCTGAATAACTAAATGGCAGACAACATGTCATGGAAGATGTTTTACATAGTTAGCCTGCTGTCTTCAGCATCATGTGAAGATTGGTCATGTCCCACGTCTATCATGGATTTAAAAAAATAAAAACAAAGAAATCCTTTGAAATTTTCTCCACTTCAATGAACTAACCTTCTGATCGATAATTATGAACAGACTAGCACGCCCGCTTTATCTAGCAAGTTGAACGTTTGACTCATCAATTGACTATGAATTTTCAATTTGGGGAAGCAGTTGAAATTTTGACAAAATGACGAAATGAGCAACTTCGGATGCTGATTTGATGTACCTACTTCCTAGTCTTTCGTGGAAACATGCACGGAAGAAAATGCCCATGATCACTGCAACCACAAGAGAGCGTGGGGAATTTTTTTTTTTCTTGTAATGAATAGTCTGGCAAAAGATTTTGAGTCTTCCTGCTGTACCCAAGAAATTCCCTGAAGCTGATCAGGAGCAATGATTATTGTTTATCGTTCCACAACTGAACACTTAGTACCACTTCTAAACATTTCAACATATAGCAGCACAACTTTGGGGTGTTAGATTGAGAAAACCTGGTAACAGTTCAAATTATGACAACTAATAAGTCCAAATCGTATCATATATCACGAAAAATTATTTTTTATTATTTTATAAATTAAGTTATAAATTTTATTTTATAATTTATTTATTTATTTTCATTGAATTAAAAATTTTAACTAGTTATGATACTTTTTTTAGTTAATCAATAAATATATTTTCAAGTTGAAAATATTTTGGTAATTCACTAAATAATTTTATGTGTGTAAGTTAAAGAATTAAACTATCTTAGTATTCCAATAAAATGTTGTGTTTATTAATATCTTTTCTTCTCCCTCCAGTGAAATGAGAAACTTTCTTTGATAAAAATTTATTCATGAAAGATTTTGTGATTGACGGAGATTTATTTATTAATTTTTTTTTATGAAATAATTAGAAAAAAAAAATCTTTTCTTTGGCAAAAATTTATTCTGTAGATAAACAGTTTTAAAAACGTCGCTTTTATTGCTATCTCTCTTTGTCTTTGAAATATCTCCCAGGTTAGGTGGGATTATTACTAACTTATGGTCAGTGAAAAAGATATTCATTTCTTTGACAAAAATTTATTTGTTAAAGACTTTGTAAAATAATGATTAAAAATTAATGCAAATTTAGAATACAATAATATTTTAAAAAATAAGAAAATGAATCTTGTATATTCTAAACTCTGAGATAATATAGTTAATTAGTAAAAAATATTCAATAAAATTTATAAATTTTATAAAATGATTTAAAGATAATTTAATTTTTATTGAAATTGTGACTAGTCAAACATCAACTCTTAAACTAAAGGAGATGAGAAAATTGTTTAAGTCAATCGTGGTTGTTAATTTATTTGAAGATTCATCTGATAGTTGATGTATTTGAAGTTTCATTTGGTATATTTAAAGTACTTATTATTGTATATTATTTATTATTTTATAAATTATATCATAATTTTTATTTTATATTACTTTATTCTAATAAAATATTTATCTTCTTAGTTAAAAATATTATTTTAATTATTTTTTTATTTATGTTGAGATATATTTAGTTATATAATAAATTTTAAAGCTTTTATTAAAAATTTAACTGAGTATTAGTCTTTAACATTTATTTTTCTATGTCTCGCATTAAGTAACATCAAAATTTAAATTTATATATTAAAATTTGCCAACTTCGGAAAATTAATCGTGATGAACCTGACCGAAAAGGAAAAGGAATCATAATAAACCTGCATCCACAGTTTCCAGGTCCCGAGACATGCCTTGCGCAGAGACAGGCAGGGGAAGTACATGCAGGGCATCATTGGACTCTGCATGGTTTGGCATATATGTTAATCGCCAAAAGCGTATTGCACAACAAGAAGTGCAAAATCTGACTTTAGAGGCAGAATCATAGCTTCATGGCCATGCCCTGATAAACCATGACATATAAGTATAGACAACAAAGACACGTGTGGGACACACGGCATCCGTCTAAAGGTAGACCTAGCGGAAACCCATTTTGGCAATGCCCCCTTCCCGAGTTCCGATCTCCATCACTGCTTTTTGTTGCTTTCTATTTTGGATCAGAACAAGGCCGCATGGCCCTCTTTTTTTTATCCATATCCCTCTCTGCTGCTGGTTTTTTCTTCATTTTTTTTTTTTTTTTTGCCTGCAAACTGCTAACATGCAGGTGAGCGTGGGCCCCTAGCTTTGCTATTGTCATCCATTAGGTTATGATGCAAGCTAATGGTTAGGGGAACTAATATGGTGGTGGGGGGGGGGACATCTCAAAGACAGTCTAATCAGACACCAAAAATGTAACAGAAATTCGTGGCTTGAATGCTGTATGTTACAGATACTTCGTCCGTTATCTTTATGCAAGGAGACCTGAAACTTGAAAGAAAACTTAATGTCCACAGACAAAATCACAAAAACTCGGAGAGGGATCATACATAATCAGAAACTAGGTTACACATTGCCCCGTGATTACCGAATGCTTTGCTGAAGTGGTGTATGGCAACTTTTAATATTTAAGGGGCTGTAAAGCAACTGGGCAGCCCACTACATATGAAGGTCCCTTGGGCCAACTGAATGAGTCGCCCCCCAGCTTTTTGCCGTTTTATTTTCCAAGTTTAACAAAAAAAGAGAAAAACTTAAACGTGTTTTATCCTTAAAAAAGATTCAACTTTCAAGTGTAGCATAATTCAAGCAACAAATTACTCCAAACATGGTCCTAAACGTTCTCAGGCGCACAGACCCTCCAAGTTGGCAATTCAAAGTTATGTGTTCACATAATATCTGAGTACATCCATCCCAAGAGTTGCAATTTGCAAGCATTATCATCAAATTTCAGTTTTAGACACAAAGTAGGTCTAGTCATATTCCAACTCATCTGGTGTAACTGGCCGTTTAAGGGGGATGATGGACTTCTTTTCCACATCTCTAGATAAAGCTTTCCTCATATCTGAAAACATTAAAAATATAAGAGATGTGGTAAAAAGCAATATAAATTCAATTGCATGTGTCCTTTAAAAAAAAAACAATTGCAGAGTATCCCAATGCCTCAAACGGATGTTGAAACTCACCCAAACCATCTTCTTCACCTGAATAATAGCGTAGCACCCTTCTATAGATTATATATCCAAGCTGAGAATAAAGGAAGATCAAATAAATAATCAATTTGTCACATTGGACAACAAGTAAAAGAAAACATGTGGCCACTAGTCCATATGTAACAAGATATTGTACAAGTATCAACCATACCAGAACAGCATGCCCGAGAAACTAAAGGGGAAGCATTATGAAGTTAGATCTATTACACTATTGTTAGAAAATTATCAATGATTGACACAAAAACAATAGCGCAGCTTACATTAACCATATCTGTAAACCTTGTAACTTAATACTATTTCAGATATAAAATGGAATTGGAAAAAAAAAAACAAAGGGTATCATTGCTTGTAAGCTTAAATGCACATTAATTGACCTTCGCAATGCATGTTGAGAAATGGAAATAATAGATTGGTTCTCATGCATTGCTTAAGCCTGCTTTCACACCCCCCCCCAAAAAAAAACCCCATTCTCTCATATATCCCTTTTTTTATTTTTATTTTAAATAAAAAATTACCAAATGAATGTCCTTCCATACAAAAATGCAAACAGATTCCTCATACTAAGAATTTCATCAGTCACTTAGCCAAGCAAACAACTCACTTCCTTTCTAGACAATATCATCAGAAACTGAAACTATTAAAGGGGGGAACTAAAATCAAGTCTGTGGAACATATTCTCATATTCTTCTCCAAAAGGCAGTTCCACTATGTTGGTGTTTGCAGGTTATCAAAGATCCCAAAACGTGGGGTGACAATAGAAGTCATCTTGGTTCGATTGGCGATACAGACTGACCCTTCTTTGTCTGTCTATTTAGAAACCCATTTTAACTAAATCTAAGCAGCAAAGATCTGGATCTCCTGTAATCAACAAGTCCCATCCTTGGGAGTCCGTGCTTATGCAGCACTGGCCTCATGTTCAGAACCCTGATATGAGTTCAACAATTGGCATCATATCTCCATACATAAGACCAGGCCAAAGGTAACACCACTTTTTACCTCTAAGCTAAGCACCCAAAGACCATTACTGAGAAATGTTGTGAAGGCAAAAAGAAAGAAACCAAATTTAAAAGGCAATAGCTAAAAGTAGCAGCGTAGGTTGCAGCATTGTGCATTCATATTTGCACCCATTCAATTTCTTCCAATGAAGAAGAATCTTCCATTTGTCATTTCCACACAACATATTAACAAATTATCAAGGAGCAGAAAATGTTCACATCCCTACAACAAAATAAGTTCTTACCTTCTCATACATCTTTATGGCTGGTGTATTGGATGCTCTCACAAAAAGGTCTACAAAGTAAGCCTTATCACTGCAAAACAAAGCTCTTATGAGGAAGAAGGCTAGTGGAGACCCATTTTAACAAATGATAGTCAGGTTATTTCTTAGAGAAGTTGTGACTAAAAGGAAATCCATCTCAGTTAATTGAATGTAGAATACAAAATGTTTCAATTGGAAATGAAAGGAAGGTACAATGCTAAGAAGGGAAGGAAAGCATCACACATGTGGTCTTCAAATATGGTTCAAATTGAGATGTCAACCAAACATGCAATAATTGGGATCTGGCTTCATGACAGCAACCTACACTTTGTCACTTAGATGGAGTTCACTATGGGCTCATCACAAAACCCCAATTCCAAAGATCTTATAACTTGTATAATTCCAATAATTTGTTTATTGACGCTAATTACATCAATCAATGCACGATGAAACACAAATATCAACCACCAAAAATTTTCAATCATTTTCTAGTATGATTTTCTGCAATTTTGTACTACTCAAAACAAAAAATAAGATGATAATCATGCCAGTTAATCTGAGTACAACAAGTAGAAGGAAAATATAGATTTGAAACGAGCTTGACATACAAAATAAAAACAGATATGACTTCACAAACTGCCAAAAATAAAATAAAGCTCCTTCAATAATGCAAGTCCATTAAAACAAAAACATGAACTAGTTGTTTCCAATTATCAAAAGCAAGCAGCACAAAATGAATGATAACCCAAATTTTACGAGTGAGTGAGTTGGTTATTTGATCTTCAATCAAAGGTATTTTACATAGCCGCGAGAGTTCAACAGAGAGGTAAAAATCTTACATTTTGTCACTAACATCTTCAAGAAGGTTCATGAGTTTCTTGGCTAATTGCTGCCTACGGTATTCTGAAGAAACTGTTACTGCAGTAACATGACCATGCCAAGACTCCCCTTGTCCTTCCACCTTTCCCATAACTGCAGTCCCCCCCCCCCGGTTCACACACACACACCACACACACACATAAGTATGTATTAAGTCGTAAGTTCTGAAATTAAATAAAAAAAATTAATAACCAAAAATACCCAAAAGAATTTTTTAAAAAAACACACACACAGAGACAGAGATCGAGGGGGGAAAAAAGAACGTACTGTAGCCCATGATTTTGGCGCCGGGGCCTTCGGCGACATGGAAATAGTCAGGCCATCTGGCCAAGTAGGTCATATAGAATGACATGTTAAACTGTATAATAAAACAATTGGCTGATGATTCATTACCAAGTCCAACGAGGAATGAATTATTATTAGTTTAATACAAAGTGTTGAGATTACGGTTTCGGTGAGATGGTCCAGATTGACAGAAGCGAACCGGAGAAGATCGTTGCAGCAGAACCGCCGAATTGTCGTCATCGCCTCCGTATGGCTGACTCGCCCGCTCCCTCCCCTCCCTCTTTGCCTCCCCCCACTTTTTTGTTTTCACAAGATGGGAAAGAAAATAGGGGAGGAAGATTGGCGAAGCTGGACATGGAGAAAGAAGGCCATTCACCGTGGCCCGTGATGCAAATGTCCATTTATTTGGATATGTTACTTGTCTACGAAATTTTCTTTCCCAACCCAACATGAAAGCCTCTTATGCCTTTCACTACTCTTGTTATAATTTTAGGTGGTAGATTAGCTCTGGATTGTTAATATTAATTTATGCTAATTTTTCAAGTTTTTATCAGTTTTAACTTTTTTAAAAAGAAAATTTTACAATTGTAATACAAAAAGAATAATGCTAGGGATATTAATTTTTTGGGTAATCCACCTACAACCATGATACGGGTGTTGATTGAGCACTGCTGTAAGTGTATCACTTAACATAGAAAGTAAATATTCTAATTTTTGGGATAAGTATTAATTGATTTTAGTAACTCATTGATTCTGTCCGTCAATTTGAGTTAACAGATTTTAATTTTGTTAAGTTAGATCGTTAATTTTAAAAACAGAAGCAACTGAAGCAGGGGGGTAGCCTCAGGCCACAGTCATGACACCTGAATAACAAATAAGGAGGGGAAGAAACATTGATACCCAGAGGCTTTTACAGTCATCTAGGACCCAACACAATTAATCAAATCCGGAATAAATTTGCGGCCTCAGGTAAGCACAACACCAACTCGTGCGTAACAAAACACCTGTCCCTCGAGTTATTAATCCGCCATTGTTCAACTCCACTTGCTCTCAGCAAACGCCTCGTTCCTGAGTCCTAACATTGAAGCCGGATACGTCCGAGTCAGGGAATAGAGTTGCGTAGCATTCTGGTAATAAATGTTTCACAATTTTAATAAGCATTTGAAAACTAGATGGAAACACACGAGTCACGAAAGAGGATGCGCTAACCAGGGCACGTCAAAGACTTAATGATATAAGATATCCCTGCAAGGAACTAATTAAGCCAACCAGAAGCCAGAGGATGCAGTTGCATTGTCTTTGCATGTCAGGTACAAGCCAAATACCCCACATATGTATGTCAGTTCCTCTTAGAAAGTGAGTAACAACATAGTAGAATTGGAACATCACAATCACAACGAAAAAACTCAACCAATTGACTGCAAGCTGGAGGGTTTTGTGTGTGTGTGTGAGAGAGAGAGAGAGAGAGAGCAAGAATGGTATCAATCCGTTGGTTGCATTACATTACCAACCTCGCTGAACTTGGTGGTTCACCTAGACAACTGGGTAATCAACCTCATCTGAGCTCTCCTTGTGGACTGCATAACCAGAATCTTGACCTTCCCCATTGTCATTACATTGGTCACTACTGTAGCTGCTCTTTGATGTACTCATAAAGAATGAACCATCTGATGTATGAATGCTGGGCTGTGACTGCAAGCTGATCTCGATTCCTAGGTCACTATCCATCATTTGCTCAATCTCAACAAAACTGCAAAAGCCAGAATTCCAACCAACCACCAAGGCTCGCCCTTAGAATTCCAACCAACCATGCAAATTTAATTTGAGATCCCATCATGATCTACTTATTTGTTCATTTTTCTGCTATTTCATTCAGTAAACAATGCTTTAACAAGGACAATGATAAAGAGTTTGAATTTTGCTGCATTCAAGTATAACAACATAAATCAACTGACCTTCCATCTGATGGAAACTCAGCCAGCAAGCACATATTGGGCCTTGCTTCCATTACTTGCTTTATGGGAATCATACTTGCACAAAATGTGCAAAATCTTTTAGTTTGACCTAAAGGAACATAGTACAGGGATTACAAATCCAGAAGCTGAGGTTTACCTTAAATTGTAACATCTACGATACCAATCCCCTTCAGAAGCTAAACCTTCCCTATTTGATATATCCTAGTGAACAACGATTGACATAATTAGAAGAAATTTTTAACAATAGAGCTCAAATTAAGACTCACATTAGCACAAAGCAGGGCAACTTTATCAATCTACCCACAAGATGTCAAAGAAACTTGTAGTCTCCTGCAAGAACTGTCTCCCTCTTCTCGTCCCTTACCTCCTAAATGTTTGTTTGTTCAACTGTCATCCGAAGATGGAAAAGGAATGTCTACCTCTTTGAGATGCATGCAATCTCATAAAATCAAAACCTCCAGAAGATTGCCACCTGAAACACCTCCCATGTTCCTATTTAAATTTAAGACAATTAAGAATCTTACAAAGTTTCAAATAGAGAAAGGGTAAAAAAAGGAAGAACTGCAGCGGCAGTCCACATCAGTTGCAAACACCTCAAAAAGTTTCCAGTGATTGAATATGATGTTGAGAAATCAATATATTTTAGTTTTTGAAATCCCTGCACAGTAGCCAGAAATGTAACTCATCAGAATTCAACTACAATACCCAGAATCAACTTATAGGTTTTTACTTGTACAATTGAAGAAGGTAAGCAGTGTATGCATCTGCTTCTATGTACAGGAAACCAAGTGAAAAAAGAGCAGCCCAGTGCACCATATTCCCAACCCCTGGGGTCAAGGTAAGTGTCAGATGAACTCATACCCCTATTTTTATAGAGATACTGTTTCTACCACTCAAGCCTGTGACTTTAAGTCATAATGGAGTAACCTTACTGTTACACCAAGACTCACCCTTTAAAATTGGAAGGTAAACATCTGCGTTATAATATCAATTAATGCATTATGCCCTGATCACAATTAGCCGAGATCCAACTTCATGAATTGTCAAACAAAGGTTAAACCATAGTCATTCAAGTAAAAATTGGACAAATACATAAGGAAATACTCCTCTAAGCATTGAATTACCTATATGTCCACCTCTTTTACATCTGCTTACATTCCATCTCACATGTAACAAAAAAGTATAATTTCAAGCCACAGATATGCAATCTACTTACTAATCAACGGTATGTATTTATGTGAGCAAAAGTGATAGTTCTACTTGCAATTTTGAGGTCAAATTGGTTGGCAGACAGTATTATAATCCAAAACGTTTGTATAGTACCACAGTAACATGTTGATGTCTTAGAGCTGGCATAACTAATCCACTATCTATCTAGCACATCATCTGCCTAGTGAAATGTCTCAAACCAATAACAACAAGCAGAAATCCAGCTCCAGGAAACTTACAAGCCAACAATTTCCAGATCAAGGAGAGATGGACATGCTGAGAGTGCTGCACAGAGTGGCATGTAATCTAGTCTTTCAATATTGTAAAGATACAACCTTGTTAAAAGAGTCCTAACATTATGAACAAACAAATTATTAGCATGAAGACTCAAACCAAAAATTAACCAACAAGGCCCTAAAATCAAATATAGTGATCTACCCAGCAGCAGTGCTTTCCCCACTTAAAGGATTTAAGCAGTATCTAGTAAGAACAGATGACTCCTTCCCCTGTCTCATCTTTTTATCATTCCATGAGAAGGTGGATACATCTACGGAACTCCAGATGCTGTAAACCAATGGTTGACAAGACCCTGGTTTAACAGGATCTTATAAAGGATAGTGACTCTATTCACATAAAAAGATCAGAACATTCATACAGAAAAAACCAGCTAATGGTATATCAGAGCCACAATGCATAACACCATAATAATCTTGTAAGCATTCAGAAAAGTTCCCAAACAGAGATCTACAGAAGAGCTTCAAGCAATATTAGATATAATCCTTCTCATTACTGAGTCCAAACAGATACCAAACATAGATTGAATTCATCACAAATGAATGGTCTGCAGCCATTAGGTCAAAAGAAGATCATAAAGCTGCATTCAGCTGCAGGTTCAAGTTGTCACACAATGAAATTCAACTTCAGGATATCAAACTACATTTTGTTAAAACCAATAATACAAATAATATGAATTTACATCAAAATTAAATGCTAGGCACACAATTTGCCCAGGCAGCAAGGGAACTAACACAAAATATGGAAAATTCATATGGAAGTTCTTACCGAAGGCCTCTCCAGCACGCTGGATCATAGTAGCAACAATTGCATTATTGACTTTTGGAACAACTGTTGTCAAGTCAAGATTGGCATAGCAAAGGGGATCCACGGCACATTTTTGAAACATTGAACAACTGGCTGCAGCATAGCACAGACTTTGGGTATCAAGCATAGAAAATGCCTGCATATAAGAATGCACAAGTCACGGTATGTATGTATAAAAAGGCACGCAAATTCATCCATCCACGCACATGCGCACAGATATCAAGATACACCAATAGGCTTCTCACTAATGTGTTACTACAGAAAGTAGCAATGCACAAAACATTGACAATCAAACAGAGGGCGGGGAAAAAAGGTCCATTGCCGATTAAACAATCAAACCACTGAAATTATCGATAAGAGAAATAAAACAAACCTTGATGGTGAGATCGGAAGGGAGAGGCCAAGTAAGGGAGTTGTGCTTGGAGGAACGTTTTCTGGGGAACGCTTGGCAGCTTCGAGGAGGCTGGTTCCAAATCTGAGGGCGCGATCGATGAGAGAAGACTGATCGGCATCGCCAGGCAAGGATTCGAGGATGCGCTCGAAGGAGACATCGTAGGAGAGCAAAGGAGAGTCGGCGAGGCATAATGAAGTATAGAGGAGATGGTCCAACTCGCGGTTCATGTTTGTATGCCGGCCGCTGTTTGCGGCAGCCGCGGCCGAGGTAACGGTGGAGGAGGGGACGGGACAAGGCCGTTTGACCATGGAGGCAGTGGTGTGGTGGACTGCATCCATAGCAGGGGTGGATCATTTGCTCAGGGAGGAGGGGAACGGTGGGGTTTTGAGGGAGACTGAGTAATGGAATTTGTGACACGTCTGCGTGCACGTGGTGAACTGTTTGGCTCTGGAGTTGGGGTTCGGGTTGTTTGGCGGCAGCTGTAAAACCGCATGTGGCTCTATCATGGCTCCTTGCCTGTGCGTGTTCGGGAATGTCGCTCCAAACGCATCCTTTCCGAACGACGCAAATCGCACCAGCATTTCCCATCTCTCTCCTACTTTTTCTTTTTTTCTTAATAAGAACATAAACAGTTATTTTCTTAATTAATTTTTAAGTGGATCACACTTACAGTTATTTATTTATTTATTTTAATGTAATTAATTCATCGTTTTTAATTATATAATCTTTTATTTCAGTTAAATTTTATTGACATTTTTCATATTTATATATAATATTGAATTATTTTATTTTATATTTTAAATAAATTAAATTAAAAATCTCCTAAACTTAATCATAAATTGAGCTGTAACTCTTCTCTCTTGGCATTATTTCTTGTTTTAGATATTTCCGTGTGAGGGTGGATCATAGATGAACAGATCGGGCAACTCTGTTTCTTATTGCCAGCAGCCAAAACCGTTGCCAATTGTACTTAGAATTAGATTGAGGAATTGTTGGTGCATTGAAAAAAAAAAAAACTTGAAATTTCAATGAGTCTAACGAACAGCTGAATTAAAAAGTACATGGCAAGAGAAACAGGATCTATTTATTACATCGTGATCCGAAGAACCTTTCACTTTCATGTCTCACAAATCATAAACTTGCTTTCCAGTGAACTTTACTTCAATGGGATTAACATTCTTTCCAATGGACCTGAAGTTCTGCCCCACTCCTTGACGGCCTGGATTCACTTTCTCAGGATAAACACCATCCTTTGGATGAAGATATTGGACCTCTCCATTAGGGAAGACCCTGTAAAACTGGTATTTAATCTTGTACTTGGATCGCAACCTCGTACCAAGCGCCAAGCACTGCTCTTTCCTGGCCAGCTTGAGCAAGTTAGGTCCTTGTCTCATGATGGCTGCCCCTCCTGTTGGCATCTCAAAGATTTGCTCTTTGGGTGAATCCCACGTAATAACATAGAATTCCTCGACTTGTGCCTTGCGCAACAGCCCTCCGGTGCTGCCACCGAAGATTGGTGATGGTGTGTTTGGGTCCAACTCAGGTGGTGTAAAGCCCACTGGAGCCTCTTTTGTTGGAGCTGCGGTGCTTCCTTCTGCTGCCGCGACCCTGATGGTTCTTCTGGGCATGGAAGGGTTGAATGAAAGTGAATTGGAACATGGTTTCCAGGGGATTAGAGAGAGCTTGCTGGATCTAGGAGCGGTGATGGAGGGAGTGAAAAGGCCTGCTTGAGTTGCCATGGTGATCCAATTCCAAGTTGGGAATTTTGGTGACTGGACTGTTTATTCGGTGGGCAATGGCTTCCACAAGAATAAAAGCGAAAACGATGATAGTGAATGAGAGGCTCTGTACTTCAGTTTGGATTTCTATCTCTGGATAAGGTGATATGACCTGGACCAATAGGCCTACTTATTTGGATATTTCTCTCTCTCTCTCTCTCTAGGTCAGGTTAGGCGTGAAAAATTGCTTTAGTTCATCCACTTGTTCTGTTCTCCGCGCCAAAGTGTATCGCATAGAAGTTACGGAAAGAGACGACAGGATTTGGAATCACTGGACAAGGCAACAAAATTCCAACCAAATTTGTGATGCAATCAGCAGTTTTACGTTTAACTGTAGGAAGAATAAGAAAAATAAAAGGAATAGAAGATCATTGGATGACACAACTTCGCCGTAATCAGGGAAGCGCCACAATCATGGGAGGAACAAAGTGTTATTATCATGCTGCAAGGAAAGAAAAGCAGTTCATATATAGCAATTGATTCTCAGCGGGCATTTGCAATCAGATATTGCGAATGCAGAAACTGCCGGCTTCGCATAAAATTTACAACACAAACATTTCGGTCTTGCTACAAATCGATTGGAAAGGTATTCAAGGGTCAAACACTTGTCAAAGCATGCCCAGTCAACAATATAAGACGGCATGATGAACATCAAACAAATGCAAGTGCAGAAATGACTACTATTTCTCTTCTTGAGCTAACATCAGTCGAAGCCTTTCCTCTGAAGGCTGATGACCACTGTGAGCCCACTCTTCTGACAGTAATGACTGCAGATCACTCCCATTTGCCAAGCTGTTGAATTCTACAGCTTTAGATGGCATAGTTGGATACCGCCGCTGGGAAAAGGTCATTAATCTCTTAACTGATTGCAAGTACTTCCGAGTTGTCTCATCATTCATAATGTGAGCAACACTGTTTGTGTAAATCTTTTCCCGAGCTGAACGTTCGTGGATGCCAACCATAGTTACACCAATTGGCCAAGGTGCATTACCAATTGCAAGCTTAATATAATGATCCATTGCAGCTAGGTAGTCCCGTCTCATACAGCACTCAACCACCAGTAGCAGTGCTTGACAAATATCGTCAGGAAGAACCTAAAGGAAGAAATTGGAAACAATAAAGTGAGTATGATTATTCTACCTCTACACTTTCATATGTGCATGTAAACTCATCATCAAGAACAAGGACAAAAAGAACACAAAAGAAATAGTTGAGGATCGAAAAGATTAAGAAAGAGACATCTCAGATGCAGAGTAGCATCAGCCTTGTCCAACAATCCAAGCCACCATCTCTCACTTCATTATCTCTCCCTTTTTTGACTTTGCTTTCAAAACCTGGATCTAAAAATGCTAACCACCTAAAAAATACATCTACACAATGAAATTGGACCTACACATTGCCAACCATAACTGTCTAGTCCAAGCATCCTTCTACAGATTTTATGTCAAAGGCATTTACTGAGAACTGCGGATTTAGAAGTTGTACCTGTTCATCAGGATTCTCATGTACCTTAGGACACCAGATTGCATTAGGCAAAAAGTCATGGTACAGCAACAATTTTACAGGCTTAGATATAGGTAAATCATAAAAGCATTTCTTGCTTCCAGCAGCAAGCTAAATTCCCATCACTAAGGAAGTCCACATTAAATTTAAACCTGTTGCTAAATCAAGCTATAAGCCCCCCTGGAAGCAACCTACAGAAATGGCATATTTTACTGCTTAGATAGAGTACCGAAAGTAGCTCAACAGAATTCATTAAACATGCCTACCCAGAAACTCATTAACACTTGTCTCACATAAAACATTTATACTCATATTGAATTAAATGCTTACAAAAGAAACAAAAACAAAAACAAATCTCACCTTCTTCCTGCAAAACTTGAACAACGGATTCAAGTACCTAGCACATTGCTTGAATGTAGCCACCATTTGCTTGCCTTTAGCCGTCCGCTTCTCAGCCACAGGCGTCTCATCCAACTCCTGATTCCATTCATTCAGCAATCTCTTGAAAAACACAAGAATCTTGTCCTCATCACACAAATCTTCAAATTTTTCCTTCATTCGCTTCAAATCCTTATCTGCATCAACCCCGCTGGACCCACCATCGGCACTGAGATCGCCCTCTCGATCCCCTCCCTCTCCATCCTCTCGCACTCCTTCCTCCCTGTCCTTCCTCTTTCTCTCGCTCAGAATCCCAGTTTTCTGCCGGTTCCTCAGCTCCACAATATCACGCAGGAAGTCATTGGTCTGCCCCTCCGTCATGTCGCTATCCACCTCAAAGAGTCCAGCTTTCAGGACATACTTCAGCCTGTCGAGGCGAGCATCGTCATCTTCTCCGAAAAGCGTGACCGGCAGTTTTAGGAACCGAAGGCGGCGGATGACTTCTTGTCTGGGGAGGACGAGGTTGTCGATATTTTGCTCGTCAGTTAGAGATTTGGAGGTGGTGGATGTGGAGGCGCTCGTGGTGGCCGTGACCGCGGAGGAGGCGGCAGAGGAGTTAGCCGCGGTTGTGGCGGTGGTTGCGGAGGTGGTGGATTGGCGCAGGGCTTTGGCCTCGAGTTCTCGCTTTTCTTCTTCGCGGAGCTTTTGGATTTCTTTCCGTTCGATTTCGGAGCGCTTGAAGACACGCCTGCCGCCGGTTTCTTGCGATAGGGATTGGCGTTTCTTGAGGAGTTCTTGTTTGAGCAGATCCATCTAGGGTTTTGTCTTCAATTTCCCCCTCTCGTTTCTGTGGATGGACGATGAAATGGAAATTATTATCCCGAAATCCTGGGTGAATGGGATTTATGGATCGATTATGATTTTGGGCCTTTTCATTTCGGGCCTCAATGCTGCATAGGTCCAGAATCATATTCACTTGCTGAAAATTTTGAGTTTGAGTTAAAAAAAATATAAAATTAAATAACACCTTCAATCTGAAGACGACTTTAGTATCATTACACTCTAACTTTCATGTCTCAATCATTACCAATCAAACCCAAAAACAAAACTGAATGACTTTGGCTGGTGAGGCAGAAGAAGACTCGCATTTTATTACCAATGAAATTCAAGTAAGCATTACAGCGGCAGAGCTTCGGATGCTTTAGATTTTGATCACACATGCCCTTGAACCGCTTACTCATCTGATTTTCCCAGACCTTTCGGACCCCACAAATATGGAATCGAAACGCCCCATCTCAGTATGAAATCAAACACACCGTCCTAGATCGAGCTCAACTCAGTGCAAAGAATGAGGCTACGAGAGGAAAAATAGACTTACCTTCCAATGGCACTCACTGCGCTGCACGGAAAATACAAACTCTAAAAAGCATGCGACTTGTCCACACTATATTAACCACATACAGATTTCTGCCTGGTCAACTAAAGCTTGTAATAAAACTGTGTCTGTCAACAATCGGTTTTTCAGTCTTATTACAAAAAATTTCTGCACAAGTGAATTAAGCAAAGAGGAGAAGTGGAATCTTTTGAATTTGACTCATTGGCTCTTCCTCAGACCGAATGTATCCTCAACACCATTTGTCACCCTCTTTCTTCGGTCGGCAATCATGTCTGAATATGCCTGTCAAAGCAAGGGAAAATTTTCAAGATATTCCACGCTTATTTCTGGCAGGCAAACACAGTTTTTGTACCTTTCGAAAGTGTAATCAAATGAGCTATAAGATGGGACAGATCCACAACTAATTGATTCAATGTTGAACAACATCACTCCATAATGGTTTTTTCCAATCAAGTCCATCAGCAAGCCATGCATGTTTGAGCCTTTAAAAGAACCTCCCCCTACATATCTCCATATGGGACATCAAAAAAGGAATCCAAATTCTATGCAACAACTAATTTTCATTCGCATGCTAAGCCTGATTCTGATATTATCAAATAATGGGCCAAAATTTTCACCAATTCAATCTTTTATAGATCTTTATTCTGCAATGTACATGTCAATGAATATGGTTATGCATTGAGTTGGAAACGTTGTTTTACCAATGTATTCTATTAGCATTGAATATACCCTATGCTCTTCAACTCCTAAGACACTAACAATAAAGTTTATAAAAGGTTTTGGGGATCGGAGTATTCTACTTTGGCTGCTGGAAAATCAAACCCTTCAAGAATAAACAGTCCTCTTCAGACCTTTCCAGAATTTAAAGTTCAACTACAGACCAGAGAAAATTCTTACCGCAACACAATGAAGATGGGAACAAAAAATCATTGGCAAAATTTCCACTTAACAACCAAAGTAATGAAGGGAAAATATTAACATTAAAAGTCTTTGGCCAGTGCATACCTTGGGATAAGAATAAAGAAATATATACCACCAGGTGCATATTAACAAGGTTACAATCACTGTGACTACAACTGAATGCAAAACTGTCCAGCTACAGGCAATGGCTGCTACTCCAGTCAGTGTTATTGTCCAAGGTTGACACCTAATTATAAAAAGGCTAGATGAATCAGCGACATACAAAGACAAACAGAGATGTTAAAGTGACATACATCGAAATAGAATAAACATGGGATAAAGCAATTTCAAATTCAGATAGTGATTGCTTTTGAAATAAGATGAAGCCATTTCCTTCATATTATGTCCCACCTGTTCCCAACAGATTTTTCAACGGCTGTAGCCCATGTTTGGCCACCTAGTTAAATTCACGAGACCATTTTAGAGCATGAGCCTATCATCTCAGATCCGATCATTAATGCCCGGAAAACTTAATCATGATTTGTTAAGATAACTCTAGTTCTGCAATTGAAAGGAAAGGAGGACATTGTAGAACTCAGTCTACAAAAGTATAATAAATATGCTTAAACGCCCGGCTCTTTCACAGATGTCAAAAATCAAAATGTCAAGTTTCTTACCACAGCCTTTTTTTTTTCTTTCTCTCGGAATCATGAAAAAAATGAGTCTAATACAGATTGATACTCAGTGGTATTTCCAAGGACAAAGACACAGCAAAAAAAGAAGAAAGGTTGATAACTCAATACAACTAGTCCAATCACCAAGATCTACTCGAGCAGACACTAATCAAACTAGAATCTTTTCATTGTAGACCCAAAAAAAAAAAAAAAGATTAGTTCAAATTTGATTCATACAAGGATTATTGAATTTCCAACAAGCCATATTCTAAGCCAGTATGTTATAAAGAATAGACAATTTCCCAACAACAAGAGAAAACGAAATGATAATGAAAAGCAACGAGTATACCATGATGGCTTGGTGTCCCAAACAGAGTCGTACTCCAGGGAGAGATAGTTGAGATAGCCATCCATATCTTCAACTACACCGTTTTCATCCAAGAACGGAGTCTCGTTCGGCTTACTTGAGTTCCCGCCTCCGAAAACCGCAGTTTTGCCTCTCGGCCTTGCGGGTTTCAGAGTGAAACAATTCCATGGAGTGGATTTAGAAAGATGGGTTCTTGAACTCGAACAAGAAGAATGACTGAATCTTATTACTGGACAAGAGAAATGGAGGTGAGGCAGAAAGAAAGATAGAGCTCCCATAGCCATAAGATGCCTCTCTATCTCTGCCTTTGTCAAGACTTGGTACAATTTTTCTCAGGCTTTCTCTGGTGAAAGCAGCCGGCAGCGTTTTGATGCTCCTGCTAGCTTAGAGCTTATAATCTAGGCAAACTATCTAAATAAATATAATTAATTAATTTTATAAAATATTTTATAATTATATCTAATTTATTTTTTTATTAAATTCACTTAGCATTTTAATTATATTAATTAAATTTAAGTTATATTAAATATTTTCTATTAATTGTAATTACATATTAATAACGAATGTATTTTTTTTCTTATAATTATATCATTAAATTTATAGATATAATATAAATTTTAATTTATATTAATAAATTGAATGAAGTAAAAGATAAATATATGTACTTATATAACATATTAATAATTATTTAATAAAAATATTTAATGTGAATTAAATTTAATTAATAAAAATAATATATTAAATTAATTTAAAAATAAATTAAGTTAAATATAATCACAAAAAATTTTGCAGGTAAAATTAGTGATTTTTGTCAATAAATTATGCTATGAAAATCGGAATGACACACAGACTTCTTACTTTTCTGTTATGCGCGGTCTCCTTAATCAGAGGGTTGTATTAGAGACGTGGCACCAAAAATAGATTTGATATTAAATACAAATTACTTTTTAATATATAATAATTAATTATTATGATATAATTGTATTTACATTCACATCCAGTTGTCGTTTTTTTTTTTCCTGAAAATTAGATGAGTCTCTTATTTATTATAAGAAAAGGTAATTATAATGATACAGGGACAGGGACTCCAACGTTGCACATGACTCCTTCAATCCTAAAAGCCTAAGGCTTTCACCTCAATAAATTGTCGATGGCGTCGTCTCTCTCCATTCCTTGTACTTCATCTTTTGGTCGTTGTCATCAAATAGCATTCATCCGTATTCGATTCTCTAATTGTAAGTAACAACAACAACAGCAACAATAATTGTTACGTTGCAGGTTTATGCAAGAGCAAGAAGCCGCATTGTTAAGTATGAATATCGACCAGTATCTGATAAATCAACTCAACAACAAATTTATGAACCAGCCAATCTCCATTGACAAATTAATTGAAGCAGATATAACGAAGTACAACCCCCGAATCCTCTTTCCAGGTTAGATGATCTACAAATTGGTTTCAATTCTATCACTTTTATTTATTTTTTATTTTATTTTATTATTATTCTCTTACTTTGTATTGTGTTTATTTGCGATATTTGTGTATGGGGGAGCTTCCTTAATTTTATCAAATCCAATATGTATAATTGTCTTTTATTAAAAGTTGATTTCGATTGTTTTAAACTGTGTCATGCTTTGTTAATCCTGCAGATGAAGCAGATCCAAGTGTAAAGGAGCATTATCTCCTTACGCCAAAGCACTTCTTGTATGGAATGCCCAGCCGCCCACTTCGCCGAGGGCACAAAGGCTTCTGGCAAGTTACTGGAACCCCGTCTGGTGAAATCTTCGGCAGCTTTGGTGTTGTGGGTAGCAAGCAAATGCTACGCTTCCATGAAGGGGAGATGGGGACTGGACGCAAAACGAACTGGTATATGATCGAGTATAGATTGCTGCAGCATCCTTGCACTGCTTCATGCAACCATAAGCGCCTCAGGGTAATTCATCCGCAGTTATTTTTCTTTTTTTAATTATCTCTTTTAAAAAATAATAAATTAAAAAAAGAAAATACTTAACAAATATATCAATTACCGACAAAAAATGGAATTCACCTGCCTATATCCTATTACGAGTATTATTGGAGTCAAACGAAGCTTCCTATGCAATCTAAAATCCAACACCACGTATTAATATAAATCCCTTTTTTTCTCTTCTTCTTCTTCTTCTTCTTTTTTTTTTTTTCCATTTTTGTTATATTATTTATTTTTCATAAAAATCCAAACTGAGGAGAAAAAAGGCCAACACTTTATATCAACAATAATTGGTCTAGCGTTTAGTCAGAGCTTTGCATATTATTAAATTCAGAGTAGAGTAGCCAAAGTTGAACCTTTCCACCCATTGCAACCAACACATGGAAATGACCATTTTCTATGAGCAGCTCAATTTCTGGCTCTAATAAATGAATTTCTTTTTATTTCTCTCAGCCGGACGAATGGGCACTTTGTAGAATCTACCAAGATACTGAACCGGCGAATTTGATACCAGACATGAAGAAAATGAATATTTAGATCAAGGCACTTCAGCGTTACAGAGCTACTAGTAACAAGTTCATGACAGTTGTGACAAAGGCAGTTTGTTAGTTTCGCATTTGTATATATCTTTCTTTTGATGAGCTTGGTTCATAGATAGAACTTATCAATTATTATTCAAGACTCGTTTGGTTGTAAAGAAAGTAAGCTTCTCCCTCTTCTAATATCAATGTTTTCTAAAGCGATTGCTATTGCTATTACTACTATATTCATAATCAGATAGTCAAGTTTGGCACAATACGAAAAAAGAAGAGGGGTCCGGTAGAGAATGCATGTAAGCGAAACAGACCAAATCGATACTTGGATCTACTTTCTCATGACAAACACTAAGCTATCCTGCTCAGTAAAAGAAACAGGAGATGTAAAGCTTTTCAGGGTGTCACGTTGATGGTGTCCAAATAGCAAGCTGCAACCTGCTATCTTGTTCATTCACAGTTTGTCCATAGAGAAGCAGAAGTGTGAATGGCTAAAGCACTAAGCAGAATTAAATGCATTGGGCCGCCTCACCCTTGAATAACAAGTTCCCTGAACAAGAGTCATGGAAAGGAACAAAAAAAAATGTAGAACTTACAACTCCCATTCACTGTATCTCTTTCAATTAAACCTCCAAAAACACTTCATAGACTATCTGTCACAACACTCAATAGGGAAAATTATAGACCTATGCATTCTTCCAGGCATACAATACGAGTGAGAAGCCAAGACCTTGTAATTGGTAATCCCTGAATCGCTTAGATTGAGACCAAGTCAATACAGAGGGATCAAAAACAGAATGGCTGGTCCATAACTTCTCCGCAGAAAGGCAAGTTTGAAACATGAAAACTGCGTTGCCCATGGCATTACCAAATAGCCAATTGTGGACATCCCAGAAAACTTCAACTGGGAGACCATCCACCAATATGGTGTGATTGCCTCTGAACTTCCACTTCAGTCTCTTGATCTGCATTACCGTCTTACTGTCAATGCGGATCACAAGGCACGGATCATTGAGCTCAACGGTATCACATTCAATTGTAACATCATGCATCTGCCCTTTATCGCAAAATTGGGTCTTTGCGCCAAAAAACTTTTTCCCAAATATATGTTCTCTCTTTGCAACAAAAACAGCATTTCTATGCAGCGAAACATTGTCAATTTTCCTGTGTGCTTCCTTCTGCATATTCCCAAGGAGCAAAATCATTACTTGATTGAATGCAATTGCTAAAAAGAATCCTTCCAAAGGTTCTGGCCCAGAACCAAATTTAGCAACGGACAGGTCCCAATGTATGTCAATTTTATCGCAATCTGCCTCCAAATTCTTGCATCCTTTTCTTTTAGAGAACAACCATGGTTTCACATCAACTTTACAAAGACACTGGTTGGCTGAATCATCAATAGTGACACCAAAGCTCTGACCCGTGAGACTCTTAGTCCAAGTCACCGTAACTAAGAAAGAACGATCATGTAATTTACATTGATAGACACAAGTGACCAAGTTTTGAGCAGCAGCTTTTGTGGTACCTGAAGACGAGGAGTCAGCAACCTGAACTCCACTTTCACCAAAACAAGAAGGGAAGTCCCTCATTTCACAAGAAAAAGCACCGTTCTTTCTGATTCTCTCTGGCTATATCAATAATCTGGATCTCCTTTAGTACTTCAGCACTCAATGGAAGTTAAACTCAAGAACCCATCTTCCAAATACACCAAAGCCAGCTCCTTGATGGTTTAACTCGATCTGGGTGTACGTTAATTTCTGTGCAGCTTGGTTAATATGATCGAAGGAATTGCGAAAATAATAATTAATAAAACGGTAAAGAGACGATTGGAAATGGTAGGGAAGGAAAGGAGAGCTTTTTGGGGGTCACATGCAAGAGACCGCGAAGAAGAGAAAGAACAAGGAAAAGGCAGCTGGACGATTGCTAGACAAAAACAGAAGTGGAGGAGGAAAAATACAAAACCAAAAAGGGGACTGGCTATTATGCTTCTTCATCGTTTCAGAAAAAGGGAAACCAAAAAGGAGAGGGCACGCCCGTCTCGGTGTCTTTTCTCCTCTCTCTCTCTCTCTCTCTCTCTCTCTCTCTCTCTCACACACACACACACACACACACAAAATATTTATAATAATAATAATTATTTAAATATATATATGTGTGTGTGTAAAATAAAATTTTTATTAAAAATTACTTTTCGTAATTTTGTATTGTCCGTAATTGAAAGAATTATAAATGGGGCGTCTGTCCACTTTAACAGACGTAAAGAATGCATTGGAATTGAATAAATCAATGGGACGAAAAAAGCATTGATTAATTCTCTCATAGCACGACTTGAATAAATCAAAGTTTTTTTTTTTTCCCCTTAAAACTCCAATCTTTTTCATAATTTTCTCTCTCCCGCGCCCTCACCCCCCAAAGTGGGGTTATGTTTGTTAGTTGCGTCTTGTCTTTTTTTTTTTCTTTTTTTTTTTTGGTCAAGTAAGAGAAAATGCAACTACGGCAAAAGAAATTAACTTTTTTAGAGGGACTTATATTCCGCACTTACCATATAGGTGAGATAATAAACTGCACCTCTAATTTTTAAATATAATAAAGCGCATCCTATTACTTGATTTTAATAACAAATAAAAAATTTAAAATAATTGTAAAAATATTATTATAAATGTCATAGAAGGACTAAAATACTTTTTAATATATATAATGAAAATATAAAAGTTATAGAGATTAAAAAAAAAAAAGGTGTTGGAAGATATATACATATTTTTTTGAAAAAAGAAAAAACGATGAATTCAATAGAATTGGGAGGCTATCAATAAATGATAGACAATCTATTGCAAATGCGATCAATTCAATTAACACGCACAGATATATATTGAATTATATAAATTATACCTTAACAATTTTATTAATGAATAATGGCATTTACAGCCCCCAGGTGCATGGGCATGTATTGTTTTATTTATTTATTTATTTGAATTTCTAGCGAAATAATTGATATATTGGCTTTCTTTCTGCTATGTTGTTTTTCTAACTTCGACTTAAAATTGTTGCAATTTTTTTTTTTTAAAAAGAGAGATATATTATATACGTATCACGTGAAATTAGAGGCGAGAAATACGATGGGATCTGCAAAGATAATCAAACCTACTGGATGTGTAAGAGTGAAAAATACTGTGCGAAGGAATATAACCGTACATTAAGGAATCACGTGAAATCAGGCATGCCTGTTTCTCTGTGGGCATGCCCCGTGATTGGACGGATAGGGACTAGCCTAGGTCCACTTTGGAGATGACTCGGGCTCCTTCCAGAAGAGACTGGTATATATATTTTTCAGCAATTTTTATCATCAATTAAATTTTATTTTTTTTATTTCTTAAAAAATTTATTTATTTTAATGTACACACTACTCAATTCTCCCGTATTTTGTAAGAAGAGGGATAATTTTGAATTAATAATATATTAATAATAATTTTTTTAAAAAAAATAATAATTTCATAATAAGTGATGATATCTGTTCTGTTACGATATTTTTAACTTGAGGTAATGCATGTTATTTTTTCGGACGATTCAGGTTTGGATAGGAGAATTCACCACCACGTGTCTATGGTTTGACATTGTGAACCAACCGTGCTCGTAATTGATTCGATTTGAGTTCAATTGGATTCGTGTTCTGCGTTCAAAGTTATTAAAGTCACACAAGCTGTGATTAAGCCCCCCCCCCCCACAACTGGCTTCAATTTGAGGCTTGCTTCAAAGTAGAGTGGGATTTCCCATATCTTTCTTAAAGTAGATTTCAGGAAATGACAGTAGAAATATGATTCTTAAATCAAAAGAACGCAGCATTAAAGCATTAAATTCTCGAATCATGATCAATTATCAAAATGGAATTAGTGGCGAACACAAAGAATCAAGACAAGGGGCCCATAGAACTTTGAAATGAAATCAGGCATGCTGCTAGAAATGACTGCGTCCCGACTGGCTAGAAACGAGAGTGAAGAAAACCCTTTTCATTTGACATCATCATCGCCAGCGCAATTGCGTGGACCCGACAAAAAGGGCCGCCCCCTGATGTTAACTATCTGAGCCTGGCCCTACACTGTTGCTACCTTATCGGTTAGATAGAGGAACAGTTGAAATTGTAGATTAGAAAGAAAGGTCTTGTTGACACCTATACAAGACTTCTGTTACATCTACATGCAATGTATAATTAAAAACCAATTAAATTTGATCTATAAATTTTGTGTGTAGAAAGGTGATGACAGATGTATCTAACCATACCCGATTATTTCTAACACATTGAATCAAATTCACACGCATGTGGTGAAACCAGCCACATTTAAGCACATACCTTCTCTCTTTCCTCCATTTGCCATTATGACCCTAAATAGAGCTCGACTGTATTTTTCTTCATAATAGCCATACGTAGAATCCCTGCGATACGTGCATAGAAACAAGTTAATACAAATTTGGGCTGCTGCTCCTTGAAGATGCAGCCCAGTTAGCATCAGTGCCTCGCTCGGAGAGAAAGAGGGCCCTAAAAGCCTAAAAATCTAGATGACCATTAGACTCTGAAGAACATCAGGGCAACCCTGACCAGACCCATAAACATAAGAAATCCATTTCTCCCGACATTACAGCATGCTCCAGAATTGCCGTCCCCAGCCTCCATGCAACCTCAATATTGCTCAATAATGATGTCTAAAAACAAATACGCTGTCCTCAGAAATGTTAATAGGCAATCATTCCAGATAGAGATATTCAGAAGCACAGCTGCTACAGTTCATTTGAAAGTTAATTTCTGCTTCGCCTAACGTATTTAAGTCGACTCATCAGTTGGAAAAACTATATCGAAAGCAAGAACTTCTCTGTTGCTAGTCCCGGGCTCTGCCCGACGAAGTATTATGAGCCTAAAGCACAAACAAATTGAATTAACCCAAAAATATAACTATTAAGACAGAACATAATAGCATTTCAAATTTTCATCGCTTATTAGCATGAACACAACCATAATTCTTTACCTAAACAATGTGATCAAATTAAAAGACATGTTCCTTGGAGACAAAAACATAGGTGGAATTACAACACACCACCCACTGAGAAGTACGTAAAATATATTTAAAACAGATCCAAACACTTCATAGATTGTTGTACAAATCATTCTCCGGCCACTCCCTATGACTCTGTCCCACCAAGAACACCTTCTTCATTGACATTCAATATGCTTGCAAATGGAAACTGGAAAATGAAAAAACTGTAACTGTTTCACAAATTCGGTAGAACAAATCATACTCAATAAATTGCACCATGAAGGACTAAACACAAAAAAATAAAGGAATAAAAGAATAACCCAGCGTTCTCTTGGGCCTGAATTAAGAGGTCGGGCCAACAAAATGTTCACTGCTATGTTACTTCTCTTTTTGTATTTATATTATAAGACCAAGTATATAAAAAGATAACATAGAATAACACCAACACAAATAATCCAATAACAATAATGATGATGATACAAATAAACATAAAACAATCCCCACATAATCTATCTGCATCCTATAAGGAAGAAGGAAGCAGCTTTATAGTGGGTTCCACCAGATTCTCCATAAAAAAATTTAAGCTTCAAGCTTCTCAGTTCCCCACTCCCTGTTACAGCTATATCAATTGAAATACTGAAATAACCTAACACAACTGCAGGGGAGGGTAGTGATTTAAGCACAAATTCCAACTATGTTTCAATTATTTAATCTTAAGCTCTTGTTATGGGGTATATCCATGCACTGCCTTCAACAGATGCATAAAGCTCATATTAAGCATCTATATTCAGGTTTCCCGCCTAAAAAAGTTACATAAAACTTCATTGGATCATATTCAGGCTAAATCTACACCAAACTATTCATCAAGGACTGCTTTATATACTTACACAGAGTTCAGAAAGAAACAACTTTTACATTGCACAATCTCAGATTCCAAGTTCACATAAGCGCTCCACAAAAACAGACGCTGATTTTTTCCAAGCTAAGTCAGTGGCCTATGTTTTTTTATTCATGAACATCAATTAAGAAAAACTCCTCATTCGTCATTGGTAACAAAGGAAGTAATCTTTGATTGTAATTGACGACAAAAATAAGCCTCGTGTTTGTTGAACAAAAACTTCAAAACAATTATCCTCATTATCAATTAATTTTCACCTTTTAATTGAATTTCCAGATTAAAGTTTTTAAAAAATCATTTGTATCCTCATGATGTGTGTATTGTATTCCTTAGCAAATAGCACCATCAAAGTCCACTAGGATTTTAAAGCAACCATATATAATGCATCCAAACTTCCAAATCAACAATGAGATGGCTCACGCACAGGACACATGGGTAACCTCTCACAATCAACTTAGCACGGAAACATGCAAAGCAAGAGGGATTTGCAACTGTTAAAGGGTTTTCTAATTATATTTAGCAGACATTTGGTTCCCCAATCCAAAAGACAGCAAACAAACCCAGAAACCACAAAACAAAGTTGATGTACAGATAGCCATTCACATACCTCACCATCAAGCATCAGCATCATCTAATCCTTTTGTGGCAAAAGGATCATGTGTAGGCCCAACATCCTGCCCAATATGGCGCTGCACCAACCGCTGCAAATCAGCCATAACCTTGTGCTCACGTTTTGACCTCTCTTCGTAATTAAAGGCTGCCAGGGCACGCTTGTCTTCAGCACTGTAGACCTGATTTTCTTTCCTAATACGAATGGCATTCATTCTCTGATGTCTACTCCCACTCATCACATACCCAAGACTCTCAAACTTCTGAATCTCCTCAGCAGAAAGACCCACTTCACCTCTGCGTGGGATACGCTTTCCTTGCTGCACATACTGTGCAATGGCATCTCCTTCACCAGGCCTCAGTGCCCCACCATAGCTAATATGCCCCTCGGCCCTGGGCAATGGCAACGGGCCAACCACAGGTTCATTATCCAAAGCAGGCTTCTTCTGTGCCTCAATCAGTTCTTTAAATTTCAGTGCCTCGGTGTCAATTTCAGCCTTCCTAGCCTCGTCTTCCATTGGTTGTGAGCCTGAACTCTCATCTGAACATGCACCGTCATCCTCCGATTCATAGGACCTTCTGTTTTTCTTCCTGTGCTTGGAACCCGAAAGTGTCTTAGACTTGACACCATCTGATTCATCAGAATCACTAGATCCACTCTTCCTTCTCTTTCTTCTTCTTTTTCTGCTGCTTTTCTTGCTACTCTTAGCTCCTTTGCCACTGCTTCTGTTTTTTCGGGACTTCTTCCTATGTTTCCGATCCTCCTCTTCAGAATATAATTCAGTCTCGCTCTTATCTTCATCGGATTTTGTATCAGTTTCCACGGATGATCTCCTACTCTTTCTGCGCTTATAACTTGAACTGCTCCGCTTTTTCTTCAATCTTGAAGAATCGTCCGATTTAGGTTCGGACTCATACTCAGACTCGGACGCAGACTCGTTCTCAGACTCAATACTGGCAGATTTTCCAGAATCGGACTCCCATCTACCCTTTCCGCCATTAATTTTCTCCTTATCGCTGGAATCGCTCTTCGCTTCGTCCTCCCAGTAGTTCTCTGAAATTTCGTCGGCTCTCTCTTCCAAATCGTCCACGTTCCCATTCCTTGGCGGACTCGGAGTAACATTCCAGATACAATGCCTGAGAGACTTCCTCATCTTCTGCCTCTTCAGCCTCCTCTGCTCCTCATAACTCAACCCTTTCAGTTCCTCGTCGGTTTCTGAATCCGACGTCCTTTCATTCCGATAGCCAGCGCGGCCGCCTTTCCCGAACTTCCTCGGCAGAGAATCTACGTTTCGTCTGAACCTCGGGCTTGGGCTCCTCCTCCTCCTAGGGCTACGGTATTCAGGCGACCTTTCATGATGGCGGTCGCCGTATCTGTGGTAGGAGGGGCTACCGCGGTCACGGTGGAGGCGATAATCGGGGGAGCCGTCGGATTCAGGAGTGTCACGGCCGTTTTGACGGTCTCGGAGGTACCCCCTATCGGGAATCACGACGGCGGATGATGGCCTGCCCATTATCGGGTGTAAGACGTAATACGATCGTATGATATTTGATACGGTTCGTTTTATTTGCTATTTATTTATCTATCCCCGTGGAATGGTCATCGCCGACTCGATAATTGGGGATTGGGATTTGGTGTTGTCAGATTAACGACACCGTTTGGACTTACACTTAACTCCTCTAATGCTGTGTAATTTTTTGTTTGAATGGAATAAAAATTTTAAAAAATAAAATTTATAAAACGATACTTATATTATATTCATGTGCAAAATTATTTATTTTTTTATTTTTAATGTTTTTTTTGGCCCAAAAGTAACACTCTGTGGAATACATATTATTTTCTCAGCGGGCTCTGCCCACAGTGTATCAGCCTCATTTCTCAGTTCCCCAGAGGATGTGCTTCAAGTTCCCCAGAAGATACAAAAACGATGAAAGGGAACAACCTACCATCTAAAAAGCCAACCAAAAAAACAAAAACAAAAAAACAGAGAGAATCTAAGCCCATTTTTGAAGGCTTATTTATCTCAATGATGGAATCTCATTTCAACAATTGACAGTAATGAATAAAGAATTCAAGTGTTTTTTTTTTTTTTTCATTTTATGTAATGAACAGAAACTAATGCCTTCTTCTTTTTAATCACAAATCCCGTTATTTCTGAGGCACGTTTGATGGTCAGTTTCCCTTTGGAAGACAGGATACTCCCAGTTTCTTCCCTCTTTCGAATTTGCTTCTTGGTGATCCAAGGGCTTCACAGGTGACATACGTAGATCAGGCTTTGTTTAATGCAGGCTTCTTGAACTTTATTTCCGAACGATTGTAATAGGCCCATGTCTTGAATTTATTATTATTTTTTTTTTTTTAACCAACGGGGGTAGGCTTCAAGCTGAAGTTCCTTCAGCCTATTTAACTTGTAGGACTATTCTCCCCACCCAAAAAGGTTGAAATAAGCGAAATTAACAAAACTTGTAGCTAATTGATTGATTCTCGGGAAAAACTGCACGGTAGATCACTTGACAGACAAGCTGGGACAGACAGGGCAAAGAAGAAATCCCACAAACTATTGGTGGAGACGGGGTGATTGGAAATGGATCTTTTGGCTTGAGAAACAAGTTATAAAAACGAGGGACCAGGATAATTAAATGTGAAAACATGACCAAGATGAAGATTTTTACGCAAATTTTGTTTCACCTTTGGGTTTAACTCCCTCAACAAGTGTTAGCAAAGTGATTGCTGACATGGAGAGGATAATTAAATGTGAAAACATGACCCAGAAGAAGATTTCTACGAAAATTTTGTTTCACCTTTGGGTTTAACTCCCTCAACAAGTGTTAGCAAAGTGAGTGTTGACATGGACAGGATACCAAGAGGGCAAATGTTCTTACACGATTGTCCTGAAAGGAAATGGATATGAACGCAGAGAAACAGTACTGCCCAAGTGACTTTCGCAGAAGCAAACATACAATCTTAAACCCCGTCCCTTGTTTCCTCCCAAACTTCTACCAACCCACTTGTTCTGAATGAGTTGGCTTCGTTCTCTCGTCTCTCCGTTGAAGAAGATTTGGAGTCGTCTGCACACTGACCGCAGAAAGCGTAATTTCCGACCATCTTTTTTGTCTGTGTACTCTCACATTATACTACCAATCCTCTATCTTGCCTTCTTTTGTGTTAATCATGTTTGTTTTTTTTTCCTTTTTTTTCACCGTTTTCTTAGTTTGGTTCTTTTGGTGAAATCCCACTTTAGCTCTTTATTAACTAATGGATGCAACTTACACCCTCGAAGTTCAATACGAAACGTATTGTTAACAGGACACTTAGTTCGACTTTTATAATTTGCAGGCAGAGGGATGTGCATTCTCTATAAGGATGTAAAATCGTGCCCGTGTGAAGACGTGCAAGTCCTCTGGTCAATGTTAGTTGAGTCGCATCCGCCTTCTTTGCCATCAAATTGATGAGGCCATGCTCGTCTGAATGTTCATCACTTCCTTTGTTCAATGATCAGTATCTTGTACAGTCCATGTATGTCAGTTTATCCAGATGGATGTGGGAACAAGAATGTGAAGGATGCGAAGATTTGAGTCAGCTGCCATATGATGATGGGACTCGGGTGAAAGCAGTGCGGCCGGTGAATGCTTGTTAATAGAGTTAATTACGGTTGACTAGCTGTTCAAAAAAGCATGTAACTATATCATCAAATCTAGGACGACGATGAGATGATTACATGGTTTGTGTGTACACAAACATATTCGCTGCATTTTATGCATACCTAAACATGTTTCGGTCTTTTGTACAAATCAATGCTCATTACTCTATTGTCTACAGGGACTATATAGATTAACGCTTCATTTTGCGACTGTCATTTACATTTCGGGTTTTCTTGGCTAGATTCTATGGGATGTAGGATAGTGTCTTTAATGAAATTATAATTTATTTTTTTTTTCTTTATGGGATTCTAGCCTTATTAGTTATTTGGGCAATCCGGATTGAAAATGTTGGCAAAATTGGGTCGACGGTTTGTGTATTTTTCATGAAGAAATTCACCAGAATTGGTTATCCCCACTTTGAGGTGGGGACAAATCAACGCTGCAGTGGACGTAATTGCAAGGACTATTTTATAGGATTGAACCAAATGCACGTAATTGCACATTCATTACGCCTAAAATTAAGTTTAGGACAGGCGATTCTTTCTTGGTCATAAATACATCTTTTTTGAAATAAAAAGCATACATAAAAGACAATATCAAGCAGACAATCAAAGAACAACTTTTTAATTACCCAGCCCCCCCCCCAAAACAAAAACAACTTTCTACTTATTAATAAGACATCTAATAAAGAAGAATCAAATAATAATATAATTTTAATACCAATTTGTAGGATTTACCAATAAAATTACTTGAAAAAATCCCTTAAATTAAAGATCAAACTCCAAAACGTACGAAAAAAAAAAAGAAGGAGAAAGAATTGAGCTCCAAATATCTCAACATCTCTTTATTTTTTAATTTTTATTGTTATATATAGGCATAGACGTAGAGTAGATGAAATAATAATAATAATAATAAATTAGGAGGATAGATTGGGTGGTATGGTACTAAAATATGAAATTACGAAAAGAGACCGGGGCTATAAATGAAATTATGAATTTTCCCAAAGGTGTATATATATATATATATATATACACAAGTGTACCTTAGCGCCCTTTACTTAGGGTTTTGGTGCTTTTCTATCACTTGGTTGGCTCTGCTCGCTTCAAGTCAGGCGCCGCATAGCGAAACAGCTCCTCTGCAGCGCAAGCCCTAGCCATGGTGAGTAACGAAACTCTTCGCTCTCTCATCTGTTCTCTGTTTCTCTCAAAACGTCGTGTTAGGTTTTACAAGCGATGGAGTAATTGATTGGTGTGTATTGATGATTGAATCGTACAGTCGCTGGTAGCAAATGAAGATTTTCAACACATTCTTCGTGTGCTGAACACGAACGTTGATGGAAAGCAGAAGATAATGTTTGCCCTCACATCCATCAAAGGTATCGGTCGCCGTTTTGCCAATATCGTCTGCAAGAAGGCCGATGTTGACATGAACAAGAGGTCATTTTTTGCTCTACTTTTTATCTTTCGTATTTGGCTTTTCGATCTTTCTTTCACTACTTTGTAATAGTAATCGCAGATTTATTGTTATGTTCTATCTCATTCTGCTGGGTTTTTGTTTCCCTCTCTTGGTTTGGTTATTGTTAATCGTATGTGGTAGTCTGGGTGGAGATTGAGGAATTTGACTTTTATTATATTTGTATGTTTAGTTTGGGTTTTAAAGGGTTATTGGTTTTGGCGTAAAAGAGCATAACATAAGAATTTTGAACTCGATGAAATAAAGTCAATGCTAAGTACTGAGTATAAATGAATTCTAGGTGGAGATAGATGGATTTGATTTTTTAGAGTTGGCTTATGTATATGTGATATGGCTTTTGGATCAACAGGACATAAATACTAAGTTTGAATCTTGATACGCAATTATCGTTCAAGGAAAAAAAAACAGAGCTTGATCTCCAATCTATAGAAATTTCCTTCTGTTATGAATAAATTATGGTGAATGTTTGTGATTTGTAGTAAGAAGTAGTATTTGGTTCTGTATAGGATCTTTTGAGGATGTTCGAAGTATTGAAGAAAGTAGTGTGATAATTGGAAATGCTTGATTCTGTTACCCTGTTGCGAGCACATTTTCTTCTTCTTTTGTGTTTTTTAAGTAGTATGGGTTACAGTTCCACGCTATCTGATTGTCATTATGGTTCTTTGTGTGCACTTTTCTCATTAAATTTCCCAGTTTCAACTAAAGCTCATTGAATGGAAGATTTTTTTAAAAAAAAATTATTGAACATGTTTTCACTTTGGAATCTATCTTTTAGAGCTGGTGAGCTATCAGCTGAAGAGCTAGACAAGCTGATGGTGATTGTTGCTAATCCTCGCCAATTCAAGATTCCCGACTGGTTCCTCAACAGGCAGAAGGATTATAAAGATGGGAAATACTCTCAGGTTGTCTCCAATGCATTGGATATGAAGCTGAGGGATGACCTTGAGCGCTTGAAGAAGATCAGGTTTTCTTCTACAGCAATTCTACACGACCCCTTTGTTCTTGGAAAGTTTTTTTTTTCTTCTTTTAAACAAGAAAATATATGGTTGATCTTTTCATATTTTTGTGTTGCAGAAACCACCGTGGTCTTCGTCATTACTGGGGTCTTCGGGTTCGTGGGCAGCACACCAAGACTACTGGTCGCAGGGGAAAGACTGTTGGTGTGTCTAAGAAGCGATAATCTGTCTCCTCCCAACTTTTGTGCCTCTTCTTGGATCAGTTGGTTATCCTCATTTTCTCTGTCAAACTAATTCTAATGAGTGCGGTTAAGTTTCTGGGGTTTAGATTTTTACTTGCCTTTATTAAGTTGTGGTATCTTTTAAAGGTGTAATTTTTAATTTTGTTGCAGACTTTATTCAAAACCGTATTTTAAGAAGTTGTCTATTGGGTAATTACTATTTTTTGAAATTAGTATCTTAATTACTATTGGGTAATTAAGAACAGACCAACGCTGCTGTCAAATACGCTCTTCTTTATGGGTACAAAATCCTTCTCATTCCGACCATTCAGGCCTCTCATAAGTTTCAGCAAATGCCATCTCACTTCTCCCTTTCTGTATTCTCTTAAAATGAAAAAGTCGAAAGCAATTAGAAGAAGAGGACGCTGCATTTGAGAGAGTTGAGTACCTCATTAATATATTTGGGTCATCACCTACATTTCTAACTAATGGGTTTCCTTAAAAAGGAATAAATCAATGCACCAGATTTATTGGGCTTGTCTGACCTTTAATCTTTAAAGGCCCATTTGGTGGGAATTGCGACTTGAGCCTGTGGAACCCCCTTCCGAAGAAAGCGTACAATATGCATGGATCATCGCTTAAAGATGACCCATTGTCTTCATCTTGCAACGAAGATATATGAACCCAAAGAAAAGGATAATAAATCTTCTGATGTACCCAAAAAAACAAACCAAAAAAAAAAATTAGTACAAAAAAATTAGTAATACTACCGGTTATAATTCATTCTAAGGTGTTTCCCTATGCCTCTTCTTTAATGTCAAATTATTTCTTTTCATCTGATATACAATATAGAATAGATAATTTCTTTATCTTAATTATAAATATATTGTTATTTTTCTGTTATGAAAATGGATTAAAAATACCCTTTTAACACTTTAATGCAGACACTGAGGTGTCTATTAGGTCTGATGGCCGGCGCCGCCGTTATTGAGTTTCGCCCAGGCCTGTGGGGTACCCGACTGTAATCAAAGTTGGGCTTTGGCAAGTAAACGCTGCCAGCGGTTTTCTTTTTCCCCCCCTATTTCCGTCTTCCCTTCCTGTATTCCCTCTCAGGTTCATCTTAAATGCCTTTATGGGAACCCAAATTAAACTTAATTTTTTAATGGGTAAGACCGCAAAAATTGCAAAAAATTTAAGACGAGCAGGTGCGGAGCAAAGTGGCACATTGAGACATCCCACATGTGCGGTTGATACTCATGCGTACGCTAACTGCTACAAGCACTGTTACCAGTTTTATGACCCATAATTAAACAGATCATCGCAAGTTGAACTGTTATTAATCATTTTTGTACTAAAACAAGACACGGCCAGAGGCACAAGTTGTTCTTAATCAAGAAGATGAACGTGAATTCAATTAAAAAAAGGACAAAATCGAGATTCCCACAGTCGTGTCTATTTTTAAACAACAATTTGATATTGGTCGTATTTTTTTAACACCACTTGTTAATCTGTAAAGATAAAAGCCGTCGTTCTTTCCTTGTTAATTTATTGCGTAAATTTGGCCTTATGCCTAATCTTCGTGCAACAAACAATGGCTTTCCTCCCAAGATTATCAAATATTTGTCCCATTTTAGCTGCCATTTTTTTCTATGATCAATTTCTAGCTACTAATGGTGCAGTGACTTCATTAAGATTAACTCTGATTCCAGGACGAGTTTCTTACATAATAATGAACAGAAATTAGCATGCATCGAGATGGAAAAACAGCAAGGTCTCAAGCTTTAGCTTTAACCGCTTACAAAATTAAATATATATATATATATATATATATATCCTTAGTACTTGTTTAGGTTTATATCGATTAGGGATGAAAGTCATGAAATCAAAATAGTCAGTTAGAAAAAGATAGGCATAAAATTGGATTTACTTTTCTCTAAGGGACAGAAAGCCAGAAAATAATATGTAAAGCACAAGAAATGTAGATTAATAGAGAAAAAAGAAATAAAAAAAAGATGGGTCCATTTACTCTAATTCTCGACACATATATTTGTCTAATCAGCTCCCTGTCTTTCTAACATTTTTCTTAGATTTAATGTAACAAGATTGGATAGATATACGATCCGATTCCGACTGACCATCTTACACGTTACATGTTACGCTGCGAAAACTCACGACCACTTTCCCGGTGGCCGTTATTCTCCGGCTTCGATGATAAGAGACTGACGAGAAGATCAGCAAAGGCTGTAACAATGAACTTGTGGTTGCTCTTGGGATTGAGTTCAAGATAACACAACAGAAGCTCGTGCAAGTAGTCCCAATTGGCCTTGACGTCTAGCAAGTCGCGTGCCTCAACCATCTCGTGCATGGATCGCTTGAAGTCCTGGTAGGGGTCCGGCGAGTAAGTGGGGACCGCTATAGTTCTACTGTTCTTAGCCGTCTGATCAGAGTTCTGAGATTTAGGGGATTGAGATTCACAGCTATCGACTAATAAAAACTTGTTCATCGTAGTGCTGGCAACAGCACTGTCGTTCATGCTCAACCCCAGCGCGTCGGATGATTTTGAGGACGTGGCGGCCCAGCTGGGCGTGGATTCAATGATGGAGTTGGAGCGACCTGGGGAGGAGAAGAAAAGGCGGTGGGAGGCGTAGGCGGTGGTGAAGTCAGGCTCTCCGCCGTCGTCCGACGAGGTGGTGGAGTAGGACGAGGAGGCAGACATGGAAGAGGAAGAACGAGCCACGTGACAGTTGTAGTCATAAAGAGAGTTGTAGTTTTTGATGACAAACCGTTTGTTGTGATCATCTGGGGATATTTGTGTGGAAATTGATGATCCGGGCTCTTCCGGACATTTGATCTTTGTAAAACAAAGGTGAAGGCTTTTTCCTATTGCGGTTGCCTTCGGCATAATTTTCTTTCCCTTTTCTTATTCTGCACAATTTCAGAGAGAGAGAGAGAGAGAGAGAGAGAGAGAGAGAGAGGGGCAGAAAAAAAGAGAGAAAGAAATGAAACAACTTGGAGGGTGATTGCGGGATGCCAGTATTTATTTGTGCACACAGAGAGAGAGAGAGAGAGAGAGAGAGAGAGAGAGAGAGAGAGAGAGAGAGAGAGAGAGAGAGAGAGAGAGAGGGAGATGGTCCAAAAACTGTTGATAGTGTGGTAAACCAGTGTTTTGTACTTTGGTTCAACGGCGACTAGACAAGCCGTAAAATACTCTCTGCAACAGTGGTCCATCTAATTTTATAAATTGTTGTCAGAAGTCTCATTTTATTAGTCTCCTCTTTCTCTTTGGAGATTGTTCATCACACTTTTTGATCCAATGGTTCTGTATGCAGTTGACGAATGATCAAGCATTGCGGATTTCCACGCCCTATGTGGGCGCGTTGGACTTAGATCAGAAATTTCTTGGAGAGATACGATCCTGCAAATTTATGTTTTGCTTTGTAAGAAAACTGCACATGCAAACTGATGGGAATGGGAAAGTATCCACAGAGACGAAAGCCTTTCTTTCTCTGTTTTTTTTTTTTCTTCTTTTTCTTTTTCTTTTTTTCTTTTTACGTTAAAAAGTTGTGTGACTGGAAACAATGTTTTTTTTTTTAATTATTTTTGTCAACACGCTGTAAAATAATCATAGTATTTTATAATAGTACAGTTTATTTTCTATTTTCTTGCACTTAATTTAAGTAACGCAGATTGGAGTGACCTGTGAACAAGTGGTCACATCGGATGGTATATGTTCATCATTATTATTATTTTACCATTTATCACTTGGCAAGTTCTGCAAGTAGGGCTTGTCCTGCAGACACACTGTACTGTACCGCGAAACTTTATTAATTGTCCTTCTCCCACCTCTCTTAAATGTAGCAAATTGACATTAACTGAGCATCGAAACATCGAATGGTTGGGAAACACACAGCTCATCAATTAAGCCAACATTTAAGATCCACACCTAGCGAGTTGGGAACACTAATTTCCACTCACATGGATATGGCCTCCATCTACATTTGAAGACTATATACACTACACTTCTTTTTTTTTTTTTTTTTTCTTCTAAGAGATGCACTTGAATTAATAGTTTTTTTATTTTTCGAAAAATTTTTAAATTCCACAACGGGCAACCATTATTGAAGAGACTGTTTATTACCCCTAAACCTACAATGTGCACATTCATTCAATTGTATTCATGAAATTTGATGGCCACATAAATTATAAAATATTTTATATTATAATCAAATGATTTTAATGTCTCCATTATTTTATCTCTGCCCTATCCGTTTCCTTATATGTCCCGGCCAGGAAGGCAGCAACCATATTAGTTGCAGGGCTCTAGCTAAGTGGCTTCTAGGGCTCAATTCTCAAAAATTGGCTAAATATATGCTTGATGATCTGACCTTGTACTCCAAAATCATTGATTAACCTCCTTTATGCCCAAAGCATGTGGCAAGCAAAGGACACGTATCATGGATAACCAGTTGTAAGGGATGCCTGAGGGGAGGGGAGGGGAGGGAAGGCTTCTGCACAGTTTACATGCATTTCAGTTCTAACTCGTTACAACTTGCTCTTGCTTTTGTTTTTTGGTTTTTGGTTGGGTTGTACAAAGTAATTGGCTTTCTCGATTTCATTCAACTCAAAAATGCTGATGAAAAGTGCAAAAACTTTGGAAATGGGAATGGAAAATTGTGAAGTGAAATTGTGGGCAGTACAAGGCATTGCATATGCTCATGAATAAACATATTGGAAGTTCTACAGCTCTTCTGGTGACACGTTCCGGTGAAACGTCGAGGAGAATTCACCCCCAAACATACTTGCAGCTTCAGTTTCATAATTATTTTTTTGGGTTTTTATTTTTACGCAGTACGTTTGGATTCTCAGTGTTTTAATTTTTAAAGGGCAATGGTCCGGTAGGCTACAGCGATGTTCCAACCAACCTTGAAACGGCGATGACAGAGCACGTGGTGGGGGGAGGGCGGAAAACGGGCAACCCTTTCAACTAACACAATTTGCTTGTATTCGTGTCCTAAAGTCCTTTTCATGACAACCGATTGGGTAACTGTTTACTTATATACCAAATCCCCAGCTTACAAATTGCCTTCAATTTTACAGTCCGTTCCTTATTCAGATATCTGAAGTTGGGATCCCAATCTTGTCCATCGTCATTGGTTACTGCTGAACTACCAACCCACAACAAGAAGAAACCAATCAAAGAATTCACCCATGAAATTATTTCCGCATATGGGTGATGAACCAATCTTGATGAGTACAATTCCTTGGCGTGTCGATAATAGTGAAAAACACAACAAATGTTCAGTCTTTTCTACCAGAGAGGTTGCTGCAGTAAAAAGGCTCCTTGCTTTATCTTCAGGAGAAGGACACACCAAATCTGGACCTAGCAGAAAAGGAACTTTCTTCATGAAATATCAACATCACCACATGCAAATGATTTTGGTTATCGTCCTTGCAAAAAAAAAAAAAAAAACCATTCATTCTTTTGGTAAAGAAACTTGCTTCATTAAAATTTCTTTTTTATATTAAAAAGAAAAAGAAAAAAAAGAGTAAAGATGCTTCTTGAATTCACCCAAACCGCACGAACTTCAAAATTTGTGGTCCAGTAAGCCCAGTCTTTGAAAGGAAATTGTCTATGAATTATTTACGTGAGTATAAGTCATAAAAATGACACAACTGAGCTCAAGCTTCTTCTTTTTCTTTTCTTTATTTATAGCCATGTTTGTTGTACCGCTTGCATCAGACATTGTAACGCTCACTTTGAACATTTATGCAGCCACCGGCTAACCCTGCCTGATTATATAATTGAGCATCATTTTTTTAGGTCATTTATATCTTATCGTCCTTTTGCAGATTATCTAACCTTCGCTGGAATCAGCAAGTTCGATGGCCCATTTACTTCAACCCCTCAGAGTAATTAATGACAAGGGGTTGCCGAAGGAATAGTGGCATATTTGTAATTTCAATAAATTATAAGTTAAATTTTTTTTACACTTTAAAAAATAAAAAGATTAATTTCACTCGTTATATTAAAAATTTTTGTAATTATATTTATTTTATTATTTTTTAAATTCACTCAATACCTTAATTTTATTAAATAAATTCAACTTATATTGAACATATTAAATACAACTATATAACAATTACTCATATATTATGTAGTAAATGCATCTCACTCTCTCCCTTACATTATTAAATATATTGGTGTAATATTAATTTGAATTTGAAATATTATAATTTTTTATATTTATAATATTTTTAAAAAATTAATTTATTAATTTTTTTTAAAAAATTAAATGTATCTTATATTAAAAAATTTAATAATATAAGATAAAAATAAAATACATTGTATTGTGTATAATTGACTATTAAATGATTATATTTAGTAAAATATATTTATCATCAAAATTTATTTAATTAATAAAATTAACTTGTTAAATATATTAAAAATAAATATAATTAACATTTTTTTGATATTTCTGATAAAATTAAAATTTTATTAAATAAAAATGTGCTAAAATTAAATTAATTGTTTAATATTATTAAAATTTTAAAATATATTCTATAAATAGATGAGTAAATTTGTACGTAGAAGCTCAGTGCTGAACTAAATGTACAAACTTTTCGCAAAGCGTGGCTTCGAACTTTGAGCTTTCAACCTTAAAAACAAGAGAAACGGTAAAATGGATCTTGAGCACTGTGGGAAACTAATAACAATTTCGAGCATTTATGATGAAATTGAATTGCTTTGCCTGGTAAACTTTTACTATGATTTTCATTTTTGGAAATTATGTAATTAATTTTTGGAAAAAAGAGAGAGAGAGAGAGAGAGAGAGAAGAAAATAAGGAGTGCTTCCACTTTGCTTTTTACTGAAATAGACTAATTACTCTCTTCAAAAGTGATGGACCGCTTGATATATAGTTATTTTTATTGTATAATTTAATTAATTTAGTATTGGGAAATGATATAATCCTCTTGGATTTTTAATAACTGTTCACTTACAACAGTTAAAAACATGAAGTAAAAATATATGAGAGATCATTATAATTTTATTATTACTAGAATTGTTCTCAAAATTATGATTTTAAATGCTTAAATCAAGTAAATTAATTGAAAATGATTAATTATAATTTATTTTATTTTATTTTTATGCTGATTTGATTATAATTTTAACAATTTTTTTAGCTTGTTATTAATTATTTAATTTAAATATAAAAATTAAATCTATTCCAGTTAATCCGCCTATACTCACAGCTTTCCCTATGTTAGTGCTAGTTGTACTTAAACGTTTTTATTTTGTTATTATTATTTTTTTCTGATTAATAATAGCCTCTCCCAAAAGGGCCGGTGAGTATTATAATAAGCTTAATAGGACGGTATGCTCTAAATTATAAAGCAAAGCCGACTTCGGTTTTATGCAAGTGATTGAAATCAATCGAGGAAATGAAAGAAACAAGAAAGAAGCACTAGAAAATCACATGACGTACTGCCATTTCAGAGCATCTCGGAACAGATCCTATAGCCGAGCTGTCCCAATTATCTTTGATGGATACTGTGCCCATGAGCCAGCCAAGCCCCTTCACTAGTCACAAAACCTTCCTCTGTTGTCGTGCAATCATTCAAGCAGTGCTGAATTATTGATGGGACAATTATCCATATTAAATCAATATCATTTGCACCAGCTTTTGTGTACTATGATATAGTGCTGCATTTTGATTTTTCTTTAGTCCTGACAAATAAGGTCAATATGCCGGAGTCACAGATAGAAGCCAAGTTGCATGATTATGCCAAATTTGTAATTTACAACTCCCCCCCTTTTTTTTTTCTTCTTTTTTTCTCCTTTTCCTGATGGGGATATGCAGCTAGCCATTATGGCACCGATGGCCTGGCAAAATGATTTCCCATCTATACTGAAATCAACGTATTCTTCTATGATTGCCCATTCGGTGCGCTTCTATAAATTAATAACGTTGGAGAAAGAAAATCAATGTTGAATTACTGCTCTGTAATGGCTTGGCTGATGGAAGCGGTGGCTATGGAAATGCCAACTATTGGGGGCTCTTGCAATGAACAAATGCCGTGAAAGAGCTTGGCATGCGACCCTTGCTTTGCCTTTAATTGGGTTGGGGTATCCATCCATGTCCCTCGTCCTTGGGCTCTAATTTTCTAGATGGGCTTTTTGGGTACGATGCGTGTCTGCTTGGATTCATGAGCAAAAATAATTGAAGTAAACAATTTGATCCGCAACAGACATAATAAATAATGATTAGACATTTTTTTAAAAAATAGAAAAACCAATAAAAAAAAACGGCATTGAAAGTTGGACGAGGCAGAAGACATTTTTTTTCGGTATGAGCTAACCCTACGCAAGGCTGCAAGCAAAAAGAACCATCTGTGGGCTCATATGGGCCCAAGAAACAATTGGTCCAATAGAAAATTCAGCCCCACCACCACTAAATCTAGCCAGTCTTCAAATGGGCCTTACAGACCCATTAAGTGATTTCCATCTCCGTTACAGGAAAAGATGGAAGCGAAGGGTCAACTTTTTCTTCATTACTTTTTGTTGGTAAAGTGAAGAAAATTCAATAGCGCGGAGTAAGACACAGTGAGGTCCCTTGGAAACAAATTAACTTCGGAGATGAACATCTCTTTCCCTTTTCACTGCCTGAAAATTTACTTTAGATCGTGTGTAGCTCCTACTGCCTGATCAGAATAAAAGGATGGGGTAGGAAAAGCTAAAGCAAAAAAAATAAAATAAAATAAAATCTCGGAGTGCTTCGTTAAGAGATCAGCATTTGAATGCAAAGAGTACAAGTTCATCTGGGGAGTTTGGTTCCTGGGCACAACCTCACCTTTTGCACATATTGAATACAAGAGATTGACCTTCAAAAAGATTATTGACTACGAATCCTACACTCATTGAAATGGAAATGACGCTGAATCCAGAGTATTTATGCTTTTGACTCTGCTGTGAGTACAGTTTATGGAAGGATTGTGCATTGGGATGCCTGGCTCGATTAGGCAAGCAAGCCTTGTATCAAAACTGTCTGTCTTTACATTTTGTTGAATATTCCAGAAAAATTGTCATTTACTCTTCCAACATTGAAAGTGTGTGCTGAAATATTTGAGAATTGGATGTTTTTCTCGACATGATTGCCCAATTATCCTCGAATGACTGTTTCTTGCAAAAAGGGTTAAGCATAGAGCATCTTAATTATTGGTGGCATTTTGGCGTATGCAGGGCTTAGGGACAGCAAAGTTCATCTATATCATCTAGCATTTCTTGCTTGTTTCGATAGATAGAGAAAATCAAAGGTATTCAACGGGAGATAACAAGGCCCAAGAAATATGGGAAATATACCCCTTTCTCCCGGTATCATGATAGGATGCGCCCAAAAGCGCATGCAATGCCACCTTCCATTTTTTCCCTTAGAGGGTAGGGTCCAATAGGTACACAGTTACAATCACCAGCTCGCTCCCAACAAACAAGAAAAGGAATTAAAAGCTACAGCAAATAGTTTCTCTTTTCCCTTCTTTGATCGAGAAATACAAAGAGAAATCAGTGAGTCGTTATCTGTAATAATTTTTCTGGTCTAATTGGTGGGCTTAACCCCATTATTCGTAATTTTTTGAGATGCATGCAAGAAAACTTACTTAATCAATGCTGATCGGTTCATTCACCCGACGTCATTAGACATGTTCACATGGGTACCATCGTCCAAGACGATTCTCAGCCTCTAGCATTTGAAATGTACAGTCTTCAATAGTACATTGCTTTCAGCCAGCTGTTGCTCTGTTCCACATCTGTTAATTAGCACGACTACTGTTTGTAAACCATGCAGTTGAGCTCTTCAATGAACACTCGGATCTTAATACCCTAGGCTTTTTGGTCGAATGAGGCAGTGGACGTCCAAATGACCCATCCTTTTGTCTGCATGAAGGGACTTTTGTGGGTCCAACGAATGCAGCCTTTTAAGCCCAAAAACAGAGCCCTCCTCCTGTTGAGAATTGGAATCTGACGTGACAACCGAAATTACTGCACCGTCCTTTTTAGCTGGAAAGCTGTGCGTTGATTCCGCTTTTGTTAAATCCATCGCTCTCCATAATTGATACTCAATTTGGTGAAATAAAATAAAGATAATCCTTTCCACGTCAGCCTTCCAATTTGTATACTTAAATTCTTTTTTTAGTTAATAGTTACTTAGCGATTGGTAGAGAATTAAAAATCGTAATTTTTTAAAATACTAAAATATCAGATACCACGATCCTTCTATTTTTAAAGAATAAGAGAAAGAGTCAAATTCTTATGCATATTAACCATTTAACCATCTCATTAAATGTTAGTCAAATAGTGTACTCATTCCATAAATAGTTTTAGTTAATATATTATGAGAAAAGGTTACCAAGCATACAAATAATTTTTTTATTTTTTTTTATATATAAATTAATGTCAATTTTTACAAATTCGAATTTGGAAGCACAAATAACGAAAGCTCCATTTCTGCAAGCTATTTAAGCAATATTTAAAGGATAAAATGAAGCTAATTACAAGACAAGAATTAAAAAATACGATAAGATTGATGTATTCAAGCGTTTTCCTTGATTAATTATTATGTTGGTTTCCTCGGGTAAGAGCTTTAAAAGGAGGGAGGAAAAAAAAAAAAAAAAGGAAGAAGAATAGGATAAGTACTACCAGAGAAGCACACGAATGCAATTTCTCATTGCAACGTTAATATGACAGACAAAATGGGAGGAATTTTTGCACAGTACAACGAACTTAGCATTTGTTAGCTCTAAATAGAATATACGTGCACAGATGGCCCAAGAGAAAGGAATAGAAGGAAATTTTCAGAATGATTTCTTAGACCAGCTGGTAATATTAAATTCCCAAACCCTTCTTTGAATTCTTCCATTCATTTATTTAGTCAACATTGATTCAACTTAATCACATTTCATTTTTCTATTTATTATTATTATATTTTTTTTTTGTTCTCACATTTTGGAGTTTCTATTTTCATTTTGCTATTGGGATCTCTACACGCAACACCTAGTTTTCAAATCAAAGATACACATTTCTAGGACGAACGAATTGCATTTGGATGGTTGTAGACAACAATTGGAAAGCTCTGAAAAATTAAAAGATATTACGAGGGAGTGTAAAAACATTAGCATCATCCGCGTGAAAATATTATTCTCCACAGAAAAAAGAATAAACCTGACACGTTTCTATTTTATCCTCATTTCGTGTCCTTTTGTTCCTTTTTTTTTTTTCGCTGGTTTTTTAACAGGTGAATACAGTTTCACTTCGAGTAGGGTCAGTAAGTCAGTAAAAAATAAATCCAAGGGTAAGATAGTCAGTAAAAAAAGACAAGTCAAAAGTCAATTACTCCAGGAAATGTGAAAGCCGGTGACTGTTACCGTAAGAGACCTGTACCTGTATTCGATATTTAAATATGACAGAGTGTGTGATTTGAGATCCGGGGGATTTCTGCATTTCAATGCCCTTCTTCGACGGTTTCAGTTCAACGGCATTAGCTTTCAAACTCCAACCTTACAAGAGAAAACGATATTCAATCACATCGGATCCTACACACACACAACTTCTAACATCTACTCCAACGCTGTCTTCAGCACTTCACTCACTGTACGGCAACTAACTCTCATTTGTTACTTGTGTTTTATTTTGCCACGGGATTTTCTTATTTAAGATTTTGTTGGTTTTTTTTTTTTTTTTTTTTTTGTTTTTGGCAGTTTGAAGAAGTGGATTTTTGCGATCTGTGATGCTTCTGGTGAGATCTGGTTAGGTTCTCTGAGTCCGTGGAGTTGTTTGTTTGTTAAAGTGGCTTTGAACTCAGGTGTTGTTTGTTTGGTTTATGATTGATTTGGATCTAATATGGAGAAGATTTGGAAGCTACAGTAGGCTTTTACTGGAAATCAGATCTTAAATTTTGTCAATTTTTGTGAAGGGCGTAAATTTGGAGGAGTTATATAGTTGAATTGGTTACTGTTGCATTATGGAGACGCTCGTTGTTGTTGCTCAGCACCGGAATCAGTATAATAGCAGGGTTAAGTCAAATGGGTCGGATCAACTTGTGTCCTCACCATCTACACACTTCAGGGAGATCAATTGCCGGACTTTCGAGTCTGGAGCAGGCATACTTCCAACTCCTTTCCAGGATTCGACTACTCCTCTCACCAAATTCACACCTTCATCCCCAAAAACACCATCAACAAAAATCGGGCCTAGCCCAAGCTCTGTATTTGTTGACAGTCCACGCCATAAGACTGCTTCAAAAAGCTTTCCAATTCCAATCAATGTCAAAGTCACAAAAAAGCAGGTACCTTTTAATGATGAGTTATGCATCTCAAATGATAATTTTCCTTTCTCTGATCTTTGGGCTGGCCCAGCCTATTCAAATTCGCCTCCTCCCAGTTCTTTGCCAATTCCCACATTTTCTATGAGGGCCAAGCGAACCATATCACTTGATTTACCTGTTCCTGACTCTGGCATCAAAGCGCACCCATTTGCCAAGTCTGCACCTGCTTCACCTACCAGGGAGTACAATTCACCATCGAGAGACCTGTTTCTCAGTGCTGACTCTGCGACCAAGACCTTGCGTCGCATTCTCAACCTTGATGTGGCAGAGGAATGAATTTTTAGAAGCGTTTAGCTCCTGTAAATATTGGCTTGTGTTGTTTGATTGTAGATGAACTGTATAAATTTGTCCATAGCGGGGGTTTCTTTGAGTTCGCATTTGGTATTGGTAGTGATGGTACAAAAAATAGCCATGGTTTTGGTATGTCGATGGTCTCTGCATAAACATGAGAGATGGTTATTCCTCAGCAAGGCAAGGGACACAGATGTGGTTAAGGATGTGTGTGTGGGAAGTGGATAAAATATGCAACATGTATAGAGGTGGATAACAATACCTTCAGTAAGCAGAAGGGTGCTCCTGAATCATAATTTGGGATGTCAGTTTCCCTCATTTGGCAATTGGATACTGTGCACTTTTTCATCTTCTTGGCTATAGCTCTTATGTCTATAGGTTCAGATAGTGTATAAATACTTTGGGATCTTGACCAACTTAGCCTCATAAAATTCATAGGTTTCTGCTCTCTTTTTCATCTTCTTGGCTTCCTTATTCTCAACTTCAGTGTACTTTCTACATCACTTTTGCTAATATTAATTAGTCTCTTAGCTTTCTATTCTGGTGTTGCAATGGGCAGCCGGGAGTTTCTTTCACATAATTGTCTTGATCCATGGTTGTTGGAATTCACTTCTTAACAATCGACATCTCCTCTCATATATGCTCACTCTTTCTTTCTTATTTTTAGCAGCTCTAACTTCTTAGAGGCACTCTGCATGGGTGTTACTTCCCCTTTAGCCATCTTTTCGATTTTTTAAGAGGGAAAAGTGGTAAGGGGGTGTGAAACTGTTGGTCTATTCTGCTCTGTGGTGTGTAAAGTTAATCCCTTCCATTTTGCCTGTCCCTTTGTAACCTCATCAGTTTGTTGTCCCTTTGTCTTGTTCTTCTGAGTGAAAGAGGGATCTCTGTGTGTTATTGAAAAAGCTTTTCTTGGAGATTATTGACCTCACCAAGCTATAAACAAGGTAATAGTTCTGTGAATTAAGTGTTAATTATTGGGTTTTTGCAAGTAGTAATTGTTTTTTGTTCATGTTTATTTAACTCTATGATCCAGGAAAATGCTGGCGGAGATTTCTAGAAGCTACTTGTCTCCTGGGCATGCTCCTTATAGATTTAGTCTTAAGAGCAAGTCTTGTCAAAACCTGTTAATAGTAGCTTTCCTTTCCATGATTGTCGAAGAATGCCTATACTTGCCATGGCTGTTTTGTCTTCTGTACCAGTGTTTTCCTTGGTGTGTAATGGGAGATCAGAAATGTGTTTACACTGCTATCTTAGTTGATCTAGTTCTGTTACGTTGTCTTTTTTTGCATTATTTCTCATGGATGAATCATGTATGTTATAGAGGGGAGAATTTAACCATCAAGGTTGAATCGTGTGCTTTACATGCTCCTTATAGATTTAGTCTTAAGAGCAAGTCTTGTCAAAACCTGTTAATAGTAGCTTTCCTTTCCATGATTGTCGAAGAATGCCTATACTTGCCATGGCTGTTTTGTCTTCTGTACCAGTGTTTTCCTTGGTGTGTAATGGGAGATCAGAAATGTGTTTACACTGCTATCTTAGTTGATCTAGTTCCTGTCTCTTATACACATCTAGATGTGTATAAGAGACAGTGCCTATACTTGCCATGGCTGTTTTGTCTTCTGTACCAGTGTTTTTCTTTGAGTCTGCGGCCACCGCGATCTTGTCTTTTTCCCTATACCTTGGTCTACCGATTTCTGTTACGTTGTCTTTTTTTGCATTATTTCTCATGAATGAATCATGTATGTTATAGAGGGGAGATTTTAATCATCAAGGTTGAATCGTGTGCTTTACATGCTCCATATAGATCTAGTCTTAAGAGCAAGTCTTGTCAAAACCTGTTAATAGTAGCGTTCCTTTCCATGATTGTCGTAGAATGCCTACACTTGCCATGGCTGTTTTGTCTTCTGTACTAGTGTTTTCCTTGGTGTGTAATGGGAGATCAGAAATGTGTTTACACTGCTATCTTGGTTGATCTAGTTCTGTTACGTTGTCTTTTTTTTCCTGCTTTCTCAGGGATGAATCATGTATGTTATAGAGGGGAGAATTTAACCATCAAGGTTGAATCGTGTGCTTTACATGCGGAACCTTGAAAATGGTGCACTCGGGGCTTTGAATGAAATGCCCTATTCCATTTTCCATTTTGCTACAACATATATCCTCTATTCTCTGTATTTTGACTCTATTTGTGATTATTGGGCTTACATTTCTAGTCTCTGTTTGGTGCAATACCAGACGCACTCTATTCCTAGAAACATTTTATTTGAACAGAGTTGTCGTGGTTAAAGTGCAAGTTTGTCTTTGTCTTTTCCACAGCTAGCTAATTTTTTCCCGGTTGTGGCAGGCAGCTAAAGTAAATGTATTCTAACTTTAACATAAGCTAGTCCGAAATGACCGTTACAAGATAGATTACTTTTCTTTTCTTGGTTTAATACATAACCATGATGGTGCTTTCTTCTCTCCCTGTGAACTGCGTCCCTTTTATTAAGTGGTTTCCTGCTCTTTTGGATAGTTTATTTCACATTTAGATCAACCCTACTGAAACTTAATTTCTCATTCTCATGCGTATTTTATTTGTCCTCCCTTTTCTCAACGGCGTCTTGTGTTGTTTGTGCCATGTGCTACCCCTTGTGAGGCCTTTGACAATGCATTTATTGGGCATTCGCTTCTCCTGTCTGTCGCCAAAGTTAATGGATTTCTGCTCCCAATTGTTTTCAGCTTTGATGTTTTACAATAAAAATCAAATCCAGTCATGATTGCGGATGATATGTTTCCAACTGAATCTGGCACATAAGTTGTAGCATTCGGTGCTGCGGATGGATCGGATAAAAACTTCTCATGGGGGCGATGAAATTGTAACAGTTTCATACTGAATATGCTAGGTCAAAAGGATGTAGGACCTCTGTTTGTGACGAGTCTAGGTTGGCAGAGATTCTGATCCATAACTTAATACAGCAATGTATAATTGGGGGTCACAGACTACAGGAGTCCTGTCGCGGTTCCATAAAATGGTCGATTATCATTTTCAGTACTGTGGAAAAGGCAAGGGGCATTCATTTTAATGGCGAAAAAATCACGGCGACTTCCATTTTCCTGCTTCATTATTATCTGCTCTGTAGCCGTGGGAGGCGAATCTTTGTCTTAACTCGGGAGTGTCCCACTTACTGTCAATTTTCGCCCTAAAGTAACGCCATTATATAAGCTTTCGTGATTCGTAATACCAACTTGCACAATAAAGAAAATCGCGATGCCTTCGTTACAAACAACATAAGATCAGTACTAAAGAGGGTGGGGGCGGATTGCATGAAAATCGCAGCTTATTGATTCCATATCACGATTAGATATGCTCCTTTTTATCTTTTTTATATGACTGGGTAGTATTCATATCTGCTCATCCATTTTCAATATACGAAGACGAGGGATTGCCCAAGAAGGATTGAGATGTATACTTAAAGCAAAATGAAAAATTGTTACTTAGCAGGATAGAAAACAATAAGAAATGTGCAGCGTCATAGCAATTTGTCAGCGGATAATTAACCAATATTAAATTTCCTTTACTTCTAAATAATCAAAGGTAAAGAAAAAAATTACCCTTTAACAAATAATTCAAAGGACTCTAAGCGAGCTCAGCTATTTCTAAAGTGAAAATTTTTTTTGGATTTGTTACGCAATCAATTTCACATATTAGTGTAATGCCTACACCTATGAAAGTCTTTGGTAGGATGTCATTTTTGTTTATTTTCCTCTTCTTTTTGGGCCAGGTATGAAAAGGTGCTGATTTCTGAAAGGCGTTAACAAAAAATTAAAACACAAGTTGGAAGAGACTGAAGATTAATTTGGACTTATCCATTAGGATTAAGTGTCCAAGTCCTCAACCACTCTCCAATTGTTTAATAGTTGGGTTCATAAGAACAAGATTGGAAAACGACTTTGGAGTTTGGCAGTACTTTGCGTAAAAAAGGTCAGTGGGTAAGATCAGACTGCCGCAAGTATTATGTGCTTACAGATGTCTATTTAACCCATACAGACAAAAATGGGAATGTGCAGAAGCAATGAGATCCTCAGAAATATTCATTACCACTATGATTTGGTCAATAAGTAACGATTAAAATAAACTGATGAAGACAATTATATAATTTCATTTAGAGCTTCGGATAAGAAGCAAAAAGGTTAAAAAGGGAAATTGACCAGGAAGCAATCGGATTGGAGTCTAACTTGAACAAAATCCTCCCTTATGGCTATCTGCAGGTGGGAGGGCTAACAGAGAGAGAGAGAGAGAGAGAGAGAGAAAAGAAAGGGCCCCATTTTCAAAAATCGAAAGACAGAAGCTTTAACACTGGCATGGCAACTTGGTAAATTTGAATTCATGGTTTTCGGAGCCCTGAAGCAGGACAGAGAGTTCAAGACCATTATTTTAATCATCATCAAATTTGCGATTCTCTACTCCATCCAACAGCATTTCTTGGTAACGGCATTCCGGACTGCAGAAAGCTTTTTCACCCCTGTGTTCCAATTGTACAAAGACAAATTAGCCCGAAACTGATATAGTGACAGAAAATGAGGTGAAAAGAAAAAAAAACTCTCAAGACACCCTCTGCTAAGAATTGGTCTATTCCTAGCTATGAAGTGATGAACTAAGAACAGTGGAGAAATTGCATTCCGGAGAAGGAAAATTGGGCAAAACCTGTATATGTGGATCTCGTGTTTCTGCTCAAGATTCTTCTTGCACGTGTGACAGAAGCTGAGGAAATCTTTTGGTGAGGAGTTAGCTTTATCTGACACAAAACAACAGTTGTCCACGATGCAGTTACCAAATATATGAGTGGTTGTGGGATTAGGTCCATGAGATATCACACACGTGTAGTCCTCAGAAAGCTCCATCTCACTCATAGACAGGAATCCCGTAAAAATTTGTGGAGAATCATTGGCTTGGATGCCTGAGTTTGAAGGACCAATTAACAATTGTGGATTCCTGGTCTTAATTCCAAAATCATCAGCAGATATAGGTGATCCAATAGGAGGGATTTGGACTCTAATCTTGGTGCCAGACAAGATAGCTCTGTTGATGGGTTTAGAAATACGGGTGCCACACTCCTCTTCAAAGAGCTCATCAGTAGTTGAATCCTGAATAAGTGCAATCCCAATGCCTTTTGAATCTAATTTCCCCCATGAGTGTTTGTTCTCTGCAGGCAAGCCTCTTGGGTATTTAGGTTGGGCTGCTTCACACCAAATGGGGTTTTTGAAAGGAGAGAAACGCTTGGTAGTGTCAAAAATTGAAGTCGGAATCATCACAGGCTCAGCTTCAGTGGGTAGACCCTTGGAAGTGAAGGCTTTGAACCTTGGAGAACCAAGGAAAGATGTTATTGGTTTTGTGTTCCTTTGAGTTGTGGAAGGTGATGGGGAATCACCATCACACATTAAGGCCTGCTTGGTGGTTACTCTTCTAGATCTATTCCTCAGCATAACTAACATTATTAATCAAATGATTTTCAGCACCACAATTCCACTGCCTTCTGGTCTGCATTGAAGGAAATATAGATTTAGCAGAAGGAAAATAGAGAGAATTTAGCAGAGACTAAGGATGTCAACTCACCTGGGTCTGTTCAAGGTATCTTCCTGTATTGCTGCAAAGGATTATCACAACACATACATACCTCCAGAGTTCTAAATTACAAGAAGGAAAAAAAACAAAAAAGAGCCTATATATTTTCTCAAGTACACCTATCAAACTAAACGCATAAAAGGCAGAACTGGGGGGTGGGGAGACAAAAAAAAAAGGATTAATTTACACCCACTTAAAATACACACTCTCTGGGGATTGTAAAAGGCCTCCTAAATTTCTGTAGCCTCCACCTCCATAACTGCAGGAGATTTAAGAGAGGAACGAAGAAAAACTGCGATATTTGCTAAGCCTCTAGTTTTCTGTCCCAAGTCTTTCCTTTCTGTTTCTTTAACGAGAGAAAGAATCAATTCCCATAATAATTATATAACCCGGGCGCAAGCTAAATGATGGACAGCAGAAACGAGGAGCAGCTACCCTTGCCATATACACGAAAAGTACTGTGTCTGTTTGCACACACTCCTGTGGTATTGATCATGCAGAAATCGTTGAACTTCTTTTGCCAATACCCATAAAAAGGAAAAGAGCCATCATCGTCATTATCTAGTGACAGGTAAATAATATCAACTCCACCCTCTCTCTCTCTCTCTCTCTCTCTCTCTCTCTCTCTTTCTACACTCTCAACTCTCAACTTCTGTTAGTGACTTCATTCTTCTTGGCATCAGTTTGAGCCCTGCAAAATGGCCACAAATTGAAACTTTGCACACAAGTATAAGAGATGGGCAGAATAGTTGGGAACTTGGGAAAACAAGAGACGTGTTAGGTTTGGCTTTTAAGAAATGGGGAAGTAAAGACACGGAGGGAGGGAGGGAGTTAGAGAGGCGTGTGCATGAGAAATTATTGAGCGTGCCGTGTGTTATGTATAATGTCGAGTCAATGTTAGGAGGATGCTGACAATAAGGAAGCTGAACATTTAGATTGCATCCCTTATATATCCTATTCACAATTGTCACATCTTTTTACATTTTATTCTTCCACAGGATCTCACTCTATTTTCTTTTTCAAAGCATTTAATATGTGACATTGAGGTGAGGAGCTCTCAAAATAATACGAGAAAGATGCACATTTCAGCATCTGGAACCGAAAATCAGAACTGGTCCTACCCAGGATAAGCCTACATCTTATTTTCCTCAGTTTTCCAAATCGAAGAAGCTTACAAATTTAAGATTAATAAATAGGAATGACATGAGACAATTCTCAGCAACGTTAAAAGACAAAAAATAAAAAAAGCAAGTGAGATGAGATAATCTCTTGTTTTATTGGTTTTTTTGGATTTAGATTTTTTTTTGGAATTATTTGATTGGATTTTAGACCTAGAAAGAATCATGTTTTTTTGTTTTTATGCCCAAGCATTTGTAGACTCGAGAAAGAAAAAAAAAAAAAAAAACAAGAAGAAGAGGACTGTTTCGACTTTGTTGAGGACAAAGACGAGACGTACGCCGTTACAACCCCAAGAGCCTTTGGCCGTTTAGCACAAAAATACAAAAGTGTGGGGAACCCAATGCCGCAATAAAATAATGGTGGGCCCCACAGAAGGCTACTACGTGTCGTTGGCAGTATTAACGCAACTGCTGCTTCTTTTGTGTTTTCTGGCCATCAAAACGGCTTCGTTTATACTTGGCCTACGCCTCCATGAAAATTCTTTCTTGGTGCTGTTAAGATATTTATTTATTAGAATTTTGCATAGTTAGACCACCCAGATCAATCGGGGGTATATACACCTTTGTTTTTTTGTTTTTTTGTTTTTTTAAGAAGGAGAGGAGAAGGAGAAGGTGGCAGTAGAGACTTTCGGTGACGGAGGAGGAGGAGAAGAAGAAGAGGAAGAGAAGGAGGAGAAACATCTGTAAATTAATGTATTTAGTTTTTATTTATTTATTTGATGAGTTTTGTTTGTATTTATTTTTTTAATAATTTTTATTTGCATTTAATTTTTTTTAACAATTTCATTTGGTCAAAATATATTTTTAACAACTCGATCAAATTTCATCAACAGAAAAAATAAATTTGTAAAAGATTTTAAAGATATAAGATTTAAATAAAAATATAAATATTTAAAAATTAATTATAAAAATTTATAAAATTTTTAAAAGTGCTTATTAATAGGATATTTATTAAAATTCTTGAATCAAAAACTTTTGAAAAGGGATGAATGTAATTAATGCCCGTTTTGCTTAGCATCAGAGATCTTTTTGGGCCTAGGGTCTCTATTCATGGTAGATAAACTAAGTTAAAAATAAAATAAAAAAAAATACAGGTTTGTGACTTCTTCATTTTTGTAAGCATGAAGCCGATGCTCCCTGGTTCTCATGGGATCATTACTCAATTTAATTATTATTATTTTTTTTTGAACTCTTAAGGAATAACTTGTTTTTTTAGACGGTTTCTAATGCTTTAGACCATAGTAATTATTGTGAGCATAAGCACAAGTCCCACATTGCATGATATATCTTACTCTATTTGTTAGGCTGTCACGTCACGTGGAGTTGGCATAACTTATAAAATGGTATAATGGAAATTGACCCTTTTTGTTGGACAATTTGAAAAGCTTAGAAGTTGCAACGTTTTTTCTTTTAAATAAAAATAAAAATGTAGGGTGGCGTCCTATAGTCCAACGAAGAATTACGTTGGATCATACCATACAGTTACAAAAAAAGAGAGAGAGAGAGAGAGAGAGAGAGAGAGAGAGAGGTTTTACTTTTAAAACTGTGCCAGGGCAATCACTTTGTTTTCATAACAAAGGCCCCTTTTACGCAATTGGAGATATAAAAGATGGATTCTACTAAAGAGGTGGTGGGGCTTACCTTGTTCTTGACCCAGTGCCCATTCAAGGTAGGTACAACCGGCAAATTTGGAATGATAAAATATGTATATTAACCTCCGTCCTTTTTGCTGATTGATTCTCCATAAAGATCGTATCTGTGTGCTGCTAATGGAGCATTTATCCCATTGGTAGTTGTAAAAAAATGATACGGCTTGCGAAGATGCTTGGTTGATTGGATACGGCTTCTAAAAATGTTAGCAGAGTCGTTGACCTTTTTGCCCTACAAAAATTATTAAAGTGTCTAACATTACACATTGTGCAAAATTTAAAAAATGTCAAACTTAAACTTCCTTGAATTAATGGGTATGGGTAGTTTGATAATGATGTTGACTGGCCATAATAATGGATCCGATAATAAATCAATTTTGTTACTCGAACACACAAATTTACACATGGGTGAATAAAATATTATCTCTTAAGTTAAAATTATTTTTCTCATTTAGATGTATTTATATATTCGATGTCTACACATTTTATTTTAGATAGTTTTTATCAAAAAAAAAAAAAAAGTACATGCCCATTTATAGTTTTCTATGTATATATAATCCCTTTCTGCACCGCCTCCGTTGCAAGCCGAGAGTCAACTTCCAGCCATGTGATGCCGTTTTCCTGTGTGCATAGCTCCAGCTTCTGGTCTAGGTTGAAACCAAAAGTAAATGGGCCCTTTGGGTATTACCCTAACTTACACCCCTAGTCAATAAAAGGCCCAAAACTCAATTTGATAGGTGATCCAATCGGGCCCAAACTGACAAGACGTGTCGGGAGGGACCTAGAGTAAGTATATTGTTGTGAAATTTGTTAGAAATCTCATATTGAAGATTCAAGACAATTGAAATTGTAGGATTCCAAAAGAGCCAAAAAGGTTAAAAATGTAATTTGAAGAAGCTCAAAGGGATAGCGAGCTTTCAATTATATCATGGCCAACAGATCATCAAGCTAAGAAACGAGGTTTCAAGGAATGGCAACAGGGGAGACAGATAAATTGAAGCAGAACAAAGTATGTTACCTCAACGAGGTTTAGGCAAATAGTGGGGTAGGCTGACCTTGAGATAACTTCTTTGCTTCTCTTCTGCGCTCAGAAGGAGCAAATAAAGGAATAAGGTTATATAGGAAGGCAATCATGTCACCTTCGTATGCCTTTTCATCGCAGTTACCGCTTGGCAGAACGTAGGGCCCCCATTTTTTCTGGAGGAGTGAATTTTAATAGGAGTAGCAACCATTAATGGACAAAGTTAATAGAGAATGGACAAAGTTAATAGAGAATAGGAAGCTCATGAAAAGGAAGAAGAATGTCATCCTTCCTGCTAGCTGGTAATCGGAAAAGGAGAACGATATTCACGATGTCACAACAATTCCGACTGGTTTAGTTCATAGGAGGATGGCACGTGCATGCAAAGTTTCTTTTTTAATTGTTTGCTAGGTTTTAACAAAAAATGCTTAGGTTTACAACTTTTTTTTTTAATTTTCTATTTAGGTGATAAAAATGAAAGTAATCTTAAATTTTGAGTATATATATTTTTGATATTTTTTTAAAAATAAAAATAAATTATAATAATTATTTTTATTTTTATTTTTAAAAAATAGATATTTTTTTTATTTTTTTAAATAAAAAGTTAGTATCATTTTAAAGATTTGTTTTTGAAATAAATGTATTGCTTTGGTTTTAGTTTTAGATATATATCAATGATTGCTAAAATAAATTACTTGGATTGTAGTGTATATTAAATTATATTTTAAAACTTTTAATCATGTTAAAATATTAATAAATTTTATAAATTAAATATTAAATTAATTCAAATAGTACAAAATATAAGGGTTGTTAAAAAAAATTACAAATTGAATCAAACATTTAAATTTTTTTATAATTAAATAAATATTATATTATAAATATTTTTAACTTGAAAGAATTAGTGAGAATTATAAAATTTCTCTTAGCTTCCGTATGTTCCGTCAAAATAAAAGCTTATTATTCTAGAAAAAAAAAAAACGAATAAAAAGCTTATTATTGGGGTGGACCATACCTTTTTTTTCTCTTTTTTTGTTCTTCGGATAACCCTTGGTATTACACTCAGTTTGCCATTTGATGGAATTGTACACAACGTTTATATATATATATATATTATTGTTTAGGAGAGAATAATAAAAATAAAATAATTAAAAATATCTTATTTAAAAAAGTAAAACGTGAAAAAATAATATTGAGAATGTTAATTTTATATTTTCATAATAAAAAATATTATGTATAATACCAAAACCGTATCTCTTTCTATTACTATACTTTTATATCTTTTTTTCAAAATTAAAATATAAAATTTTATGAATAAAATTTTATATTAATAAGTTTATTTGTATTTTATGTATATATATGCAAACGAGATAATTTAAATTTATTGGATTAGGCCTAGCAATCTAGCATCTTTTGGTCCGGATCCCCAAATATTGGTCTCGGGTCGCAAGCCCAAAGACTTTGTCCACACTTGCCAAAAGAAAAATGACACAAAAAAAAAGTGACGTTTTATTATTCCCATAAAATAAAAAAAATTATTTTTCTAAAGCCATTAATCCTTTATCTACCAATGAAAATTTTCGAAATTACCTTCATTTCCCTTTTTAGGGTTCTTGATTTCTTAAGTTTTGTTGGTCAGAAATTCTATTTGTTATAATTGTTAACCTTCTAACTGCAATACTAAGAAAGGAAGATAGCAATATGCAATAAAATTAGCACCTAAACTTTTATTATAAATGCATAGAACTTTAATTTTAAGGAGAAATGTGTAGAATTTAAAAGAATTAATAGAATTATTTTTATTATAGAATTTATAATTTAATAAGTTTTTAATAGATAAAAAAAATTAATAATTTTCTTTTAAATTTTTTTTAAAAAATGAATTTATTAACTGATTAAAAAAAAGAAAATTAATTTATTTATCCCTTATTTTTCTCTCTTGAAAATATTTTCTAAATATAAATATAACTTTTTTCTCTTTATTTCTTCTTTCCCTCTCCCCCTTTTCTATTATCCCAAATACAATATTTTCTTTTCCAACATAAAAAACAATAAAAAGAATAATCAATGAAAAAAATATTTAATTAATAAAAAAAATAGATCTTCTTTTTTTTTTTTGTGTGTGGAGAAAATGATTGATAACTTTCAAAATTATAAATTATTTTTATACATTCTACTAGACATCAAAACTAGAAAAAGATAAACAGAAATGGTGACATTAAAGAGAGAGCGAGAGAGAGAGAGAGAGAGATGAAAACAGAGATAAAAAGATTGAAAAGAGAGGAGGAGATGGAAGACAGATATAGAGAAGCAGAAGAGAGGAAGGAGATCGATAGAGATGAAAGAGACAAGGGAGGGGTGATCTCCTTTCTGCTGATCAGAGCACTACAGATTTAGTAAATTGTTCTCGAAGAATTAGCCGGACAGGGAGAAGAATATTTCAGTTCCTCTCAATTCATCTATAGGTTACACCAGTAAAAGGGAGTATGATCCCTTCTCCTCCAAGTATCTTGGAGGGCCTACACTCATTTTCCAGCTTTAGTTGTGACACGCAGTTCAACCTTGGAGGCCTCCCAAGAATATTGAAGCAGAAAGAGTTGTTTGCCAATATTGAGACCCTGTCATTGTTGGATTTTCTTATCATTTCTCGTTCTCTTCCTGAATTCTCTTCTCTCTGCTGGGTACTGCTTCTTGATTAATAAATTGCACATTGCTCTTTTTACAGCTTCAGCAGCTGCTGAAAAAACCTCTCCTTCAATGGACACACTTCCTTGCAACTTCTCAAGCAGTTTCTCCGCCCCAGGTATTTCGTTATCCCCCAGGACAATTAGGTCAGGGTGAGATAAATCACAGTTGCTTTTCTTGAAACCAGAAAGAACTCTCACACGTGCCAGAGAGTCATTATCAGATCCGTGCAATTTAGAAACACCGGTTATCATCCACAATAGCCCTCCAGAATGACTACTTGAGAGGCTTGTAGGAATGAAGTTCTCTCCCGTGAAAGAAACCACCTAGAAGAATCATACATGCAGGATGAATAGGGTGTCCATATCCTGGTTGTGTGCTTGATGCGTGAATGTTTTAGCATGCAAATATTGTAATTCAAGGGCAAACTCATCACATAAAATGGGCTAAAATGCAAAAATTACGAATTTTTCACATATATGATTGAAAATTGGCTAAGTGCCTTCAAAAGGGATGAAAGGCTTTAATTGGACAAAGCAGTGAAGTAAAACATTGTTGATATAAAGCAAGAACATGAAACTGATTTAATCAACCAAAAAGGTGGAGAAAAACAAAAGAAGTTAAAAACATCTTAAAATGCCAAAAAGCTGGCCAGAATTTCTTCTTGAGTCCAAATATTTTTTTTAAGCTTTGACATTTTGTGTTATGTAGTAATGTATTAAAGCAGTTGGGTTACTTACTGTGGAAAAAGCAAGGGTCTGAGAAGAAAGGTCACAGCTCAACAACATTATTCCTTGCAAGCTAAAATACAAAAGTTTAGTGCAATGAGACATTTATAAACACAAATGTGTGTTTCAATGAGGAAAAATAGGAAATAAGAAGGAAAATGTACAATGCTCAGGAGACTAGCCTTTGAATGGTCACGGCAACAAGATTACAATCAGGAATTGTGCACACGGCTGTGACAGTAGAATAGCCTCCTTCATCTCCATTACACTCTAAAGGGCCTGCCTTCAGTAAGCAATTGAAATGAAACAAATAAATGGCAAGCCAGACGCAAAGTAAATAAACTGGTGCTCCTAGTTCCTAAAACCAAAGTTAAACAATGTTTCTTTATTCTGGTCTAGGTCATGCTTTTTTTATCCAAAAGAAGTAAAAACATAGAGAACATTTCTTGCAAGATGTCCAGGAGTACCATTGACCTAATTAGGGATGTGGAAACAATAATAAGTACCTACACTTGCACGCACAAACTCATTGACCAACTGATCATAGAATGAAGAGAAAATATTAATGTAACTGACACCAATTAAATTTGAGGTTAAGACTTTGTTGTTGTTGGATGATTTCATATGTGCAAATGTATAGTCTCACACTCAACTGTGCATGAAGTAGGCAATAACATAATAGACCAAGGGGAAATTTTAAAACACATGAGATACCTTTGTACCAACTTCACAAGAGTCAAGGAGGGATCCAGAGACAATATCCCACAAGCGAACCTGCATAAATAGTGCAATAAGCTTATCATCCATACTTTGCATCTAAAGGAAAGCACATAAGTTAAATAACACTAAGTTGCAGATTATGAGCTCTCACTGTTGAATCGCCACTGCCAGATACAAGAAACCATTTGGGGTAATCCACAGTCTGAATAAAGGCAAGGCAGGAGACAAACCTGTCAATTGATTCGTGTTATTGGACAAATATCAGTCCAACAGCTAAAAAGCAAAATCCGAATGCAGTAAGCTTGAAGAAAATGCAAGACAACTTCCAATCAGGGACATCACCATACTGCAATACTTAAGCTTGAGAGTCCCTTAATCCAGTTTCAAGTTAGAGGTCATCATGAAATGCATAACTGCAATAACAACAAGAATGTATAATCACAGAAACTCACTCAGTATGACCAAGGCAAAAACTCTGAATCTCATGAGCTCCATCTAAAGGATTCTTTGGAAACACAGTAACCTGTAACAAAAATCCTATGAGATAAACATGCACAAAACCAAGCTATATACTTGTTCTCATTCAATAAACAAAGAAAGCTCAATTACACGAATCTTAAAATCTCGGTCTGCACTAACAAGAAACCGTGCTTCTGGTGAGAATTCCTACAAAAGGACATTGAAAAACAAACAAATAGCTCAATATGGGGGGAAAAAAATGTAAAATCCCATTGTCTGAAAACTCCATTACAGGAAAGAAGAGAAACACTTAGTAATTGTAAATGACATACCAGGCTAGTAATGATACTGCAATAATGAGCAAGCAATGGCACTGCCTTTTTATTTACTGGACCATTGTTGCTGTTAAGCGCATGCAAATCCACAACCCACACAACTCCGAATTTGTCGGCAAAACAAGCATACAACCCATCATTGCTTATAGCAACTGCACTCACTCTCTTCTCGGAAAACCTGTCATGCAGCAACTGTCAGAGAAGTTTCAGCAGAAATAGTAGAACTATTTCACCGCAAATAATTGAAAGCAATATCCATCTCAACAGGCTCTAAATACAATTTGCTGGAACAACGATGAGCAACTCTGCCAAAGAGACATCAAAAGAAAAGGGTTCAACCTTATAACCATTTGCTATGCTGTCACCCAACTATTTCATAACCAAATCTATTATGCTGCAGCAAGACTTACATAAGGAAAAACCAAAACAGACTCTTAGAAGGATCATATTACAGATTTTGAAATTATTTTTATGTTCATTTCAATGAAATCGATCTAGTAAAATACCAATAGATAGATTTCGTAGAGCATATTGAAGTGAGCCAAAAAGGCACAAGGACCAGAAGAACTTACACAGAACACAAACAATGCCAGGCCTCAGCGGACCATATCTTAACAAGCTTGTCATCACCAGCAGATACAAAGAGCTTTCCATTGGTACTGTAGCGAATAGCTCTTATAGAGTCCTTATGGAAAGGCTCACTAGATTCATCCACTAAAGAAACCCCACAGCCTCCTCTAACAAAAAATACATAAAATAAGGAAACAAATTCATACAATTGCAGAAAGCCCGACTATTAAAAGCAATAATTCTTCAGGTTTCAAGCGACGAGAGAGGCTTCGGTACTATTTGATTCTTTGCTCACTGAAATGGAAGATCGCTTACCGGAGGTCAAAAACACGGAGGTCCGACCCGACTGCCACGGCGACCGAATCCTGGTTCGGATGAACCGAAATTATAGCAGGAGCCACCTCAATGTCTTTGTTCAGTTCTACTCCTTCAACCGGAGCGTCGTCCATTTTTTTTGTTTTTTTGGTTTGGTGTGTCTTACAGACAAAACAGACGACAAGTCGACAATAAGACCTTACTTCCGATGATTAGGGTTCCTTTGGTTTAAGTCTCTGCAGAGGTTTAAGGGGTTTATGGATCTTTTGGGAATCAGTCTGTTCATGGTATATGGGCCTCATTAGAGTCCAATTAAGCCCATTCTTCTTGTTGTTAGGGCCACATTGTGAATGCGCCACTGGTCTGCCCTTGACCTCTGAAAAATCACTCTCTCTTACACGGAGATTTGTAATAATTTATTCAGGACTTGATCTTATATAAAATTATGGCTTCCGAAATGTGTGGTTGGAGGTGAACTCTCGGATGGCCTTGGACTGCATTCATAAAGGGGGGGTTTCTGCGATACATCCCGCGGTTAATTTTGTTCAGTTATGCAGGAAATTAATAAAAAGAGACTGGTCTGTCACAGCATCTCAAGACATCTAGAGAAGTCAACAGGGTTGCAAACGGATTGACTAATCACATTTTCAAATTACAGTGGGGGTTTGCATGTTTTCCACAAGCCGCCAGCAGGAAGTGCTCCTGCAAATGCAGCAAAATCTGATTAGAGTATCTTAAATGTGGTCAATTGCCATATAGAGATTCTTCAATCACATGGGATTTATCCTTTCAATTTGACCAACAAAAAAAAAAAAAACATTGTAAATTAATAGAATGTAAGGTGAATCGAACCAATTTAAAAAATTGTAATGCGAAAATTTGCCTTCCCCCTATGTTTCTATTTTATTTATTAATTTATTGTTAAATGACTCCAATACTTAACAACTCTAATATTATTGAGCTACTCATTGGTTCCAAGCCTTTATTTTCTGTTTTACTTTTATCATCACCATAGCCCTATTTCATTGCCAAAATTGCTATAATTTTAATGGACCAGTGAGAAAACAGTACTCAATGAGGAAATTTATGAAGCCACTTTGATTGTCGTTTTTTAATTGATTCAAGGTAATCTTGATTGATGCCCTCTAACTGGAGTTTGCAGCAGAAACTCAAAATCAACTGGAAACATTGGCAAAAACTGAGGCTCACAAACAAACAGGGTAGCCGGCAAGGGGAGTTACGTTCCTGATCTCCAATGAGTAGATCAGTTCCTTAAACAAGAGCATATAACTTTCACAACAAGATAGCAACTAGTATAGAGACCTAAATTCTCAGTTGTGTACATCCAAGAACAGTTCCCCGACACTGTGTCATTGGAGCTGCTGGCCGCCATGTTGGTCTCTCACCTCCAATCGTTAAGATATCAACATCAGACATTGGCTTAATATCCCAATTCCATCTGTCAGGACCGATCACTCCTCCAATTACATATATCTCCTCTCCCAGTGCAGTCATGGCAAATCCAATCCTTCTCCGGAACTCGGATGCTGAAACAACCATCTTCCTCATTTTTCCTTCTTGCTTGAAGATTAATCCATGGCTCATCACATAGAGGGAACCTTGAATAACTGCCATTGGACCTTGGAGCCAACCATGATCCACAACAGTCCAGCCAGATCCTAAACCGTCCAAAACTTGCACAGTTGACAAGCCCTTGTGTAAAACATGCACCTTGCCCTCAAGTACCAGTCCAGAGCAAGCTGAATTGTGAGTGCGGTGCAGGTCAGGCATTGGGATCCAGACATCCTTCCCAGGATCATACATTTCTGCCTGCGAGATTGATTTTCGACAACTGGTGAAACCGCCTGCAACAATGATTTTTCCCTTCAAAACGCAGCATGCAAACATTGCACGGGGCACTAACATGGATGCACAAGGAGCCCATTGTCTCACAATAGGGTCATATGACCAGACCTCATTGGTTGCAAAGCTCCCATCTTGGTCACCTGTTAATGGGTCAACAGCATCGCTACCACCACCAAGCACAAACAGCATTCCAGCAGTGGAGACAACACCAAAATGGGCAAGGTGCCTGATTTTTGAAGGAAGGACAGGAAGAGTGATCCACAGGTCTCGGAGAGGGTCGTAAAGCTGCCATAAATTTTCAGGATCAAAAGCATTCACGCATAGTAGATCTTCTGCTGAATGAAGCTCCTGTCTGGCTTTAAATAACTCACGACTACGAATGGCAGCTTGCCATGAACGCGAAACAAGCTCCAGCTTGGGATAGAGGTAGAAGGGTACCCATGCAATGCACCTGATGGCAACAGCATCAGGAAGACCATCAATCAGTTCGGACATGTGTCTCACTGTTTCATCAATCTCCAACAATCCTTGAAGGGTGACTTGTAGCTATATTGATTTTGAAATTGGTAGGTGCTACCTGACACAATAAATGTATGCACATTGTTATAAAGAGACTAATTCAAAGCTCAGCAATTCAAAAAAGTTAGGGTCTTACAACTAAAATGGGCATAAGCAATTCCAGAATAAATTCACTTCATTGCAAGTTAGAAGCCATATGTTTTTTTTCTTTTTTAGGTATAGATATAACATATTGGTCTCCAAGGAGATCAAGGTATTTTAGAAAGAAATTAGCTATTTCATGAACAGCACATACATTCATTCATAATCAAAATCCAACGTAAACATGACGATCAAACTCTGTCCTTGAGAGAAAGAAAGTAATAAACTTCTCAAAACTTTATTAGTATCCAAAACGGCATCTAAGATCCTTTAACTAGGTCCTTGAATATTGAATAATGATAATAATGGAAAACAAGTACACCATGGATCATAACTCAATTCAGATAGTATGGAACACACAATCACATTTAATCTGCCAGTTGTAAGCATAATAAACTATCCTTTTGTTTTGGAAATGTAGCATTTTCTGAAAAAGGAAAAAAAGACAAGACAGTGAATGGCGTGCATAGAAGAAAGAGCAAAAAAAAAAAAAAAAGATAGCACACTTAATCAAAGTGGTGAAGCATGAGAATGTTCCCTATGTGGACCTGCTTATCAAGAAGAACAACAAATATTGGTTCTGCCACTACTTTTGGGACTATCATTCAATCACCATGTAATAAGCAATTGGTGGCCAAGAGATAACAGCTTGCATGAAAATAGCTTTGACTCTTCTAGTACCATTTCAACACCTCATTTCTACTCAGTACAAACAATAAATCTCATTTGATTGCATGTTTGCTATCTGACCAATGTTCAATAAATGCTTCATTTACATCCTTGTATGAGACAGCCTGGAGTCTGGCCCCAAATACTCAAGAAGATTCATTTGCAGGCACACACACACACACAAATATTGCAAGATAATAGAAATCCCCCAGAAAACGTGATACAAGCAACAACTGCAGCAGTTGATAACAACTTTGGTCGGGGTGAAAATCAACCCAGTAACACCACTTATCTCATTTTAGAGGCACCAAATTCTGACTTTAGATGCAGTAATAAATTATTTCTCAAGCCCTTGAATCACGAACACATAAATTTCGCAAAAAAGAGCCAAAAATCCATGCAGAAAACAGCTAGAACGAGTGAATTATCGTCCGAACTCTAGGCTTTTTATAAAAATCGAAATGCATTTCTAAATGTTTGACAAAAAAACCAAACTGATCTTACCATTCCAGCTTAATTCACCAGAACACCGAATAAGTGCCACATCAAAAAAACGCACGCGCAATTTCAAACTCATCTACAATTCCATGATTCTATCGCATCCATGCAACCAAAGAATCAAAATATAAATACAATCAGAACACTAATTACTACAAATTTAAACGGGAATGCAAGAAATTCAGCCCCAAACTGCACTTTTCTTTCTTTCCAACGCAAAACAGACGTCGAATTAGTCAGAAATAATAATGGGTATTCGATAAATCCCAAAAAAGACTTCAAATTTCAACGATTTCCGGTCAAATTTTGCAATACAACAAGCCAAATAAACGTAATTTTATTAGTAATGGATTGCACAGGCAGTCGCAGATAAAATAAAGCGTTACCTGACAGCCAAGACGATTTGGGTCTGTCTGCTTCCTAGATTTCCACAGATAGAGAGAGAGAGAGAGACTAGCGTAGGATTGCCAGAGCTAGAGAGATGGGGGTGGGGGCTTCAAAAACAGCACGCGAAGATGCTACAGTTGCAAAAAAAAACAATGTTCGATATGTGAATATGTGTGCAACTGTTTTTACGATTTTTTGAGGGTCAAAAGAAATTAGCAAAAATCAAGACTTTTATAATCCGTTGTTTTACAATTTTTATTTAAATAAGCCTAGACGGAGACGCATATATGGAATATGCCTCCCCCAGTTTACTCTTCATTGCAAATTGGAATGGCAATTTCGTTAATAATATTGAACAAAAGTCCCAGACTTGGTCCGCACGTTGCGTTTGGAACGGGAAAAGCAACGGGTCAAGGTTTCAAACTTAATAAAAAATCAATAGGCATCCGAAGAATAAGAAAAGAGCCCAAAACAAAGAAAATTAACTTCTTTTTATTTATTTATTTGGAGCACGCTGTCTACCAACATTTCTGATATCAAAGACACATGACGTCAAAAACGTGAACATTTATATAAATTTGAATTGTATCCTTGTGGTATGATAGAAGGTCATTCAAGATGGATGATGTGATTAATGAAAAAAAATAACTTTTTGTGAACTGATTAAAAAATAATAATAATAAAATTGAGGAGCACACTTACTTACCAATTAAGTAAGTTGAAACCCCCCTTTTCTTCTCACCTTTCGAACATTTGTCCTCTAAAATCATGTTCTTAATTATATTTGTGATGGTTTTGGCTCAGAAATAATTACTTTATTTTGAATGCTAACGACTAAGCTTTTGTTCCGATGGAATATTTGCATACTTGATCCGGTCGACTACTTGGTTATGGTTTTATTTTGTTTGTTGGAACTGTCAAATATCGCCATGGTGTGCAATTGCAGTCAAAAGAAAAGGAATTCTAACCTTACTATAGGGGTCTAGGTTCTGTGGCAGGACGCATAAAAGTAAAGCTGATATTTTGGACATTTTTGTGTGGAAGAGACAAATGGCGTCAGCCCAGAGATGCCTGGCCAATAAGCAATGTCGTTCGTCTGCACTTTTATTCATTGCTTCACTATCTCAAATATCTATTCTGGCTAAAAGAATCATTTTCATTCCTTAAATAATGAAATACCCTGAAAAGAAACTTACGTTTAGATTCTTGTTATTGTGCTGTGCAGCAATCCTGTATTTATCGTGGAGATGTAGATACAGAGGCTTTGGCTTGTAAAAAGAAACATCCAGCATGATATCTCTGCCGACGTAAACAACACGAGTGCTCGTTGCGTCTTAACATGGAGTGGCACGCATGTTTAATTGATGCTGTGGGTTGCAATCGAACTGGACCAAACCCTGCCAAACCCAAACCCACCACCCCCCCCCCCAAAAAAAGCGGCCGGGGCTGGTTTGAATTTAATTGGCTACAAAAACAAATCCCTTGTGAAGAGGTTGAGGGTTGAAATCTAACCGCTTCAAATTTACATAAATTTTTTTACTTTTAACTTTGATGAATCAAAAAGTTAACATAAGAATCGTATCTACTACCAGTTGTATTTACTATCAATTTTGCCATATGACCAGTTGAATTTAATAGTCCAACGCTGACCTCTCTCACTTTAGTTTGGTACTTCATCACTTTCAGACGGTCCAGAAAAGAAGTTCAGTTATTATTTGGTTAATAGTGCTGGACCAATTGATGGTCAATGACTGAAATATTTTAATAAATGAATAAAATCATGGGTTAGATAGGCTTCAAAGCTGGTGATATTGGCCGTCAACAGCAGCTTGACTGTATCCATTTTGAGATGAGCTTTGCTCAGTTTCAGTGTATCAATGAGTAGTTGAGATGATTTATTAAAGTTTGGGACTTGATTAGAAAAAATTTAAAGTTTAAAAGTTGATTAGGAAATAGAAGTCGTTTCTCATTCCCCCAGCAATCACCAAATGATAAAATCTCAAACAATACAAAGATACAAACACCAAATGATACAATCAAAATAACGCATATTCCCCAAATGACAGAATCAAAGTAATGCATACTTCCCATAGACTACAAGTGAATGTAACACTGGACCTTTCACACACACAGCTCAGAATCTGATGACACCAGAGGCGACTGATGCGACGGAAACTAGGAACACGGTCAGATAAAGTTGCATTCTGCTGGCACTTGCATCTGATGTGCCAGTTCCAGTTGGGACTGCCTTAGATCCGCTTCCTTCACTCGTCAAAAGGTCAAATGTCAGAGAAACTAGAGTGTAGACTGATGTTGGTATTGATTTTTCTCCAAGGTTTTATGTAGATCTTAATCAGAATAGTTGGCTGGGGGATGATATGACATATTTTGTACAAAAATATGTCATATAAGTTAATGCAGAAAATAAGAACTATAAAATTTACCTGCAGGAGGACCGACTGGAGTTTCTGATGGGGTGTCTTGAGGTTTGCCATTTGAAGTATCTGCAGGAGGACTGACTGGAGTTTCTGATGGGCTGTCTTGAGGTTTGCCATTTGAAGAATCTGCAGGAGGACTAACTGGAGTTTCTGATGGGGAGGCTTGAGGTTTCCCATTTGAAGAATCTGCTGGAGGACTAACCGGAGAAAGCGCTGGTGAAGCTGCCGGAACATTAACAGCTGGAAGGAAAAAAGAAGAAAAAACAAAGTAGAATTGAGTGACATTCCTGTAGATATATGATATATCAATCTCCTTGTTAAAGACTAAGAAATGAAATTGAGCACGATGACAACATACCATTGCACCGGCTAACTGGTGGTGTCTGCACATTACAAGCTTTAGGAAGTGACAGAGCCAGGGTTTGGTTTATGTTGATACCCAATGATGACCCACCACCGTTGACCAGTGTGCAAAGGCACCGTGGCTGTGATTGAACAACAGAGGCAAGCTGTGAGCAGCATGAAGAGGATGGAGTTGAGGAATTTCCTGTAACGTAGTTGAGGCACGGTGCTAAGCCGATAAGGACAGTGTTGCAGCTTGATTGTGCCGTGGCTTCATGAATAGTCATCAAGGCAAGGGCCAGGAGCAAACCACATCGGATGCCTTTAGAAGCCATTTGGAGTAGCTAATGCTATGGCTGCAGGGGCTAGGAATCGTGGGGAAATGAGATCACTACAAAGAAATTCTGTTCTGTGATTTGGAGTTGAGTACCATGCGAGGCTCAGGAATTTATAGTTGAAGTCATCGTAGAACAGCACCTATTAGTTATGTTTGGATGGCCAACTTTTACTTAATTGAGTTTGTTGGTAAACCAGCTGCAAGAACCTCAACCAATCATGCCATTTTAAAGTACAGCTTCTTATTACTTCGGAGCACATAAAAATCTGGGTTCTAACTTGTTTCTTCAACCGTACCCACTTTAATCACAACAGCAAAGTTGATAAATAATATATTCACAGATTAGTGTACGGCCAGTTGGGCGATCAACCTATGTTAATTTATTTTTATTAAGACCAGCTCAAAGCTGCGTACATTTCAAACAATAGAGCAGGTAAATTAGTAGCTTTTTTGGTCTTCGTTAATTAGCAATTTAGCATTTGTCTGAGAAAGTATGGGGCCTACAGCCGATTCATAAAGGATCAGAGACTCCGGATTTGATCAGCATTGCTCTCATTGGCTTTGTTCTATTTCTATACATAGACATGAAAATTGGAAAAAGGCCACAAACAAACCAAACATTAAGCAAGCGTGCATAACTGAAATATTACAAAAGCTTGAAAACTCATGCCCAAACTGCTTCGGTTATATCAGCAGCTCTGTTCTATGTCCACCTGCAAATATTATAAATCAGTACTTAACCAGGGTGGCCCAAAGGGAACAATCCAACTTGTTAACTGTACTCTGAGTTGGACCTTTTTACCCTTTCCTTTTTTTTCTTTTGCAATGAATGTGTCCCAATTCCATGTTTGATGGAGCAGTTGGAGAGACAATTTATCGATTGGTTCAGAAATTGAAGGTTAACTCTCTTTACGTCCATGGAGTGGCTTGCAACATATTATCTGGAGCTTCCAATTCTCTGTCACTATTTTAACGCTGCATTTTTGACATTAGCAACATCACAAATGTGTTAGAATTTTGTACAGAGTCGGATTGCCTTTTCATTTCTGCCACTGTTATCAGGTTCAATCCTCAAATTAACGAATCTTTAATTATTTTATGGAATGCATGTTACTTCCGTCGCAAGCTTGTAACTACTTTCCAGTGAAATGCCTTCATTTCATTGGCATCAAAGGTCCCAAGTTATTTTCTAGTGAAAGTACTACAGAACATAGGACAACCAACACCAGCGGCCTGGAACCTGTGGTAAACCTCTGGATTGATAAAAAAGTGCATGGTATTGTACCCTCATGTCCCAAGGATATCGGACATGTCAAATTACACTGTTTTTCTTTTTTGGATTATTTATACATTTTCTTGGCATCTTTTTTCCTCTTTTAGCCTTCTAAAAATCTTTTTTTTTTTTTATTTTTTTGCATTTTCTCATGAAGATGAAGAAAAAGTGGTTAACAAGTTGGAAATCCCACAAAGGAGTTAATAAGGAACCGTGACTACTTCTATTCATTCTCCATCAAGTAAACGAAACAAATATTACAATCGTACTATAACAAATGCTAACAAAATCCAACGTTAACACAGAATATAACCAATCTTGCAACAAGCCACAAGTAGACCGGATGATTTTGGTATCAGAATTTGTTAGCAGTCATGAAATGCACAGATGCATTGAGGGGACTTCTGCCTGAGGTTCCATTTGTTGACGGAATTGATTTAGATCCTCTTTCTGCATGCACCAAAGAATTGCGCTCAAACTTCATTATCAATAAGAAAGAACTAATTGGGCATGGATGACCGGCAGGAAGTGTTACCATTTGTTGATTGTTAAATTAGCATATACAAATTATGGGGATTAATTAGTTTGCACTATGATTGGTTTGGCATAAAGCTTAGTACATATCATTTCATTCTTGATTGAAGAAATTCGAAAGTTTCGTAGCATTTCTATTTCTTATGCAGTATTCAACGAATTAGCAAACAAAATTCAAACAGATTTTGCCAGCACCCGATACAAAAGGAACTTCTGATGCAAGTGGAGTGACTTTAGGCTCGAGTGCCGGAGAGCTGGCCAGCAAATATAGTTGTGGATTTACCGGCGGAGCTGCCAAAGACGTGGGAGTGGTGGCAGCTGTTTTACCATATAGGAAAGTCAATGTTATCATGAATATATACAGCATTCCCTTGAATTTGACGGAAACAAGAGAGCTGGAATTTGGCTAACCTTTACACTGGTGAACAATGGATTTTGAACTTGACAGCAACAGGAAAAGATAGAGCCAGAGTTTGGTAAATGACAATGGCCATTGTTGAGCCACCACCATTAATCACTGAGCAAAGGCATTTCGGTGATGCTTGGACGACAATTGCTAGCTGCGAGATGATGGGATTGTTTAGCTTCCTGGTACACGGTTCAAGCATGGGGCCAAAGCCAGTGAACACAGCCGGGCAGCCTGATTGAGCCACAGCTCCCCCACATAGCATGGCCACAATGGCTATGACTAGGCCCGCGCAAATTCCGCTTGAAGCCACTGACTTGGCTGCCTAGAATGATCAAGAACTGAAGCTGGTCAAATATCTCGTTTGGTTAGAATTTGAAATTTGGAGTTTGAGTGAAAGAAAAGAGAGAGAAGGGATGATTCATCAAGAAACAAAAAAAGGACGTAAAGAGGGTTATATAAGAAAGGTTGTGAGAGAGGGAGAAGCATATTGTTGACCATCCGATGACGTAATCTGACTAAACCAGCGCGCTTTTCAGTTTCTAAACAGCATTATAGATGAAGACGCAAAAGTTTTCAAGTTAATCTTTCGTAGCATTAGTATAATTTATCTTGGGTCCATGACTGGCATGCCTAATCTACCTACCTTCAACTGCTTGGTGTTGAAGTGGAACGACTTCAGAAATTGGGAATGGCAACAAGTCATCGGGAAATTCGGTTATAGCAGTTGAACTCCAGAAACATTTTCAAATCTGCCTTGCTCTTGCCCTCCAAACATTTGTATCCAATACCAATCTATAAAAGAGTGTTTAGTTTCTATCAAATGCAACTCAGATGGCGTTTGCGGGTATTTTGTTCAAAGTATTCATGAAAGAGTTCAAGGTTTTTCTATTTATTGCAACGCTGTCCCCTCTCCTATTAGTTTCAGTAAATGGGCAAATTAATTCACCATGCACAGCTTCAATGATCAGCAGCTACACCCCTTGCATGAATTACATTACTGGAAGTAGCAGAAATGGCGCATCGCCAACAGTCGCCTGTTGCAATATATTGAAGAACCTCATGAGCACCAGTGTGGCTTGCACTTGTCTAGTGCTAACTGCCAATGTCCCTCTTCTACCAATTAATCGCACACTGGCTCTCTCCCTCCCCCGAGCTTGTCACATGGATAGTTTGCCGATGCAATGCGAAGGTGTGGATTCATCTCTAATTGAATCTGTATTGCCAAGATCTTTCATGTTCCATGACATTCATTTAAAAATAAATTTTTAATGATTGTTGCAATACCTTTTGCAGCCTCTGGAGCTCCTCTGCCAGCACCAGGTAAGACAAAGCAGGAAGAGATGTATGAGTCCTGTACAATTCTTAAACACTGGAAAAAAGCAGAATGAAAGAACTTTCTAGACAACAAGTATCAAACTTAACACGAATGGTACTCTGGCAAATTGTAGAGATTCTAAAGAATGTGGTTAGGCTAGGTCACTTGTTCGGTCTTGGTATCGCATAATTCACTAAAATCTTATTGTCAGGTCCAGTCATATTCGGGCCAACTCCGCTGACAGCCGGTGCTCCTCTAAGTCCACGAGGTAATCTGCTTAAAATTTTAACATGTACCTTAGGGCTTAAACCATGAGTAGAGAGTAACATTTTCACTAGTTGAAGGAAATACTGATCCTGGTTTATAGCCCGCGGGAAGATGTATTGTTGTTATTAACTAAATTCCCCTGTCAGCTTCCAAAGCAACTGCATTGGCACCAGCACCAGCACCAGCACCAGGACCTGAAACCACTCAACCAGTAACCCCAGCATCCCCAACAGTGCAAGCAGAAGCCCCTACAACAACTGCAGGGATCCGACCAGTGCTATCCCCCTCAGCATCCGTGCTATCTTGCATTTCCCCGCCGTCCTCCACGCTCATACTTCTAGCAATTATAGTTATCAAAAGCTATTGAGTTGTAGCCTCGCCGTTCTCATTCATGAATATCATTTTGTTTGGACTGCCTGAAGTTGCATTTTTTTTTTTTTTTTTTTTTTGATTTGTAATCAACTCTAGTCCTTTAAGAGGCATAGTTCAAGATTGGCCAAAAGTGATGAGAAGGGCATCAGATTCCGAAGCGACATAGCTGACACACGTGACAAGGACAGTGACATAGTTCGAGTCTGGATTCTGGAAGGAAGATAAAAAGCTGAGAGTGCCAACCAAGGAACGTAATAGTAAATAAAGGGAAGCTGCTTCTAGCTTTGACGAAATACAACGTTAGTTAGATGCTAAGATCTGGTTGGTGAACTTAGGCCAAACAACTGCAAACCCTTTGTAAGCATTCATGTAAAAGGGAAGATCCTGATTCAAATGTACGATGTCGTTTCAAAAACTGCCGGACGAACTCCAAAGCATGAAACTATTGCGTCAGTCTATAAATTACTTGAAACAATGGTCTTCTAAATAATCAAAACAGAATTTTGGAACATCAATGCACACTCAAAGGAATACATCTACATACAAAAGAAATTGCGCTCTTCAATTCTGAGAATCTTTTAAGCCACCGATTACTTAACTGGAATTGATAACAGCACCTGATTATTCCAATCGAATCCGTTTGGCACCACCATCCGCCCGGAGGTACCGTCGCCGCCGAGCATGCCGCAATTGGCGTCGCCTAGCAAAGCCATTCGAACCTTTTTTTTGTTTTTTAACTGAAGAATAACGAAGCCGCGCATGGTGACGACGGCCAGTATCACTCATCCAATTTTTCTTCGGGCAGCCCATGTCATTGCGATAAGCAACTGTTTGGGCCTACTCTGGGCCGGCCCACTTAAAATTCAATTTAACTTCCGGCAGCCCAATTCATTGCGTTAAGCCCCAGAACCGGCGGCGGCCACCATTACTCTCTGTCACTCTGCTGTCTTCACGGCGTTCTCCTCTCTCTACTGTTTGAGATTTGAGATCAAGGGCCGATTAAACACCCCCCACCTGTGCTCTTCAAGGTGATTTTAATTTGTTTTTTCTCCAGCTCTTTCTTTAATAAGCTGCTTTTATGGGTTTTATGTTTTCGAATCAAGTAATTGAAGCTAATGTTTGAATTACTTGTCCCTTTCTCAGTCGAAAATGGGTTGGAAAGCTGCTGAGAAACTAATTAGGCACTGGAAAGTACTGAGGGGAGATAATGTGAGATTATTATTATGAAAAGATCACATCTTTCCCTTTTTCTTTGTTGTTTATATCTTCTTCTTCTTCTTTTTGTTTTTTGTTTTTGCCCTCTCTTAATTTCTGCAGGTGAATGTGTGTTAATCTTTCACAGGTGATGATAATCAGGGGCAAGGATAAAGGCGAGACTGGTGTTATTAAGCGTATCATTCGCTCCCAAAATCGTGTTATTGTTGAGGGAAAAAATATGGTGAGAAATTAAACTCCTTTTTTTTTAATTTATTTTTTGGTCCTAATGCCTTGAGTTTTTGGTGCGAGTCGGTGTGGTTTCTGTTTAATTCCATAAAACGTGTATTAGTTGCATCACATGTACAGAAATGCATGGCTTCTGTGGAAATATTGTTCAGGATGATGGTAACACTTATTGCTGTGGAACATTGTTAAGAGGTCTCATCACAATCCTGAGTGCAAATGATAGTTGTGTGTGGCTGCAAGTTTGAGTGATCATATCTCTTAAAGCAGTTTTATCAATTGTTTTTTCATGATGCACCTTTCTTATTTAATGTTCTTCCTTCTGCCCTTGATTGTAGTAAATTTCCACAAGCTGGATTATTGTTTAACTGGTCTACATCCAGAAATTGTGGTTGCTATGCTGTCTCATCAAGAAAATTATGACGAGATTTTAAATTTTCTTTGGAGCTATGGTCAAGTCATCAGTGGTTATTCATGGAAAGAATGATGTAACATTTGTACAGTTTCTTTTGCTGCTTCTTATTCCCTGATGTCACAATGGTCCTGGTTTTAGTATTTTAGCAACTCAAAATGCTGATGAAGAGGGAGAAATGCTGGGTATGTCATTTGTGTTATGTTCAACACATTGTACATAAATGTGGCTACAGTGTTAGAGGTTGATGGTATAACGGCTTAGAAGTTGATACTCAAATAGTTAAACATAGAGGAGTTTGATTTTTGGCAATACTTTCTGTTGTTCTAGCATTTTCTTGTTCCGTCTCCTATTAAGTCCTTAATATCTTCATGTATTTGATTGTTATTCTGTTGTGATAGTGTTTTGGAATATGTGTAGTTCACTATGCCCTATTAGCAAAACAAGTTAACCAATGTACTTGATCTATGCTTAAGATGGAGGCACTATTTGTATCCATGGAGCTATCCTTCATTGCCTTCTAATCCACATTTACAGGTGAAAAAGCACATCAAGGCAGGTGAAGGCCATGAAGGCGGCATCTTTACAGTTGAAGCCCCACTTCATGCTTCAAATGTTCAAGTCCTTGATCCAGTCACTGGGTATTGCTGTACTTAATATTCTGGTTTGTTGATAATTGGTGTTTTTATGCTTTTGCTATTGCTGATATGGAACTAATATCTGCAGGAGACCTTGCAAAGTTGGGTATAGATATCTAGAAGATGGTACTAAAGTAAGAGTTTCCAGAGGGCAAGGAACATCTGGATCCGTAATTCCTCGTCCTGAGATCTTAAGGATAAGGACAACTCCAAGACCAACTGCAGGCAAGTTACTAACGCTTGGCATTGTATTCCCTGGTATTCATAAGCCCATGAAGGTTTTCACATTGTCATTTAAAGGGAGACATGAGAAACTGCACCCTTCAGATGTTAGAAAAGTGCTTCCTTTCTTTATTAGATATTATGGCCTTGTACAGAGCTTTCTAATGTTTGATGGATGTGCTTCTATTGCCGTCACCTTAAAAATTTTAATTGCTTATGCTCAAGTTTCGGATTATATTGATCCCAAAGCTAATTTGTTGAGGCTGTTTTTTCTCTTCAGCTGGTCCCAAGGATACTCCCATGGATCTTGTTTTGGAAAGGACCTACGATGCAAAAACTGGGAAGGGAATGCCTGACCTTTGAGAAGCTTCAAATTTAAGGCAGATTTGAGTCTTAGTTGCAGCAGGGATATGGGTTGTATTAGTTCGGGATAGACATCTCTGAATATGGAATAAGCAGGGTCTTGCATATCTATTACGTTGTGCAACATGTTACATATACCATTTTGGTTCCTTGTTGCATCAAAGAGTAACATTTTCAAACCTGTTAATTGCAATCAAGTTTGCAAGCGTAATTGGATTTCTCATGCAGATTTGCCAGCCCGGCCCCAGCATATTAAGAAAATTATGAATCTGCAGTAGAAAGGGCGCAACGTCCAAGTGGATAAGTGACCCTTAACAGCCTCATAATTTTGTTAATCATCACTTAATCCTGCAATTAGTTTTCCAAGTAAAAGTTTATTTTATTTTATTTTTTGTTTTTTTGGCTTTCCTACTTAACCTTATGGATAAAAACAAGATGAGCTTGTAGCAAAGGGATGATTGTGAAAATTAAATGTGTCATATGGGCTCCACAACTTAAAAAAAAAAAAATGAAGCTTTCTCTTTTTCTTACAAAATAATATAATAGAATGCATTAAAAACTTAAAATAATATACAAGTATGAAATTTATATTTTAATATATATTAATAGTTGGATATATATATATATATATATATATATACTCTCATATTTGTTTTACATGTTCTTCTTTATGTTGCAAGTTACGTATATTTTGGCAGAAAATTTTTAAAGAGTTTTATTATATAAACACAATAATTATATTTAGATTAGACATGCTAACTGTAATTAATGTTAAAATTTAACGATAAGAAGTTGCATTCAATTTTTTGTATTTATTTATTTATTTCAAAAATATGAAACGAGAGGCTCTCTGGTTTTTAGCATGTTTGGGCAGTAGTTACCGTACTTTGATCTACTACGTGTGGTTAAAAATCGAGTCCAAAAAAAAATTGATTTACCGGCCTGTTTTTCCTCCTCCACGACCTTTTGTTTTTTGTTTTTTGTTTTTTTTTTTAAAAAAAGGAATGTAAAGCCAGTAAGGGCCCTTTTTCTGTGGGTACATCCATAGGGGCCCATATTAGAAAATTGGACATTGTCTCTACAGGCCTCAGAGAACCCAATAACTACTTGCCCCATTCTCTAATTCTATGATTTCTTGACCGCTTCTCTCCCCAGAAATGGGGCGTTTCTTCTTCAGGTGCGCAGCTCCCTTCTTGTCTGTGCCCCTTGTCTCTGACACTTAGGGATGCGTTCTTGATGTAATTATTATCAGGCGCTAGAAAATTGCTATCTGTTTCTCCTACTCCGCCACTCGCTTTTCTCAATGACCTTGTATTATTAGTTTACGCTTCAAAATTTTTTACGGCTTTTAGCTGTTTGAAGAAATGCGCCACTGAGAAAAGAAAAAGGAAAACACCAGTTACTTCAGAGGCAGAGGGCTGTTTGCTAATTGCTAATTTCTGTGTGATCATGAGTGACCAATAGCTGTGAAATTTGCTGCGTTATTTCTTGAGTGGATCAATATTTCAGGTTTCGGTCCTCTCTCGGTTGGAAATTGAAATGCTTTTCATCAGGAAATTTAGGCGAAAGGATATAGCAGTTTCCCCTAGAGTTTTGCATTGGTTTCGTGAGGGTAAAGGACACAATGGCAGCCGGATTTCTAGCAGCCACATGCGAGTTTCTTGGAGTCACGGGCACATGTATAAACTGGCTGAGGCCTCGCTGACTGGCTTGAAGGTGCCAGCTGTTGTCTTCAGAATCTGGGATGGTTTCAATCATCAAAGAAGTTCATTTTCCACCGTGGCTGGAACAATCTTGGTTCAGGCTCGAGACCCAGCTAAACTAAGTGTAGAAATAGAAACTGCTATTGACGAGCATAGGTTCAATGATGCATGGAATTTTATTGAACAGCATATGCAGATGGAAGGGTTTCCTCGCAAATCCATTGTGAATAAGCTCTTAACAAGCTTTGCAGGAGGCAACAATGTTCAGTTGCTTGAGAAGGCTTATGGCTTGGCAGACCAGGCTATCAGGGAAAGTAAACAGAATCTGTTAGAGAAGGGGACTCTTATCTACCTCTCTTTTTGTCTTGCCAAATCAGGTTTACCAGTTCCTGCATCGACCATTCTGAGAAAGTTGGTGGAAATGGAAGAATATCCCCCTGTGGGTGCTTGGTCTGCAATTTTAGCCCATATGTCATTAACAGCTCCTGGAGCTTATCTTGCTGCTGAATTAATTCTTGAGATAGGTTACCTGTTCCAGGATGGCAGGGTTGACCCACGCAAAAAGAGCAATACACCTTTGATTGCTATGAAGCCTAACACTACAGCCATGAATATAGCTTTAGCTGGTTGTCTTCTGTTTGGTACAACAAGGAAAGCAGAGATGCTTTTAGACATGATGCCTCGAATAGGTGTCAAGGTCGATACAACTCTATTGATCACAATGGCACATATATATGAGAGAAATGGGCGCATACAGGAGCTGAGGAAACTTCAGAGGCACATAGATGAAGCCCCCAATTTAAGTGATGTTCAGTTTCGGCAGTTCTATAACAGTCTGCTGACGTGCCACTTGAAATTTGGAGATCTTGATTCTGCTTCCAACATGGTTTTGCAAATGCTTCGGAGGGCAAGGGAAGCACGGAATTCTCTTGCCACAGCAACATTTATGCACCCAATCGATAATATGCCCTCTGCTGGACAGGTTTCTCAGGACAATTTGGCGCACAGAAATTTGGATGATTCACAAGATGATGGATCAGACAAAGATTCAGTGATTCCTTATGAAGAGTTCTCTAAAGACCTGAAGTTCTTGAAACTTGACAATGAGGCAAAGATATTACTTCGCACATTGGTGGAAAAGTTGCAGGTGCAAGTTGAACTACTTACAACTGTGCGTGGTATTCTTCAGCCAACAGAAAAAATCTATGTCAAATTGGTTAAGGCTTTCCTAGAAGCTGGCAAGACCAAAGAGTTGGCCGCATTTTTGATTAAAGCAGAAAAGGAAGATTCCCCGCCTTCCAATGATGAGTCAGCATTAGTTCAGGTTATTAATTCATGTATTTCACTTGGGTGGCTAGATCAGGCACATGATCTCCTCGATGAGATGCGTTTAGCTGGGGTCAGAACCAGTTCTTCTGTATATGCCTCCCTCTTAAAAGCATATTGTAAAGCAAATCGGCCAGGAGAGGTGACATCCCTCCTACGAGATGCCCGTAGAGCAGGAATCCAGCTAGACTCTAGTTGTTACCAGACACTGATGGAGTCTCGAGTGCTTCAAAAAGATACTCAGGGAGCCCTCGCTCTATTCAAAGAGATGAAAGATGCTAAAATACCAAAAGGTGGCCATCAGGAATTTGAGAAGTTAGTTAAGGGATGTGCAAACGGTGGTGAAGTGGGGTTGATGTCAAAGCTCCTGCAGGAAATTAAGGAAGGGCAGAAAATGGATTATGGAGTTCATGATTGGAATAATGTAATTTATTTTTTCTGTAAAAAGAGATTGATGCACGATGCTGAGAAGGCATTGAAGAAGATGAGGAGTCTGGGGCATGTGCCAAACGTTCAGACTTTTCATTCCATGGTCACTGGCTACGCTGCCATTGGAGGGAAATATGTGGAGGTTACAGAGCTCTGGGGCGAAATGAAATCTATCGCTTCAGCAACCTCTATGAAGTTTGACCAGGAGATCCTGGATTCTATACTATATACATTTGTGAGGGGTGGATTTTTCGTTCGAGCAAATGAAGTAGTAGATATGATGGAGAAAGGAAAGATGTTCATTGACAAATACAAGTATCGAACCCTGTTCTTGAAGTACCATAAAACACTATACAAGGGAAAAGCTCCCAGATTCCAGACAGAAGCCCAGCTTACAAAGAGAGAAGCAGCGTTGATTTTTAAGAAATGGGTAGGGCTAAATTAAGGAAGTTTTGGTGTTTCTTCTTGGAAAGATATACTGTGAAATGTACTTTAATTCCTAACTCCCAAAATGACCATTGTGTTTGATCAACTCCGTTCCTTGTGCAAGTAGCATAATAAAAAAAATATTTTTTTTTCTTCATAATATTATTACATTGTAAGGTGTAAAGAATAACAAGTAGATAATAAAATAATTTTTATTTTATTTTAATTAATTTATAATTTTTTATGACTGTTAAATTACTTTCTAAACATTATTACTTAATTTTTTTACTTCTTATAAATTTTACGCTTCTTAGTTTTTTTTATATATATTTATTTATCAAGATGTCTATTTGATCGTAATAGACACGTATTTATGTGAGTTAGTTTAATAAAAGATCTTTTAAAATTGGGAGAAAAAAAATAATAATAATATTTATATAATTGAATAAACCGCGCGATTCTGTATATCTCTTACCTCATTGCTACCTAATTAATAAGCTTTGTCGCAAACAAAAAGCCCGACGTACCATGATCTGTGCCCATGTGGACCCCACAGTGAATCTTCACCTGTCAGGACTCGGGAGACGGATCAGGGTCCACAATGGCGTATATAACGCCGTCTTGAATCCCCACACGCCAACCAAACAGGCTGAGCGCAGAATAGCATCTCCCTTCTCGCCGCTCACCGTCGCTCAGTTTGATATTCAGCTGAGCCTCCTGACCAGCTATGACAAGGAAGCGCCCTCGTCGTGGCCAGTCCCAGACCTTCACTGCTAACGAAGGCGTACTGATTGACCGGTTGCCTCAGCCGGAGCTCCTCCGTCCGGACGTCTTGGAGTTTTCTATTGAAGTCACCAATCAGACTTCGCGGAGCGTCTTCGCTCTGTCCTCGCCGCCGCGGGAAGGTGCTGAGCAGGTCAAGCCGGTGTATTTTCTCGAAAGATGTCATTATTGCAAGAAGCAATTGAGTCCGGAACAAAATATTTACATGTACGGGTAAGGCTTTTCAATTTTTCCTCCGTTAGTATTTGTTTTATATCTAAGTGGAATTTCGATAATTGAAATTCTCTGTCTCTCTGCTTTATCTATGCGATTTAGTTGCTGAAGAAATTAGATAAAGAAATGAAATAATTTCCCCCAACTATGAAATTATGGTTTTAATTGCCTCTGATTTTATTCTGTTTTGGGTTCTGATTTTTCGTTTCTGTCAACCAAATTCACGTATAAAATTTGTCACTTTCATTTGAGATAGAGCTAATTTTTCGAGACAATTGGTTTTGCACCAGTCGAATGAAGATCTCTTTCATTTTATCTTTTCATTTGGCAATCGATGTATATATATATATATATATCGGGTGGGGGTATTAAAAAAAAAAAAACAATGCTTATGTGAATCACCAGTTTTTAATACGAGGAGAAAAGGAAAAGGAAAAGGAATTTTCTTTTTTTTTTTTTTTTCTTTTTAACCGCGATTGTATTAGTAAAAGTAGTCATAGTGGTTTCCGCAGCAAGGAGCAAGAGGGGAAGAAGGTCCCATAGAATCTGCTGTTGAGATAGGCATGGTACAAGAATCCCCTGTCGGCAGAATGTGAGTTGTTATGGAATGTGTGCCCTTGTAGTCCATCCAACAATGTTTCTGGAGGAATTGATTTTTAGGCATTGTTTTCTTGGTTTGATTATTGGAACTTGTTCGTTGCATTTGTGGCATTGCCGTAGCATCCCTACGATTTTCCTGCAATCATGCTCATATTTGATATTAGTAAGTTTTCTGTTGTTTCTTACCATGGTGACCAAATAAACACTATTTGTCCATACACTGTTTTATCGGGCTGATCATGAACTATTTCACATCAATGTGATTTTAACTGACTTTTTTCTTGGTCTGGTTGCAATGCAGTGACTTCAATGCATTTTGTACTCCCGAGTGCTGTGATGCTGAGATTAAAATTAACCAGGCAGCAAAGAAAGGCCACGGAGGTACACCGGGAGCAAGTACTTCAAGCAGTTACTAGAAATGCTGGAAACGCAATAGAAGAGGTGCAGCTTATAGATAATTCGTTAAAGGTGTAATGTAATAACTTGGGAAGTGCATAGCTATCAGGTTTTTTTACAGATTGGCTTGCACTTTTGGATAGAATAGATATACCTTCCAATGTGTTTTTTAGATTAATAAAGAACTACAGTTTAGGATCACAGGTAGGATACATTCCAGTACTATCTGGAGAAATGCCTTTTTCCTCCCCATTTTGAGTTGGAGGTATAGGAATTGACAGATGCTGAGTTGTTTTTAAAGTTCAAGCTTGGTTGAGCTTATACAATGACATACTGTCGATTGTGTAAGGTGCAGCCTATTCATCTTGTTGATATTGCTTTTGGGGTGCCTTTTACTATAACTGTGCTACTCTGTTTGCGATGTATGAATTTATTTCATATTTGGGTATGAAAAGGGATGGTTGCCATTGATATACTTCTAGGCCGCTAGCATTCGATTTTCCTTTTTTATTTTTGGCTTTCCCATAACCATTCGGGTGATGGAGGTGCATAGTCTTCCTCATTTCACCTTTTACTTGTCAAAACAGTTATAAACCTGAAAGGTTGCTCGTGAAATGTGACAGAACTCCTAAACCGACCAGTATGTTTGAACAACTCTAGCTTTATATAAGTATGGTTAATTTGCTAATATCTGTGGCGTAGGCTAGTAGTAGATAAAGTCGCTAGAAAGCAGCTCATGGCTGATGCCATAAAGATTTCTTTTTTTGAATCCAACGTATGAAGCTGACTGCTTGGCAGCAACAATTCTGTAAACTTATCGTTTGACACGCTTCATCTAGGTTGTGTGGCCGGGCCCTATCAAGGTTCAGTTGCGTTTCATCTAGACTTTTCCCCCTCTTCCTCGTAGCCGCCCATTCCCTTGTGTGGTATCGGCTTAGTTTCTGTGGACCGGCCCATCGGCATACTTGGGTCTTTGCGCAGGGGGAATTACATCTGGGTCAATTGTAATTTTGTCTGCTAGTAAAAGTAGTCAAAGTTTGATATGATTCCGTGAAGGAAGAGGCCAATTAAGATAAGCTTTCGCATTTAGTACTTTTCGAATTCATCGTTTGGATGCATATTTATCTATCCTGCCTTCCTCCGTTCCTATTCTCAGTTTCAATTCTTACGTCTAATTTGTGTTGTTTAGTGACGGAATACCTGTACAATTTCAGAACCTTTGACTTTCCCTGGCTCATAATCAAATTGGCTAGTCATAATGAAATTGTATTTTATTAACTGTCGTTTCCTAAGGTATCAAGGAAAAACCCATTTCGTGATATAGCTGAACAAGTATCTAGCCGTACATACGAGTGCTGCTGATGTAGACTTGAATTGAGCACAAAATGATGAGCCGCTATCAAGTTGTACCCAAAAAGTTTTTAATTGCATCCTTTGAAATCCAAGTGTGCCTTTTCCATTCTCATATTTGCTTTGCAATTATCACTTCAATTAGGTAAACTCGAGATTGTCCGGAAACGAGCATACAAAAAGAGGGGTTGACTTAAAATCGTGCCAACCTTGTGTTCAATTATTCTGTGTGGAAGAAGTGAAAGAAGAAGAGCACGTGTCGAGATTGAGATGCCTTTAATTCCGTCAGAGTTAACGGCACCATAGGTGCCAAACATGATATCACCGATGTAGTTAGTCTCTGAGTATAAGAACAAAAAGAGAGTGTCTTGCATGGTTGACTAAACTATCACACACAGCCACTAAAGGCACAGAACGTAAGGTCAGAAGCCCGGTGCGTTCGCTCAGCTTGGCTCTGCGTGCGTCATTGAAGTATTTCAGTACTACTGACACAACTTGTTTAACAAGCGACCATGACAAATAGGGTGGAGAAGGGCTAATGTGACCGTGACATCACTCTCACTGAATGCTTAATTTTGGTAAAGCCTGCCCACGTAGTTATTGCAAGACTAAGCCTTGCCTTTGCCTACGTAATCTTAATGATAGTCACCAACTCTCTGTCCCCCTCCTGCACATGTATGCAATTTTCATTGAAAGCAGACGCCTGTCTATAAGCTCTAAAGATTGGCTGTTGTTTTTAAATCTTTGCACTGACCTTTTTTTTCCCTCTCTTTTTTAGGACAAATTCTACAGAGGAATTTTACATGTTGGGCAGGATGTTTATGCCGTGTGAAACTGACCATGATGATGTTTGAGGTGAAACTAACTGAAAAAAGTTACAAACTTTTTATTGATCCTCCCAATGACCCATGAGACCTTCAAGCGTGAGATTTTTGTCAGAATTGAGTGCATAAATAGTTTCTTGCTGGTCATATGTGAGAATTGTGTGGGACCATGCTCTCTCCAATTACCACCCCATTTCCTGATTTCAAATTCATAATCTGTTTCATCCCCCCCTCCCCAAAAAAAAAAAAAAAAAAAACTGCTTGGGTTGGGTTGCAACATGTATTGCATATACAACTTTTCTTTGATTATCCTTGTTTGTATGCTTTTTTTTTTTTTTAATCATCTCATTTCCTGAGTATACAACTACTTGTTGTGTAATGCAGCTGTCAGCAATACAAGCTTCCTTAACAAAGGCCCCATCATCCTCGGCCAGAGGTACTCTAGAACAGGTTCCCATGGACTTAAGCCCGTGCAATTTGAAATACCCGAATCAATAACCCCTTTTTCTTTTTTTTTTTTCCTTCTTAAATTCTTATTTATTTCGGGATGGGATATGGAATTAGAATAATAAAATCCGAATTAATTGATGCGATGTCTTTCCGTGACATCAGGTGACAGGAGGGAACACCCACTGCCACGTCACAACTCAGAGAGTGCGTAAGCAAGCATACGAGGCCGCTCAGAGTTTGTGCTCCCTCCGCCTCGGGGTCCCCCGACTCTCACCTGACCGCGTTTTAATGCTGCAGGTCCTCACCAATACCTGTTTGACGCGTGTTGACTAGAGATTGCCGCCTCTTTGGACCTGCCTATTTCGAGCCCATAATAATTATAATTTATTTGTAAGGGAATTTTTAACGAAAGAAAACATAATATAATTAGATTCAAATGCCCGTTCGTTTGTGAGGGAATTGCTTACTGTCGAATAATAATGTTAAATATTATTATTTTTAAAAATATATAAATAATTTTTAATATTTTATCAATAAAAAAAATCATCTATTTAAATAATATTTAACATTACTCTCACTTGTAATGCAGGCCTTCTGCGCATGTTGAGTACCACCAAGAAAAGGATAATAAAGTTGGTTGACGTTACTATACATGTCTTGCCATATTGTCAGACCGTTTCAGACGCTTTATTTTCTTTCTTTTTTTTTTCCCTTTTTTATCGATTGATAGCCGTTGCACCATTGAGCCCTTTGGTTTTTTCATTTTGAAGTCGTGTTTAGCAGCCTACGTAGTAGTTATACTATCGATACAAAGAAAACTTTGGAAAATAATAATAATAATAATAATAACAATAACAATAAGTAGACTCTGTTTTTCATGGTATTTATACATCAGGCCTATCGAATGTTTACATGTTAGAAGTTAACAGCGTATGAGTTACGTTAAGTCGTTTAAATACATACACACACACACACACACACACACACACACACACAGTGGAAGGTGGTTTGAGTTAATATGAATAAGGTGAAATAGATGACCGATCCTCGTGAAACGTGAGATTGGCTAAAAGGGTATTATATTAAGATATGAATTGTGTGGGGATGCCTTGTTTTTTATTCAATGCAGAACCTAAATCCAAAATTCAAAACCCTTTCCCAAAAGAGTCCAGTGTGGATTCCGATGATGAATTTTTAACTAAATAAAATGTATAATATGACGAAGTGTGTTCTTGCATGCATAGCATTAATGTAGTTAACAAACAAAAACCGTCTAATTCCGCATATCTTTCAGACACGAATATAAACAGTGTCAAATTAAATAACATTTTTTAATTTTTAAAATATATTTTAATTTAAAATATTAAATTTAAAATAATTTTTTTTTTTTACTTATATATTACTTACATATGATACCATCATTTAAATAAATATAAATGCGTTGATCTAAAACAAACAAACAAACAAAAAAAAAAGTAACAATTGAAATTTTTTGTTTGGTGAGTATCGAACGAATAAATAATTGTGCATAATAAAATCTAAATGCAAAATACAGAGAATAGATCTCTTTTCCTAAAATCATGGCAAAAATTAAATTCTTCCATGCATTTCTTTCCCGTCCAAGCAAGATTGCTGCAAACGGAGAATTAATGCTCAAGAAAAAGTAAAAAAAAAAAAAAAAAAGTTATGGAGGAATGAGAGTATCTTTGTTATAATTTTGCTTGTCCCGTATGCCACTTGGCAGACCATGTTGAGCTGAAGTGCAATCTCTTGGACCCCATTTTATCGTCCCCACCAGGTAGACACGTGTCAACTGTTCCCGACCCAGGCTGGAAAAGCACCACCCTTCGTGCCGGTTCTCCGCGGGTCGGCTTAGCCGCAGACCGGGTACTTGTTCGAAGTTAGAACTGAAACTACCAAGTTAAATCCAGCTTTAGGATGACAGCCACAAAAATGACTCGTGGGACGAGTTCAAGTCACGCTCCCCAGTTGCGAATACGAGAGGAAAGTAAAGAAGAGGTGCATGTGGGCGTGGAAAACCAACTAGTGAGGGAAGGATGGTGATATGTCTTAAAAAACCTTAGGCCTCGTACTGTTTGGGAGCTGTAACATGCATATTCGTTTCTTCTTATTATTTTTTTTAACAGTTTACTTTAGAAGCCAGTTGGAATCCGTTTCGCATCTTAATTGGAATTGACTGTTGATTACTTGCAATTTGTGTACTAACACTTATATCCATTGATTGACGAAAATACAAAAACCCCCCCCCCTTTTTTTTCTTTTTTTTTTTTTTATGAAAGGAATTGAAAAAAAAAGATATATAGTAAGAAATAAACATCACCAACTAAGGTAATTGCACTCCCACACCTCTTTGTAAACCTTCTTGCATCTGGGAAATCGAAAGGCAGGTGGGCAACAAGCTTTACAAAATAAACCGTGCCAAAAAACAAGGGCCGGCATAGCGAGAAAATATGAGCTACGAAGTATCAAATCAAATAGCACGTAAAATCTTGAAGTGACCTATGGTTGGTTTGAGTGGAAGCAATTTGTCCACATCTCTACAACGCTACTCTCTTTGAAAAGCAAAAATGTTGCACCTATTCTTTTGTCGCTTGAGCGCCCCCAAATAGGCGACTGACGGCAATGACAAAATGTTTATCCATAAAAAGTGCGACAGAAATAGATAAAATTTGAATTACCTAAAAAAATTAAATTTTTTTTTTAAAAAAAATAATAGAAAAAGGAGATCGTAGAACTGACGTGCCTCAAGTAAAAAATAAAAATAAAAATTTGTTGATTTTTCCTTCTTCTTCTTCCTCTTTCTTCTTCTTCTGGGGGTCAGAAGTTTCTCCGAATCCATTTATTTGCGCTCTTGTAAATTGAAACGTATACAAGCTGAATTTCTGAACAATTGTTGAATACTGACTGCAAATCAGAAATGAAAATTCAACTATGTAGCAAAATGGTACACAAATCAAATTCCGCAAGTTAAAAGTGAAACACCATCAGGATTAGTTTGTTCACCTTATTACTGAGATCCAATGTTTATGTGTACCATAGCAGCCAGTGGCTGTCATAGTCTGTCCGGGGCTTGGTGATGAAAAATAAGCTTGATACAATTTTGAGAACCCAACAGTTATCGGCAAAAAAATTGACACATTCTGCAGCTGTGGCGTGGTGAGGGAAACTGTGGAGGGTGTTTGGAATAAGTCTTGAGGAACGAAAGGTACCGACCAACATAAAAATGAGGAAGACATTACGGAAGGACAAACCTTCATTTTTGCTGTAAGCAGCATGATGGCCAGGCAGAGTTTCTCAGCAGAAGAGACTACCTGGAATACAAGGGTTCATACAGCTGATGATAATAATAAGAGATCTTTCTGATTAAAATTATTGAATACTAAAAAGAAAATGGTTTACAGCGATATTTTATCTAATTTCATTTAGCTGACTTCAGCTACTCAGCATTTTCTTGAGCTGCCAAGAGTTAACATATGAGTTCACCTGAAAGTGCCGCATTCTGTAGCTTACAAATTTCAATTTAATGATTGCAAATTTTGCATGCCAATTGACAAACCCTGCATCAATAAGTTAATCCCAAAGTGCACAAATCATTTTTAGTTGCCAGGTTAACTAGAGCGGCATGGTAGCAACTAAAAGTGAACAAATCATGCGATGTGGCAGATTACCTTGGATATTTTGTAGAAAATCCAGCTTCATGATCCTGGGCATAAAGGAAATTTGGAAGACTATGAACTGCCATTCCTCAAAAGACATTGAGTTCAGCATATCCATGTGAATTCAGCAACAGCTCTTCTACCTCAATTCTGGAAGAACTCATGCTTTTCTTGAATCGGCTGCGATTTATGGACTCAACCTCAGCTAAGAATATGCCATAAACTGGTCTATGATCTGAGAACCTTGACTCTCCACGGATGTAGGACAACTGGCTGAGACCTCTTCCATACCATAGTATACGGTCACACCTATAGATGGATACAGATGATTCATTATTTGTCTTCTCATCATGAAACCATAGTATTTTCCATACCACATATGTTCAGTTCACTCTCTCTCAATGAAAGAAGGCTTTCGTGCTTACAGAGAGAGAAATTACCAGGCTGGAGTTCTTCGCTTCTCCTTTGGGTGCCTATCATCACATGCATATCTATCTGAATTGTTGGAATACTTGTATGTGGGAGGAAAATATATCTTTCCTTCATTCCATCCCTCAAAGACTCGTCCCTGTCTCTGCTCTATCCGAAGCTGAAAGTAAGAACATCAAAGAGGTTAAATTGAGCACTATCCCATAAAGAAATGACAAAAAGCCTTTCAACAATTTAGAATGAGAACCAAACAGAAATGCATATGCACCAGAATAAAGTGTAAGATAACCTGTGAAATACCTGGTCATTCTCCAACAATGCTCTCCAATTTCGCATCTCTACAAGAGCTTTTACAGATCGGTAAGACAAAGCAATCCGATAATTCAAATCTCCAAGCCAAATAATTTTACTACAACAACAATAAGATTATGGTTTAGAAGAAAAATCCAAGTAAAAAGCACATTGTGGGAAAAATCTAAAACATGCAAAAATAGAGGGCTTACTCATGCTCCAGAATTGTCTGCGGGGAGTTCTCATCGCCCACACCATGGACCCTGGGAAACCTTGTCTTCCTAAGGATCTCCATAACATCAGAGTTCCTTCGTAGCTCATCTCCCTCCTTCTGCCCAGATGTTAAATGACTACAGACGAAGCAAAAGCTTGTTTGGTGCAATAACATGCTAATAGAAATCGAACCCTGTAAAATCAAGACAATATGATTGCTGTTTTTCTTCAGATTTTCTCTTAAATTCAAGAAATTTCTCTACTTGGCAAATTGTTACCTTGTTTCCTAGATACCCCATCAATCCTCTGCCAACACAAGAAACCTTCATGTTGTGAACATCATCCCTCAATTCGCTTCTTACCCATACTGTCAGAAATATTCCAACCATTTGCTTACTTGCAACCAAACAGAATCTTGATTGCTGTGTTTGCCTCTCTTCCATAGAAAAGGATCCACTGTAATTGAGTGGTGAGTGGTATGTTGTATCTGGTGAATCCCCAGGTCCATTCTCATCATCAGAGGAACCCCATCTGAAAGTAGGGTCAAAATCACTCTGTCTATGCGCAAAAATAACCCTATCACAGACACTGAACCGCCGATCAAGTATAGGTTGCGGCATTGACATTTCACCATCAATTCTCATGCTACGGCTGAAAGATTGAAAGGAACGGCGGTGGAAGAAAGATGAGGCCTTCTGCCTTGTTGATCCCTCAAAGTCTGAATCAGATTCTACTATTGGATCGGGGATAGGTGATGGAGTATGGCACCCACCACTGGTGCCAGGAAGACTACTTAAAGTCTTCCTAATGAGAGCTAGCCATTTTCTGGCTGGGCCATTGTCTTCTGTGCCCAAAACATTACCAGCATTCAGAGGTACAATTTCTTGAAACCTGAAGCAAATGAAGTTAAAGAGATTTATATTGCCGTTAACAATTGTACATTACAAGGAAATAATGATGAAATTCTTTCTCCATTAACTAGGTGTACCCAAGAACGTAAATGTCAGCAGGAGGCGAGGTATGAAGCCAATCTTCAAGACTTAAATAACTTGGGGGAGACTTCCCAGCAACATTCCATGTAGCTACGAAGATCCTGCTCCACATAATAATTAGAACAAGCATAAAGAGCAACTGTTAGCAAGAAACAAAGACATATGAGGGATTGATCAAGAAGTAAGCATACCTATAATTGCACACATCTGTAACTTGCGCAGCATCAAGGTCCATCTTGCTTCGCCGGACTCCATCAGAGTGCCTCTTGTTCAGTCTTTCTGCACATCAAAGTGAGGGTTTAGAGGGACTTCTATGAGCCAGAGGGTAAGGGTAATATGCATGAAAAAAGTATAACATGCATCATTATGAGTATCCCTTTTATCGAAAATTTGAAATTAAAGAGTGGTGTGGTCCAAAGCAATAGTGGATTCTGTTATACTGAACCTGTTTTGCTTTTCTTGATGGTGCATGCCTCCTTCTCAGAGAAATTGTTCCTCCAATCTTCATCACCACCTGAAAAAGGGAACCCAATAAAGGGGTTAAAGATTTGCTTTTCCACTGCCAATGCATCGATTCAGCATATTCAAACACCACAAAAAAACAAAGACGTATTTAGTTAACTAGGAAAAAAACAAAAGATATTCCCAAACAAAAAAAAATCAATTGAGGAAAGAACAAACTAGCAGATCCTGAGCTGCAATTGGAAGCAGCGGGACATCCCCCACCCCCAAAGTAAATCCAGTTAAATTTTATTACACAAACAAAGCAGTGAAATGAAAACAAATAATTACCTTTATAATAGACATCGTCCGCTTGAAATTCCTCAGCTTTGCTCTTGATATTGAACCACTTCTTAACCAATGTCTTGGGCCATGAAAGCTTTGCCATCAAAATGTTCACAGATTCAGCAATCTTAAAGCACAAGTGCATGTAAAATCATAATTCGCTTTTTCTTTCTTCTTCTTCTTTTTTTTTTTTTTTTTTGCTTCTTTCTCTAGTGGGAATTTCACAAACCTTGGTTTTCTTCCAGTTCCCATCTCTCATTGTTTCACAACATGTAGCTTTTCAAAATTAATATCGCCAATGGTAAATATCAGTTCCTCTTTCTTTGACGGCCACGATCGATCTTCTTCGATATCCTCTTAATATTTTTTCTCGAATTTGCTTGTAGTATAATGTGAATGCATAAAGAACGAAGCTAAGACAAATTTCAACAATGCAACAGAGCCCTCAAAACAAGTTCCCAGAAAGAGCCAAAAATTTCAAGCTAAAGCAAACAAGAACAAGGCTCGGGGATGGAAGCAAAGGAGAAGAAGAGGACAAAACAGAAGGGGTTAATGCTCTGTTTTCTTAGCCAATGACGAGGAAACAATTGATGGAACAAAGAGAGAGACACAGTTGGTGGGCATTTTATAAACTGAAAAACAAACCCCACGCACGAACAACCCAATTGCCCGGTCAGGCAGTTTCTCCTCCACTCTCTCTGCTGTGTCCGGTCCAGAGAAAATCAGAGTAAACGAAGAAAATAAGAGAAACAGAAAGACAGTTAATTTAAAACGAGAGAGAGAGAGATAGAGCTGCGTGGAAGTAAGTAAGACTATGAGATTCTGAGAGTAAAGCAAGACAATGCAGGAAAATATGAGGGAGAGAGAGAGAGTAATTCTCTCGGTGTTACCAAAAACATCGTCCTGGGTACAGTACAGGGCAAGGCATGGAATTTGAAGAGAGAATAAAGTGCAAGGTGAGCACTGACTCTCTCGCTCGCTCTTTGGGGGTTTTCAATTTGTACCCACCTGGAGCCGATTAATCTATTCTAATTTCTAACCTTAATAAAGCAAATCTTGCGTTTGTTGTTCTGTCTTAAGTAGTAGATAGATGAGGATGAAGAAAAAAAAATTTCATAAAGTTAAGAAAGAAAAACAAAGTTACTAGAGCTTAAATACCAAATTAACAGATTTTACTAAAATTATTCTAATTAATTGTCGGAGAAGTACTGGACAGTGACAACATATTTTACGTTTTTATTTTATTATTTTTATTTTTTCAGTATGAATCCTTATTGTGGATGCGGGCTAGCTTGCATATTTTGCTGGGGGCTTGTGTTTTTAGGAGGATTTTGGTGTTGGTGACTTGGCCAGCACTGTTCTTTCAATTAGGCTTTTGGGCCTTGGGAAATGTGCTGGAGAGTGTGTGTTTCGTAGATGAAAGAATAAGGTTGCTTCTTCCTTCAATGCATTCGCCGGTGTATATTTTGGAGTTCGTAAGCTCGCAAGTTCTCTCCTTGGAAACCCTCTTTGTTGCTTTTTAGTAGTCGTCCAAGTGCCGGTTTGCTGTGCAATATTGGGTCTCTTTTTGACTCAATCTAGACTCGTGTCCACGGGACACAAGACAATTGTGCCATTTTGTGACTTTCAATTTCGAGAATTTTTATGTCTTCTAAAGTATTATAAACTCGTTTTCATGCATTGACCAAAGCAAATTTTTTGTGCTTTGGGAGCCCTTCCACCGGCAGGAATACAGTTACACGTTTGTATGATTGATTTTTTTTTTTTTTGTTTTGTTTTGCATGTTAGTAAGATCTTGTTAGGCCCCGGGAGGCAGCCGTAGGTCCGTAGATCAACTCGAGCCAAGGCCCACGCGATCTCCTTGGGTTTTGCGCAACTCTCTGTTTAAAGCCAGTTCAATGCCTAGCCAAAACAAAGAAATTTTCTTGGTTTAAGCTCTCCAAGCTTGATTTTCCCTAATTGACTATTCTTAATATGCAGGCTGCATGTGGGAGACCGTGTCTATGGGACGCTGGGCTAGGTTCCCTTTAGTTTAGTCGCAAAATTTTCTTATTTCCAGGCTCTTAGCAATCAAGTACTGGAACTAGTTCATCTTTTCATGTGTTAAAACTAATGGAGTCGACGGCGAAACATGCAAAGAACAACCCTAATCTCCACCTCGAAAAGTGGGAATCCCCAACTTCTTCTTTCGACCCCACTAAGCCACTGGTGAAGCTTCCACTAACGTTAATGAAAGTCCTTTGATTCCGATACAAGGTTGTCCAAGCTTGTCTCAACTCGGTGTTGGCCAGCAAAACTCGTGCTTTTAGGGTCAACGGGGCAAACCATGATTCATTTTATTCAAGATAAACACCAATTAAGCACAAATGTCCAATAACGTTGTTAACTTGTTATTGTTTGCTTCTCCCGCTAAGATGTCCAGATAATAATTTAATGTGACAGTGATTAACGGAATAGAAAGCTTATTATATTCTAATGATATCGCAAATCAATTCAAATTGAAGTCTGCGGGGCATAACATATTTTTGGGTTGAAAGAATGGGAACTTTGCATCTTGCAAGTCATTGTCCAGAAACCAAACGAAATTCCAACTGGTTTCAGCTCAAACGAACAGAACGATTTTGGGTGTAACACACTTTGGAAAGCCCTGCAAGACCATTAAGTTGCCCGGCACTCCTGAACTCGGAGGAAAATCCCCCCCCAACCACTGTAGCAGATTAAAGGTCAATGGGACCCTGACCTTAAATGCTTAACAGAGAGGGCAAGGAAGGCAATTCTCCAACTGGAGAATGTCTCTTTTCTTATGGCGAGGGACTGTTTTATGTCACACCATTTTCATGAAAATGGCAATGCATGAGGACACGGCATAAAATAGCATTATACACTTCGGATTCAATGAAGATAGATGCGATGAATTTATGACTCTCAACACTCGTATCTTATCCTGTAGTGAATTGCCACGTGAGATGTGGAACTCCGGCTCTCAGATCACTAGCCAAAATGGATTTCATGAGTCTTACCAACAAAACATTCCTGTATCATGTATATTATGTTTTGTTCACGCTTCACAGATTCGGTATATGCTCATTCGGGTTGCGTCAATAATTGATTGATGGTCCATTGCCCATGATTTCCGTAGCTTTTTGTTGCGTGTATAAACTAATACAAGAAGGAAAGAAAAGAAAAGATTTCGGTTTTTGATTTTCTTGAATCAGATATATATGGGTATTTGTTGATCTTGGTTCAAATTTTGATGGAATATTACAAACTCCCACATGCTTTTTCATAGGTCGCTGATAAATGTTTTTGCTCAATCGGATTTAGAGCCAAAAAAAAAAAAAAAAGAAAAAGAAAAAGAAAAAATGATAGGGTAACGAGGCAGTCAAACCATGATCTTTGATTTATACTTTGGGAAAGTATCTCTTCTATTGAGAGATTTGATTTTACTTTGTCTTTCTTTTTGCTTTTTCAGCTTTGAAAAAAAAAAAAAAAAACCTCTTCTGGAGCCAACTATCCTTTCTCTCACACAAAAAGATTTCATTACCCTTTTGAGGAGGGTGCCAACTTTGGGCTCTTGTTCTTCTTTGGGATGGAATGGGCTTTCTGAAGAATGTCATTTTCTTTACCATCTGGTTGGAAAAGATGGCCATTTCCAAAGCAGACTTGTGTGGCTCTTCTTGTGCTGTGTCCACTCGATGCTTTAGCTTCTGATGCGTATTCCCTATCCCTTAATTTCCCACTCACCCCCTCTTCCCCCAAAACGGATTTGTACATGATATGTCTATAACACATGCGATTGTATCAGTGCAAGAAAGCTCTCCGTTTGAATAGTAAGTTATCTCAAGCAAGCATCCCACTCAAATGGGTACATTTTTTCATATCAATCTTCCTTCAAGCCTCGCAAAGAGTGTTATTTTAAAAACATGAAAAATAGAAATAAGATCAGATACAAATACAAATTGATACAATTATATATATATATAATAATTAAATTTATGTTTAATCTCACGTTTGTTTTACACTCCACTTTATTTATCTATGCCAATGCTCTGGAAATTCAAAGAATGGAAATGAAAGGTATTGAGTTGTTCGTAGTGATGTGAAGGCTTCCACTTTTTACAGGTAGCAAATGAGGAAAGGGGGGGAGGGTTTCAGTTTCACCCTAAGCAAGAGCAGCCTGTCTCCGGGTTTACTAGTTCGCTTGCTAAAGAACAATTTTTTTATATTTTTTTTTCCCCTAAACACAGTAAATATGCTTCATTTATAATTGACGTGTGACAAAAAGAAGATGGAAGGGATAGGCAGGGCGTGGGGAGGGAGGGGGGGGCGGCCTGGAGCCCACGTTGTCGTCACCGTCTCTTTCCTGCCTTCATTCATCTTCACGCTGTCCATCAAATCGTCGCATCTTCAATTTGCTGCTTTTCTCCTTAATTTCCCACCCATTACGTCAGCCTTCTTCCATTTGTGCTCAGCCCCTCGTCGTTCAGTCTATTCCACATTACATCGATCTTGCCATGTGTTTGGGCGCCGATGTAAATGTTACCATTAACCGGGAAACATCGTAAACGCGAGGTTACTCCTAAACAAAAGTCTAGCTTTAGAGAAAGGAGTGCAGGTGCGGTGGATTATACATTAACAATCACTATCATTAATTATAAATAATGTATTCAATTATCATAAACGTACAACATAATCAGTTTAATTGACTGCCAATTGGGCTCTTTATATGGTCTTAATTAATGTGACGTAGGACCATCTGCTGGGCTTCGTACAAGGATGCATAATTCTTTTATGGCACCAAACTCCACGTAACGCAATAGGATTTGTTGAAATATTTAAAGAGATTCCCCTCGATCTAATCAAATACTAACATGGTATTTGGATAAAAAATAAAAAAATAATAAAAAAAATAATTTTCTTCTCAATTTTAAGAAAAATAAAATTTAGAAAGTTGCCCTGAAAAAACAATAAGCTTTATTTTTCTCTCTCATTGTCTTCGTTTTTCCCTCTTTCAAATATACAATGTAGGAGGCCGAGCACTGATCAGAACACAATTTTGCTGTGACAAGTCTTTTCTAACTTGTGTTAAATTTCAAGTTGACAGAATTTCTATCTTGTCAGTGTTTATATGTAGTAGATGTAGGTAAGACAAATCCGGAACAAGAAGAAAAGATGGTGGGGCTGGATCATTACTGAGCGAGTCAAACATAGACTTTATTATTATTATTATTATTATTATCATTTAAAGAAAATTTGTAAAAGCATAGAATTTCATATATCATTTTTTAGTGTGAACCAAAGAAATAATGGCGATCTACCCTCACAAACAATGATATTGATTCAATCATAACACTACAGTGATAAAATTCACAAATTTACAAACTTATTTACGGAATTAATGAGAATCAATACACACAATTCTTATTTTACTTTCCGATGAATAATATATATATATATATATAATGAAGAATTATGAGCAGTTGTTTTGAAAGAAACCAGAAATGACCAGCCCGTGACAGAAGTACAAAAGCAGAGGAAGTTGTCTCTTGATAAATGAATCACACACAAATGAGCTTAGGTGTAACCAAGAAAAAGCTCGTTGAAAGTCTCAGCATATTGGGAAGCCATACACAAATTTCGTTGCAAAAGCTCTTATAAACTAATGGTTATTACACCACCGATGTCTTGATTCTAATATGCACAACTCAACCATAGAAATGTCGATTCAAACCATGACCCTCTTAACTACAAATGATCACCACTATACAACATCCAATTTCAATAATCATATGAATTCGGATGACTCGGTTGTTTTGATATTGAATTTCCAAATGACAATGAACTCACAGTATCCAAAACCAAGACCACAGCTTGAGGTTAAGTGCGCATACATAAGATTACAGCCAAAACATGATGATATGGTAATGAGTCTTGTCATAACAATAACCAGGTCAATAGACATGTCTTTTGTTCCTCTTTACCATAATGCAGGACAAATAGCTAGTAACAGTTTATCCAACCATGGTGCGCTTTCGACCCCTTTGTCGAACTGGAAAAGATTGCAAAGCAATAAGCATGTATTGTCAAGATACTGCAAAGAAAAATACTAATCCATGTAAAAGCAGAACAATAGGAGGGATTGCACCTTGAGCTAGCTTGTTTAGTGTTGCTGACCACTGCTTTGAGGACTTGCTGTATGAAGCAAGTATGCGATCCATCTATAGAAAAATTGCAGCAATTAGTAGAAAGTTCTGTTTTAAAAGGTTCCGTCACTTTCAGATAGAAAAACTATACCAGAGAAGAAAGTGTCATGCCCAATCCTACAATAGTGGCTTATTGCTTCTCTCTCTCTCTTTTCTTTTTCCTTTCATTTTATCACCAATCTAGAAGATCAGTAAAGATGATTATGGCAACTAAATATACTGTTGACTTACCACATTTCCACATGAAGAATGCATTGAAAGCAAAGCTCGCTCAAGCACATATAAGTCTACAGCTTTATCTTCAGGGAGCGTTGATGTGAAGCTAAGGCCAAAATCAATAAGGACCTACAAGAAGACATCAACCAGCTATAATATTGACATTTTCATTTAGGAAATGAAGACAATAAAAGTAATGATGAAGAATAGGATTTAAGAGAATAATAACTCCTTCCCCTCTTCATTCATAGATGAAACAACTCACCAATTGATTGGTGCCATTCTGGATTAACATGTTTGATGTGGTCAAGTCACCATGGACAAGGCCGCCATCGTGTAACTTTCCAATTGCATCACCAATCTGCTTTGCTATGTCATCCAATCGTTTTTCCAGGACACCATGCAAACCAAATTCAAGGAAGATATCTTTTAGTGAATGACCCTCAACATACTCAAATGCTAGAGTGTGCAGCATAGGATCCACAGAGTATGGTACAGGGGTATAAACACCAAGTCGCCTTGCCTTTGTCATACACCTGGCCTCCTACTCAATTGTTTAGTTTATGGAAGAGGTCAGACAAGAAACAACGCTTGCTTGATCAATTTGTATATCTTTGCAAGAAAAAGCAGATTTGTGAGATTTAAATTAACCCACCGCATTTAAGCGTTTAAGAGTAAGCTTAGAGTCCAAAGTTGGATGTCTATACTTCTTTGAGAAACGTTCCTTGACAACAGACCTCCTTCCCACAAAAGTAGATTCAAAAACTCTCTGTGAACACAATAAATTGAAAGTTGCACCATTCAAATGCTATTCTATCTATAAAGCTGCAAAAACAAGGCAAGCTAAAGAAGCTTTTCAACTTGCAAAGAAGCATTTTGGTAATGACCATAAACTTTCAAAAAGAAATCCAAGACTACATGCCCAACAACAGAAGAGAATTAGGAGCAGTAATTCTGAAGAAATGGAACTCTCACCGCTTCAGCTCCTTGCTTGAGTAGGATGAGAGAGCCCTCTTTGACCTCTCCCTCAATCTCCATAATATTATATCATCCAACTGAAAGAAAACATTGAAAAAGCCACAATAACTCGCAACAAATACCAATATATGCCGCTGATTGAATGATAAATGTGCATTAGTAATGTTTGAAATGGAACCCCAAATCAACAACAAATTCCAAGCCTTTCAGTAAGTTTCTTCAATTCTATCATTTACTCTTTTGGTCTTAGTCTTCTTCATTTTTTTTGGGGGGGGGGGGGGGGGGGGGGGGGGGGGGTTAAACATTCAAACAGGCAGATAAGCACAGCGCCGTTGAATTACAATAGAAGATTCAACGGCTGGGTCGCTGCCGATTGCATGGATTCAACTAGTTAATCTCATTGGTCAACTTATCAAAAACCACAATTGACTTTCACTAATTTTATATATATAGAGGTTTTTAATTCAATACCACTGTAGCTTCCAACAAGAAGAAGAAGATAAAGAAGACAAAGAAGATGTCTACGGCGGAGCCTTTGTCGTCCGCGACTCAGAGAAACAGAGGTGGTGGAGAGGAAGAAGAAGCCGTTGTAATTTTCTTATTTTAAATAATAATAATACCAAAATATAATGAAAGGATATTTTATAACCTAAACCCTAATTCCCATTGGCAAAGAATTGTGTGTTTTGGAAATAAATTGAAATTTTGTCCTCTCATCCCAGAAAAAGGAAAATTGTCCGCCTCCAGAAAAACGACAGCGTTTTTGGATCGTGACACATTAACAATCCAATCCAATCCAATCCAATGCGGCGAGGCCCTTAAATTCCAAATCGTCATTAGCCCACCGCCCACTGGACTCTTTCGATCTCCGCCATCGAAAAAGGCAGCCTCGCAGCTAATCCCACTCTCCAGCATCGTCTTCCTGCGGTACCATCCCCCCTCTCTCTCTCTCTAGTCTATTTTATTGTATTTTATTTTTTATTATTACAGCAGAAACTAAATTTTACTCTGTTGGTATATATGTTTCTGTTCACTGTTCGGCTTCTCAGACAGATAGGATGTAGACTAGGATTATTTCCGAAATTCTTAATTTGTGCTAAGTGAGTTTTTGTAGTCATCAAGTATAGGGGAAAAGGCACTTGGAACTTGGATTGGATTTTACAAAACTAGAAGATTATCATAACCTTGTTGCATATTCAAGTGTTGTAATGAAGTGCCGTTGATGGGGTTCTCATTTTTTCGCATGTTCTCAGGGTTATATTGGTAGCATGAAGAGGCCTATGCCATGGAGCGACGAGGAAGACGGTGATTCGACGGACGATGAATCATCTTCTTCGCATTCTGATCCTGAAGCTATCAAAAAGAAATCTAGTGATTCTTCTAAATCTGCCAAGCCATCGAAAGACAATAAATCTGAAGGTATACTGTTCTAGATAGTCTAAAATTTGGATGAAACCGGATAGCGCATTCAGTTGTAAATCTTAAAACTGGTGGGAGGTTGTTTTGCAGGAAGCTTTAGATTGGTGAGATAGAAGTTGGAGAAGAGAATTGCCTAAGTACTTGAACCTGATTGTAAAGAATTTAACATAACCTTTTAAAACTCTATACCATGTATCCTAGAATCTTTGCCAAAGTTTGATCTCTGTGATTAAGATATGGCACTTTCCTGTGGTTACTTTTACTTTCAAAGGGTTTATTTTCGTATCTTTATAGGCAATAGTGGAAGGCGTAAAAGTGGTATTGTGGACTTTGAAGCATTGAAGCGGCATGGCTACAAAGGTGGGTTGTCAGTCCTGAGCATGCCAGTGCCAAAAGATGAAGTTAAACAGGACTGGTCTTGGTCTACTGGCAAAGAACGCCGCGGAACTGAGGTTGAGGAATCCTACATAGAACGACAGAAAACAAGAGCTGCTCTAATGGATGGAGAGCAGCTGAATAATGTGCAAACTAAGAGAGAAAAGAAAAATCTATCCTTTTCCCAGAAGGAGAAGAGGAAACGCGAGCTTGGTCAGGCAAGCAGGGGAAAGAATTATGTTGAAGAAGAGAAGAGGCTGTTGAGGGACAGTGGTGTCTACTCTGGCTTTGACACATGATAACCAATACTTAAAACCGATTTCAGTATTCCTCGTCATGATGTAATGATTTCTCCAATGCCAGGTCCTGTGTGGACATAGTGCTTTGTTTTCTTTTGTAATTGCAAAATTACCAGATATAGTCTTCTTGTTGAAAAGTGCAGATTTGTCTGAGAGGAAGAGGAGGCAAAGCAATGTGTTTCACGTAAGGCGGCCAAACCATCCTTCTACCCTTTAACCATCTCCAAAAAATGTTGAAGAAGATTATAGGTTCATGCCACAAATTGTTATCTGTGGAACCAATGCAGGTTCTGTGATTTCGGTTGTCTCGTTCATGGTTATTTTTGATTTGTGCTACTTTGGAGAGATTTATTTGAGTTCATTCCTTTTGGTTGTCCATTTAGGGGTTTAGCTGCGCAGGCAGATGTTGCTAGGAAGATGCAGAAATAACTTGAAGAAAACCTAAGCAGCAAGATTAGACCAAAAATTTATAAAACTTGATAGATGTGGTAGCAAGTACTGCAAGTAAGATCGACATTACTTGGAAGATATAGAATAGTACAGTAACAAGGCTGTCGATCCCCGGGCCTCGTAATGCCAGCACATTTTTGGAAGCCATACAAGATGTACCTCCATGTTTGGCACTGAGCAAATGCCCGTCCCATTCTTATAGCAAAGCAATGGAAAAGACCATAAAAAAAAATAAAAATCATGGAACGCGAGCTGAGTTGAAACAGAAGCAGCCGGTATATTGGTCTTCAGGTATCATATCCCCTCCTTTTGGTCGTATCTATCGCCCCCAGCAGCCTCACTGCCTTGTCCATCTCGGGACGTTTCTCTGGATTTGCGTCCCAGCATTTTCGCATCATGCTTGACAATGAACTCGGACAACATCTCGGGATTTCTGGCCTCAAATTCTGAAAATAAATAAATAAATAAAATCAGCAGGAATGTAATAAGAAATTCACAAGCCAAAATTTGAAATGCTGATTAGGTTCTAAAGGCATTGCCTGAAAACAACCAAATAAAGGAAACAACCAGAAATTATTGCCAAACTAGTTTTCAGGGACCTAGACTAGTAACCTTGTCCAACAATTACAAACAAAAGATAACATTACTGATAATTACAAGCCACGCGTGTGGGTTGAAAGGACAGAAAAGAAAGCAGACAAGGAATATGTGCAGAAAAAGAATCAAACAGTTCTAACTGAGCTAATTTTTCGATTAAACTATGTCAACTTCTTGTCTCTAAGTTATATGCAGAACATTGATGCCTGATAACCACCTGTACATGATGTTGAACCCTGTAATTCAAGTGCATCTATATAAGCCCATCTAATGCATATGGAGATCATAAGAGTAAAACAGAAGTTATTGAATAATTGATAAATCCAACTTTTTTATTGGCCTAGCTAATGAGGGATAAAGCAAGTGAAACTAAAACTAGAATGGCAGGGACCAAAGAAAACCTGTTGAACAACGTCTGATGAAACATCAGCAAAACTGAGATTTGGATAAGGCATATCACAGCTATAAATCTCCCACAAGCATATACTGAAGCTGTAAACATCACATTTCCTATTGTAAGGCTTGCCATCAAGGACCTAAAAAGTTGATTAAAATCTGTAGGAGCTTCTAGATGAATTAAGGAAATGGGAAGAAGTCATCTATCAGGTGAAAAAGGGAATTGAAGAAGCCAGTACCTCTGGAGCCATGTAGCCAAGGGTACCGGTTTCTCTGGTCATGTCCCTGGGGTTCTGAGCTTCAACTTGAGCAACACCAAAATCAGCAATTTTCAAATTTCTCAGAGAATCTAGTAGCATATTTTCTGTCTTGACATCACAATGTACAATCCTTTTAGAGTGAAGATAGCTTAAGCTGCAAAAGCAAATCATACAAAAAAGAGCTTTTAATTAAGCTTGTATAGTAATCTACGCTAATTGCTGTTCAAAAAAGAAAAAAAAAACGTCTATACTGATCAAAATTCTGTACGTACCCCTAGAGAGGTCCAAAGCAAGTTGAATCACAATCTTAAAGGCAAGTTTCTTTCTTCTATTTCCGATTAAGCATTTCTTTAGAGTCGCACCTGCAACATACTCAACCACAACACAACATGCCCTGGAAGGAAAAGAATCAATACTACCATCCCCAGGGCTCTTGGAGGGAATCTTAATATTGGAAGTTCCCACTGAAGCTCCAACAAACTGCAATAGACAACTCCCGTTATAAGCTGATATCAATGGAATGGGAATGGATCAAGAAAGATTTTAACCTAAATCTACAAAGCAGAATGCTGTGAAAGTTTGAACAGGTGAAACAACTTGAGTGATTCACATCAATGCAATCCACTGCTTATGCTTATGATGCCATAGACAGATAAAGTTACTACACGAAAGTAAATGGAATGGCTAGGCATTGAAGATGGAAGAAGAAAGGCAGCACCCTTTACCTTTGTAACATTTGGATGGTCAAGTTTACACCAAACAGCAACCTCTTGACGCAATGAAGCTTGAAGAGCAGCAGTTTCTGCAACAGTGGCAAAGCCATCCTCACCCCCGTCCAATATCTTCACTATTATGTTCAAGCATAATGACAACAAAAGAACGGAAAGGTAATTGATAAGACAAAGGAACACAATAGCATAAATAAAAATTGGAAGACAAAGTACAGCTGATGTTGAAGTAGCCCTGATGATATAACTAAATATTACCACAATATAGTTTCATGGCAACTTTTCTGTATTTTCAAATTCAATTCCAAGATAGCTAACCCCTCGTATAAAATAGTCCCAAATTTCATCCAAAGTGCATTTCCTCTCCAGTAAAGCTCTTCTTTACACAATGCAAACCAAAAGAAAAGAAAAAAAAAAAACGGTGAAACACCAAAACAAATGAAAAGGGTAATAAAGCAGGATGGAATGGATTACCAGCAACATCTTGGCCATCATAATTGCCTCTATACACAGTCCCATAAGTCCCACGAGCTACAACATATTTTATGTCTAACCTGCCCAAATCAATCTCCCACTCTTCCTTTCTTCCCTGCACTTCCCTGTCCCTGGACCAAGCTCTGCAGATGTTTCTCTAGCTGGATATCCAGTTCTTGAAATTACCTTATCCGCTCTGAAACACATTTGTTTGTTGCTTACATTGCCCACATCCTTTACCTTTGAACCCAAACGGTCCAAGCAGTTTCCTCGAGCATATTTGGTGCAGTGTCCTTTAAACCCCTTTAATTTCCTTCCCATTGCTGGGTTCCATTTTCTTTATTTAAATTTCTCCCATTTCTTTTCAAAAAAGGAAGAAGAAAGGATTTTTTTTTTTTTGAAACTATAAGAAAGGAACAGAAAAGAAAGAGAAAAGATTCACCGACATCATACGAAAACAAGGAAAAACATTACCACCCTCCATAATTCCATATCTATTTAAACTGTCAAGTTTATTTTTTTCCCACCAAGATTTAAAAGTAAATGGGGTTTCGGAAATCAAATCAGAAAACAAAAATACTTCTTTGGCACAGAAAAAAGAAAACAACAAATGAATTTTGGGAAAACAGAACACTGATCCAGCCCGTAAAGATCAATTCAACCACAAAAAATTGAGTACCGTACAATAATAATAATAATTAAAAAAAAAAAAACAAAGAGGGCCTAAAAGAAGGACAGAGAAAGAGAGGGAAAGGAACGAGACAACGAGGGTTCGTGGACAAAAACATTAGACAGCAGGAATGAACGCAAAGGTATTTGTTAAGTTAAAGTTGGTTCTTTCGTCTGCAGCTATTAATCAAAAGGTTGCAGCCTACTCTGCAATGCCTGCCTATGAATCATATCATGAATGGCTCATATACGACCTAGACCTGCCATGTTGTCTTTTTCAGAGGAATGGACGCAAAGGCAAATCCCTGCTAGCGAATAAGACGTTCTTGTGTCCTAATCTGAACAATTATATGGACATCAAATCGTATAGATATAAAATATTTTTATATTATATATAATAACATTTTATATTATATAATAACATTTTATACAGCATAGCTTAGATTTATAGTAAAATCTATTATTTTAGTATAAATCAACTATATGTTATTTATTTTATATAAAATAGAACAATTTATTTTATTTTGATACCAAAAGAAATACATAATTACAAGAGGTTTTCCCCTGCTGCACTTCCACGTGTTGAAGATACCCTTTCAGTAAGTGACCTGGGTGAAAATAGAAGAAAGACAATAAGGCATCCCGAGGTTGAGTAACCTGAGTGAACACAGAATAAGGACATATCGTGGTCAAGTTACCAGGGTGAGCACAGAACAAAAAGACTCTTGCCAAGGAATTCGCAGAGCAGGCTACTTCATCCTCCGTCAGGGGCAGAGGTTTTTCGGCTCAAGCAACAATGTCACCATGAAAATCTATGCACCCTGGATCAGAAGATGATTTACCTCTATACATTGTGCACTAAACATAAATCTACTAGAATATTGCAACATCTTCGTCAAAAATCAAAATATTTGCTTCAGGAAAACTGAATGAGCAAACATCATTATCTACATTTTCCAACAACAATTTTACGGTTCCAATTTTTGGAAAGAAGTTCCACAGCCGAGTAGACCAACTCCTCTAGAGTGAGTAAATATTTTGCAAACATCTTTTGGTCATATCATCCAGCCAGCGGCAATCAGAATTACGCCAGGTGCTAATGATCCTATATAATGAGCAAACTAAGGAAGCAACTTAAGATCTGAATCACAATAATTTCATGGGAGTTTGCACATGTCAAACAATTTGTGAGACTAAATTCCGTCTATGCTTCAACACAGTAAAGAAATTGGCAAGCTTTTTCATTATAATTAAAGCTGCAATCACCAAGAAAGACACAGCAGTGCCCTAAATGTATTACCTGAAAATTCTAAATGAATAAATGGCCATGGTTTGGCTTTCTACTTGTATTGATAATCTCAAAATGACAATTGACTTTCCCTGGTGGTAAGTCTGTAGTACATAAAAGGTATGATCAAAATGATATATGGCCTTTGTCATTTTGAGTAGGCCATACTCTGTCTGATCATCATATTATGATCATATTTGCAGATACCGAAGTGTGTTCATTTAACCTTTGAAAAATAATGCAACAACAATGAATGCAGAAAATCTAACAGACAACTAGCTTCAAACCATATGTAGAAAGGATAAATCCGTAAGGTTATTAGAGAAGAAAATTTGGAATTAAACCATACTCTGATAGTTGGTGTAGTTAACACTGATACTTTTGGATTAGGTTTCAACCAAAACTTAGTATTTGCTAATTCCAAGGAGATGACATTCACTGACCTTCACACTGAAGAGAAGACTACTATCTGAAACCTGCTGACCAGCTGTGATTTGAAGCCCATGGACAAACCCAGCAAATGGTGCCTTAACCACATGCTGCAAAATCAAGTAAAGAACAATAAAATTTTAGTTAAAAAATGTTTAAAGAAAAAGTATTGATTCAAAATTTTAGTGGTAGTTGCTACCAACCTCCATCTTCATTGCTTCCAAGACTAATATGGGTTGCCCTTCCACCACATTTGCTCCATCTTTTACCAGAACTTTGACCACCAAACCAGCCATGGGAGCCACCACTGATCCTGGAGGACGAGAAAAAGTCTCATAATTGGTCTTATGGTGGGTTTCATTGTCATCTGACACGTCTAGTCCTAATTTTTCACTGAAATGCTGATGATGTGTCCCATGCCATACATGAATGTGCTTTTTCCCATCCTGCCACCATGAAGTAGAAAATGTTATGGCAAAAAGGGGAGAAAAGATGAGAGATACATTCCATTTCTTGATAGTGAAGTTGGACTACCAAAGCCTTTTATGCTTCACTTTTCTAATTAAAACTATGAAAGGATAAATTATAGCATCTAAATACTTCAAGAATAAATTATCCAGCAACAAGGCATAACTTAGAATGTGAAACCGAGTCACTGCCTAGTTACTGTAAATATGTTTCTTTGCGCACAATCTGATCACAATTGAGATAGGAATCCCACCACTGTGAAGTATATAAACATTAACATGTACCACCACAGGTGAGACAGATATTCAATCTTAGTACCAAGTAAGTATTTGATAGCAAAAGAAGAAAAACTTTCAACTAGATATTCTAAACATGATGAAAGAAGAAACAACATAAAAAGAATGTATATTTAATACGCTACAGATGCTTATAAAGCATGAAAATTACCTTGGAATAAGCAGCTAAAGACACATTCATGCAGACACCATCTACTTCAACTCTAAAGTCATGGTCATGGAGGTTCGTTGCTTTAATTTCCAAGCCAGGGGAACTGAAATCTCCTGTCTGCATACATTTAAGATCACTCCAAGCACAGGAACCAACTATTTAAACCTTCTTTTTACGTCATTATGAGCTGGTGCATACCTCAATCAGATAGCTCCCATTAGGTTGATACACGATGGACATTGTTATCAACTTTGCATCATTGCTATCATCTTCATTCTCCCACTCAAGGACCAAATTTCGCTTTGCATGATGATGCACTCTGAAAGGCAGGTCAGCATACCATATTGAGAATAACCTGCTGCTCCCTGAACATATGCAGGGCACACATATTACAAGGCCTTAAAAGGAACAAGCAATGTGTATTGTGGGAAGAAAAAATGAAGGAGCCTTCAACCTACCACAGTATCTTTCCTTCAGAACAGAGTGTTCATTCTCACAAAGGCATGCAGCTAACAGGGTTGCACTGAATCTAAGATTTTTATATGCTTCCTCCGATAGTGATGAATTGTCTGGATCAATAAATAGGTCTTCTTTGTGGTGCTCAATGAAGTGGGTCTCCACATTGCCATCTTCAAATGCCCCATGGTTAGCAAGTTTTTGGAGAAAGCTGATATTAGTTGGCACACCTGCAACCTGCCAACCAAAATAATAATTTATGGATGATTGCCCTGACCCTGATAGATGTTAAAAACAACATATAGAAGAAAAGGAGTCAAATGCAGACAATTTTCACTAAGGTCTAGGATTTATTTGACATTAGTTCACTCTACATCTGCAAGAGCAGAGTGATACAAGACCACTATAAACATATACAATACATCAAGACATCCTAGCCATCACAATCATTAACGACAGTTGAGATAATATCTTTTAAAATTGATCAAAGAAAAGAAGACAAGATCACAAATGAGAAAACTGCAGTTGACACAAGTCTTGTATGGCTATACCTGAAATTTTGACAAGCAATCTCTTAATTTGACTAATGCTGCAGACCGGTTTTTTTCCCATACTACAAGTTTTGCAATCATAGGATCATAGTGCATGCTAACAGTATCCCCCTCTTCGATTCCAGTCTCAACCCGAACTGCTAATTAACAGACTCAACATAAGAAAAACAGATAGCAATACACCAAAGAAGAAACATAACTGCAATCACTAATCTACTCAAATTTTGTGGATTTCTTCTGTAAGTATGAGCAACAAACTGATTTGATGCTATCAGCTTTTATAAATGTGGAGAGGAGTAGGAGGATATAAAATCAGAGACCTAACTGAAAAATGGTGAGACAGGAAAATTTTGGGCTGAAAACCATTTCAGATATATACCAAAACTTGTGTCATATATGCAGTTCATCTAAACTAGCAATCCAATCTCATTGCTTATGATGCATTTGCAACTTAAATTTGCATTATAGTTGACCTGTTGATGAGACTGGAGCAGGTTGATAGTGATGAATAACTCCAGCTCCAGGAAGAAATCCTCTTGGAACATTTTCGGCATATATTCGGGCCTCAAAGGCATGACCTGTCAAAATAATGATATGCCAACAGATTGAGAAGCTGAATGCTAACAGAAGCTTTACAAGACAGTCCATATCTTTGTGACCTCCAAAAGAAAATTTGTGTGGAGCTGAATGATGATAGAAGCTTTCCACGACAGTCCATATCTTTGTGACCTCAGAAAGAAGTTGTGTGGCTTTAGGATTCGCCAACTCTCAGGATGGCAGAGTTTAAGTTTTCAACTTTTTCTTGTTCTTTTTTTATTTTTTCCTTTCATCAAAGGGAGATCACAAAGTCAGGGATTGGGAAGGGGAGAGAGAGAGAGACTATGGTCAAATACAAGTGACATTAGGGCATCCATTCCAGAGGTCTTTACAGATAGAACATTTTGAGGGGGGCATTTGTACATCACTTTGCAAGGAACTTAGGAATTTAAAATTTGCATTTAAATTATCAAAATCTCCAAAATTTTGTCCCCTCACTCACCCGCTCAACATGGCAAGACTACTTTCAGCTCATACAACAGAACATCGCAGTTAAACTAGAACATACAATTTAAATGCAAACAAAAAATTCTGCTTTTTGCTTATGATTCTGTGACCAGATATTTAATAGTGTTCATTGTTAGTCCAGTTTGCTTCCCTATTTTCTGATATTCTATTAAACAACCAAAGCCTAGATGGGCAGGACCCATTCAACTGCAAACCCAGTCAGAATCATATTTCAAAATAAAGCAGCATCGAATAAAAAAGCAATAGAGGGCGGCCCACTAACACCTGCATCATGCACATAAATCTTTTCCAGAGATGGATTTTACCTGATAATGGCACCTGTGACTGACTAATGGGAAGTGGTTCTCCATTTGCGACACAAATTTGCCACTCCACAAGATCTTGACCAACAATCATCTCAGTGACAGGATGCTCAACCTACAAAAGAAGTGAGTCAGCTTTGCTGGAACTTTGTTAATCTGTTGTTCTGTTCACAAAAACCATAAGCATCATGCAAATTAACCTGAAGGCGGGTGTTCATCTCCATAAAGTAAAACTGGCCTGAGAGAGTGTCCACTATAAATTCCACAGTGCCAGCATTGTGATAGCCAACTGCCTTTTAATGCATAAGGGAAACTAATTATTAGTAGATGTCATATAAAATGGAGTTAAGACTTGAATGATGTTTGTCTAAAATTAAAAATGAATCCTGTGGCGGCTGAAATATACAAATAGGATGAAACTTAAGACATAGAGAGATTCCTCTCAAGTCATAGCAATATCTACACTAAAAGAGGAGATTGCTAAATAGCAGGTACATTTATAGGCAAAAAACAACCTAGTGCAATATTCCCCTGACTTAACATTAATCACGTCATTCAATTTTACCACACCAATGTGTTAAAGACAATGGAGAAAGGACTCATCTGGCCTCAATAGGTATGTTAAAGAAACTACCATCAACAATAAGGGCTTTCTAGTCACCAAAATGACTCAGATGAAAACCAAAAAACAAACAGGCTGAGAATCTACTAAGGGAGGATCTTCAAGGCATGGAAAGATAAATATATAATCCAAACCAACTGCAAGAAAATTAAAAGTTAAGCCCACAAATCAGTGTCTCCATTTTATACTTTGACTTTGAAATTCCAGATATTCAACAATAAGTCTAGCCACTGACAAACCAGATCAGCAATCAAACCACATCAAATCCTAGCATAAGTTCTGGTTCTTTACCTGAAAAGAATGACCTTAAAAGTTTCCACTTTTTAGTACAGCAGCTAGAATGTTAGAAGAATGTGATTCTATCCATCAAATGAATTGTTCTTACATCATGGCAATACCAGTGGTTATTTTACAGGTTCAGGCAATCTTAAGTAGTGGATTCTTTCAAAGAAAGCACAGAAATCATCATTCAATCTTACATATCTAACACTAACATTGTACCAAAAAAAAATCAACCAGATGGATGTTACCTTGGCTGCAGATACAGCTGCCTGACCCAAGTGAGAACGGAAATCTTTTGTAACATTTGGCTGCAGCAATGAGCTTGATTTACTGAATTTGTAGATATAAAATGAGAAACATGATTTAAAACCATGAAAGCAAACATTACTGCAGGAGCTTCCTCAATTATCTTTTGGTGTCTTCTCTGTACACTGCAATCTCTTTCATATAAATGCAAGATGTTACCATATTTGTCTCCAAATACCTACAAAGTTGGACAGAAAGTTCACAAATCAATACATGATTGCTACAAGAACCCAAATTGTATTAACTACGGTCTATTAACACTTGCAATCAAACTATCCTACCTGGACTTCTATATGTCTTGGCTGTGTGATGTATTTCTCCAGCAAAATTGTGCTTATACCGAAAGAAGTGGCAGCCTCACGCTGTGCCCCCAAGAATGCATCGACAAATTCATTTGAATTTTGCACTATCCTCATTCCCTAAATATCTGTATTGTGTGAGAACTTTGTCTGAGAGAAACAAAAAATTTAGCTCCTCAAGAATTGCCTATACCATACTGGCCCAGTTGAACATTTATAGGGATATTTTTGTAAAAATTGAAGAATTTCACTTTGAATTTTTAAATGAGGCAACAGCATAGAAGTGCACTACTTTTTTTTAACAATTATTATATAATTTACCATGTTTAACATGTTAGACATATGCCCTCAATGTCTCGGGCAATCTTAGACTCCAAGTGACAACAGAAAAGCAAACACAAGAATGTGGCACACCTTTCCTCCACCTCCATGGGTTGGCTTTATCAAGATGGGGTATCCAATCTTATCTGCTTCTGACTTCATAAGTTCAATATCCTGCTCAGTGCCATGGTAACCTGGCACAAGTGGCACACCTGCAGCTCCCATTATCCTCTTTGATGCACTGAAAGAAACATAAGACGTTCTCCAGTACTGAAGAAGTCAACTTATAACTAAAATGAATTCCGGACACACTCAAGCAAAGTTGCACATATTAGCCAACGAAATGAAAAGAAAAGACTGTGCTATGTCAAATGCATTCATTAACAGCCAGATGAATCATGAATGCATAAAAAATTGACCAGAAGAAGTGAAATTAGTCAACAAAATAACTTGTACCTTTTATCACCCATGTCTCGAATGGCCGAAGCTGGAGGGCCAATAAAATTAAGACCCTTATCTTCACAAAGTTTAGCAAATTCAGAACTCTCTGATAAAAAACCATAACCAGGGTGGATTGCCTATTATTCAAGAGTAAATAACAACATTGTAAAGGTGTCCTTAAAAAAGCCAAGAATAAAAAGCAATCAACCACCTATCATCTATTCAAACTTAGAGCAGCAACAAATTAACAGGCCCTTCGAATATTAGATAATACGAAATCATAATAGAACTAGCGTAAATATTTTATATTTCTTTACTTTCTAAACAATCTCAACAACTGAACGATCTATTAATATATATATAACTAAACGGAGCGTTTTGATTACGCACATGTGCACCGGTTCGAATCGCAGCCTCAACAATGGAGGAGCCACTCAAATAGCTCAGCCGAGCCGGAGGAGGACCAATATGAATCGCCTCGTCGGCAGACTTCACGTGAAGTGCGTCTCTATCTGCGTCACTGTAAACCGCCACGGTTCGAATCCCTAGCCGCTTGGCGGTCCTCATGATCCTGCAAGCAATTTCGCCTCTGTTGGCTACCAAAATCTTCTCTATGCGCGGTGTCGTTTTGCCATTAACATGAGAAGGTTGCTCCACCGAAAAGAGTCTCTTCTGGATATGGAAGTTGCTTCGGTGGACCTTTCGGCGGAGAAGCGCTGCCATCGACGCCATGGTTGGCGGTGCTCTGGAGGTCGGTGACTGTTGATGGATAATTAGACCGTGAGAAGATAGTGGGAAAGATAAGTGACGTTAATAAAATAATCGCGGAAGAAAGACACGGGACACGTTATCTTGCCTTTTGTCATTTGAAATTGCGGGTGAGGGGTAGATTTGGAATAACTGAAAGATTCTTTTTGTGATGTGGAGAATTATGATTGGTTCATTGGTTATTCAAGTAGACTGGCTTTGACCACGATGGGTGAGACTGGATATGGAACCTGATGTGGTACTTGCCTGGGAAAGCGTTTATTATTATCCAGATTGGGCATGGATAATATATGGTTGATTGGTAATTATCATTTTTTTAGGAGAATATTATTACGGAATAATATTTATTAAAAAATATATAAAATAATTTTATTTTTTATAAAATTGTATTAATTTATAAAATTAAATAAAATATTAAAAATTATAAATTTTTTAATATTTTTTAGTACTCTTTAAGTATTATTATATAAATTTTTTTCTTTGGGTAAAAATCGACCTATTCATCTAAAAAATCCATAATTATTTACATTTTAAAATAAATGAGTTTCTTTATATACATATACATACATATATATATATATATATATATATATATATATATATATATATATATATATATATATATATATATATATATATATATATATATATTTCGAATCCGTTTGAACCGTCAGAGTGTCCCAAGCATTGAGAATGCCCAAATCCAACATGGGAATAACATACTTGGGCCTGGGATATGGAAAACTTAACAAATGGGCCTCTGGTGGACTGTACGGATATTCAAAAAGCAATGGTGCATGCGGGCCTCAATAATAGGCTTTTAAATAAGGCTATCCTGCAACTAAAAGTTACATCTTAGGTACAGGTTTTGTTTTTTTGTTTTTTGTTTTTATCAATTAATATTTATTTATTTGACTTTTATAAACCTTATATCTCTTTATCAAAATCATGATTTTAAATATCATAAATTTAAATTTAAATTTCTAATTACTAAAATATCTTCCATAAAAATGTACCCATAAATGAATTTTGTTCACCTAACCATCAGTTCGCCCTTCGTACAAAGAATGGCTATCGTAGATTCCCTGTACAGCCATAAAAAAAATATTTGTTGAGAAAACATGGAGGTTTCATTATTAGTTAGAGCTACTTTTTCCAGCAACGGCATTAAGAAAATGTAACTCGTAAGAAAGGAAATACGAAATTGGTTTTGTGTTTTTTTCAGACCAGCACATGGGATTTCGCCTGTGTCATATATATATATATATATATATATATAATATAGTCGTTGGAGTGGGTGCCACTAGGTTATCCTTCTGTCCTTCACACTTGCTTACACTTTGCCTAACAAAATCATTGCAATTATACAATGTTCGCTTTATTGAGCATCTTTGCCGTGGGATGGGCATGTGCTGTGTGTTGCTGGCTACTCCCACTTCAATTGAGATCTAAATTTTGTACTCAATCTGATGTGAGGACCCTTTTTACCGTGCCTCTTTTATAGCTTTTTGTTACATGGTATATTGGAATTTGGAAGGGGTCCCAGAGTAATTTGGACATAAAGACTCGATGGGGGAAAATTGGATTGACTTGTGGTTGAAAATAAGCCACGACGACAGGGAGAACAAGTGTGAGACCTAACATTCTTCTCTTGGGATTGCAATTTGCAAACCTTAGCATCCGTTCCATACTCAAATATTTCAGTCGCGTTTTCTAATAATCAGCCTAGCAAGAAGCTCTTTTTTTTCTTTTTTTGGGTCCCCGTGAATAACCATAACGTGAAAAGAAAAAGACGTCAATCGTTACCTCTAAAAAGATGGGTTCGTGCATATAAAAGATTGCTGACGGCTTTGGAAAATTCTAGCTAATTTGAATGGTTTTCCAATTGTATTAAATTTACTATGTTCATATAATTTACCTTATTTTTAATCGTCAATGTTCAAAGATTTGATCTTTTTTTTTTTTTTGTCTCTTTCCATCTTGATGGAAAAATAAGAATAAATTTTATGAAATAATGTCTTTATTTTTATTTTTTATTTATAAGATTAAAATTATAAATTATAAATTAAGAATTCAAGCGACTTTCGTAACTTATGTGCATCATCTTCTTTGTTTTTACCGACAAATAATAGAACAAAAGAAGTTTAATCAACTTAGAAAATTCCAATTGTGAAGCTTGTTTCATAAGTTCTTGTTTTTGTTTTTTTTTTTTTTTTTTTTGGGTGGGGATAAATTGTTCGCCTGATAGAATCGAAGGAACTGTTTTCACACAAACTGAATCTTACGAATATATAGGTTCCATCTATGAAATTAGACTACTAACCAAGCCACGACAAAACTCTTCAAGTTTTCCTAAGTAATTTTTGTTTGGTCAAATTGAATAGACATCCAATTTTGCAACAATGCAGCTAAGCATCAGCCTCTAACTAAGTTTAATTAGTTTGTTAATATTTTAACTAAAGAGTGTGTTGTTTCTCACTGTGTTATCACTTAATTTAGTTAAAACCATAGACTTATTTATAGTGATTTAAAATTGGTTAGAAATCTATAAACAGTTGTGTACGAACAATAAAAAATATAAAATAAAAAAGGTGTTAATCACCTCCCACCAAACATCCTCGTGATTAATTATATAACAAACTAGCATGGACCAAAAACATTATTCAGCCGAGTGGCTCTGCAAAGCTCGTGGCCTTCATTTGAATGTCTGGTAATTGAAGACCAAACTGCCATTTTGATGTTTTGTTCTATAGAGAAATGAAAAAATTCTTTTCACCCACCCCAATAATTCAATTCTAATTGATGTCCATCTCATAGAAGAGTCCAAAGAACTATGCTTCCCACATAATTAGACTCTTGGAACGAGTGAACAGTTTATTGTACATTAGGGTATTCCAGCATTTCTCCAGCCTTAGTATTCCGTGCTAACGACTAGAGACTGCAAAGAGTCAAATACTGCCAATGCAAAACGAATTAAAACATTTTTGAGTCACTCGAGGTGTGATAATAAAGCAACATGATTTAATCACGAGTATATATGTTTTGATCTCCTCGAAATTTGAAATTGACTTGATTAATTCATGCTGCCAGGCTAAATACATGTTACAAAAATGTGCTCAAAAGTAGCTTACAAACTAAGAGTATTTAGTTTGCAAAATAAAATAGTAAATTGTCAAGACATACACGTGGTCCTATCTGTGCAGTTGGGAATTTCCCTTGTCCCCCGTGGGCCGCGACGAATGAGGGCCGTCGTCGGCCACCGCCCAAGACGCCTACTTTTTCAGAAAGCTTCACGCAGTGTCACATCCAAGTAGAAATTAGAAAATCGCCTATGGCGTTGGAGATTCTCCCCCTTTGTAATTTTACAAGAATGTCCACATTATTATGACGTACATTCAACGCTGTATCATAGGCGGATGACCCATCTTAATTATTAATTAAGCACGGAACAGATTGCGTTTCTTGTTTCCGTCTTCATTTCTTATTATTATTTTTTAAATTCTGAAAACAAAACGAATCAACGACTAGTCAAAAGGCATTAATAGGGTATCAACTTGGGCCGCTTCTGAGCTGTTAACGTAAAATCTCCACCAATTTCATTTTCTTGATATAAGAACAGCAAAGCAGAGGCTTACGTGGGATTGATAATCGGAGGAGGGAGGGTGTGTAAGAAAGTCTTTACAACTCTGTATTTTAGTTTCCCGAGAATTTTGTCCCTTTGTTTTTTTGTTTTTTGGGGGTTCTTTTCCGTCTGACGGCTTCTTTCCAACAGTACTACACAAGCAAACGGGTTAAAAGGCAAGCAAACCAACAAAAGAAAAGGAGAGAGAGAGAGCGAAGAACTACAGAGATCTCTATTTCTAACAAAGACATCATGGGTTGAAACCCGAGATGAAAAAAGTGAAAGCTGCTAAAGGTGTTCTTCATAATAGCTCCTCCTAATCAAGAAGGAAGAAGGAAGAAGGAAGAAGAAGAAAAAAAAAAAAGAGTCGCTCTTCAGGTGAGATTTTTGATCTTTGAAATATCTTGATTTATTATTTCTCCCTTTTTTTTTTTTTTTTGGGTTGACGAGTGAGTTGTTGGTTACAACTTTTGTTTTGTTGGAAATCAGTGTCAGTTCACGTTCTGTGTCTATGTAACCGAGTATTTTTATGGAACGCTCGGGAACGATTTTGTAATTAATGTGATGAATTTCCTGTTCTTTCTTCTTTTTCCTTGTTCAATGCTTTAACTAAGGAACTCGGATGCTTTGGTGCCTTTCTGATCATGTAATTTTTTCTATGTTCACTGGAAAATAAAATGGCAAATTTCTGATCATGCGAAGCTTGTCAATTTTTTTAATCGTTAAATTCTCATGATTTAAACCCTGTTTTTTTTTTTTTTTTTGTTTCTTGATTCGGTTTTTTGATACTTCTGTGAACAGGTTCATTTTAAGTGCTGCAGAGAGAAGTTAGGCATATGTACGCAATATTTGGACTCTATCGCTGTTGATCAGGTAGCTCAATAATCAGGTGATCATATATACTTACCAGTTCTGTCTCATTTGCGAACTAAAACAATTGCATGCTACTGCTTGATGGTATTGTTCTTAGCTGCCTAGCTAAGAGAGTGTTCATCAGCTGCTTCATGATGATCATGTAAGACAGTGTTCACCCCCAGAGCTTGACTGGTTTTGATCGTCTCATTGCTTCAGAGGCCCTAGCTTTCTGTCAGAGTGCCTTCCATGGAGCAAATGGGGAGCCAGTCGCAAGCTGATTTTAAACGAAAGTACTCATGGTGGTGGGACAGCCACATCAGCCCAAAAAACTCAAAATGGCTGCAGGACAATCTGGCAGGTATTGTCCTGTTTCTTAAGAGGCTCGGTTTTCCCGTGGATTAAGATACTGGCTACTTGCTTAGATCCTCTAAATATTGGGTTCATGGATATTTGAATTTTAGCTTATGCAACTTTTAGAAAGTTGTAGTGCGATTTCATAGTAGTTGGGAAGATATTGCTTGGCTGTAAAATTTTGAGTGCTGACAACATGTAAGCAAAGAAGGAAAGCATGCCACTTTGTGCTTATGAGTTGGCATTTGATTGCCTTGGAACTTAACAGAAAACTAATTTTTGCCATGACGTGTGAACTGACGATTCCCATATCTGGATCTTATGATCAGTGTTTGTGGCCCCGAAGCATGTGCACCCTAAGAATGTTTGGGCCATCAGTTGAGGCAATGTGTGGTGTATTCACTTTTGATATGTTGAATTATCCTCTGCATTTAATCAAATGGTCTCATGTATGCCTGGAAAGGCTTTTCTATTAGACTCTTTTTGGGTCACCTTTGCTAGATAACCAACATAACATCCGGTGACCTTTGTGACATATTGAATCTCTCTTTCTCAATACCTGTGTAATTTCCTTTAAACATTTGCTCCTATGGAACAGATATGGATGTCAAAGTCAAACAAATGATCAAACTTATAGAAGAAGATGCAGATTCATTTGCAAGGAGGGCGGAAATGTATTATAAGAAACGTCCAGAGCTTATGAAATTAGTTGAAGAGTTCTATAGAGTGTATCGTGCTTTGGCTGAAAGATATGATCATGCAACTGTGGTGCTCCGGCAGGCACATCGCACAATAGCAGAAACATTTCCCAACCAAGTTCCCTTTGTTCTTGCTGATGATTCACCTCGAGGTTCTGTGTCTGAAGGTGAACCTCGTACACCTGACATGCCACCAATCAGGGCACTTGTTAACCCTGATGAGTTGCAAGAGGATATTTTGGGATTCTCATCATCAGAGTTCAATGCTTTCAAGAGGAATGGTGCTTTTACTGAAGAATCTGACACTGTTACTGGCAGAAAGGGTTTGAAGCAGCTCAACAATAAGTTTGGAAACCAATCAAAGTTTGCAGAAGGAAGGGCAAGGAAGGGCCTTAATTTTTATGACATAGAGGAGAAAGAGCACGGTATCCAAAACAGTGGTAGCCATGATTTCAAGGTTCAGGTCCCATCCGAGTCTGACCGAGTGACCAAAGCTGAACTAGAAATTGTAACCTTAAAGAATTCTCTTGCTAGATTAGAAGTTGAAAAGGAAGCCGGCCTGCTTCAATATCAACATAGTTTGGAAAGACTTTCTAATCTGGAGTCAGAAGTATCTCGTGCAAAAGAGGATTCTGTGGGGCTTAGCGAACGGGCCAAGAAAGCCGAATTAGAAGTTCAAAATTTGAAGGAAGCCATTACCAAGCTAGAGACAGAAAGAGAAGCTAATTTTCTTCAGTACCAGCAATGTTTGCACAAAATATCTAATCTTGAGAACAAAATCTTCCTTGCCCAAAAGGATGCAGGTGAGCTAAACCAGCGAGCCAGTGAAGCTGAAGCTGAAGCCCAATCACTTAAGGGAGATCTAGCTAGATTAGAAGCTGAAAAAGAAGCTGCTCTTGTTCGGCACAAACATTTCTTGGAAAATATATCTGATCTGGAGGAAAAATTGCGACAGGCTGAGGAAGGTGCCAAGAGATTTTATGAGCGTGCTGAAGAAACTGAAAGGGAAGTTGAAAAATTAAGGCAAACAATTATTAAGCTCACTGCTGAGAAGGAAGCTGCTGCTGTTCAGTACCAGCAGTGCTTGGATAGAATTTCAATTCTGGAGCAAAAACTTGCTTGCGCCGAGGAGGAGGTTCAGAAGCTTAACTCCAAGATAAATGATGGGATTACAAAGCTCAAGGATGCTGACGAAAGGTGCCTTCTGTTGGAGAGATCAAATCAGACTATGCGTTCTGAGTTGGAGAATTTGTCTCAGAAAATGGCAGCTCAAAGTGAGGAATTTACAGAGAAGCAGAAGGAGTTGGGAAGACTCTGGACCTGCATACAAGAAGAGCGCTTGAGGTTCATGGAGGCTGAAACTGCTTTTCAAACTCTGCAGCATTTGCACTCTCAGTCTCAGGAAGAACTGAGGTCTATGGCCGCAGAACTGCAGACTAGGGCTCAAATGTCACAGGGTCTAGAAGTTTGTAATCTGAATCTACAAAATGAAGTTGGGCAGGTCAAGGCGGAGAATAAAACTCTGACTGAAGTCAATTTAACTTCATCTCTGACAGTGCAGAATTTGCAAGATGAGATTTCAAGCTTAAGGGAGACAATACGAAAACTTGAAGCAGAAGTTGAACTTCGAGTGGACCAGAGAAATGCTCTTCAGCAAGAAATATACTGTCTGAAGGAGGAGATAAATGGCCTTAACAAGAAACACCAGGCTATTGTGGATCAGGTGGAATCAACTGGCCTCAATCAAGAGAACTTTGGGTCCTCTGTGAAAGACTTGCAGGAGGAGAATGTCAGGATAAAGGAGGATTGTGAGAGAGAGAGAGGTGAAAAGGTAGCTCTTCTGGAAAAGTTGGAAACCATGGAAAAACTCATTGAGAAGAATGCACTTCTGGAGAATTCTTTATTAGATTTGAATGTTGAGTTAGAAGAGATAAGAGAGAAGGTGAAGGGTTTAGAAGAGTCGTGTGAATCTCTCCTGGCAGACAAATCCAGTCTTGTTTCTGAGAAGACCACATTGGTCTCTCAGTTGCAGGTTGCAGCTGATAATTTGGTGAAACTCACAGAGAAGAACAACTTTCTGGAGGGTTCCCTCCTTGCTGCAAATGCTGAACTAGAAGGGCTGAGATTAAAGTTAAAAGGATTAGAAGATTCGTATCTGTCACTTGAGAATGAGAAGTCAGACCTGGTTACTGCAAAAGGAAGTTTGATTTCTGAATTGGACATCTCTCGGAAAAGACTGGTAGATTTAGAGAAAAGTTTTGCCAAGTTAGAAGAGAAGTACTTCGGTCTGGAGAAAGAGAAAGAATCTACAGTTAATGAAGCAAAAGAGTTGTGGACTCATTTAGATTATCAGAAAAAGGAATATGCTAGTTTTGCCCAGTTGAGCCAGTCCCAATTGGCTGTAATGGAATCAAAGATCTGTTTACTAGAAGAACAAGCACATTGCAGAAATAAAGAGTATGAGGAGGTACTGGACAAAACTGTGAATGCTCAGATGGAGGTCCTTCTCTTGCAGAGGTGTGTGCATGACCTAGAAGAAAATAATCTTTCCCTCTTGCTTGAGTGTCAGAAACTCCTTCAGGCTTCTAAACTCTCAGAGAAACTTATTTCTGAACTGAAATCAGAAAAAAATGAACAAGAAATGGAGGCGAAATCTTTGTCCAACCAAATCAAAGTACTGAGAATGGGACTTTACTGTGTTCTCAAGACTATTGAACCTGAGGCATGTGAGTGGTTTGAAGAAAAGGCTGAGCAAGACCAAAACCTTCTGAAATATGTAATTGACAAGCTTCAAGAAACAGAAGATTTTCTGTTTAAGAATCAGCAGTTGGTCATTGAAAATTCCATTCTTGCTACACTTCTTCAGGAAATGCAAGTAGAGGTGGCAAATGTTGTGATGGCTAAAAAAACGGTTGATCGGGAGTTGAGGACCAGGACAGAGCAGCTCTTGGTTTCACGGAATGAGAGCCAAAAGCTTGTAGAGATGAATGAAGATTTGAGGTTGAAAGTAACGGAGGGAGACTGCAAAGAAGAAATTTTGAAGGTTGAGATAAAGAATCTGCAAGGGCTGCTGTTGGACGTGCAGGGGGCTTGTAGGAACTTACAAGAAGAGAATTGCAAGGTGCTTGATGAGCAGAACTTACTGATGAAGTCATTCTTGGACTTAGAGGAGGAGAAATGTAGGCTTGAAGAAGAAAACTGTGTGGGTTTCTTGGAAATAGTATCTCAAGGTACCTTTTCTTTAGTTCTCAAGGATATCATCTTTGATAAGACTCAAGAGATAGAAGAGCTCAATGAGAATTTGGATGAACTTAATGAAACCAATGATAGCCTCCAGGAGAAATCAAAGTTAATGGAGGTGGAGTTAGACAGGCTTCATGCCATGGAGGATGAGAAAACAAAGTTGCATGAAGTGGTGCAGGATCTGCAGCAGAAGTGTCGTGAGAATGAGGCAGTACAAGCAGACCAAGAAAAAAGAATCATGAAGTTATCTGGTGATTACAATCAACAGAGTAAGGAGGTGGAATGCATCCACAAAGAAAATCGGAAACTGGAGACTGAGCTGTGCAAGTTGCGTGGAGAATATGGGCAAACTAAAAGCAGAGAGGAATGTTTGAATCATGAACTCCAAAAGGAAAGAAATGAAATTGAAATATGGGAATCTCAGGCTGTTGCATTGTTTGGTGAACTGCAGTTATCTGCTATCAGAGAAGCAATTTTTGAAGCGAAAGGTCATGAGCTCAGTGAAGAAAGTGAGGGCCTGAAAGATGAAATTTGTGAAAAAGCTGTGGAGATTGACCACCTGAAAGAAAGATTATGTGCCTTGGAAGGTGAAAATGGAGAACTAGAAAAGCAAATGACTGCATATGTCTCTGGTTTGATTTCTTTAAAGGATTGTTTAGCTTCACTGGAGAACCATACTCTTCCACATGCAACCCCCAATGAAGTTGATGAGAAAACAAAGGTAATTTCTATTTCACATTAGTAGGAGTTTACTTTCCTGTTGGAATGCTATAGTTGGTCTAAATCTATAAGTAGCAAGAACTCGGAATGCTATAGTTGGTCTAAATCTTTAAGGAGGAAGAACTCTGAATTTTGCCTTGATAATCTTTATTGTTTGGTGGATTAGCAGCATATTTTACTGTATTGCTTGCAAGCTGTCTAACTCCCATTCAAGCTCAGTAGCATGGTCTTATCAAAAAAGTTTATTTTCGTCTGTGATGGTAAAATTACTTTGTGAATGGAACATGGTTATTTGCTTCCTTCCACCTTCCTACTGTCCTTTTCCCATTTGAACAAAGGCCTCTATGTCACTATGTTATGCACTTTTATGAAAATATTTTGTGGCGCATAACTGAATTTCCTCTTAAAGTAAACTGGTCCTCTTTCTGGATGCCACTGGACTTGGTTTAGGGGGGCTGCCTTCTGACCTAATGACTAAGCTTCCAATTGTCCATATTTGCATCATTACATCTAGTTGTGGACATTGTCTTGTCTTAAAATTAGTGTCACTTGTTGCAGGAACGTGCATCATCAGTGTATGCTGAAGACCATCAAAAAATCAGTGAACAAAATGCATCAGTTCCAGGTAGATTGGTAGACCTGCAGGAATTGCAAATCAGGATCAGAGCCATCGAAAATGCAGTGATGGAAAAGGATAGACTTGTTATGCTAGAAAACTCAACTACCAACTCCAAACTCGATGATGCAATCAGGCAGATTGAAAAGTTGAAATCCAGGAGCAGCTTACGTCGAGAAAGAGTTGAGATGGGCAAGCAGAAAAGAGCACATGAAATCACAGCAGAGGGGAATGAAGATGTGATGACAAAAGACATAATGCTTGATCAGATGTCTGAGTGTTCTTCTTATGGAATCAGCAGAAGAGAAACTATAGAGCCTGGTGACCAGATGCTTGAAATGTGGGAAACAGCTGATCAAGATAGCAGCATCGACTTGACCGTTGGAAAGACACGGAAGTTGACTACTGCACCTAGCAGGAAGAAGCACAACAGGGAGCATCCCTCTTCTGAATCACTGGTTGTCAAAGAGGTCGGTGTGGACAAATTGGAGATATCTAAGCGATTCTCAGGATCTCGTCGAGAAGGAAACGAGAGGAAAATTCTTGAAAGACTTGATTCTGATGCACAAAAGTTAACAAACCTTCAAATAACGGTGCAAGATTTGAAGAGAAAGGTGAAAATTACTGAGAATAGCAAAAAAGGGAAAGGCATGGAACTTGATAGTGTGAAGGATCAGCTGGAAGAGTCTGAGGAAGCCATTATGAAGTTGTTCGAGGTGAATCGCAAGTTATTGAACAGTGTTGGAGATTATTCAACGACCTTTGAAGAGAAATCATCGTTAGCACCTGATGAGAGTGGGACTCTCGGGAGGAGAAAGATTTCAGAACAGGCAAGGAGGGTGTCGGAAAAAATAGGGAGGGTGCAGCTGGAGGTGCAGAAGTTGCAGTTTCTGTTGCTGAAACTTGACGATGATAACAAAAGCCGAGTGAAAACCAGAATCACAGAGCGCAAGACCAGAGTTCTTCTGAGGGACTATTTGTATGGTAAGACCAGAACAAGCCCAAAGCGAAAGAAGGGACACTTTTGTGCATGCGTCCAACTGACAACTAAGGGAGATTGAGGAAATCACATCTCGTCAGCAATCATGTAGTTTAAATAAAACTGGAGGCATTAGATATTTTTCCTTCTTTTTTTTTTTTTTTTTTGGGGTAAAGACGGTCAATCTTGTACATTACAAGCCAGGTTTTATTTCACGAAGCTGCTCTATTAGAGCATTGTTCATCTGTTCTTTTTTTTTTTTTTTGGTTTTTCTGAATCATATTTTTACAATTTCAGAAAAAGCCGTGACCGCAATCTTCAATTGTATCATTCAATCTTTTCTTCTTTATAACATGAACATGGAAAACAAAACGAAAAATGAATCTCAATCATGTCTTGTCGGACATATCCTGACCAGCAGGTCGATTACTAGAGTTTTTTTTTTTTTTTTTTTTTAATTTTTTCGGTCGCTTATCAGCAGAATCTGTGAGGAGAAATAGAGGAACAGGAGGAGTCTTGTTAATACTACAAATGAAAGTTGAGAATGCCGTCTGTTACAACACCTGCAATTTCAGGATTGGCATGATATGCTTCTATCCTTTCCTTGGCGTTTGCCCTTAAATTCTTTGTTGTTTTTTCTTGACAGATTTTACGCATGAAAATATTGTCCATCCTATGAGCACACTTGGATTTGGTTATGGATCCTGGGCCTGTTAATGAGTATTTGTTATGATCCTTCACTTCCAACCCACCACATAGACATGGTCACAAATGACCCAACCCACCATGATTTAATTTTAGCTCTCAGTTGATATAGAGATTGACATTTCAGCTTTCATAAAAGGGAAAAAAGATACATGTAAAAAAAAGCCTATCCATTCATAATTTTAAGAAAAATGGTACATATTATACAACACATATATAAGTTACAAGAAACAAGACGAAAAATAAATAAAAAAAAGGCCTCCACCTAAAGCATTGCTCAACCTCTGCTTCATGGCTGACTGGCTTGACGCATTCTAATTTCTGATTGTACACACCACAAAGTTAATATTTAATCGACCCATATGAAAATTTAAGTCTCGGTGACTGTTGAGCTTCCGGAGAAAATCTTATTAGACCTTGTTATATGGCTGATCAGAATCATCCTTCGAGGAGTTTGGCTTGTATGTGTGGAGCATGAAGTTACACGCTCCAACAGCTTCTCCTACTGTCAAAAAGAACCATTCCTGGCCTATCGTCTCTATAAACCTGGATTTATTAAGCTTCTTCATTACCTCTGCCCCTGGGTTGGCCAACACCAGCTGTATATATGTATACTTCTTTTAGCCAATAGGAATATATACAATGCTGTATGGTAAATCCAAATCCAATTTTGAACGAAAGGGAAGAAAAAAGATAATGGGTACCTTAAGTCCCCTTCGATCTATAGTTTTCTTTAATTCCTTAAGCATGCTTATCCCACTTGTGTCAATGTTACCAACAGCTACCAGCCAATAACAGAAAGTAAAGGTGAATTGCGTTTCTAAAATCTTCATAATGTGGGAAAGGGGAAATAATTGCAGTGTCTTTCCAAGAGCACTCATTTCCATATCACCTACCTCCCATGGCAAGTATAACATATTGTAGGCTGGTTTCCCCTGAAGATTTTAATCTGTCTTCTTCGTCATCTATCCATCTCGAGATCCTAATGGTCATTAATTAATAGATAATAAGCACGCGAGATGAGCTCGAATTTGAATTTGATTGAAACTACATGTACGATTCTTCATAAATTTGGGAACTAATTCTGTTCAGACACGTCATATTACCTTTCTCTCAGGTAGTTTGAATTGGCAAAGTAGATGGGAGCATCAATCTCAAGTATGAGAACTCCTGGAACACTGCTGACATTTGGATATTGCTCAACATTTCTATAAATATTTGAATTCGGAATGACCCCGAGGGTGAAGGTTCTTGGTCTCGCAACGAAAAAAAGCAACCTCAGCAAAGAAATTGCCACCTGCATTAATTTTCACAAACGGGTCAATATCAGAAGAAAATAAACTTCGTGGAACATTTTCAACCACACGAGCCGTTGTATTTGAGTAGTAGTAACAGCGATTACCGCTATGACAAGGCCAATCTCAACACTGCCAAAAACGACACCTGCGTAGGCACCAACGCACACCACAAAATCGAGCTTATCGACCTTCCAGAGATGGAATGCTGCATTATAGTCTATGAGGCTGAGCATGGCAGAGATAATAATGGAGGAGAGCACGACCAGCGGAGTGTAATGGAACAATGGGGTCAGGAACAACAACGTGACCATGACTGCCATTGCCATTACGATGTTTGATACTGCAGTCTTGCATCCTGCGTTGAAGTTCACTGCTGAACGCGAAAATGGCCCTGAAATATCATTTTCGTTCACAGAATCATGTTGTTAGCTGGCTCATTGCATCCATGTCAACCAGGATTTCAATATACAATTCCCAATCTACTTCAGTAGTCACCTGTTGTGAGGTAACATGAGGTGCATGAGCCTACAATATTCATGGTCCCAATAGCAATCATCTCTTTGTTTCCATCTATATGGTAATTCTTGAACATGGCGAAGCTTCTCCCCACTGCTATTCCTTCCTGTGGAATTAGTTGATACAAATTCAATTAGCACGCAAGATTTGATTGTCCCATGATTTTGATATAATCTAAAGGACACTTTTTTTTTTTTAATTAACATTTGCACAAATGAATCATAAAAAACATTATTTTAGTGCATTAAATTTATTTAGTGCACAAAAAAAATACATATGTTTGTGGGATTAGTTTATATAACACTTTCAATTCAATATGATTTAGATAAGCTACACTATGAAAAAAAAAATCTTTTTTTACTCATTCTTTTATATATATATATATATATATGTTTAAAATAATAATTAAAAAAAAGATTTAGAATAAGGGGGTACTCACAGCGAGAGCTATGACGCCCGTGATGATTCCAGTCTTGATGGCTATCGTAAGATAAGGGGAAATGAACAGTAGATCTCCAAACGACGGTGGATTTATGCCCTTCTTCAAGTGTCCTATCTGAAGGAATACACACCAAGTTGCAGCATTGTCGGAACACATACGGTTTGGAATATCACAAATTCCTGGTCCGCCAATCAGACGGCCCAATCAAGCGCGGAGAAAATGGGACGCAAACGCAACAAGAAACCATGATAAATAAATGGGGTCCACTCAATTGTGATGCATATTATGGGGATGGGCCCCATGGAACAATAACTTTTAGATTGATCCAACACAAAAAGTAAAAAGAAAAAGTGTCCAGCAGGCCGGTATCCCATGCGGAATGGACATCGGCTCGGCCACAAGTCTCTTTGCGGTTGGTCCAAATCTATTCTCCCAGTTTATTGCTCCACTCTCTGCGTGGTTCGAGTCATATGATTGACAACAGTTCAAGGTTCGCCTTTGTCCATAACATTTTATCTTTTTTTTTTTTTTAATTATTATTCATCAAAGACTTGATTGAACCTAAAATAAGCAATAATATTAAAACCCAAAACAAGAATAACTCCTTTCTCCAGAATTTACAAAATCAACTGGTTCAATTTAATCTATAAAATTATAAATTAATTCGGTTATCAAAAAATTAAAACGAATTAGTGATATTTCACTCAAAAATTTCTCTCTTTTTCAAACTAAAATTAGGTTATAATAATATAAAAAAATAAGTTAATGAAAAAAAATAAAAAATAAAAAATAATTATTTACTATAAGGGTCTTAGTCGAGTTTTTCACTTATATTATTTTATTAAGTGGATTTAGATATGTTTATAATTACTTTATTTTTAGAAGCCTTCACAGCATAATATAAGAAGTATTCCAAAATTACTGGCTATAGCTGGTTTGCAACGAAAGTTCAGGTTGAAACCCAAACCGAAAAGGAGGGAGTATAACAATGCTCATAAGACTTGAAAGACTTCAATCCCACAGATACGAGATTTCACTTCCAGAAGGACTTATAAATAAATGTGTGTGTGTGTTGGTGGGTGGGGGGGATTTATATAGGAATGAATGCTCACCACTTCGACACCGTGTTTCTCAGCGTGGGTGAGATAAACGAGAAGGCTTCCCAAAATAACTGACGTCAGGGGTGCCATTGCTGATACCCAGAAGAACTTTGGTAGTCTCTTGCTCTGCAAGTACCCCAAATCATCCAGCAACATTATTTAATTAATTGCTTTCTTTGATAATAAGCAACAATTATTGGCGTTTTATTATGTATAATCGTGTATTTGAAGGATAATTAAGCTTATCATATGCCGAGTGGGTGACACACTGGAATTGACATGTGAATATTTATTTTGTTGCAAATTAAAAAGATGAGGAAAGAATTTCCTAGGTCGCCATAAATTCATCCTTGTTTTCTGCTTAGAGTGACTTAAGCGTTGAAATCAAGTACAGAAAGGTCACGTAGTCATTGAGTATAATTTACTAACTATATATGAGATATGCCAAATATTATTCTAAAATCTTTATAATTTTTTTTTTTTATAATTGGTTCTTAAATAGTTTTGTATTTTTATTTAAGTTGTATATCTTTTAAATTTATTTAAAACTAATCATTTTTAGATTAAAAATGATCAAAATAATTAAAAATTATATATTGACTAAAACAATTTATTAATGACTTTACCATTTTTCGTTTAAAATATTTTGACTTAAAATAAATTTAAAATATATTAAAATCAAGTGAAAAAATAATTAAAAAAAAAAAGTTAAAAAGTCAATTATAAAAATTCAGAATCAATTTCTTGCATGTAAATATCTATATATGCGAAGATTGAAGTCTGGTGGTAGGTTAACCTTTAAAAGAAACTTTTGAAATTTGACGCAAACTTTAATTATTATGGGTAGAATCTGACATTAAAAAAAAAAAACAAAAAAAATTGACTGTAGCCTAATTAGCTGGTTAATCGTCAATATAAAATCAACAAGATAGCCAATTAGTCTTTACTTCAATCGGATCTTTTTGTTTTTTGTTTTTTTTTCCTGATAGATTAATCTTTGCACTTTAGTTGTTACTCTTTTTTATTTTTTTTATTTTTTATGGGTAATGGATAAATACTAGTCTATTATAGCTGCTAAATGTGGGATTGTCGCCAACATACAAGTGTGAGTTTATAGACTTACGAATTCATGCGTAGATGGAAACCAAGTTAGCTTGAAATTACTTACAAAGTATCTGGTTGTAAGGAGAAAGAAAAGGAAGCAAAAGCCTAAAACGGCACTTTCCCATCTCCACTGCAATTAAGGATGAAATCAGTTTAGTATTAACATTAGAGAAAAGAAAATACAAGACAGAGATAACTGAACAAAGAAGCGGACCTCATGTGTTTGGCTCAAGACAGAACGTAGGACGGAGACAAGATCTGTAGCATGGGTAAAATGATCAAGTCCCAGAATCCCTTTTAGCTGTTGCAAGCATACCACTGTTGCTGCTCCTGCCATGAAACCTACTATTGTTGCATGTGATAGGAAATCCACGATAAACCCGAGCCTGCAGTTATATCAGTACAAATATTAATCGATTCTTTTATTATTATTTAGAATAAAAAATTAATTAAGAAAAGAAAGAAAGAAAAAAAAGAGTTTACTAATGTATGTGATAAATTGACTGTCTGTCATTACATATATGCACATATCATGTTACCTACTGTAACAACTAGTTTACTATGTGCTCTGATTTATCCATACAAATAAGACAAAGCTACTGCATACACAAGGCAAGAACTCTAGATGGTGAGTGACACTAGAAGTAGAAATGCAAAATGGTCCCCTAACACTTTGTGCTAGTGATTAAATTGTGAAGACTATTTAACCAGAAGGAACGTGGGTTTATAACTTCTTGTGTTTTGAATCGTAGGATGTGACTGTGACCACAAAGAGGAAATGATATAAGATGATAATAAAACATAAATTTACTGTGTGATGGAAAACGGTAAAGAGATACGTATATACGTACCTTAGAAAGCCCAGGGAAGCTTGAAAAACTCCGGCGAAGAATGTGGCCGTGAAAGCGAGGTGAAGGTAAAGCTTGGGGTTCTCATTGGCATGAACCTCATTTCCAAGCATGGAAGCTATGAGGAGGGACGCAACAGCCACAGTCCCCACTGCTAAATCTCTTGAACTTCCCATTATCGCATAAACCAGTGGTGGAACAAAGCTTGAATCTGCGATTTAGTTAAACCGAAGGCCATAAAAAAAAATCCATTGAATATTGATAAAACCACGCTCGTGTATATATATATAGTATCTGAAAAAAAAAAAAAAAAACAGAGAGAGAGAGAGAGAGAGAGAGAGAGCCCATTTTCTGTTTTTTTTTTTGGCACGTACATAAGCCAAGAATTGGCGGCAAGTTGGCTAGCTTTGCATAACTTATGCCCTGAGGGATTGCAAGACTAGCAATAGTTATCCCCGCGATAAGGTCAGCTTTGAAGAACTCGAAAGTGTAGCGAGGAGCCCATTCGAGAATTTGCAGGAAATATTGGAGTCCCAACACGAATCTCCGAGAAGGAGGCTGGTTCTTGAACTGCCTAAGTGGATCATCCGGAAAGAATGTTTCTTTAAGATTATATTTCAGCGACTTAATAAAGGGCTGCGGTGGCGGGATCGCCACTCGATGCCCAAACTCCTCACCGGTGGACGGGTAATTATAGCTTGCGTTGCCCATGTCTACAGTTTATCGATGCTCAGTTTTTTAAGTCAAAGCAAGGCGTAGCTCTAGTTTGGAGCTGCGCCAGGCTAGCAGGTGGTGCCTGGGGGTGGTGGCGGTGCTGAATGGTGGTTATCTGGTGAGAAAGGAAGAAGAGGTTTGTGCAATGTGAGCCAAGGCGGGTGGGCTGGCCATGGATTTATTGGGGTGGGTTTGGGGGATGCTGGGTGAGCCTGTGGGGGGCTCTTTCCAGCTTCAGTGCGATCAGGGACCCGCCATGCATATCCCGTATGTCAGAGATGAGTCACATGTCAAGTTTGCTTTTTTGGAGTGAAATTTTTAGATTTATTTTCTATTTTTCTCTCTATACCTTCCCTGCCCACCTCGTGCTCCCCCTTTCATTTTGTGCTTCGCAATGGCAATTTCAGTTCTTCCACCGTCCTCCAGCACAGGCAAAATCGTGAATGTTCACGCAATTTTTAAGTGTTACAACATGTGCTTCATCCCATATCAGCAGTCTATAGCTACATAACATGATACATTCAAAATACATCATTTGTATTTTATTTTTTGCTATCTTCAAAAAGAAAATGATCCGTGTATTCTAATGCACACACCCCAGAAAACGTTTAGAAAACACAATAGGCAATAATAGAATAAAGGATGGTATCAAACCTTTAATAATGCAAGTAGTCCATATTATATTCTAAATATATAAGCAGACACTAGTGGTTAGCCAATGACCCAAAATGGTGTGCTAACTGCTAAGTTACGGATAATTTACATTTTAAGTCACTGAGTTTATCAACTATTTTTATTTTTATCACTGAATTTTAATTTATTATAATTAAATTATTTAACTTTAATTTAATTACTATATCAATTAATATATTGATAAAAATTGAATTAAATTTTTTGAATAGAAATACTAAAATTAATAGCAAAGTTAAAAATTTTAAAAATATTGGTAAGTATTTCCAAAATAATCATTTTTTTTCTATTTAATAATTCGTTCACTCTAAAAATGATTCAACAAATATAATAATATTGTATATCACACAATCTCTAGTACTCGGCGTAGTATATGAGAAAAAAATAAAATACTTTTTTTATGTTCTTCATTATTATTATTATTATAAAGGAATAAAATTTTATTGATATTTGTATAAATTTTTAGAAATAATTTTAAATTTATTAAAAACTTATTCCTTTAAAATTTGAAAAACATAGAGAAAAGACTTTTATGTTTTTTTTTTATATAGAACATTAGATATATTATGACATATAATACAATTTTAGTTATTAAATTATATTTTAGATTGAGTTATTTTAAGGTCGATAAATTATTAAATAAAAAAATAATTTTTTTGAATTACTTGTCAAATTTTTTAGATTTTATAAATTTAATGTCAACCTTACACCTCAAATTAAAAAATTTAATTTGATTTTTATTAACACATTTTGTAAATAAAATTAATGCTATAAAATATATATTTTAAAATATAAATTTTTCAAGTTTTTATTTAATAAATTAATATATAAATTAAAATAAAATAAAATAAAAATTAAATGATAAAAATAAAAATAAAAATAATGTTTAATGCTAAAAAAATATAAATTAATTGGTAGGTTGCTGTCTCATTTTCGTTCATGGGATGTGATATAATCCAGGTGGCCGCCCTAGTTGCCAACGTTACCCGCCAGGTCATTGCATGTGTGGATGACTTCCATTGGGTAATCCTCAAAGTTGACAAGACTCGGCTGGTCTATGGTGGTTGGTATTGCATTTTCACCGTAGACGCCATGTTAGCTGATCGCTTGAGTTGACACGCGTCATTATATCCACGTATACCTAATAAAGTGATGCTTGACATAATCATGCCGATCTTTTTTGTGGTAAGTTACATTCTGCATTTGCGACCTCAAGCTAATGTCGCCTACCTTCTTGTTATTTCATGACCATACATGGGTGGGCCTATTTCCCTCGGACGACAAGTTTAATTATGCTTAAAATCGACTCTCAACATATCCCAAATGAATCGTTTGTTGTTGTTTTTTCTTTTTTTTTTTGGCCATATTGCGTGTAATTTTCTTTACTTCAGTAGCTTGATTGAGACCTACTTAAACTAAACGTACAAGAATATTAGACTATTGGACAACTTTACTTCAGCTAAAAGGCCAGTATCGTAGGCCCAACAAGAACCAACAAAGCCAATAATGGCAGCGCCGGCAATGGGGAGGACGGTTCCAAGGACCACTATGACTTTTCCTTTTTTTTTTTTTTTTTTTCTTTTTTTCAATTCCATGGCAGGTATTTTCGTCCCTTGAGACCAAAAATAATCGCATTATTGAAATTCTGTTCAATTTTTTCTAATTGTGATCCAACGTATGTTAGTTGTTGACTTTCTTCAACTAACAGTATGTCAAAGATATTTGGAACAAAATTCTCCTTTTTGTACAGAATTTACACTTTAAAATTCATATTTAAAATTGTGATATATGAATCTTAGTGTTTCAGAATATATATATATATATATATATATCATTAGTATATTTTCTAGTAACTGATGTTTGGCACGTCATATAAAATAAGGATTTTATTTTTGATGAACTACTTGCCCAAATAGTCTAAAGAAATAAATAAAATTGAAAAATAAATTGCTAAAGTTAATAAAGATGTCGTAAAAGTCATATTTATTCGTTATTAAAAAAGAGAGAAGTTTCACGTATCATTACTACATCCGAAAGGCATAAAATAGGTTAGACTACCATTTCATACTATATTTAAAAAGTATTTGATGATAGAAAATAATTAAGTAGTATAGTATGTTAAAATAAATTTATTCTCCTTATATTATATTTAATTATTTTTATTATTTATTTTGACACTTTTTTTTTAATCACAAATAAAGAAAACCAAATATGAAAATTATTTTATTTTATCGATTAATAATTCTATAATACTTATAAAATATTCTTGAACTTAGCTCTCTTATCCTGTATAGCGAATCCATAGGCTTGAGGGATCTTATGTGAGCTTATTGGCGAGATCTCTTAGACCTGTCCGAGGCAGCCATAGCGGATTAAGGATCTGCTTATTAATTACTTATGTTATGTAAATAAATTTTATATAATTAATCAATAATAATAATAAAAGTAACAAATATTCAAAGTAATAACTTAATTAGTAATTTAATGCACTTTTTTTTTTCTTAATAAAAAAAATTTATATTGATAATATAGTATTTAATTCTATCAGAGATCTTAACACAGTTCTTTGTCCATTATTTATGAGAACAAATTAAAATAATCAATTGTCGAGTTTTAAAACTGCTTATATCATCATATTGAAGCAATTTCTTTCTCTTGTACCGTTCATTCTCTAAATGATACGTTTGAGATAATTTGTTTACACAAGAGAGCTCTATCTCAAATCTAATGACATTGAGATTAACTTATTTTCTCAAAATAAAAAATGAAATAAAGAATAAAGCTTTTGTCTGTTCTTGCATTTGGCATCAACAACTTCCCAATGGATCTTGAGTCTTTCGCAAGTGCCAATGACCCAGTTCTTAGTGCACCTTCATCATTGCCCAAGTTACCTTCAATTAAACGTTATTGCATCTCCCTGACTCACTTGTTGGCTGCTGTTATAACCATGACGCCACAATACCCTTAATAAAAATAGACTCTGGTAGCAGGCAGTTTTTCATAGTTGGATGTCTTCCTCTTTTACTGCCAGTTCTTGCATGAGATTCTTCTTTAAGGTTTGTTTAGTCATGGTTTGGTGAATTCTTTATCTTGAAGACTTAAAAGTGCACCTTAGAATCGAGCTGAACTTGAAATTCGAATCGATAAAAGGTTGTGCAGTTTCAAAAAAATAAAAAATAAAAAAAAGTGACTTACTCTAATTTTGAGTCGAAAATTTTTTTAAAAAAATGGAAATAAAGCTATTTACGTTTTTTTTTTTTTTTAAAAAAAAAAAACTCCCTTTACTTCTTTATTTTTGATTATGTAAATTTTATAAAAGGTTAACAAAGAATAATTTATTAACTGGCTCAAAAAAATTATTTTTATTTCTTGTTTAATTTTGTATGCGGGGAACCGATGATTAGCAGTAGCAGTGGTGGGAATAATAACAGGAATAAAGAGAAGAGATGAGAAAAGAGTTTTAATTAATGTTACAAGGTTTCATATCGATGATATTTTGAGAAATAGAATCAGCCTATATCATGGGAAACTATTATTTTATGTGAGATAGCACTAACCCCTACAGATAAGATAATAGTTTTATACTAATCTTCTTAAATAATTTATCAAATATAATAAAACTAACATATCTTATATTATTCTTCGCTGTATCATTTATCAAACACACTCTTCGTGAATTGACACTTGGCACACAAGGTGGAACACACACCCTCTGACTTCGTGAAGCAGTACAAAAAACGTTGCTCACTGACGGCCCTATTTGACTTTCTATTTGTAAAGCTAGGGAGTACCGAGATAGTCTGCCCTACAACGGAAAGAGAGAGAGACCCCCCCCCCCAAGCCGTTAACATCACGATAATGATTGCCAAATCCCCAAAGGGCGACCATGTATTTGAAAATCAAGGAATCGAAGGAAAACACATAAATAAATAAATAGATAATCAATATAAAAAACATAAATAAAAGTTCTACAGTATATTTTGATTTCCAGTCAACAAATAAATTAATTGAATTGCGCGTATGGCTAAAATAGGTTAGATCTCGTAAGTTAGATGTGTGTGAATTTACTAATTTGGTGATGCTTATTAACATTTTCTAATTATAAAAACTTGAAGGCCCGAATAATTCAAGATAGTTTTTTTTTTTTTTTCTTATGACAAGAAGGATTAAGACAAAAGACAAACACAAATAAAAACTAGGTAAACGCTCTAGTCCTTAGTAGGGTCACACCAATCATGTCTGCACTAAGAGCAGTTCCCCAATGCCAATTTGGTTGGGGGAGAGTCCCAAATCTAGAGAGAACTATCAGTGAAGACTCCCATGAAGTCATTCTGTTGGGCTGCTGGGAAATATGATTCTGAGTATCCAAAGCCTATTATTCTCATCTTCTTTGCTAAGTAGGGCCCATCGAATATTTATTTATTTATTTTGCTAAAATATTAAAATTACAAATTTTCTTCCAGTAATTAGATAAAAACTGTCTGTCAAAAAACTTTTAAAAAAAAAAAACAAAAAACTGTACACTGATAATCATGGTTTGAGTCTCAAACGTTTTGTTACTTAAACGTAATAGAATTTGAATGAAATTTTAATAAAGGGACCTATTGAAATGATTGAATGGTTAATATATTTCAATTTTGCATACAAATATTAAACAAACATTACCAAAAAAAAAAAAGGACCTGTGATTTCTAGATGTAAACAAAAAAAAAAAAAACGGAGCGATAGAGAGAGAGAGAGAGTACCCGCGACCTAGATAGCATAATTTTTTTTTTATTATTATTTAATTAACGAATTAAAAACGACTCTAGTATTAATAAGATAAAAAATCCATTCGATGACAGCATAATTGTTTGGGAACTAGCAATACGTCCAAATGATCTAGCGGCTGCCTGCTGAGACTTTCCTCAGTTTTTACCCTGAATCTTACAATGATCCTTATCGATTTAATTATTTCGGAAACGTCATTGTTTAGCAATCTTTACATGTAAAAATGATAACGTAATAAACCTCCAAAAGATAATGACGAAAATATATATATATAAAAAAAAAAAAGAATGAAAAGTGGTAAATGGACGCCCTAAAGGTGATACAAAATAAAATAAAATAAAAAGTCAGCCACTAATGTATTTAAAGTGTTTCACGTGGCCTTGACGGTGGAAAAGAACAGCAAAGAATGATTGTGGTGCGGCCTTTATTTGACTCTAATTCAAAGGACTGCAGCTGTATTCTCTTACTATCAACTGTTATGGGTTTTGAGGTTCTATCCTTGCATTATGTCTTCACCACTTAGGCAGAAAATGAAAGGTTTTGGATATTGGTCGGACTTAGCTACCAGGATACCAAGCATAGAAATGCTTCCACGTTCTCTGTTTTTGGGTCGATTTATTTAAGCTTTTTTTTTTTTTTTTTCACAGATAGCTTTTTGAATTTTCCACTGATTGATAGGTTTAAGTGGGAAATTCCTAGCACCTATTCCACACTAAAATATTGTACACTGAGCCAATAGTTTTTTTTTTTTTTTTTGACGTATTAGTAAAATTTTGTTGATTTGTCAATTTGTTATTTGCTTGGTGGACGAAATTTGCTAAGATTGTTGACCACGCCAGTAATAATTGACACATCATCAGCAAAGTTTAGTGTATAATCCTACATGGTGAATTATGTGGGTCTACATATTTCTCTGTCTATGAGTAATTAGATCTCAACGCTTTTGCTTCAAAAAGACGTTAATTCATCCAAAATATGATTTATCGGCCATCACCAGCAATATAAGTACAGGCCCATTTTCAACGCTGTCGATCATGGACAAAATGGATGTCACTCTAGTAAACTGCTTTTGATGTGTAAATTGTATCTTCATCATGCTGTGTGTGTGTGTGTGTGTGTGAGAGAGAGAGAGAGAGAATCGACTTCCAAGCTTTGTTATTGTATGTACCCGATAGACATAAATTCTTAGGATATTTTTCATAAAATTTTCATCTCTAGTTTAGTAGATGCAAATATGAAAAACTTTCAAGTTAAATATTCGAGTTTTCAATTATTTGGATGTATCCTCTTAAGGAGAATCATGTAAAAGCAAAGCAAGCCATTTCATTAGAGGTCTATAGCTTGGACATGATAATCAATCAATTAGCTCAAGTTTAAATGTAGTTTGTTTTAAAATGGAAAAAAGAAAAAAGAAAAATCAATGACGCTGCAGCTGCTAGAGATAGTGGGGTTTTCCTGTTTATGCCATTTGGTGTGGAAAAAACCTGCTCGAGATGAGATCTTTCGGGATAGAACCTTGTAAAATGCCCTAGATAAAGCCTGAAAATTTCCCTAGATTATTGGCCAAATCATTTTTCTCTGACTTTATTAAGGCGTTGGAGAGCATTGAAAAGAAAGCCTTCAATTGCTGGTGAAAGTGGATTTTGCACTTTGGCACAATATGTAATAACAACAATTGGGAGATATATATATATATATATATAAGGTCCTAAAAATTTTACAATTGAATTTTAATTTTTTTTATTTGAATTGTATACTTTTTGAACTTATTTCAAGTCTATTTTTTAACCAAAAAATAATTAAAATTATTAAAAATGAATCAAATAAAAATTATTAATGATTTGATCGATTTTTGTCCATAAAAAATTGATTTTGAATGAATTTTAAAAATATAAAATTTAAATAAAAATACAAAAAAAGTAAAAAAAAAAAAATTATAAAAATAGATAAAAATTTAGTACCAATATTATACATATCTCAATAACTGTGGTAGAAACATAACATGGAATGGACCAGCCACTGGTAATTTGTATATGCTAATGAAACCTTTATAAGTATCAAACAATTATAACCTCAAATAAAAGTATCTGATGCAAAAAGCCAACAAATGGGAGTTTCAGTGTTTCAGGACATACGATAGGATTTATGATTTCACTAATTTCACTCTGCATGATTACATAAGGCAGGTTATACACATTAGATTGCTTCATATAGTATCTAAAGATTGCTCAACACAATCTAAATTTTTTGCAAGAAAGGGAAAACAGTACGAAAATCATGTTGCCAGAAGGTTGGCAGACAAGCTCGACTTAAAGCTGTAAGAAGGACAATTTTTTGTTGCACTCCTTGAACGTCAATAGTCCGTTGCACAAATGGGACGTTAATCTTCAATGTCACATGTACTGAATGATATGATGAGTGAGGCATGTTCTTTGTCGCTACTTCAGTTCATTTAGTTACCTACAATTACCGAATGAGAATCCCAATCTGCAATGGCACCTTTTTTAAGTCAGTAATATCCCAGTTCCCTTATCTGCAATATTTAGTCGTTGACAATTGACGGAATTTCGTAGGCAATTGGAAGAATTGATTATCCAATTCAAATGCGAATTGAGAGCTCGAGACTTTTTAGGGCGTTGGTGGCTACAGAGAACGTATCTGCAATGACCAATGATCTGCATGGGACTCTACTAATGCCGACATTATTGCTCCTGAATTATTGCCGTAAGTCCTGTTGGTCTTGGGACATTTCCTCTGCTTTTAAAGGATCCATTAGCTCTTTAATTGAGCAAGCTCAGACAAGTGAAGCATGGACCCAGAACCCATTAAACTGTGGGAATCCTGTTATTAGCATCACAATATCATCAACGAACCACCACGTACAATTTATATATATGGATCAAAATGACCAGAACATTGTACCAATGTCAGCGCGTCTTGCTATTTGCCAGGTTTGTGGAATAGAAAGGAAGAGACCCACAAAAAGGATAATCTTTAAAATGAAACCAGAAACAGAGCTATCAAAAAAAAAAACAAAATGGTAGTGGCACATCGTGTGTCCTCTCGTTTCGAGTGGAAGGATTTGCAGGGGCGCTGGACATCAAAAGATGAAGAAGAATGAATGGTGTTAATTAATGGCACTCAAAATGAATGCCACCAGTGCATGGAAGCAAAACCAATGGTTATGGTTGAAGAGGCTGACAAGATAAAATACGTAGGAAAATGTCAAAACTAGGTCGGACGGTTGATAACGCCCCATGGGAGCGAAGGAGGATAGCTACAGGTCAGATAACTGAATTTGAAAGTCTCTCGTGTACTTGGTTTGATGTGCCCAAACAAATTGTATTATTATCTTGATTTTAATTACAAAATAAAAAATTATTACCTGAATTCCTTTAGGGTTTATTACATCACACAGCCAAACAAAATAAACAACTCTCACATCCCTCACAAAAGAAAAGGGATTTATTATTATTATTATTATTATTGAAAAAAAAGTATAAACGCAATCACAATGCTAAAATATGTCTCTGTTTTTCCTCTCTCAACTACAATCACCGTTCCTTTTACCAACTTCAATCAGCAAGGTGCAGCACTAGGGCAGGCGGCAGCTCAAGTTTTTCTGTTTCTCTTCCCCCTTCGTTGACTAGATGTTAAGGTTGAGTTTAAAGAAGGGTAAGTCTGTCATAAGAATTAAGAAAATTTTGGTGAGTTTTTATTAAAAGTTTCAAAGATTGAAAGAAGAAAGAAATTAATCTCTCTCATTTAAATTGAATTGTTAAACAAATTGTTGGCCTTCTCACTGTAAGTTAAACACTATTTATCTAGTTGGACGTCCAGACAGAGGGACATGTTGCATATCCGTAAGCGTACATGCTCTTGAAATTAGCTTTGATCTTACCGGTCACAGCACAGCTGCAATGAATTTTATCAAGAGCAAATTGCACAATCGGATGGGAAACGAATGGTTAATTGATTGTTTAGTTATATGTATTCAAAAAGATGTATTTAACGGCATTGACAACAAAAAAATTATAGAAAAAATTTCAGAATATGACAAATTGTAATCGTTGCACTATTATATGAATTTTGCTCTCCTTGAAAAAAATTTCTGGCTTCACCAATGCATACATGTATAGACATGCGTGTGTATGTGCACGCATATATTTATATATACTAGGTATATATTTATATGTATAAATATTTGTGTACGTATATGAGTATATTGTGACAGTTACATACTATTCAACTCTCACATACTTAAAAAATAAAAAAATTTTAAACCATATAAACGATATCACTGTATATTTTAACAGATATATTTTGAAAAGAAAGTAATAATTGTGTAATAAGTATTATCAGAAACTAATTGTATGTCATATAACCTCTACCTTATTGAAGAATATTGAGAATTTTTGGTTTCACAAGTTCAGCGTATATTTAAATATTGACAAAAATATCAATAAATTTAGTGTAAAAAAATATAATAAATATATATTATTTAATTATTATATTTTTAAAATAGAGTAAAATCTTAAATCATATAAATTGTAATATTACCCATCTCAATGAATATATTTTTTTAAAAAAAATAATTAGTCGCGTATTAACTAAAATATTCATGCATATGCATGAACTAAAATATCCCCATGTTAAGCCATTTTAACCGAATGGTATCACCAAGAGAATACAGACGAGAGAATAATAGTAAGAACATTATAGCTTAAAGGAATATACTACAAAAAGACAACCACTTCTAAGAACATTGCACATGGCCCAGCACTAACTTTCCATCAACGTGAAGTGCTGTCAAACTGCTATCCATCCATTTAATTTTTTTTATCCTCTCCTCTTCTCTGATCGAAGAACATGTGTTTGTAGGAAAAAGGCAATATGCTGCTTTTCTTTTCACTCGTGCTCTCTAATTTGCACGCATCGCTAGTTCTGGGTTCTTTTCTACTTTCCACATCCCACATATTGGTTGGATTCCGGCTGCCCCAGCCCCCACTCCCCTCCGCCCACCCAAATGCGAGTATAGAGAATTGGAGGAAGGATAAATGCTGTGTGCAAAGGAAATGAAATGGTAATGTGCATTGCATGGTGGTCCATAAATGAACCTATTGTTGGCGGATCTTCCATAGAGGCATTGATTCCTCTCCAACCCATGCCGACCTTTAGCAGGATTAACAATTACCAATCGATCGAATGAAGTTGACCTGAGCTTCAAAAATATGATTTTCACTTCTCCTAGAGCATTGCGTGCAGGTATATACCTATGGTCCCAATTCATTTGCGCCTCTTTGTCGAATCTAAAGGTCTGTGGTTGGGCTAATTCCCCCAACCCCCACTCAAATTGTGAGGGTTAGAATCGGACTAGACATTCGATGCACTAGCCTAGTCCAATTGAAATTATGGAAGAGAATGTGGGCCTACATGAGATTTGAATTTCAATGTCCTGGACCACTGGGTGATTCAGTCCCCATTGTAAGTTCCGTATGAAAGAAAAACACTTGTCAGAATTCAATATGCATATTCATGCCACTTGAGGGACAAAAGTGGATATTGCGCGTGATGCAGGTCTAATATAGGTTGTATTTTAATGTAAAGGAAACTGCAAAAATCATGAATACTTAATTTCTGAAAAAAATAAAATAAAATTGAAGTGTCAATAATTAATCTCTGCGAACAAGGCTGCACCCCAGTTTATTTGATCCGTTTCCGGCCCATATAGGCACAAAGTCCATATTTTTGGCCATATGGGTTTCACTTGAAACCATGCTTCTCTTTTTATCTTTTTTGGACCAGCCAGGACTCTAGTAGACCATGTTCGGAGAAGAGTTGACGGAAACTGTTTTGTTTTTGTTTTTTTTTTTTTTTCTTTTTTTGTGAACATGCCATGCCCTCTCTCTTTTTGCGAGATCCGTTCCCCCCTTGTCGTTTGGATTATGTTGGGCCGGTGGAACCATGGAAACAATGAGAGACGTCCTTGCTTGAGGAATGTTGAAAATATTTCTTATTAAAAAAATTAAAATTAAAGAGAATAATCAAACATTTGAAAATTGGTTTGAAAGATTTGTTCTTGACCCATTTTATTAGCTTGTTAAAACATTTAATAGATACCTTTTTTTTTAAAAAAAAAATTGATGACTTTGAGCCTTCTTTTTATATTTTTGATCAATAATTAGGAATACATACATGTACGAGAAGTCCTAAATTTATAGCAAATTTTCATTCATTTAATAAAATATTAAATATTTGAATCATGTCCTAAACTGTAAGAAACTTATCAAGAATTGACAGACTGTTGAATTGAAGGAGGAGGAGGGGAAAGGCTCATAAAGAATCCTGGGCTTGTGGGCAAACCCAACGTCTCCCTTCGGTAACTTGGGTCTTTCAATGGTTTCGTGTTTTTTTTCCGGGAAAGAAAAGAAAAACAAGGAGAAGAAAAAACAGAAAGATCCAGCTTCCCATGAACGCAACTGGGCTTTGGATTGGGCTCGGGATTTGGGTAATGAGCAAAGGAAAATGCAACGTCGTCCCTTCAATCAAATAGGAAAAGGGACCGTGACCACTCTATAAGAAGTGAAAAGGAGGAGGCTGGCTGAAGATTTTTACTAGTTTGCAAATGGAAATGAGGATGGATCGTTCGGAATTCACGCCAATCAAATGACAGCAATTATTATGGTAACTTCACTGTCGTGACAGCCCGCATGTTTCTTATGCTTTGTTGCTTATCAGAAACCTTGACAGCAGTCCAACTTTCAATATCCTGTGATCTAGTATGCCTTTTTCCAGTGGGAATTTCATGCTTGGCAAATTTTTTATACAAAGAAGAATATAGTTCTCTCGGTGAAGACAAGTAGCCAACGCCCAACTGGCGTCCATTGACAAAGAACCTTGAAAATGGAAGAGAGGTCGCGGACAATAGCTGCCTTAATTCCTTGATTATTGAGTCACAAATGGGATTACTGAGAAGAATTTTCAATTTTTCGTAGAGAAGGAAATGACGCTTGACAAGATTGAGTGGCAGAAATAAATTGTTTATGAAAACAAGTTCTCCTGAGGTTTATGGTACAGTGAAACTAGGCCTAGCTCACATTTGTGCCGTTGTCTATTCCGGTTTGGTTAAGCAGGGGCAGCATATCTGATTACCTATTCTACCAGTGCCCCATTGGCACACAGTGCCCACAAAGAAACTAATAATAATTATTGCTAATTTTAATCCCCAGAACTTGGGATTTATTATTATTTTTTTCCTTTCAAGAAGGGAGTGCCAGACGAACTCTGGAGCTACATCAACCACCAAAAAATTGCACGGCTTTTTCACAACCATCAAGCCTCAGTTGCCAGGAAGGAATGTATTTTTTAGAGCAGGTAAAGTATGAATAGGGTCGGAATGGCTTTTGGAGCACTTTTTTTTTTCTTTCTTTTTTAAGGAAAAGTAAAAGGAGGTACAAGGACTTGTGCTTACAAGAAGTGAATCTGATCAAGGAATAAAGGGCAATTTACTAGAGATAGTGTAATTGTCATCAAATTTAAAAACCTTACTCTTAAATTAATTGAACTTGACTTTATTAAAAAAATAAATAAAAAAAAAAAAAAGAATAAAGGGCAACTCTTTAGTCAGTGGTCACAATGCAAGGAAATCAGAACGACATGCCCTTGAATTGGACCTCTGACGAGAACCACGAGATAAAAGAAATAAAAAAAAAGAGAACAGAGATGCTTTTCCGTCAGGAGGGGAAGGGATGATGAGATCAAAAGCGAGAAGATGACGCAATTGGGCACGCGCATGTTGGCATTCTGTGTCTATATGGTATAAAACCCAGCAGCTTTGCCTAAAGCTGTAGGGGCACAATAGTCAGCTAAAATTTGTTTGGACGTCCAAACTTGTCGGCCTAGGATGTTGCCAAGACCTAAGACTGTTAGCGAGCGTAATCACTATGGTCGCCCACAAAGCCTGTTGTGTGCAGTATTATCCCACTGATCATTCCCAGAACTGTGCTGGGGTGAGCCCACTTCAGGATCTGAAATCAACATTAGATGGATCCCAATCCCAGTTGCAAGCCCACTTCAGGATTTGAAATTAACATTAGAGGGATCCCAATCTCATTTACATTCGGATACATGAACATGAATTGGAGGCCTGTATTTAAAATGGATAGCAACAGCGGGGCAATCGATTTAGCTAGTTCCCCGATATGATTTTCAAAAGCATTACACAGTCAATTCGGCCCATGCAAATCGTCATTAATTATATATTTTTTAATACGCAATTTATAACTAAAAATTAAAACAATATAAATATTAATGATACTTTAGCGAGAATATGAGCGATAGAGTTTAACCTCTCCCAAACAAGGAAGCTTTTACGATTTTATTTCCTTAACATCATTGAGCTTGTGGGATCACACAATTCCTACAAGTACTGGTTGAAAAGTGGGCTCCAGTGGTCGGGATCGTAGCCTTGACCACTTTATTTGACACCACTGTATTTCACAGAGTTCAATTAAATAGGCACAAAAGTGGCGAATTTTAAGTTAGCATAAATTTTTTTATATCATATATATATATATATTTAAAAAATAAAAATTATTAATATTCAACTAAGTTATTATTTTTGGAGTTATTTAAAATTTTCCGTATTCGATATTCACCGCCTAGCCCTTTACCACAGGCACCCAAAAAGTAACCCAATAGCGCCCCTTTGGTATAAAGCAAGTTCAAGGCCTCAAACCCGCTTGCTCTAAAATTCAAAAAAGAAAAAACGCACCGAAAACCAAGCATTTCTCTCCCTGTTGCGTTGAGTGCTGATTCAATATGGAAGACACCATTACTGCCCCTCTAATAACCACAAGTAGGTCGGACCTCAACCCCGCCGCCTGCGGCATCCAGCTGCCAGAAAGCCCAAAAGCGCCAATGGAGTTCCTATCGAGGTCCTGGAGCGTCTCAGCCCTTGAGGTTTCCAGGGCTCTTTCTTGCATGGCAGCCTCCAACCACAAGTCCTCTGCCAGCTGCGTCTCCACTTGCACCACCACTCCCTCCATTCCCGAAGACGTCATCATCTGCGAGACCGAGGACGCACTGGCTAATAATAACAGTGTTAATAATGCAGTTTCCGCCAACCAATTCGCTTTTGCTTCTTCTGCTACTTCCCAGCTTGTTCTCGAACGTATAATGTCTCAATCAGTGAGTCCATTATTTAGACCTTTTTTCTTTGCCTTTTCATTAATGCGTGGGAAAGTTTTCGTTTACATTAATTTTTTATTTGGGTCTGGACGTCGCAGGAAGTGTCGCCTTTGGCATCAGGAAGGCTTTCTCACAGCAGCGGTCCTTTGAACTTGACAGAATCGGAGAGCCCACCAATTTCACCCTCCGAAGAGATGGAAGACCTCGTTAAGGTACTTTGCCTAGTTTCTTAACATTGGTTTTTGACTACTTTTTATTCAATGACTGTCTTTTTCTTTTCTTTTTTTTTTCTTGATGCCCCAAATTCTTAATAATTGCCGTTTTATATGTACAAGCTAGATAGAGAGTAAGCCGAATATCACTGCTTTTCTCCGATCTCTCTGTACACCGGCCAAGCCGCCTTTGTCTGTTTCCCATTGATGTGCGCACAGAGTTAGAGAGAACAGATGAGGGTTTTTGTCTTATTTCAATAAAATCTTTTTTATCTATCTCCGTTAAGGTCTCTTTGAGGTGTCTTATCGACTAGGATTCGACAGTCCTCGCACTTTAATCCAAAAAGAATCCCAAAGAAAACCAAAAAGAGGAAAAAGGCTGCTACTTCAGCTGAGCTGTGACTTAAATGGCAGCCGCAGACCATGATTCTCTGGATTAGAAGATCACATTAGATACTTTAATTCTTGATTCTCGTTTCATCAGCTTTAATGGGTCTTTTTTTTTTTTTTTTTTTAACTTTCAATTGTGTTAATAGCCCGAGTTTAACTTTGAACATTTAAGCTATTTGGATCTGCTAGTTGATGATAGACAATTTTTAGGTTAAAAAAAAGAAAAAAGAAAAAAGGAGGTGGGGAGGGGGACGGGTAGAACCGCGTCCATTTCCACCAACTTCATTTCTATCCGATCCTGAACAATGCTTTTAAGGGAACAGACAATTAAGCTGGAATTAGAAAATGGCGGGACTTCCAAGTAACCTTGCTTTCTTTCCAGTTGCACCTCTAAGGTAAATGTCCTGCAAAAGTCTATCCCCACTTCAGGCTTTTACCTATGTAGTAAATACATTTTCTTCCTTTGATCAGCATCCTTGTCGGCCTGATGATCGAAGCCATACCGATCATGTATGCCTCTTTTATATATATATATATATATATATATATATATATATATATATATATATATATATAATTTAATTTATCTAAAATATAAATTAAATTAATTCAACTATAAATAAATTTTAGTTGAATAAAAAATAATTAAATAATATATATGCACACATTATATTTTTTAAAAAATATATATAAATAAGACTAACAAGTAGCTTGTTTACCTCACGTATATGCAGCAGGTTGCGTTTAATTAATGAACTTATCTGCATCGACTTTTCTCTTTGTTGCTCTTTATATTTGTTTTCGGGATTTAATTAGACAAGCATATTCATATTTCAAATTTTCTGTTACTCTATTGATCAAGCAGTATTTCCGCTCACATAACACCATTTACCCTCTATTCAACGGAGGCCGGGCTAGCGGCGGCGCCGGCATCGTAACCCCTGCTGGAGGAACCAAGACAGTTGGGAGGTGGTTAAAGGACAGGAAGGAGAAGAAAAAAGAGGAGACCAGAGTTCACAACGCGCAGCTCCACGCTGCAGCGTCGGTTGCCGCGGTGGCTGCTGCGGTGGCAGCCATTGCAGCAGCCACGGCTTCTTCTTCTGCATCAGGAGGAAACGATCAATTAGCCAAGACGGACAAGGCCATGGCATCAGCAGCCACATTGGTGGCCGCACAATGCGTGGAGGCCGCAGAGGCTATGGGTGCCGAGCGTGATTATCTTGCCTCGGTAGTGAGCTCTGCCGTGAATGTTCGTTCACATGACGATATCACCACTCTTACAGCCGCCGCTGCCACAGGTATTGGGTAATCCAAATTATTTGAGTGAAAAACAATTGTCAAGTTCTTTTAGATTATCATATCAATTATATGGTGGAAATTAATTTCTTATTGTGCAGCTCTGCGTGGTGCGGCAACGTTGAAGGCAAGAGCATTAAAAGATGTCTTGAACGTAGCAGCAGTGATACCAGTGGAAAGAGGTTTCGGAATTTGTGGTACAGGAAATGCTGGGCATCCTAACCGGAACCACGGCGGAGAGCTTGTCGCTGGAGATGATTTTATGGGAGCTTGTAGTATAGAGTTTCTTGCCAAAGGCGCTGAGCTTCTCAAACGCACCCGTAAAGGTAATGTTTAATTGTATCATCTTCCATTTTCTATTGTTTGCTTTATACATGGTAACAGTACAATCAGTCAGCATGAACATCATGTCTGCTGTGCAGGGGATCTACACTGGAAACTTGTCTCCGTCTACATTCACCGGACGGGCCAGGTGGGTACTCTGAAACATTTTCTTTGCAAGCTTCAAGGTACTGCTGCGACAATCTAAGTTATTTTTTTCAATTTATTAAAAAAATAATAATTCATTTCCTGCAGGTGATGTTAAAGATGAAGAGCAGACATGTTGCAGGGACCATCGCTAAAAAGAAAAAGAGTGAGTTGTTATTTTCTAAAATTCTACGTGTACATCACTGAGGACAAATGGGGCTTTTATATTGTAACATCAGGGAAGCACCATGAAACAATGTGCTCAAGTGTTGATCATTTTTTTTTTTTTTTTTTTGCTGTTTGAGATGCAGATGTGGTTTTGGAGGTGTACAGGAACATGCCGGCATGGCCGGGGAGACACTTGTTTGATGGTGGGGACCAGCGACGATACTTTGGGCTGAAAACTGCAGCAAGAGGAACGGTGGAGTTCGAATGCAAGAATCAGAGAGAACATGATATATGGGCTGAGGGCGTCTCTAAGCTTCTCTCTGTTATAGCCCAGAGAAAGGACTGAATACAAGGTGCGAGCACATTAAGACAAATAAAATCATTTAGGTCAGCCAATCAGCGCTCTGAGTAGCATTACCATATTTTGGGGCTGCCATTTTCTCCATAATGTGTGATGTAAAGTACTTAATTGGCCTTTGAGTCCCTTTTCTTTTCAACATAATATTCGCGCATCCTCCCAAAATTTCCAAACGTCAAGCATCTCCGAATCTTTTTAACTTTGCCCTCAGCTTAAATCGACATTGCCCACCATAAACCATGTCTCACGAGGTAAAGGAGAACAGATGCTTGGGAATTTGCGCTCCCCAGAGAACTCGAGAATGCCCAGCTATAACCTTCGATAGCTATTTCAGACACAAATCAATGATCCTCACGCAGCGAAGGAGAGTCACACTCCAACAAAAAAATTAGACACGACAAAACTCTACAAATAGGACAAAGCAAACAAGTCCAAATTAAATACTAAAACTGCACAATTTGCTTCTTGCAAGATCATTAGCTTTAGGAACGTAAGACTCAAGATAATGCACTTTTAGCAATTGACTATGCTACTATTAGTATCAGCAATTGACTATTTATCAATTAGTATACAATAACTGAACTTCTATTACATTGACCAGCTACCCCCCAGACCAACCCAACACAAATCCAGGGAAAAAGAAGAAATGGAAAGAGAGAAGCATGTACAGGATTGACAAATTCATGTGGTGGAGAAACACAGAAATAGTAGAAAAAGAAAAAAAATACTAAACAACAGCCTCAAGATTCAGCAGCTCTGAAGACGGTCAGCAATGATAGGAAAAGATTAACGATGTCAAGATACAGAGCCACAGCAGCCCAAATATACTCATCATAAGAATAACGCTTGATCAGGTTGTCAGTGTCGTAGACAATGTACCCACAAAATATGATTGAAGCCAAGCAGCCATAGACCATGACAGAGATCTTTCCAAGAGGGAAGAGAACCTATAGCCAGATACAAGAATGGAAAGTTAAATGATACAGAAATCAAATAGCGAGAGATGGACGTAACAATTGCTCCCATAGCCATGTACAGGGTGCCGATGGGATAATATACCTGGATCAAACCAAATACAAGGAGGACAATAATGGCACCAAACAAGAATGGCCCAAGGAAATTAAAATCGTGGCCTCTCCTTGCTGCCCAGAACGTGTATAAAGTAAGACTCACAACCACCACAGCCGTCAGGATAACAGCTTCCAGAATTATCTTTCCTGTAGGAGGCAGAAATAGCAACATTGAATGCAAGTTACAAAACATACAGGCAGTTAATGCTTGCTGCTGCAAGAGTAGCCAACTAATAATAAAGACAAACAATCTAGATAAAGATGCAGCAGCACAGCGGCCAAGTAGCCCACTGCTAGAGATCTTTTAATTCCTAAAAATGCAATGCAGCATTCTTTCATATGCATTTTCCATCCTCCACTGTAATCTTGCTGAAATTAGTTCTCAAGCTTTGATTATACCCCTTACCACATGAATGGGTATGCTTCAATTTCTATTCCCTCACATGTCTGCATCCGATGTACCCAGCCCCTCTTGGCCAAAAACGAGAAGAGTCAAAGTACAAAAAAGAAATAACCAACCATTTTACTGCCACTGCTTGAAGTCAACGATTGCAAGCAAGATAACAAAGAAGCAATTCCAATAGAATCATCAATTTATTCCACACCTCACAATAGCCATGAACCGTCTTTCATATACAAGAATTTTAGTTTGACCATTGTCTCCAACGAATCAAATTATGACTTCAATCAATCAGAATGAAAAGGTTACATTAAAAGGGAAAGGAAAAAAATGAACACGCTGAAACGGCTCTTACCGCTAGTGAACGCGCAAGTCAATCCGATGGCAAACCCGAAAGCAATGGTGAAAATGGCAAGAAGGAAGTAATTCAACGGATGTTTCTGGTGATAGTAGTACAACGGACACAAAACTGCACAAATTACCCATACCAATTAAAGATTAACCACGACAACCAACACAAATTGAAACAAGCAAAGAAAGTTTATGAAAGCGAAAAAGGCGTACCGATGAACGGCGTAATGATGAGCACTATGTAGAGAACCAAGCCGGCTGTGCTGGTGACAAAGAAGAGTGCAATCGGACGGACGAAAACGACGGTCGCCGCCACAGCAATGGTGACGAGCAATTGGAGGGTTATGATCGAATAGATTTTCCGAATGAATGCCCAACGGAGCTGCGGGCTCTCGAGCATCATCGGATACAGAGGCCTGGCCCCGGCCTCGACGTCGTCTTTCTGGAACGGCCGCTGCGCCCACATTTTCGTCAAGAAAACAGAATAACCGCAACTTCTCTGCAGTTCCAAGAAAAAGATCGAGTTGGCGTGTTTGGATGGAGAGAAAGTGAGGTAAAGAATCCGCAATCGAGAGATAGGAAGCCTCAATTTTGGGGTTCTTTGCGTTTGGGGAAAGCAGTTCTACGAAACATTGAGCGGTCTTTTTTATCTGCGGCTGAGAAACTTCAAGAAAGGTCCCGCTGGGAACCGTATGATGGGTGACACGTGGAAAATTCTAAAAGGGCCTAGAGTTCTCTCTGGGCCTATAGGCATTTTCTGGGGATTTTTTTCTTTCTTAAAAAAAAAACTATTTTTGACGTGGTTTTTTCGGGGTTTAAAAAAAAAAAAATCGAGAAGGGTAATCTAATAAGCATATTCTGTTGTAGGAACTGGAATCGCTAATAAATAGCATTCACTGTGGGACGAGAGACGTGACAGATAGAGGCAATCAAAATAAAAAAGAGAAATTCAATCTGTTTAAGCATTTTTATTCTTACCATTTTCATTGTACTTTTACACAAACACACACACACACACACACACGTATATATATACTTATTTATTTATTTATATATATCAAATTACTCATAATTAATCCCTTTCTTTCCTATTTAACCGAAAAAAAATAAATTAAGGAATTAGCTATTTTTTAGCTGCAAAAAATGGTTTCTTAGCTTAGTTGCTAAGATCTTTTAACTTCACCAAATTAGTTTGATTTAGTTTTGAATTCTAAAATTAAAATAAACTGTGACCAAATGGCAACTTAGTGGGTTGGTTGCACTTCGGTTTAAATTACTTAGTTTTGATTTTAGTATATTTCAATTCAATTCAAATTTTAATTTAATTGATTCAAAACCTTAAATTTTTTTATTGTCATCGAAGAATAATTTTTTCCGGTGGAAATTTTTTTTCTACCTCTAACTACTTATTTACTTATAATTAGTATTCACATAGAAATAAAAACATACATTTATTTTTTTATTTTTAATGAATATGATTTTCAAAAACTCGAGAATTAACTTATTTTATTATTAAAAGTCGGTACAGAATAATAGAAAAAAAAAGTAAAATAAAAAATTATTATATTATAAGATTTACAATATATTTTAGTTCAAAAAAACAAAAAATTAAAATTTTATCATAAAAGATTTAGGATTAGAATGTAATTTTATTAATCTTATAATTTAAATCAAAATTGTGTTAAAATTTTAATTCAAATTTTTTTTATTACGTTGATTTTATATATAATCATAAAAGTATAATACCTAGGATCCGACAGGATAATTTAACAACCTCAGGCATAAGAAATTTTAGAGCATGCGAATGTGGTCTGTTTGACAGGACTTCCGCTGTTAGGGTTTGATTGTCCACGAAGAGGATTGCTGTACTTTTTTTTGGGGGGGGGGGGTTTAGCCTCTGATTCACGAACCAGACCTACGAACAGTCTCTTCTAACTTGTTCGGCCCATCCCGGCGTCTTTAGCCCACTTTCACTCTCTTTTTCCGTTTGATTTCCTGCAATTTCGGACACCTTTCAACAGACAAAATATGTCTGAATCGCCTTATTTTGCGACTGAGACAAAATGAAGTTTCAGTAAGTAAGGGTACAAAACAATAAGGATATAATTGAGGACTAAATTTTGTATATTATTCAATATTTCATTCAACAATCATAAAAAATATTTAAAAAATTAAAATCACAGTGGAAGAGACATTTTATATATACTTTTTATTAATAAAAATGAGACAATATCACAAATTTTCAAGAATTTTGAGATTATAGTGAACTGAGACTCTTTCTATTATAAAATTCTTAACGGACTGTAATTGGATGAAGTTGATTAGATTTGGAAGCAAGTTATTTTATTTTATTTTTCTCAATCTTTTTGTCAAACATTTTCTAGCGAGACACTCGTTGTAATCATTTTTTTTATAAATTTTGCTTCCCCTCCCCACCCCCTCTCTTCGCACTTCCTTGGCTCCGCGCCCTTCCCCAATGTATGTATGTATGTATGTATGTATGTTATTTTTCTTGTTTTTTTATGCCGACAAACTTGTTGTATATGCTAGTATTTAAAATATGACATTTGATTAATTGACTTACGCTTCAAATAAGGCTGCTATCCGGTCAAAAAATTAAAAAAAAAAATGCAGACGTAATTGTCAAAATATGACGCTTCTCCAATAATAAAAACATCTCTCCAATATATAAAAAATAACAGCTCCGAAAATCCCTTCTTGTTCTTAACAAATCAATCAGTCAGTTAATTAAATTTTTATCTAATCATGTAACTTGTCAACCAGATTTGCATAACTCTACAATAGGAACATAATATATATTAGCCAGAACTAGAAAACCAGTTGTTCATTAATTAATCGTAATCAGGGAAGAAGATTAGGCCGTGCAAGTAAGCAAATTAAGTTTCAATTAGTATAAACTTTGAGGTCCAAGTAAAATCAAATGTAGAATAATCCACAGCAAAATTACAGATACTTTTCTTTGTCTCATTCTCTCAGTTGTCAATTTGCCGTTTGACGAAACTATGGCACCACTCCAAACGTTGATGCTCTGTTTTCCACCGCAGATCCAATAGAGGAAACGAGTAGGAAATTCCCAAATATTTGTAATGGTCTATGAAGAGCTATAGTTAGGAATTGGGTTCTTGTCATTGTATTTGTTACGGAATGTTATTTTTCATGTGTTTAATTTCCATGTGTCCTGATGATTTGAACAGCTTCAAAATTCCATGTGACGCCAATGTCCTGGCAACTGAATTTTAAAATTGCACGTGTTACGCCACTAAATCGTTTTTCCTCTGGATATGTGTGGCACGACTCATAAAGGGTAAAAACGACAAGGGCCTGTGAGTACTATAAGGAGATGGGAAGCGGGCCTAAAACTTCAACACAGCTTCTAGCTCCATAGGAATTCAGAGAACAAAATGACAAAATTCTTGGTAACGATACTGGCGATATTGCTATCAGGCTTGCTGGAAGCTAAGCCTATTTTGCCAATACTGTTGGAAACAGCCGAGTCGGCCTCAACGGCGACACTCGGCGTTTTTGAAACAGGAAAGCTTTCCACGACATATTTTGGCGTTGCATCCAATGATCCCACATCGCCACCCAAGCCGTTGCTAATTGTTACGCCAAATATCAGTGGGAAATACCCTGTCATCTTGTTCCACCACGGCACATTTCTACAGAACAATTTTTACTCTGACCTCCTCCACCACGTATCTTCTCATGGGTACATAGTTGTTGCTCCTCAGGTACGCGTTTACGGAGTAATTCATTTGACTTTTCTTTTTTAATAATAAAAAAAATTAATTTCATCCTAAATATTAAAATGTTTTTATTTATTTTTATTTTTTAACATTTACTCAATACATTAATTTGTTAATTGAATTTGACACACCACCTTGGGGGGTTTTTACAATTTATGTTAACTTTATATTTTTTTTAAATTCATTGAAGAAGTTAATTTGTTAATTAAATTTAATTAATATTAATTATAATTTTTTTATTAAGTATAACTATATAAAATAATTTACGTGATATATGTATATTTTATTCATTAGCATGCTATTTTTTTGAAAAAAAATATATAATTTAAGTTAAATTAGTAAATTCAATAACATGATAATTAAAAAAAATTGCATATATTATATAGTAAGTGAATTATTGTTATATGATTATATTTAATAAATAATATTCAATATAAATTTTTTTAAAAAATAATAAATTGAATATAATTATAATTTTTTTTATGTACTAAAGTAAATTTAATTAATGAACTAACAAATTAAATAAAAATTTTAAGAATAAAATAAATATAACTATAAATTTTTTTAATATAATCTTAAATAAAGATGTTATAAGTAAAATTATATATTAAAAACAAAATAAAATAAATAATAACATAGCATCAAAGCCGTTCTAAAGAAATAAACGCTAAAAACACTAAATTGACAACTGATTTCTTTACGTCCAACCAGCCGTCAATTGCAGCCGTTAGACTAAACAACAACCATGACTCTTCCACTTATAGCAGCAAGCCAAAACGCAGACCAGTAGTACCAAAATAAACCAAACCTCATATCCTACACCTTGCAAAAAGGTCAATCAGCCAAGAATCACAACTGTATGGCAAACCGACACTTTAAGCAGATCCTCGCAACCCGCAAACTCCACTGCACCCCTTTCCTTTCATTACTTCATTATAACACAATTCACCGAAGGGACAATCAGCCACGAAGTAGATCCAAGACCACAACTTCTGTTGCTACAAAGCAAAACCACAAAACACTCCAGGCGGAGAAGAACAATAAACCTGTCACTGGACTCCCAATATAAGATGTTCTCCGTGGGATGATCAGAATATCTGTCCTCCTCCTTTTACTCAAATCCCATTGCAGACATTTTAGTTCCATAAATCCCTTCAATCTAGCTGAAACATAGCCAAAATTTCACAACCAAGGCCTGTTCTACCTCATAGAAAAACGACAATAGGTCCCACGGTTTCTTTGCTGGAGACTGAAGTGGAGAACAATGAACACGGAATCTTCCTTTTAATCCTTTAATCTCTTCCCACTAACAAAACCTGATCATCAGTATTGTTAGGAGTTCAAACATTCACAAAAATCATCTGTTGTTTCACAGGAACACCAGGGGCACAAATCAAAATTAATCTCTGACCAATTACGCAATCGTCCAATTTGAAAACTTTGGAACCCAACAAAACCGCAAGGCCCCCTGCCGGACTCTTGAGATTTTGTACTCAAAGCTCTACGTTTAGTGGCTTTATTCAGACCCTTTATATTCAGAGTGACCACTAGCATAAGCAATGATTGAAACCCATAATAACAACAGAATCAAGAACCTTACGCATCAACTGCCCTCTCTTCCTTTCTCTCCGTACCTTCTGATCTTTCCATATTTTTATGAACCACTTCCCTCTCCAGCAACATTTCCATCAAATACACTCGTCACCCAGGAGCTGCCCTGCGTTTTCTGTTCGACAATCTCCCTTATTCTCTGCACTGTCACCTTCGTCGTCTCTCTGTTTTCTTCTGGACCATCTCTCAGCATCCGATCTTTCGATTTTTTAGCATAGGCTGACCCATTCCCTAATTCAATTCATTTAATTCATATAAATAACATATAGTTTAAGAATATAGGAGATTCTGTTATCCTAAATATAGCACACACTCTATGTCTTAACTCGGTAATGTTTTACATCTCCTTTTTCAAAATGTAACAAAAGAAAAAAAATATCCTGTAATATTTAGTTTTTTCTGTTAAATATCTGTTAATAAAGTTTGAAATAATTATTAAAGTGTGATTATAAATATCTAAAAATACTAAAGTATTAATAGAAAAAAAAAAACCTTTTAGAGATAGCTTTTGGGGCTGAATTGGTTGGTTTTTTTTTTTTTTTTTTTGATTGCTGAAAAATTTAGCCGGAGAGATGCTTTTTATAGCTGTTTCTCCTTGAAATTTCTTAATAGCTGGATCCATTGTTTTGGGGCATTATAACTTTTTCAAAAGCAAGAGGTAAATGTGTTTCTTAAAATTTTCGTCAATGAAATGTATATATATCCCTTTATTTAACCAATTATTTGTCTGAATATCCAGTTTTATGAATTGTTACTACCCAGTGGACCGGAAGAACTCGAGTTTGCGGCAGAAGTGGCAAATTGGTTATCTTCAAGCCTCCAGTCCACGCTGCCCGAAAATGTTGAAGCAAACATAGACAAGATAGCTCTGGCAGGCCATAGCAGAGGTGGCAAGATGGCATTTGCACTGGCATTGGGATATGCCAAGACTTCCCAGGAAGCAAACATTTCGGCAGTAATCGGCGTAGACCCTGTTGAAGGGACTAGTAAAAATGTTCGTCCTGAGCCCAAAACTCTTACATATGTCCCTGGCTCGTTTAATTTATCCATTCCTGTTGCTGTAATTGGTACTGGGTTAGGTGAACAGCCGAGGTCTTTCCTGGAGCCAGCTTGCGCTCCAATGGGGGTGAACCACAAGGAATATTTCAACGAGTCCAGGCCACCAACAGGCCATTTTGTTACCACGGACTATGGGCACATGGACATGCTAAATGATGATCTGCCCGGCATAGCAGGTGTGGCCGCAAGACTTCTGTGCAAAAATGGGAAAGGCCCTAAAGATCCGATGAGGAGAACTGTTGGTGGCATCATTGCGGCTTTTCTCAAGGCCTATTTTGCAGGTGAGAGCAGGGACTACATGACTATTCTACAAGAGCCTTCTGTTGCTCCTGTCAAGCTTGATCCAGTCCAGTTCAATGGAGTTGTCAAACACGCTCAAGCTTAGTGGTTAGGCCTTTGGGCAAGTTTAAAATTTTACTGGTTTTCTTACATGCATCAATGTACTGGCATGGGTACGTTGGGTGGTTCCAAATAAACCGAGAAAGATAGTATTAGGTTCTGGGCCGGATAACAATGTGTGGGCCTGGCCCATCGATATATAAAATATCATATTTCTTCAAGTCTTTCCGCCGAATGCACCTGTGGTACCCATTTTAAGTTGCCGAAGGAGGGTGAAGGGGAAGTGAATAACGGTGATTGGTTAAAAACAGAATAATAACCTTTCATTTTGAGGGGTTGAGTAGAATGAAAGTCATACGGTGCTTTCTCAACTAAAAGCAAATGATCCGTCATTTTTTTTCTTTTTAGTTATTTTGATTGATTTTTTTTTTTTTTTTTGAATTGGACTAAAGCTATCGGATTTGTTTTTCCAGAAGCTAAAATTTAGTTAAGCTTTATCATAGCTGCCCTTGAATCATTTTTATCACAAAAAATCTCGAATTTAAATCATAGTCAATAGTAAATAAATAAATAATTTATGATAATACATTTTTAAGACCCCAAAGAAGAGTAAAGGGTAAGTGAATAATGGTGATTGATTTAAAACAGAGTTGCAACCTTTCACTTTAATGGATTGAGTAGAATGAAAGTCATACCATATGCTGGTGCTTTCACATTTAAAAGCAGATAATACGTCATTTGTTTTTCTTTTGTTTTGTTTTTTTAGTCCAGATTTTAGGTTTTTTTTTTCAACTTTTTTTTTTTTTTTTGTTTAGGCTCATGCTGATGGGTTTGTGGTTCCAAAAATTAAAGTTCAGATATTCTTCAAAATAATTCTTTATTTTACGGGTGTAATCTTACTATTATTTAAAAAAGTACTAAAAATATAAATAAATAAATAATGCATTAATATCATCACTTAATATTATTTATGTAAGACACGAATTTTTTTATTTTTAAATTTTTCCATCTTTTTTATATTTAAAATAATATAATCATTAATATATATATATATATATATATATATATATAAGTAAAAAGTGTAAATTTTATTTGAAACTTCATAATTTTCTCAATCTGTAACATATATTTTTATTAAGAATTATTTTTTAAAAAATTCAAATACTAAATTTCAAATTTATTCTAAAAAATTAAAGTTTCTCTTATACTTTTTAGTTAAAAAAATATTGTTATCCATGTAATATGCAGTTTATTTGAAATCAAAAACTCAAGAACCTAAAAAAGAATCAGATTATTATCTTATTTAATTTTTAATATATCTTCTATCAATAATTTATAAATAATGTAATTAATTTCAGTTTATCCTTTTTTTTTAAAAAAAAAAAAATCTCAATTAGAGTAGATTAATATACTCTTTTGTACTTTTACGCCGGCCAGGGGCAGCAGCCCATGATTTGAGAATAAAAGGATGCAGGCATGTAGCATGTGCACATACAACGAATGCAATCACAAGCACCTGACAAGAGAGGAAGCGAAGAAATGTCTTCTCCGATGGACACGGACGAGATGGCCGCCACCAGGCTAGATTTGTTCAGACACGCCATGAGAGGTGAATGGCAGGAAGTACTTAAAATATACAGGGAGGATTCAAGGGCTTACCCTGTCAAAATCACCGACTCGGGCGACACGGCTTTGCACATAGCGGTGTCCGATGGCCAGGAAGCCATCGTGGAGGAGCTGGTCGATATAATGAAACAGAATCCAGAAGAAGCCATGAAGGCCCTTTCAATCGCAGATGATAAGGAGAAAAATACCCCTCTCCATCTCGCTGCTTCACTGGGAAGTGTCAGGATGTGCCATTGCATTACTAATGTGCACCCCTCGTTGGTGGATGACCGTAATGGGCACCGCTTGTTGGTGGGCGAGCGTAACAGTGATAATCAGACCCCGCTCTTCTTGGCTGCCCTTCATGGTCAAAAACAAGCCTTCCTTTGCCTCCACCAGAGCTGCGGCGGCTGTGATTCGGCCCGTCTATACTACAGGGGGAATGAAGGCGACACCATTCTTCATGTTGCCATTGCTGGAGAATATCTTGGTAAGCATATCTAGCCACTTGATACGTTTGTGTGCATGCATATTTAAGATTAGTTGACCTTATTCTTATGTATAAATACTAGTTAATTAACAACACTAGCACATATATTCAATAGCATGGTTTGATTGCCATTTTTGACAGACTTGGCATTCCAAATCATTCATTTGCATGAAGAGCTCGTTAACTCTGTGAATGAAAGAGGAATTTCCCCACTTCATATTCTTGCTAGCAAGCCTACAATTTTCAGAAGTGGCAGTCACCTTAAAGGCTACTCCAAGATCATATATCACTGTAAGTAAGAATATATTCAAATTTTAGAAATTCAATTCGGTGGACTTATTCGTAAGGCCATAGAATTGGGCCTATGCGGAAGAAAGATCATCCTGATGCAGCATATTTAAGAAAGATTTCGAAGTTGAAACTTTTAATGTTCAATTTAGTCTTTTCCTCAATCGAAATGTCCTTACCCATGTGCTCTTCTATAAGGTACATTTGTTGACGAGCTTAAGGTGGAGGAACAATCTAGCTATCATAAATTTTGTGCGGAGGCAACCAAGGGAACAACCGAGTCCCCTTATCCAAAGAACTACGAAACCTGCATTCACCTGTTTTCGATGACGAGGAAAGCAATTGAAGTAGGTACGCATAAAATAGGTTATTTTCTCTTATAATAAAATAATTTGAAAGCAAAATTATTGTATTGTTTCCTGAAGAACTTTATATTATATTTCGATAGAATAGATATTTAATTATTGATACTAAAATACTCAAATATAAGATTTACAAAGTTTTTATTTTTTTTAACTTAAATAATTAAAAATTATAATTTATTTAATTAAGTAAGAATATATAAGTACTATGATAATATAAAAAATTAAACGTGAATTAATTAACTTTATAATATTAAATTGACTATTTTTCTTAAATGTTTCATATTTTCAGTAATTGCTTCACCAAAATATGATTCAGGAGGTACCGAGAATCGACCAGGTCAGTTAAAATTCGATATTTATTAATTAGAGTTATTGTTTATCTCAAACAGAACTATATGAAAATTGTAAAATTAATTAAATGACTATAATTTTATGCCGCACAGGAAATAAAATCAACAGGGCTCGAAAAAACCAATTGATTCCTTCAAGTTACACTACTTGCTTTGATATTGTCCGGTTTGTATCCAAGGCAGTGCTAGTCATTCTTGGATTAGGTTTGTTTCCTTCGATTTCCATCAATTAATATCATCATCTAGAGTTCAGTTCTGACATGTGATTGGTTTTGCGACGTAATAATTACCAAGGATCATCGGACATAAAAAAGATAAGAGAGAAGAAAAAGAAGCATGTGTGGTCTGCTCAGATAATGAAGGAGCTTCTCGAACGAGCAAGTCTGTATGAGCACGAGGACAGTGGAAGGAAACCCAGTGGAGGGACGGATCCTTCTTTTGATGACAATGATGCCGACAAGGATGAGAAATCAGGTAATTATGTATGCATAGACTATATGAAGTATATTAGTGAATAATTTTGTTCATAGCATAACGTTCCACTGGGCAGGGAAACCAGAAACTGGTGAAATGGGAGAACAGGAGAAGGTTAGATTGATGATAGTAAAGAACGGTGTCAGCGACGAAATAGTGGAGAAAATCCGAAGATCGTTTCCTCTGGGAGACGTGAACTTGGACAAGAAGAATATAATGGTAATGGCAATGGACAAGCCAAAGGTCCCTGAAATGCCAGTAGTTGAAACACCCATATTAATAGCTGCAAAGAATGGCATAACCGAGATGGTGGAGAAAATCCTGGAAAAATTTCCCGTGGCAATTCATGACAAGAACAAGGAGAAGAAGAATGCGGTGCTATTAGCCGTGGAACACAGGCAACCACATGTGTATAAGTTTTTACTGAAGATAAATGAAGGGAAGGACAGGGACAACACTAAAGTGCAAGACATTGTCTTTCGGCATGTGGATAACAAGGGGAATAGCGCATTACACCTTGCAGCCACAATCGGAGATTACAAGCCCTGGCTCATTCCGGGAGCTGCTCTACAAATGCAATGGGAAATGAAGTGGTACGAGGTATGACATATATCTGCACAAGTTATGCCGCCGCACAAGTTGTCTCTTTATTAATTTAATTAGTGCTATATGAATTTACGTGGTACTCTTATTTTTACCCAAAGAAATGCTATGGACCCAATTTTTTAACACTGAATTGTAAGAATTCACACGCACTAAAAGAAATACAATCATGACAATTTGATTATACACTAATCGATTTTGGTGATACATTTTTTGTAGCTGCGGTGTCATTATCACTCCCACACCCCCCACGTTAAAAATTATAAAATTGATTATACATAAATAATTGACAACTAGTCATCTTAAACTTTGCATATGCAAGGCTAATCAATACTCTCTCTCTGTTTTTTTTGGAACTCATTAACACCCGTGTGCTTTGCCAAAATGCAGTTTGTAAAGGAATCTGTGCCACGCCACTTCTTCGTTCGCCATAACAAGGACGGCAAGACTCCAAGGGAAATATTCACCGATACTCACCAGGAACTCGTCAAAACCGGCGCCGAATGGCTGACCAACACTTCAGAATCGTGCTCCGTAGTGGCCGCGCTCATTGCCACCGTAGCCTTCGCGACATCGTCTACCGTTCCAGGCGGCATCAAAGAGGACATGGGCACTCCAATCCTGGAGCACCACCCGGCATTCAAAGTGTTCGCGGTCACATCTCTGGTAGCTCTCTGTTTCTCGGTCACGTCAGTGATCATGTTTCTGGCAATACTAACGTCTCGCCACCAAGAAAAAGATTTCCGAAGAGACCTGCCGAGGAAGCTGTTGCTGGGTTTAACGTCGCTGTTCGTGTCCATAGCTGCCATACTGGTTTCCTTTTGTGCGGGGCATTTCTTTGTGCTCAAAGATCAACTGCAATACGCAGCGTTTCCGATCTATACGGTGACGTGCCTGCCGGTGACCCTTTTTGCTATTGCGCAGTTTCCATTGTATTTAGATCTTATTTGGGCCAACATTATGAAGGTGCCACAGCGTAGCTACATGGTGATTCCTCCTTAGCCACCATGACTAGTATTGCTTTCTCTTCCTTGCCGTGATGCCTTTTCCTTTTTCTTTTTCTTTTCTATTTTTCCTTTCCTGTTTTGGTTCAAGTTTCTCATGATCTGACCGCCTGGGCTTAATTTTCTGCTGTGGTGGCTGCTTTTCATATGTTAAACTGGCGATGTTACTTTCTTTGTCAAAACCTCATAGCTCTGTTTGTCTTTAAATGGATGGGTTTGGGACATTACTTTTCCTCGTCTTGACTTGGTCAAGTCTGACAAACTCTAGGCCCGTTTAGTGATTGGGCCAATGACTTTAGTATGTACATGAGCCGTGTTCGACCCAATTTCCAGATCAAACTGGCTTCCGTCCACTGAAAAATATATCTGACGAGCAAGGTGTTGACATTATTAGGAGTTGCCTCTTCTAAAAGTCTAATTTGTGAATTAATTTATTGTTTAGTCTATTTTTTCCAAATTGCTCCATCGTTCTGATACTTTTTTTTTTTTTTTTAACATAGTAATAATCAATTGTCAGTTTATTAGCAGTTAGTAAAAATAAATAAATAAATAAATAAATAAAAGAAGAGAGAGAGAGAGAGAGAGAGATAGGGTCTAGAAACAACGCATGAAATGTATAGTATATAGTATCCCAAAAGATACAAAATTCCTAAATCCCACAATTTTGAGTATTATTTTTTTTAAAAAAAAAAAAAGAAGAAAGAATCGAACTCTTTTCTTTTCCTAATTTTAAGAGTTACTACTTACTCTCTTAGACATATTGAGAGGTCCCTTACATCACCATGTAATTTTATATTAAGCACGGATGCCAGTGTTTCTACTTTTCGAGCAAGTCTAGGAGCTAAATGATATCGAAACTAGTAAAAAGATGAAATTCTATACTTGGGAGAACTAAAGATTTCTTCAGCAGCAAGAAAATTGCTTCATTTTTCTGTTTTTTAAACCCTATTTTCTCTTTAATATATTTTTAGGGAGTGCAACGCCTTCAAAAGTTTGGGTGGAGGCATGGTACGGCGGTAACCACACAAACAGTTGATATTTCCAACGAAAGGTTTAAACTTTCAAAGAAAAGAACAAACGATTAGCAACCAATTATTTAAAGAAAAGCACCGCATGCCTTACCCTAATGTTATGCCTCACAAGTCCGAAACACTTCATTATATTCTTTAAGGCTAACAGTATCGCATGAATCCTCCGAGTCACTTGCGGATTGTCCTTTGTCATGATCTGAGACATCAATTTCCGGTTTGTTTTGTCCTTGTTATATGATGCCTATTGGTTTTTGTTCTGATTTCCAGGACGCCAAGCGATTGCATAGTAGGCGATAGAATTGAAACAACAAAACGTGCTCGTGCTGGGGCCAGGCCAGTTCATTCACTGTCTCTCGCTGTCTTTCTTTTTCTTTCTTTTCTAAAAAAAAAAAAATATTTCCCTGGGAGATTTTAGGCAAAGCCTGTGATGTGAGATTGGCACGAGTAAATCAGTTTGACAAAATAAATAAATTAATTTTATTTTAAAAAATTTTATAGTAAATGTTTTTTATGGTACGAACACAAATCTCTTTACAAATAGATTTATATAATTTTATTTATGCTTTTCTGGTACGATATATATATATATTGTTATTGAAAAATTTAGGGTATAATAATAATGTCTTCATTTTATATATTAAAAAAATTCTGATGTTAAAAGAATTGTTATTTTAGACGTAATGAACAAAATTAAAAATTACCTATATGATAATTTTAAGTGACGTAAATATTTAATGCTATGGGAGAATATAATAGAATAAATAACAGATAATTGATTAATGTAAGACAAATCTCATCAAATTACCATAAAGTCGCTGGTCACTAGACCGTTTAAAGGTGAAAATGACTTATAGACTGTAGCGTTCGGAGGCGAAAACATGGGGCGGCTCGCCGGCGGTGACCAATGCCCATATGCTGCTCAAGCATGGGCCGTTTGGGTCGTTTTTCAATTGCAGTTGGGAGTTGGCAATCGTTAGTACAAACTGCACTCACGTTTTACCAATTAGCGTCACGGAGGTGGAATTGTGGAAATGTGAACTCAACTTACAGGAAAACGACAAAAAAAGGCATATTTAAGACAGTTTATGTTCCTTTTCTATTTCATATATGGGATATAATGAAATGGAATTAATCCACATTGCCACCAAACCTACGTGACATAGGAAAAAGATTATAGCATCGAATCTCCTAAACTCTTCACTTTTAGTGAAAATTAAAATAAGAATTTTCTTTTCTCGTATATTCTTTGTATGTAGATGTGTATAAGAGACAGGAATTAATCCACATTGCCACCAAACCTACGTGACATAGGAAAAAGATTATAGCATCGAATCTCCTAAACTCTTCACTTTTAGTGAAAATTAAAATAAGAATTTTCTTTTCTCGTATATTTTTTGTATGTATATATATATATTATTAATAATATCTAACAACTAATTACTAAATATTTTTGAATTTGAAAATAAAAATCATTGAAACGGATATTAATATTATTGATCAAATTTCACTTGTTCAACAACCTTTTTTATTCGACCCAAAAATCACTAATTTATGGACAAAAAATAACTGAGTTATTACTAATTAAAATGAGATTTTGTTAATTTTAAGCACCAGAAAAATCGCTTTAACCCCACTTTACCAAATTCCACTCACGAATCACATCACATTATAATGACAAAGCGTTTCATTGATGCCATTGCCACTGGATCCAAGCCAAAGTCACGTCAATGCTCGCAACCAACGCTAACATATTTTGTCACCATTCACTTTAATTTCTTAACTTCCCATAATTCAATCTCCCAATAAATTTCGGGGACCCCAGTCTTAGCAAAAGACAAATAATTGAAAAATCAAAATTTACACACACACACACATACCTCATAACACAACGGCGTCGGTTTCCATCCAATACGTACAAATTATCAAGATTTCAAAACGTTTTTATCACTTCCATACATTGATACTTGATAACACAATGTTTTTATTTTTATTTTTTTAATTTTTTGGTGCTCCCAACAAAATTTTCCTTTTTCTTTATGTTCTCCAACGGAAGGGAAAGCGAGAATTAGAAAGAGAGGCAGGAGGAAAACATTTTTTTTTTTTTTTAAAAAAAAAAGAAGAAAAAAAAAACACTTTCACCTTTTACCAAAACAAAAGAAAGCTCAACTGTAAAAAGGTGGAAATTCGGAGTTTTCGCTTTCGATTCCTTCACTTTGATTTCCCACGCCTCTGCAACGTGCAAGCTTCAGCTCATTATCTGTGATCGCTCTTTCTATATACTTCTTCGTTCTTGCTCTCTTTTTGGATCATTCCTCTACTGTCCATTTGTACGGTGATTTTGGGTTTGCTCTAAGAGCATTTTGGTGGATGTTTTGAGGGTTTGGTCGCTTTTTTGGTCCGAGATCTTACATAACAGTTGTTGGGTGTTTGGTCTTTTCTCGTATTGATAGATACGTGTGGTGTGAGGCTAAATAATATTTATTTGTATTTTAGGGAATAGCTGCTCTGTAAGTTTCCGATTGTCATTAAAAATAATAAAAAAAGAAGCTCCCTTTTCTCTTTTTGTGAGTGAAAATCACCCCATTTGTTCTTTTGCTTTTGTGGGTTAATTTCATTTTTTATCGACTGGTGATATAGATATTCTGTCTGTTGTTTGCTTTTTCTGAAAATCTTAGAGATTTTTTATTCTTTCTGGGTTGGAAAGGCACCGATTTGTGATTACAAGCAACAATTAGCTTTTGCACCTTTTGTTTTTATAACCAAAATTTGAGAGGAGTGTGGTTTGGAGTGGGGGGTGGGGACACACAGACAGACTGAGGGAAAGATTCATCTGGCTACTGTGGAGATCAGGGAATTGTTTCATCTCTTATGCCCCATGAGGATATTTTTTCCTTCTGATTCTTGTAAAGAGTCTCAGTTCAATGCTTTTAATCGGCAGTCATGGCTTCAAGTGGAAAGGGGGAAACTTTCAAAACTATCTTCTCAGTCTTCTTCATCCATGTAAGTTTTTGCTTCCATCTCATGTACTTGGTATGAATTCAGTTTTCTTTTCATATTCTGTGGTTTTATTCTTTCTTGTTAATTATTTGTAGAGATTCAATTATCAAGGTCCCCGAACCACCTGTGCTACCTTTCTTTAAACCTGTTGAATATGTAGAAGTTTTAGCTCAGATTCACGAAGAACTTGAATCATGTCCTCCGCAAGAGAGGTCAAATCTCTATTTATTACAGTTTCAGGTCTTTAGGGGCCTTGGTGAATCGAAACTGATGCGGAGAAGCCTCCGCTCAGCTTGGCAGAAGGCTAGCAGCGTGCATGAGAAGCTCATATTTGGATCATGGTTGAAGTATGAGAAGCAAGGAGAACAGCTCATTTCTGACTTACTTGCGACTTGTGGTAAATGTGTGCAAGAGTTTGGCCCTATGGATATCGCCACCCAGCTTCATGTTAGTATAAATTTGAATTCACTTGAGGATGATGTAATGAAGAGTAGCCCTGCATTGAATAATGTCATTTTCAGAATTGGGGATGAGAATATAGTTTGCGACAGACAGAAAATTGCTAGCCTTTCTGCACCGTTTAATGCCATGCTTAATGGGTCCTTCTTAGAATCACTTTGTGAAGACATAGATTTGTCTGAGAACAACATATCTCCTTTGGGTTTTAGGGCAATAAAAGAGTTTAGTGTGATTGGCAGCTTGAATGAAGTACCCCCGAATGTTCTGTTGGAAATTTTGTTTTTTGCCAACAAATTTTGCTGTGAGAGACTTAAAGATGTTTGTGATAGAAAACTTGCGTCTCTAGTTTTCTGTAGAGAAGATGCAGTGGAACTCATGGAATATGCTCTTGAAGAAAACTCTCCTGTCCTTGCTGCATCATGTTTGCAAATTTTTTTGCATGAACTGCCAGATTGCTTGAATGATGATAGGGTGGTGGAAATATTCAGCCATGCTAAAAAGCAAGAGAGAATCACCATGGTTGGGAAAGCCTCATTTTCACTATATTGTCTATTAAGTGAAGTATCTATGAACCTTGACCCTCGGTCTAACACAACAGTTTGTTTCTTGGAGCAGTTATTAGAGTCAGCAGAAAGTACACAGCAGAAACTGCTGGCTTTTCATCAGTTGGGATGTGTGAAACTCTTGAGAAGAGAATATGATGAGGCTGAATGTCTTTTTGAGGCAGCTTTTAATGCGGGCCATACATATTCTATATCAGGTTTGGCAAGACTGAGTAACATCAAGGGTCATAAGCTTTGTGCTTATGAAAAGCTTAGCTCTGTCATTTCTTCGGTTACTCCGCTAGGATGGATGTATCAAGAGAGGTCATTATATTGTGAAGATGACAGGAGATGGGAAGACTTGGAGAAGGCAACTGAATTGGACCCAACTCTTACTTACCCTTATATGTACCGTGCTACTGCTATGATGAGGAGACAGAATGTTCAAGCTGCTCTTGCAGAAATTAATAGGGTTCTGGGATTTAAACTTGTGTTGGAATGCTTAGAACTCCGATTTTGTTTCTACCTGGCTCTTGAAGACTACCAAGCAGCCATTTGTGATGTTCAGGCAGTTCTTACGCTCTCTCCAGATTATAGGATGTTTGAGGGACGGGTGGCAGCATCCCAACTTCGTACCCTCCTGCGCGAGCACGTAGATTATTGGACAACAGCTGATTGTTGGCTACAGTTGTATGATAGGTGGTCGTCTGTAGATGATATTGGGTCCCTCTCTGTCATTTACCAGATGCTTGAATCTGATGCTGCTAACGGAGTCCTGTACTTCAGACAGTCTTTGCTACTGCTTAGGTATGTTATTGTAATGCAATCTTTTGTAAGCATCATGTGATCCTTTCCTGAATTCCTTAGTATTTCATCCATTCCAGACTTCTATAGGAAGCATTTGCAGCTGATCCTTAGGGTATATGTTGGATGCTCCTGGTATATGAGACCTCATAATACGGATCCTGAGAAATTGTGGTTTTGATTCTGATATATGTGTATTATTATAATAATAACATTTGCTTAGTCATCTTAGCATGTAATTTTTCCCCAAAAAGAGTCCTTCCATTAATTTATGTTTTGGGATGATGAGATGACAATATCTACCGCATCAAAATTCTGATGGTCGTAGTTGATCAGGTTGAATTGTCCTGAAGCAGCCATGCGAAGTTTACATTTAGCCCGCCAACATGCATCAGCAGAACATGAGCGTCTAGTTTATGAAGGATGGATCTTGTATGACACTGGACATTGTGAGGAAGGTCTTAGGAAAGCAGAGGAGTCTATAGAAATCAAGAGGTCTTTTGAGGCCTTCTTCCTTAAAGCCTATGCACTGGCTGACTCTAGTCTAGATCCATCTTGTTCTTCCATTGTTGTTTCACTGCTTGAAGATGCCCTGAAATGTCCATCAGACAGACTGCGGAAGGGCCAGGTAGGCTTCTCTGCTCCCTACATTAATGTTGGAGTATTGTAATATTCCTATCTGTCGATTGACTTATAGGTCCATTATTAACCAATCTATGAAAGAGTTCAGGGGATGTATTTTTTTTTAATTTTATTTTTTTAGTGTTTTGATAAGTGAAGGGTGGGACTTAAACTCAAGATAACTTGGTCTTAGGTTTTAATTATAACCATTACGTTAAAGCTGTGTTCCCGCGTAGATGGGAAGATTGTGGTCAAGTTTTGTATGCTATCAAATTTTGGTTTATCTTTAGAGGTTTCCTATTGTTAATGACAACAGGATTAGGTCAAAGAACATTGCAGGTCATGGTTGTTGAAGTTCCAACCGTCAAGTCTGAATGTAGGCTAATGACTAGTGATGGAAGAGTCCAAATAAAATAATTTAGATTAATTTTAGGCATCATGCCTTGGTGTCGCAGTTTTCTGACAAGCTGGTCCAGCATCTTGCCGTCAGAATGCTCTCTCTGTTTTATTTATTTATTTATTTATTTTTCATATAATTATTTATGCCTAAATACTGTAGTATTCCATGCAACGTTGACGGATCAGATCATTTGTCATTTTGTATTATTTCTGACATGATGGGGGCATGCATTCAAGTAATACACTAACTTTAAGGATAAAATTTTTATATTGCCAGGCGCTTAACAATCTTGGAAGCGTCTATGTTGATTGTGGCACGTTAGACTTAGCAGAAGATTGTTACAATAATGCCCTTAAAATCAGGCACACCAGAGCTCATCAGGGCCTTGCTCGAGTCTATTTTCTAAAAAATGAAAAGGCTGCTGCATACGAGGAAATGACCAAATTGATTGAGAAGGCCCAGAATAATGCGTCTGCCTATGAGAAGAGGTCTGAGTACTGTGATCGTGAACTCACAAAATCTGATCTGGAGATGGTTACCCGATTAGATCCACTTCGAGTGTACCCATACAGATACCGGGCTGCAGGTATGTTTGTTTTCCTTTTGTGCCCAAGTCTGGTACTACAGTCTTGTCACCCAACCCTTGGCAACCTAGTTGTGAAACATGGAAGCCATCCAACAGCCTCACCATATTTGTGGAGGATCTTACATGGCACCTGTTCCATTGCCAGGCTCATATCACATATTTGAGTTAGTAACAATGGATTTTGCTGTTTCTTTGGATGCTGAAGTTGTTTATGATGCTATTTCTGTGGTCGGCAGTGTTAATGGACAACCACAAGGAGAAGGAAGCCATTGCAGAACTGTCCAGGGCAATTGCATTCAAGGCAGACCTTCACCTTCTCCACTTGCGTGCAGCTTTCCATGAGCACGTTGGTGATGTCACAGCAGCCCTACGCGACTGCCGGGCTGCTCTCTCAGTCGATCCAAACCATCAAGAAATGTTAGAACTTCACAGCCGTGTGAACAGCCATGAGCCTTGAATGCTTTGTATGCTTAGGAGGCACAAAAGCTTATAACAAAAACCCAAGACTGGAACATGATCAATACCAATGTATACAAACCCGCATGGGCATGCATTCCCATGTCACGGCCATTTTTCTTTTGCTTTCTCTCCAGGCATTCCTTTTGGCTAAATTGTAATTTATTATTATGCTTTTACATTTTTATAATTTAATTTTAATTCGTATGGATTCGGTGTTAGCACTTGACGGGACCGGTGAATTGATTGCCAACCGGGTCTGGTTCTGTTACCGTTTAAGAAAAAGACGAAGAGTACCAGTACCTAGGAAGGATGGGGAGGCACTGAGTGAGATCAAAGATTTAAGCTCAAAAAAAGGTCACCCAGCAGTCCCAAAGGTTTTTCAGTTCGGCGGATGAGTTCATTTAGGCAGAAGTTTGTGGGTACGAGTGTAAAACGGTTGGTGAAGTTCTCAGTGTCGTTTTTCTAGATCACTGTTGGTCATCAATCAAGCGTTGATTTTTCTAATTAAAAAGACTTTTGGTATAGAATGCATCTCATTAGACAACTCAATTGAATTGAATCTCGGTGAGCGGACCAATTACGGGATGAGCCCAATCATTTGGGCCCATACGAGTCTGCTTCAGGCCTCTTGCATGCAGTCGTTAATGGGCTCAACTCAGTTGACAATTCAAAATCCGGCACATTTGAAGTCATTTTCAGCCCATAAAGTATGCTTGAGCACCACTCCTACTTCCATGGCCTATTTCACCCAGTAGTCTTTCAAGCTCAAGTCCACATTTTTCCAGAACTTTAATCATGCTTAACTTCTTCAACACTACTTTCCTTTTATTTTTCCCTGTGCTTGCAATTCCAGCGACCAAAGTTTAATAAAATGCTCACATTTCCCATTTAGCAGTCTTACTAGCTTGAAATGGAGATTGAAAAAAATAAAAGGAGTATGAATACCTTCGTCTTACACCTAATACAGAGTTCATTCAATTCCCAATAACCGCAACAATTAACAAATAAGAGGAAGATATATGTAAAAGTAAACTATTAAAATACTCTTCAAGCTTGTTTTGAATGCACCTATATCAAATTTCTGTTCTTCCTACTTTTCATTCTCTATAATCCGTTATTAACAGAAGGATAATAAGGAATGAAACCAATTGATGAATAAAGGAAGACCTTTACGAATGCCAGTGTCCAAGAAGGAAACAGCAACAGTTCAGAAAAGGAAAGGTTGAAGCTGACAAATTATAATCTGCATTGCAGAATGTTGTTGAGCAAGTCCCTGATCAAACAATACTTTCAGGTCAGGTAAAAAAAAACAAAAAAAGGCAGAACGTTAACAATTTTTTATCATATTATAATGAGCCTACCCTCTAACAGCTCCAATTCATCTTTCTGGAACAAAACAAGTAAATGCCCTTCATAGAACCTGGGGCAAAAGAATCAAAAAGAATATAGAGGCAAGAAATACTGCACTTTGCATCCAGAAAATGCCAATCCATGATTAATGTGATAACGGTTTGTGATGACATTTAAGACCAATGGCTGCACTGAAAAAGGCATCGGCAAGTAAGAGTTAGGGCATTGTTTCATTCATTATTCCAAAGGGTCCCTGCAAAGCCAACCATCTTATTTATCAATTATCAATATTCCCAGTCAAAAATATAAGGTTTAAAGAATTAAACAAAATTAGGCATTTGGACAAAAAAGAGAACAGATGTTATGTACACCTTTGGCACGAAATGGAATAAATGAAATGGGAAAACTTTTATTCTCATCAGTTTCTGGAAGGAGGCTGGAAATAAGGATGTTGCAAAGCATCATCAACATTCATTCTATCTTCCTGCAACCACCAGCACAACCTCAGTGAATGAGAAAGGAAAAGGGCATGTGCTTGTAACTTCATAATTAGCCAATCATTGATGAGGGAAAAACCCAGTACCCTGAGAAGCCATATCTCAGGACTGCTTTCACTAAAAGATCCTATCAGAACTTTGAAGGAAGATCCAGGAGATGTAACAGACCATTAAAACAGAGATGCTCCTACACTATTTTGAGGAGCAAATAGCGAAGGTAATTAACTGGTGCCCAACAAAATCAATTTAAATTCTAAGTTAATTATATGAAAAAGAAAAAAAAATAAAATAAAATAATACCATAAGGATCATATATCATTAGCAGGTTGGGCTTTTCTAATTCTCAGTATCTCAGGTGCAAGAGATTCTCCAATTTAAAACTCATTGTTCTCTATGTACATTCTCATAACTTAATTCATCATGGGTTAATTAGCATATGAAACTGCAGATTATTTGGAAAGGAAAATCACAGTGGGGTTTAGGTATTAAATTTCCATGGTCTGGAAACTTACAGGGTGCCACAGTAATAGTTGGCGAACTAACCGCAGGGCCCAAATGTTTGCAAACCTGCAGATGTTAGTGAAAACCAAGCTTGATAAGTGAAAAACCAACACCAAGGAAGAATAGACCACAGCAAATACTAGACTAACCCTAGTTTCAGAGGGTCTCGGCTCTTTATTTGATGGGAAAAGAACTCTTCCGAGCATTTCCAGGAAGCAGGTGAAACCCCACCCTAGATACCAAAAAAAGTACAATCTTCAGTACAAGTAGGCAATATTTAAATAAAAAAAACATCATTCTTGATTTTATATAATGACTTTGCCCATGGACATTTAGAGTATTAGCTTTGGACTCTTGAGCCATAAGGACTTCATGATATGCAATAGTCAAGATGCCAACACATTTTGGATATTCCCAGTACATTATAAAATATTATAATCTGATTCCATGACATACTATGGACTTCAATTTTTAAGTTCACTAGCAAACTTGTTTCATTTTCATGAATGTTTAGTTAACAAATCATAATGGGCCAGATGACGCAAAGCACATCCCTATATGCATTGTAGAATGACCACCACTTCCATGTAGAAAATTAATTTGGAACCGAAAAAAACACACACTTGTGGTTATGCTAAGAGATGCAAATCTCTCTCTCTCTGTGTAATAAGGAACTTGCTTCACTAACAATTCTGGGTGACTGAACAGCCTCCATTCCTCCCCCTCTCCCCCTTTCCCTCTGTAACTAGGAACACAACTTTTCCTATAAATTCCAAGTGATGGAGCAACACTGCAACGCCTGGCAACATATACATAAAATTCGGAAAGATGGAATGGTATAGCATCAATTCAAGCCAGTCAAGAATGCAACTGTTAAACCAACATCCATTTCTACCGCACGTCATCCAAGTAGAATCAAAGAAAAAGACCCCCAAAAAGATAGGACCATTAATTGTTAACCAGAAGCATGGGCATTTGGTGATAGAAGGAATACTCACTTGGCCCATTTTATGATGATGCCTTTTGTTACTTCCTGGGATTAAGATGCATAATTCCATGAGTGATCTAAGTCTGGCACAAATTTAAAGCCACCAAATGTCAAAGATATATGAAAAGATGATAAAATTTGTATTTGCTGGCACCAAGCAAGGTATGTCCTATTAACATTGATTCTTTTGTCAGCTCAGTTCTGAGCAGCTCCTCAATATTGATTCTAATTCTTTTTTGGCCTTTTCTTCTCCTAACAAGCAGAAATTTTAAGTCATCTTCATTGCTAAAAAGAACTGAAAAAAAAACTCCTCAAGAAATTAAACGTTGAAATTATCACTCCAGTCATGCAGTCATCAACCTAAATGATGCACAATCCAAAAAAATTTGCAATGCCATCAAACAAGGTGGCAAAAGCCTTTCAGGCCAACACTTTTCTCATAACACCAGATTTCAGAAGGATTACAAAGTAAAAAGTTCTACAATCTTCAAAGTCAAATCATTATCAAGGAAAACATTCAAATTAGACTATCCAAATTGTGATAGCTTGGAATTTTAGTAATCATGTGAGCATATAGGACAAAACTCACTTGTAGGCAAGCTCCTTGAAGTCTTCATTCCATCCCTCAATATGTGGGTCCAGAAGAGCTCGTGTTAGAGCACTTATCTGAAATACATTCGGTGATCCCAAGATCAACTCTAAAATCACAACACCAACACTCCACATGTCATACCTTTCAAATGAAGAATCAACAACACATTAGTCAACAAATGTAAGTTAATATGGCATTCAGCTCTAATAAAATGAAGACATTCACAGTGAAAAAGCTCATGCACCTAGCAAAATAGAGTTCTAGATCACAAGGTGGTGAAAATTGTACATAGCTAAACAGAAAGACAGCATACTTTAAGGTGGTGCTTGTCAACCCTTGATACCAACTAGCATTGAGAAAAGCTTCGGGAGGAGCATACTCAAAAGTTTGCTCAGCCCTAATAAGCAAAAATGGGATTCCATCATGTGAACTTGAAGAGATGCTAAAGCATTAATATCGCAAATTTTCATGGCTTGTAAAGGGAAATGATATACCTAGAAGGTCCTGTTGATCCATATAAATGCTTCAGAGTGAATTCATCTATTGCACTACCAAAATCTATAATGCGCCTAAACCAATGGGGAAAAAAAACACAGCAATCAGATAATCAGCTCAGACATTAAAAAAAAAAAAAAAGATGTTATCAGCACATGCTACAATTGCCTATTCTATCAAAACCTACTCCATTTATCAGCAACCATTAGAATCAATATGCAGTAACAAACTTCAATTAAGAACAAAGCTTTGCAGGTTAGAATGACAATAAGAGAAACTGTACAGCACATTTTGGTAGTGTAGTTCTTATTCTCAGTTGGAACTCCTTTCAAGCATCTCCCAGTGACCTTATCCTCAAAGCATATCACCATGTTTTCTACCAATAAGAAACATAACGAAATTTAGTATGCAAAATCCCCAACAACCAAGTTTTCTCTATAATTCAAGCAAAGAAAAGTTCAGGAAAAGAAGTCAAAGGGACCAAAATGGGTGATCTTATTTCCAAGATCAAAAGTAGCTACAATGAGGAAGGGGCAACTCGATACATCTCCAAGTGCAAGTAATAGTCATTTTATACACTGTCCACGTATTAGAGTTGCAATAAGACATTATGTTGTAAAAGGTATTGAATATCATGTTTATATGACAACCAACTGCATGAAAAAAGGAAAAATAAATATGGATGCTCTCACCAGGTTTGATATCCCCATGGGTAATGTTGCGGTCATGACAGGACTTGAGCGCTATCAGCTGAACAAGTGAAAAAAAAAAAACAGGTATCAGGTATATCCAAGAAAATAGCAATGAAAGGGAATAAAGAAAACTAAAAGAAGCTAAAGGTAACAATGACAACAAGAATTACTTTATAAGAACAAACTAAAAACATGACAAAGATCTGAAATATGTTAATTAACTAAAACATTACCTTTGTTAAGTCAAAGAACTAACTCTGAAGTTTGGAATTTAATGATATACATTTTTGCTGAAACAATGTTTTAAGCAATAAGCCCTCATTCTTAATCAATGGTATTCCAGTTGGCACAGACAAATGGATACCTCTATCTGAAAGATCGCTTCAAATTTGCACTGTTCTTTGTATATGCATGAAAAAATGCATAAATAAATAAGAAAGCAAATATACAGATAACCCAACAAACAGTTGCCGACAATTCTAGTTAAAAGAAAAAAGAAATAAGCTAGAACAAGAACAGTCAAGTTGCATAAACATTTGCACACAACTTCAAGAAAACATACCAACTGCCATATAATATTGCGCATCTCCTCTTTTCCTGCTTCTGTTGTTTTCAGCCAATGCCACCACTTTGATGGGCGCAATATTTGAACCCGTTTTAGTTCTTCAGCCTTTTCTTCATCAGCATTGCTTTCTACTTCTTCCATGGTATACATAAGCTTTGAAAAAGACAAGCCTTCATGATGAAATACAAGCCAGATTTCATTGGATCTAGATTCAAAAGACTCCACATATCGTACTATATGGTTCAAACCTTCTTCGTTAGCAGCTCTCTGTAGTCTAAACTTGTTAGGAGATAAATTTTCAAAATAAACTGATTCATTCATTTCTGAGAACTCAGTAATATCTAACTGAGGTTCTTCCAATATAGTTGTGATTCCATCACATAAACCTGCAAGACACCTTGAGGCATTTAAGAAAACTTCACCAAAATATTTCTCCCGTAGACCACTTAAGTAAACAGCAGCTCCTCTCTCCACCTGTTTACATTTAATGTTCAAAATTATAACTGAAACATTTTGCATTAAAAATCCACAACATGCAAAGATACATCCCAACATTGGTCAACAGCAAAAGTAGTTAGAAATTGTTCTCACCACTTGCAATTTATCCCTAAGAACAAGTAACAAGGTTCTGTATTTGATTAAGTATATGGTAAGTTAGTCAACCAGCATGATTTCATGCTGAACAGATGTCACAGTATTGCATACTTGAAATACAAGTAACATTCGGTATTTACTACTTTGAGGATGAAAACATTACACAACTACAAGGGCATGAAAATAAGATGACAATGAAACAAAAAATTCAATAACATTACCATGATACGTTTCAAAATGAACAAACTGTCATCAAGAGAACTGGTGTTACATTGATGAGCAGAGCTATAGCTTGAACTTTCTACATTTGAGTTAATACAGCTTGAATCATTGCTGTTTTTTTGACAACTCCAATAAAAAGCCAGCCATACTTCACCATATGATCCACGGCCAAATCTTTTTTTCAGTACATACCTAACAAACAAGAAAAACAAGTGTTTCAAGTAATTTTCTCAAAAAGAAAAGAAAAGAAAAAAGGCAATTCAATGCAATAATTCCAAGGATTCATAAAGTGACTTCTGAAGTCCTCTTTCTATGCACCATAGCAGATAAAATATTATCAGAATTAAACAGGTGCATCTTCAATGACAAGTAAATAACACCAAGCAATGGGATAATAGAGGGCCACCAAAATCTCTGAGAGATAATAGCAGCCACCACACAAATGTAGTGCAATATTACAGAGCAGGGCCTAACAAACCCTTTCCTTCACCATTTCCTCTCAAATTCAAAATTTTCTTATAGCATACCTCAGATACCCTGCTTTGCCAAACCAGACATCATTCTCAACATTAAATGTTGATAACAATGAACAAGCCAGAGTTAAGCAGACTGGATGTGGAACTGCTCCTCCACTCTACCCAGCTAAATTCTAGGAAAATTCTATCATTAAATAGTACAAGAAGTTAGAAGTAGCTAGGGGGGAAGCAATCAAGAAATTTTCACCTCATGTTATGCATTCCATATTCTGTTGATCCATTATTTTTGACTGCTTCATGGAAAGGAATTGATTCAAGAAAATTCAGGAAATTAGCAAAGCTTTCGGGATTAACACATTGATCTTTAGCTCCATCAACAGCCATCCCCACATACAAGCATAAATTCTGATCATTATACAAATTGAGATGCCCACCTAAAACAAAGTTATATCAGTTGAAGTCTGTGTTACAAGTGAACAAAACCATCACAACCAGCAGCCATGGAACAAATATAATTGATACAATAATATTGCTTCGGAAGGAAACAAATCAGAAGAAAAATAATACCACATCAGTGAAATGATTATTTAGAGATTGTACAAATCCCAAGAAAACAGAATGTGACCACAGCAATAAGCCACCATGGAGCATCTGATGACAAAGCCCAGACTTGCTGACTTAAAAAAGCACAGTACCCAGGAATGACTTCACTTACCATAGTGGTCATTTAAAGACTCAGGTAGAGCATGAGAAAGGTCATATGAATAATCTCCCTGGTAACGGTTTTGGGCTTGCAACATATCCAATTTATCATCAAGATTCTCAAACAAATAATAACAGCCAAAGTTCCCATGCTTTCCTTCAACCTAGACAAAGAATAGTAACCAATATCAGCATCCATTATGCCAAGACCACGTAATTCAAATTGATCCAAAACTATCACACAGGAATTTGTATGAAAAATTTGAATTTCTTAAAGTCACTTTGTTTCTGTTTACTGGACGTGTGACGCGCTCTCATTTTTGGATCAATAGTTTGGGAAAAAGTTGCAGACAATAAAAAGTAAAATGGTAGCAATTCTATCTACAAATTCAAACAATATGAAGCAAAGTCATTGCATGCATCCTGGTTTCTATCTTTTAAGATGCAGACATTAATATCATTCTCTAAACAGCAGGAAAAAATTGCTGAGAGAATATAAATCATAAAACTATAACCAATTCATGTCCACAGCCTTACCAATAACCTGTCAAACCTCGTGGTAAGTCGATCAGCATGCCCCAGATGTACTACATTGGGAATAATATAACTTGCTGTCAAACATGAGTTGCAGAAATTACCTTGTTAATACGGACAATGGTCAAAACTTTTATGCATAACTAACAGCATGCAAAAGATGCCAAATTCCAATAAACAGGAATTTAAATTTTTTTAAAAAAAGTGTAAATATTACAGAGACAATTGAGGTATGAATTCATCACTAGAAAATAACTGAATACAATTGGAGCTGATTAAGAACTCAACATATAAATCTAGAACAAAAGCTGCAAAATGCCTCAAGGGATTGCAGATAGATCCAATGTGATGCATCTGAGCACATCTATCACAGGCACAGTGCAGTGTTTGAAAGCACTAGGTGCTCTGAAGTGAGCAGGGCTCCCGGAGCCTAGGAGCAAGGCACAAGTGCGTGCCTAGATGAAGTGATGCACACATATAAAGTTAATGCTAAATTGCCAGAAGATATAAATAAAGAAGATCTGAATATGGCAAAAGGTCTGATTTAAGATATCTAGCCTATTAATTCAAACTATAAAGAGAGTGTACGGTGAGAGGGAGAAATAAAGAAACAGAGATTTTAGTTGAAGAAAATAAAATAAAATGATTGACATATGAAAGAACTGGAGTGTCAAGACACAGAGAAGGTAAGAAGGAGGGAACATTGAATAAAACAACATGCCAAAGGGAAAAAAAAAAAAACAGAGAATAGATTGCAAGCAGAGTGCACTTATAGATAGAGAAAAGAGAGTTTGAGATATTGGTTGAATAAGATAAGAAAGCCAAAAAAACAATTACCACAACAGAGAGAAGTATGAGTGTTGGCACAAAGAGGGAGGAAGAAAGCAGTACTTAGAAGTCTCTTCTCCTAAAATAAAGGGATTCTTTTACCTCATTCTAAAAGCTGAAGGTGAGGAAGATTAAAACAAGACAAAAGAAAGGATGAGCTAACCGGTTCAATAAGAAAAGCATAAAGGGCGCAGGCATCACTGCATGTGTATTCTATAAAAGTTAATATTGCAGCAAATGGAAACCATATAAATATCCAAAGCAAATCAAGAACCAAATTCTGGAAACCAACCAGCTGAATTGAACCAGATGGTGGTCAGTTGCTTCACTAGGCAACTTACACTCACTATCAATGGTTTAATATAAGTTTTCTAGAATGATACAACTGAGCTATTTCAGTGTTTAGTTGAGTCTTCTAAGAAATGAAGTTGATAACCCTTTTGGACCATCACCATCATGTCTAAGATGAATGTATACAGAGAGAAAGGATCAAGCAATCAGAACATAAACCAAATATGTACCAATGGTCCCCAACAAGGATCAAACAATCACTCTACAGGAAATTCAAAAGTTACCTGATTCTTTAGGCATGAACTCCTTTGCTTCTGGGGTTGAACAATATATGCCTGCTTCCTCGAGACATCTTTCCATTGGAAATTTTCCAATATGTTCCAACGGAACCACAATAGCTGCCACATTGTCCATGCTACCCTTCTTAAAGGCAGTGTTAACCAAGCATTCAGCCAATGAGTATGAACATGAAGAAGAGAGTCCTGATCTCTTGATACCATAGCTATACACTTCTGAAAGAAGATCACAAACATCTTGCAAGCTCAACTTTTCAAACATGCCATCAGATGCAACCACCAAATAGCTATCATTTGTGGTAAGAGGGTGCCAATCAGTCACTTCAGGTGCAGATATCACACCATACCTGACATTACAATTAACACTGGATGAAGGACTGTGTCATATAAAAATGGCAGATCTGAAATAGCACTAGATGATAAAAGGTAAGAAATACAAGTCATAGCTCTCAACATGGAAGTCACCTTGCAGCGATTTGAGATAAAGGATACCAAAAAACATAATGTTGAGTGGTCAAACCTCACCCTTTAAAAGAAATATCGCCAATAGATCGGGAAACAGCAAGCTGACCATTTACCCGAGGCACACCAGCCCACTCGGTCACATAACCACCAGCATTTTCCACTCGAAATCTTTCATCATCTCTACCTGGATGATGATCTCTGGTTAATTCCTCCACAATAAAGTGCTTCAGTCCACCTGATGTTGCTAAATTACTGTCATCATAATTTCTTATAGGAGAAACAGCCCCATTGCGTCTCTGCTCCCGGTGTAACCTTAATAAAGTTGCTGCAAAATTCAAAGACCATATAATGACTGACCTTTCTTATGATTGTCACAATAACAGCTACAACTTCATCATTCATGCTTCATTCTAGAGAAAGCAAGATCATGAAACACTGACATAATATATAAGTATTGACGAACTTTGTAATCATCTAATGGAATAAAAGACATATCAGAGCTTTGCAGCAATGGATTATGAGCCAAGTTATTTCTGACCTTTCACTTCAGCAGGGGATAGGAACTTTTCCGAGCACAAGAGAGCCTTTGAGTCTCCAATGTTGGCGACTAAGATCAGACCATCTACTATCAGTACAACAGTAGCTGTAGAACCCGCATGAAGATTATTTAGACGTGCTTCCTTCACAACTCAATTGAAAGAATGATGAGTTGTCAACCTAATAAAGATAATCCCATTTTTCACATAGGAAATAAAGACAAATGACAAGGAAAAGAAAAACAAAGTGAACATGCCTTTGAAAATGTTGCATCAATATCATGGATTGCCCTCAACAAGGCTTCCTTCAATATGTCCAAATGGAAAGAATCATCGGCTTTCTCTGGAAAAGGGAATTTAAGCCTGTAAACACTGTGTTAGTTTTGGAAGAACATATTGGTAAACAACTTGTATTCTTGTTGCAATTCTATGAATAATGCAATCACATATTAATAAAATCACCTTTCAAAGTTCAAGTTATGGGGAACTAGTTCTTTATCCCAGTTTAGGAATTGGAAAACATCCTTCTCTCCTTTATTTGGCAATACTCCAGTGGATACAAAATAAAATGCAGCATCCAGAAGAAAATAGGTATGCAAGGCAAAATACTCCAACAAAAGCTTTGAAGCCATCTCACTAGCCTCTGCACCATTATGACCATCAAAAACTGCTACAATTCCGACCATTGCCTCCTTAAGACCACTTTTACCTGATACAATAGTAGACTAAACATGTGAGAAACCTTTCTAAAATTTTCCCTACCAAAAACAATAACAAAGCTTTAATGCTAAAATTAATTAAGATTGGCTACATTAACTTTTTTTTTTTTTTTTTTTGCAGTTTCACCGTGTTATGAACTGAGTTTGATGTGAGATATGATTGTCCCAAATCTTTCATAAAATAGATGACCCTTTCGATTGGGTCATAAAGTTCAGAATCTTAATTGTTCCCACTAAAGTGTTTGTCAAGTGTCCCTCCATCTTTCTTGAATCTCCTCTTCTCCTCCTATCTCAGTAGGTGCTTGGATGCAACCCTTTTATTCACTAATTCTAACTAATTTGTGAATCTCCTACTTCCCTTCTTTCGTTCCAAGTTTGCTACATACATTACTCAATACATTTGTTCTAGTCATTACCACTGTTTTTTTCTTTTAAAAACAGAAAAATCTAAAACTAGTCCCCAAAAAATAACAGAATCTATACTTTTATAAACATATATACATATAAACAGAATCACTACACTCACACATAGTTCACAACCCTAGCCCTAAGGCACGGAGTAAGAAGCATAAAAAAACAAAGTGTATGTCCACACATGAGAGAGAGAGAGAGAGAGAGAGAGAGAGAGAGAGGACCAGGAAATGGAATGGCAACATCGAGAGCGCAAACAGCGCGGTCCTCCTGAGACTTTCTTCGACCCTGAAGCATAGCCACTTGGCAACGGGCGCTTCTGATAGAGGTCGTGCGTGGTCCCGAGTCGTAACTAGGGAGGCTCCAGCGAGGGCATTTGGGGGATAGAAAAACCGCCGGAGCACCGCCTTCGTTGTACACAGTCAAACACGTCGACGATTCTCCTGCGCGACATCTTGTCGCGTAAACGACGATCACCAATTCCAAGATTAACAGTTTCCAGTCAAGTCCCGCCATCACTCGCCCCTGAATTTTCATCGTAAACAACAGCGATTGCCAAAACCGATTCGCGCGCTTTGCTCCACGAAGACTCGCACATTTATTTTTCTTTTTCCTTTTTTTTTAATTTTTAATTTTTTTTTTGGCTTCACGGACACATTTTCCCCTCTTCCGAATTGCCGTCAAGAGGATGGCCCCTTTCATTGATGCGACACCGTTGTACTAAAAAACCGTACTAAATTTGAATTCTGCTCGTTGAAGCCTCCACAATTTGTTCAGTTATACATCGCCTCAATCATCTTTAGATTAAATCGATATATATATCCAAAAACCACAAACTAATGAATGACTGTACACACCTCCCCCTGCCCTTAAAATATCAATCATTCAGAATAACTGAATTATACGAGGATTCCAAAAAGTTTAGACTTTGATCAATAATAATAAATAAATAAATACATTCTATTTTAGGCATGCTGTTATTACATTAATTAAAAATACTTAGTATAATAATTCTCAATTATAGTAGTTTCTTGGGTAGTGCTCTTCAACACAGGCTACCTCAATTCAATTCAATTCCTTTCCTCAGGCTGCCCTGGATGGCGATTGATCTCTTGTCAATTCCTCGACGGTAAGGACAGCAAAACATACGATTGGCTGCCACAAATTAACTTCTGCAGGGAAAAAAAACAAAAAAAAAAGGACTGCCGGAAGACAGCATATATGTAACTTTTTCATTTATCTCGGAAGACTTTGCCTCTCAACAATGTTACTCAAGCCTTGAGCCTCGTGATGAGATTTGACCTCTTCTGTAGAAAGAAAAGCCATTGAATCACCAATGTAAGTTCTTTAAGATTAATTTTAGGGCAGGAGAAAACGGAAGTATACGAAGAAGCACTTACAAGAACTACATTCGACTTTCGAAGACAACCGCCTGCGTCCATGCTTCTGTTCTTGGTACCTAGGACGAGAAACGGATCGGAAGGCATTATAAAGGGCCCAGTTGAATTTTTTGAATTACAGTCCAGCCCATATTCCATTTGTAGCTTCCACGGCCCAGTCCAGAAACGCCTACAAAATTTATTCATCTCATAATGCACGGTCTTCTCCCACCAAATCGAGAGGTGCTGCAATGCTTTCCTATTTTTGTAAGCAAAGAAAAACAACTCTTCAATACTAACCCAGCTAATATATCATTGATTTGTCATAAACCAATTAACCTAAAACAAGAATATTGGTGTTAATTGTATTTATTCTTGAAAAAATAATATATATATATATATATATATATATATATATCATTTACAAATCGATATTCCATATGCCCATATTACGTGCATTGGCTGCTGCTGACGGCTCATGAGTGATGATAGCTTACTACTCCCCGTAGACCAAGCAAGAATATACCAAAATTACAAACCATGTAGTTGGGGGTTAAACAGTTTATTTAAAGGGGGCGTTATCAAATTAATTGTGAGTGGGATCGGCAGAGTTTCCTCAATCCACCAATTGGCGTTCATTGCACATGGTCCTTGCATGTGACAAAGCTCTTATCTTTTGTCGTATTGTGTTTGGATGGCATGTTGGCCCCCAGAAATTCCAGAAGTTTCCTTCAAAGCATCCCTCTCTCACTCCTCATTCCAAACGATTCTAATCCTATACACGGGAAAAAAATGAAGAGCCTGTTATATAATTATGAAAATTAAATATGAGATTTGAAGGTAGATTTAAAATATTAAATTTTAATTATTAATTCTAATTACTTTATTATTTATCTAATAAATAAATAAATAAATACAGATGTATGTTTAAATTATACGTTTACTTTTGGTGTTTATTATTATTATTTATTTTTTAGAAAATAAAATACTTACAAACGAATAAAGGTAATAAAAAATTAATAAAGACTAAAATAATGAGATATTGCACGCCTAAGAGTCTGTAACTTTCTAAGATAACTTCTTAAATAAAATCTGTCAACTCTATTTAAGAGCCTTACAATGATTTGAGTATCTTTTGGTTCGGGGCCAAGCCAATCATATCTTCTTAACTACATAAACGACCTTCCTCAGAAAGAAACGGCCGGGATGAACACTGTCTCTGATCCTGAAAATATCTGAAACGTAACTTTTCCTACTTTTTCTTTTTTTTTTTATTAATTTCTTAAATCCCTTGTCTAATATTAGCTTTAAACTTTCACCAACTTTTTCCATATTTACTGCAGTTTACTGTGATCAATGGCCACCGGACTTCCTCTTCGCCGTTCTCAATATAATCATAATTTGTTCGATGTATTTCATCTTCTTTTGGTTCCTTCCAACGCCGACCCGCTACTTCTCATCTGCAGTTTGGCTTCTCTCTTGATCTGTTCTTAGATAGTTTTCAAATTCCAATTCTTTTGAGTTTCTTACATAATTGGCTCTTTCCCATCAAACTGGAATTGACATTAGACTCCGAAGTCCCAACCTGGTTTCCAAATTCAACGAAGTATCGCACAATTGGCTTCATAGGCTGGAGATTGGAGATGAATACTTTTTCCATAGTGAAGGAAGAATACACAGGATCGAGCTCATCATACTCCGGAGATCGTGATCGATCAATAATGATGCCAACACCACAAGCAATGGAGGGCCTTCATGACGCAGGGCCACCGCCCTTCTTAACTAAGACTTTTGACATGGTCGATGATCCAAGTACTAATCACATAGTTTCTTGGAGCAGAGCAGGCACCAGCTTTGTAGTGTGGGATCCACATTCTTTCTCCACTAGCCTTTTTCCCAGGAACTTCAAGCACAATAACTTCTCCAGCTTTGTCAGGCAGCTCAATACTTACGTAAGTAATCTAGCATTATTTTCTTTTCTGTTTTTTTTTTTTGGCTTTGTTGCGTTTTTGTCTCCTTTTTGCCGACCTTTTTTTTTTTCCCCTTCCTTGGTAATGTTATCTAAATTCTACATAGTTTCTGTCTCTTATACACATCTAGATGTGTATAAGAGACAGCAATAACTTCTCCAGCTTTGTCAGGCAGCTCAATACTTACGTAAGTAATTTAGCATTATTTTCTTTTCTGTTTTTTTTTTTGGCTTTGTTGCGTTTTTGTCTCCTTTTTGCCGACCTTTTTTTTTTCCCCCTTCCTTGGTAATGTTATCTAAATTCTACATAGTTTTAGTTGATCATACCAATCTAAATAGATAGGGAGTAGGGAATTCGTATTAAGACTTGCAAGGGTGTTCTCAATTCAACTTCATTTCTCTGTTCGTTCTGTTCTTTTAATCGTTTTCTCTTTTTCAAAAAAACAAAAAAAAAAAGAAAAAAGAAAAAAGAAAATCTTTGTTTGATATTGGCCTTGACCGTTGATATTGTTAAATTCTCGGCACGCAAAGGAACAGTAGCAATGTCCAATTGGTGGGATACTTATTTAATTGCTAATCTGTAGCCGCCCCCCGGGCGGGGAACGCCGCTGCTTTAATTTCCTATTCCCAATGTTCCCTTCTGGATTCAGGGCCCCGTTTTTTATTTTTACAGAGACATGAAATTTCAGAATCGAGTGGAAGAATTTGAATTCTCAATTAATTTTTGCTGCACTGTCCAAGCAAAATAAACTAACTAATCAATATATTCTCAGAATAGTAACGGATTATTATACGCATGCAAAACATCTCAAAATTGATTTTTTTTAAAAAAATATATTCCGTCGTCGGACCTTATTTCCATACTGAACTTGGAACTTGATTTCTGAAGGGCTTTAGAAAGATTGATTCAGATAGATGGGAATTTGCCAATGAAGGATTTCTAAGGGGCCAGAAGTATCTTCTGAGGAACATAAAGAGAAGGAAGGCACCTTCTCAGCCTCTCCCTCAACAGCAAGGTCTTGACGCTTGTGTTGAAGTTGGCAGGTTTGGACTAGATCAAGAAGTTGATCACTTGAAACGTGACAAGCAGGTCTTGTTGATGGAACTAGTGAAGCTTAGACAGCAACAGCAGAGTACCAGGTCCTATATTCAAGCCATGGAGCAAAGGCTGCAAGGTACAGAAATAAAGCAGCAGCAGATGATGCAATTCTTTGCTAGAGCAATGCAAAATCCGGCCTTTATACAGCAACTAGTTCAACAGAAGGAGAAGAGAAAGGAACTAGAAGAAGCAATGACAAAAAAGAGAAGAAGGCCTATTGATCAAGGATCCAGTATTGTTGGTGGAGCAGAATCAAGCCACCATGGTCAAAGCTCAAACCCCATCAAGGCCGAACCTTTAGAATATGAGGATTATGGATTTCAAGTATCGGAGCTTGAAGCACTTGCATTGGAAATGCAAGAGTATGACAGAGCAAAGAGAGCGCGTGAAGAAGGTCTACAACCATCAGTGAGTGGAAATAGAGAACTTGATGAGAGATTTTGGGAAGAATTGTTGAACGAAAGTACTGTAGGAGCTGAAGAAAAAGATTTGAACACATTGGCTGAGCGGTTGGGTTATCTAGGCTCCAGTCCTAAGTAGAAAAAGTGGACATCTGTTGGTCACTCACTTCACTGCTTCAATGTTCGATCATGCCCTCTGTTTGGAAGCGATTTTCGGGTCGCGCTTCTCAGTTTTCTTATCTTCTTGGGTCCCTTCAAATTGCCACAGAGGCCGCAACAACATATTTATATTTCTTGCTATTGGCTGGATAGGGAAAATTTATGTTGTTCCTGGTGTTTCTAACCCTTGCTCGTGCTATACTCTTTTAAACATCCTTGTGTCCCTTTTTTTTTTTTTTTTTGTCTTGGTTAGGTTGCAGCTGTGCTTGGGCAATGATCTGATAGTCTCTGTCTGTCTCATGAGCCATCTCAAAAGGTTTTTGTTCTTCCATCTTCTTTTGAGCTTAGTTACTCTTTTTTAGACTTCTGGATTTAATTCATTGCTTAAAAGTATCTTTCGGCTTGTTTAGTTTTGGGCCTCCAATGAATGTGGATTGTACAGAAGCTGTTGACGAAATGGACAAGCTGTTTGCTGCAAGTTGCGAGAACCTGAACCAGACGTCGCTTTTGGATTTGAAGTACCAAATGTCGGTAGTTAACAATGTCGGTTTGATTTTTCTCTCATTTCAATGTATTCTGCATATAAAGTGTTAAATACGTTTGCTTTATGGTGCTGACTTTATTATTTGATGACACATATCCAGGAGCTTATATGTTTGGTTCACAATTTTCAATTTTCACTTTTCAACTTCACGGCTATCATCATCTGAAAGCAATGTGAAATTTATTAGGTTGTACAAAAAAATTTTTTTAAAAAAGTGACACGTAATAGTAATTAAGTGAGCATAATGTGCGATTGAAAATGAATATTGATAGGAACAGGATGGCTTAAAAAAAAAGATTGCCAGTGAAAGGAAGAATGTGCAGTAAAATGTTGAAGTGAACAAATATAAGCGAAGAGCTCGTGGCTGCCAAGATGAACGTACTTGCCTGTCTCCTCGGCCTTTCCCGTGAGGTAGGTTAATGCGGGGCCCGAAATTGGTTGTATTCTGGGCCTCCTTGGTGCTCCAAAAATGGGCCTAGAGATGACTTTTGGTCCGGGAATATTATTGCTGACTGAAGAATCTACCTATGGCCCATATTAAGCGATGTGGAAATGAGGATTGGGCCAAGTTCTCAAGCCCATCAAGTTACAACAAGGTTTGTAGAGTTTTTCCATACAACAAGTTGGGGTCAAGCCCTTCGTGCTCTGAGTCAAATTATTAGGAACCATTTAGGTAAAAGTCAAGGGCACTAGGAGTCCACAGACGGAACGATCTCTAATTGAGGAAAATAAAATAAAATTAAAAATTAAAAATAAATTTATATCGTTAAATTTTAATTGTTAATATATATTTTTTATGAATAAAAAATAAATTAAAATTAAATGACATGAATATCGTGTTCAGCCTTTTGGTCCAATTTTGTGTAAGAATAGAATTGAGAAAGAAAAGAGAGAAGACTGTTGAACTTAGGGTAGACAAATGGTTCGAATCGGTAAAAGGGCCTGGATTTCAAGTCTTAGTCCAAAAAATATAATGGCAGCTAGCCTAACTTGACTGGTAGCCACGGGTACTAGGAGTGATGCACTATGAATAATAAATCCAAACTAGTAATATGGCGGCGCGTTGCTTCCATTTTGATAATCCCGGTAAATATACAGGATAATATTTTGAGTTACTTTTCTTAACAACAATGCTAATTACTGAAATTTTACTTTTGCATATGATGATATTAATGCTTCCAAAATGTTGAATTACTTTGAAGATTTTAACTTGTTTTGACTCTAATTATTTATGCCTCAATTTGAATGAAAATTTCATGATTTTAGCGTACCATCAAAGTATAAAAACCAAGAAGACAAACACAAAAATTGGAAGGCACGGATCTGCATAAACCAAACTGACCTCTGGTTCCATGCGGTTTGAATGAATGGGTAATTGGGTATTGGATACACGATCTAGACTTGAGAAAAACCATAATAAGGTCTTTTATTAAGCACACTGTTAGAAAGAATATGAAAACATATTATAAATAAATGTTAAAAAAAAAAGAAGTAAACAAAAAGATATAAATTTAGAATGTGTAATTGCACTATTTTTAATAATAATTTCATTTATACAAACAAATTGTTGCATTGTACTAAGTTACAATAATTATCTTCTCATGATATAATATTTTTTTATTAGTATGCATCATACAAATATAATAATAGAAATAACACAAATTTATATTAAGAAGATAGAAGAGAAAGGAAATAATACTTAGGATGTTATAGAATGATATGAAGTGATTTAGTTATATTAATTTTAATTTAAATTTAAATTTCTATAAGTAAAATTTTTTTTAAAAAAAAGTAGTAAATAACTGCTATAACAATAGTTAGTATGAAACATAGGCTTGAACTGGACTAAATCTCCCATATTAAGGTTAAATTTGGATCATTCATATATGCATAATGTTTGTTTTAAGTTTTTTTTTTTTTTTTTACATATTATCTTTTAGATACATAAAATAAATTTTTTATTTTTAATATAAACTAAAAAACTATTTAAAATATCTATATTTTCAATGAACATTACATCAATTATGTCTTGTATTTTGCCCTTGGGAGGCAAAAGGACCAAAAGAGCCAAAATTGAAAGAGAGAATCTGGCATATGAGAACCCGTGAAGAGCAGATTGGCCCACGAAAACGCCTATTCTTGCCCACTCATCAATATGCCTCTGCGTGCTAGGTACGAACTGTCACCTATAGTAGAAAAATGGCAAATAGCAAGACAATAACGAAGTTAAAGGAACTACAAACTAGATGGGTACCGTAGCTTGACATGAGCACTCGCATTGCCACCGAAAAAGGTAGTTATTTCATGCATGATCGACACCTAAGATGTAAAACTCAGTGCCTAGCTAGATATATTTTCACGTAATCTAAACTTTATGTTTCAGAGTTGGCGTCTATTCTGGGAACTCTAATATTTAATTGGGTACATAGGTAAATGGTAGATCAGCAATGTACAAGGCTTTGTACTCATAAATGTTAGGAGCAATGTCACATCGATAATCATATTTGTAGCCACCATTTTTTTCTCTAATACAAATTTAATAGCAATACCATATTGACTAGAATTTTCTTATTATCTTCCATTATGCTGCCTCTTCCAATAAACCATAGTACCTTTGAGTTAAACCCTTCTTTGGCACCTCCAGTCAACGAGACACGCTAACAACACACACACACACACACACACACACAGAGAGAGAGAGAGAGAGAGAGAGAGAGAGAGAGAGAGAGAGAGATGCTTCCATTTCTCACAACTGGGGAGTTATAATTTGACCAACATTGCTTGATGTAGTCTTCAATTTTCCATGAGAGTATATCAGTGTTGATAATATGTCTACGCGGGAACACTGATGAAAAAAATAATTAAAAAAAAAAAAAAAGGGTCTATGGGGGGAAAGGTAATGTTCACAAGCAAATTCATCACGCTATGAATTCATGTATAGAATTAAAGTTTGGAATGTTAACCCGCGCATCTATATATATATGCCTTGTATCCTATCCTTGCCTTTTTTGTCTCAAAGGAGCATCCATGAAATATAAATCCCTAAACGTATGTTTGACCTTGATTATGAGGTTTGTTTCCTTATATTCCACTATAGCGGTCCAATCAATGCGTGTTCAGTGCAATCATTTTGGCAAAACCCGTGAATATTACTTATGTTTTTTTATTTTACTTTAAAAAAAAAAAAAAGAAAAGAAGAAGAAGCATAAATCTCATCTTATCCCAAAAGAAAAGCAATATGAATCTCACCCTAAAGCCAAAATGATTCAAAAGATTATAGGATCTAAAAGAAAACACTTGGGATTCCAAAGGATATGCAAGAACAACACTGGGTCACCGCATACCATTTCTCCCCGAAGTTTGAAATGCGAATGGATCCTACTTCTAATTTTACGCAAAAGCTTTGGTAAATGGTTTTGCAATTGCGTGGTTGCTGCCTTTAGCTGCTATGTTTAGGCCGCGCATGTTTCATAATCGTGAAGAAAGGAAAATCCCCATATGTACACTAAGAACGGAATTCATAGCCACCGTAATATGCATGCAATTAAAAGTAAATATTATTACTTATGATAAAGAGGGTATAAAGGTAAATCTAAGTCATGGCTTTAGATTTGGGTTTCGAATAAAAAAAAGTTCGAAAAAGTAGGGTGCAAAAGAAGAGCACACCTTCGGAATTCCCCCTTGGTGGGGTTGGCTCGAGCACATTCACTATGCACTAGAATGGGGGAGAATATAATTACTGAAAAGAAAAAACTGACCAAAATAGCAATAGAATTAATCCTAATTAGAATTACTTAAAATAAAAATAAAAATAAAAATTACAGACTTCGATTTCTCTACGGCTATGAAAAAGAATTGCTTAAGCCAAGCTACAAAGAAACATAACGTTGAAATTGAAACGAAGTAGAGAATTATTAGACAAACTATGTATTTCATAAAACCAACGAAACAATTAGCATAGAGTAGTAAAATAAGCTAATTAAATTTGAAAGGGTACTGTATATCGTGTGATGTTTCATTAATTTAAGCCAAGTGTATAATGTGTAAAACAATCATGTGTTGCTCCTAGTTATCCAAAGAAGAAAAAAAAAAAATCAACGGTGTTGGTTGTGGGGTAGTAATAGAAAAGTTTTGATGTGTTCTCTCTATCTCTAGATCTCTTTGCCTTTTACCAGCCTCCAAAGCTTTTTAAGCTTCTCATTCTTCTATAAGCCTTCTGCTAAACAGACCCTCCTTTTGATATCGTTCCTTCGAAATCAAGGTCCTTTTAGAGTTTGGGTGTTTTATAACAGGAACCAAGGAAAAGACAGAAAGTCCCAACGTCAGATTTCAAAAGAAAAATTATTATATGTAATAATCTAAAAAATAAATAAAAATTGTTAGATGAATCAAGTGGATTGAGATTCTTCTTAGTGCTCTCTCTCTCTCTCTCTCTCTCCTTTGCAGAGTTACTGTGCTTTTACTTTTTGGGTTGGCTTGCTTGTTTTTTATAGTCATGTTCTTTTTTCTTGTTTTGCCTCTCGTCTGCCACCGTAATCATCACTTTCTGTACACCATTATCTACAAGACCAACTGCTGATTATTTCTCTCTCTCCATCTGTTTTTGCATATATAGACAGAAAAGAGAAGGTTGTTGGATAGAGAAGAGGTTTGGAGCAAAACTATCTTATTGTCTAGTCCACTACCACTATATCTGATTGCATGGTGATGACCTAGCTAGATTGGTCTTGAGAGAGGAAGAGGGAGAGGGAGAGGGAGAGAGAGAGGGGGAGGGAGGAAAGAGACGTATCTGGATTGAGTTTCAGAGATGCTCAGACAAGAAATCCATGGCTAGATAGCGACTTAGAGAATAACCCATCATCATCATCACCATCTCGCGAGATTTTTGCTTTTGCTACCCAATGAATGATGCCTTTCTGCGTTTATATTTCACTGTGCCACCTGTTCATCAGCAAAGGCTGTGTTTAATTGTGTCCAAAAGCTAGGATTCTCGATTTCTAGGCTGGTCTGCCTTAGTCTATATTTGTTGTACGTTATCTCCAAATGTTCTCAGAAGTAACTTGAGCAAAGGTTAAACTGTTGGAAAGATATCAAACAAACAAAGAGATCTTTTTCTTTTGTTTTGTTTTTCTCTCTTGGAGTTTTCTTCGACATAGGCATGTTCCCTACAGCTGCAGCCATTTCCAATTCAACTACTTTGTCTGAGGAAGCCACTGGTTCCTCCGGTACCAGAGTTCAGGATTTTTGTGCTTCAAATCCAGTGGTTTCAACCATTATCTCTCCCCAGCAGCAACAACAAAAGATCAAGAAAAAGAGAAGCCTACCTGGAAATCCAGGTAAAATTAGTCTGTCCAAATATTAAATTTAGTTAGATTCATAGGGTTCAAATTTCTATATGTATTTATTAGTATTGTTGTTGTAGACCCGGATGCTTTAGTGATAGCATTATCTCCAAAGACGTTACTAGCTACCAATAGGTTCGTGTGTGAGATCTGCAACAAAGGGTTTCAGAGAGATCAGAATCTTCAACTTCACAGAAGAGGCCATAACCTTCCTTGGAAGCTGAAGCAACGAAACAACAAGGAGATCAAAAAGAGAGCATACGTTTGCCCTGAACCGACATGCGTTCACCACCATCCATCGAGGGCTTTGGGTGATCTAACAGGTATCAAGAAGCACTACTGCAGAAAACATGGAGAGAAGAAGTGGAAATGCGAAAAATGTTCCAAGATCTATGCTGTTCAGTCGGATTGGAAGGCTCACTCTAAAACCTGTGGAACAAGAGAGTACCGATGTGACTGTGGAACCCTTTTCTCCAGGTGAAATATATTTCTTTCTTCTTTAATTTCTTGATCTTTTCCATTCTTCGAATTGTTTGATAATCCTCTTATTGGCCTTCCTATATCTGTCTCAAAGGTCCCATTCTTGGCTTGTTTCATTAGATTTGACATTTCATTGTCACTCATCATTATTGGTGTTTTGTTTAAGGTTGGAACTTTCATGTCTTGGGAATGGTCTTCTTATTTTGTTTCAGTTATAAAGGTTTTGTTTTGCGGTTTTTAAACCTGAGAGTGGCAAAAATTCTGCGTGTCCATGGAATGTCTCTGGAGAACAAATATTTTGGCATGTTGCATAGAAGTGGCCACCATTAATACAAGTTTGTGCTACCTCTCTGAATTCTGAACCTCCCAAGTTCATATTTGAAAACAACAAAAGCATCGGGAAACATGAGTCAATCAATGACACGCCTCTAATTAATATTATATATGTCTTGTATCCTGTATCTGTCATTCTGTGCTTAATTCATGAGCATGAAAATGCTGTCCTCTGCGTCCATCATTAAATGCGCTTGTGGGCTAAGATTGTATCGCTCATAGATTCACTGTTGTATATATCTTGTATCCTGTGTCCGCATCTGGGTAATTAATTTAGTAATAAACCAATGAAATAATGCTATAAATATCTTCTCTTGTCCAAGAAAAGATATAATTGCATATAAGGATTTTTTCATGCTTTGAGAAAAAGCTCACTATATATATATATTATTTTTCTTGATGAAGGGTGTCATAATTTACTTGCAGAACCATCATGAAAAACAGATAAATCTGCAAAAATATCTGATATGCTGATCTGCTTTCATTTTCTTTCATCAGTACCACTGCCACACAGGTTTTTAAGAGTTTTCAATTGGGTATCTTTGTTACATGCATGTCCACCAGATTTAAATTTGAGACTCTACTTACTTTCCTGTTTCTGCATGTATCAATTGTCTTAATAACTCTCTCTCCTCTCTCCTCTCACCCCTCGCCGTCCCCCCCCCTCTTTAGTTTTGACCAAAGAAATATATAAATTATACTTTTGTGCTTTCTATCCTTACGAGTGACAATCCATATGTATTCATACACTCCGCATGCATTTCCGCAGTCCTAGTCCCTAGTCCTAGCCTCTCACCTTTTGCTTTTGTTTTTGCTTGTGAAAAATGGACAAAGAAAAATACTTTACAGTAATCAAATCAATTTCATTTGTAAAATACTTTAGGTGTAATTAAATCCATTTTGAAATATTAAGAAGTTTAGTAATGAAGAAACCTATATACATGATTGATATTTAAATTAAGACCTTAAGGCAAGAGAATCCCAAGTGGATATATGCTAATTTCATTTGGTAAGGGAGTTTGTTATGTTTTTCTTCTTCTTCTTCTTTTTTTTTTTTTGTGTGTTAGAATACAGTCCGACCCTAAAGAAAAAAAAAAAAAGAAAAGAAAAGTCATACTAAAATCTTAAGTAGGGTAGGGACTTACATTTACTCTACATACACTTGAATTGATCCATTTGTACCTTCTAAATCTATTTCCAATCAGAATTTGACTAACGAATGGGTTTAACTAATTCAAATTAGCATGTCCATTCATTCTCTATTATAATATAATAATGACTCACTCCTTTGGCTAAACATTTAGGAATACGTGTTTTTTGATGGCGCTTCTAACTGATATTTAATTTGCTTCAGGCTCTAACTAATAATATCTACTCTTTTTACGTGCATGCATTCTGAGACCACAGGAAGGATAGCTTCGTTACCCACAGGGCATTCTGTGATGCATTAGCTGAGGAAAGTGCAAGACTCTCAGCTCACCAATTAGTTAATCCAAATGCCCAAACTCTTGTGCTTCAGAACCCACAAACCCACCCTTCCCTCTTCCCTGTTTCCAACCAGCTCTCCCCCAGCTGGGGCCCATCTCACCAAAACCCTAATCCCAGCCACGACCTCCTTCAAAACTCAGTACAAGCAGTCAAGCCTGAAACTCATCAGCAATTCCACAACCCACCATTACTCTTCCAAGAGCCACCAGAGCCATTGGCCACCAACAAGGGTTCGGTTGCTGCTTTGCCAATTCAGAACCTATCGAGACCTGCCACGTCGGCCGCAACGCACCACCTTTCAGCCACCGCACTCCTCCAAAAGGCTGCAACCGTGGGTGCAACTCAGAGGGTGGGTCAGAGTAGTCACATGACTCAGCTGGACATGGGCGAGTTGGGACCGGTGCCGACTCAGGTTTCTGACTCAGTGGGTCACATCTCTCAGGTGCCCAATTATCTAGCGGGACATTTTGCCACGTGGCAGAGGGACGACCGTTTGACGAGGGATTTTCTGGGTCTTACTGGCGATGGCCATGGTACCACTACCAATGACAACAGGAACGGCTCAACTGGGAGGGGCGTTAACGTTAGTATGAGTGTCAGGGAAGTGCTAGCCTGCACGGGAGGACTAAGGTTCCAGCACTTCAATGAGAGAGACCCCTCATTGTTGAAGCCCCGTGGTTTTGGATTCGCTCAACCTTCTGCCTCAGAAACGTGGGGTGACTGCTAGAAGCCCAAAATGAGGAAGGATTAAATGGTAATTTAGCATTTATATCTATAAAGACAAAATCCCCCCCCCTCCCCTGGGCGCCTCCTTGAATTAAGAAAGTGAAAATTGGTAAAAGGGGTTCGTTGTGTCAAGTTCGTCATCTTCTGTGCCTCGACATATTCCTTTTTTATGTTTTAAATGGTCTTGGGTTTGTTCCTTAAAACTTCTAAATGGTTAGCTGTTTAATTAGCAGACAAAGTTGTTGATGCTTTTCATGTTATCTTTAATTTGTAGTGTTAGATTCTGATGGTAAGAGCAACAGTTACTGTTATTTCCGTATGTCTTTGGTCAATATAAATACTTTTGGCTTTTGCTTCCGTCTGGTGATTATTTGGAAGGCGAATGTGTGTGTGTGTGTGGGGGGGGGTGTGCGTCCCTTTTAAAATTAATTATTTTCTAATAATTCTGATCATTTTTTTTTCGCTGTTGTGTCCCGTCTTTATCTCGACAGCTATGGTTCACAAGACTATGTCGCCGCTAGAACGTTATGATATGAGACGAGCGATATTGAGCTAACAAAGTTCTGCTTGTGTTTTTGGCTCCTCATCATAATTCTTTTGTCTTTTTGAAAGGATATGCACAAGTGATCATAATAAGGCATGGGGATGACGTGATGTCATGGCCCTACGTACGCCAACCGTGATTATCACATGATGAACAGAACTAAATATCCTTTTTGTCTACTTTTTTTTTTTTTTTTATTAGTCTAGTGATCTACTTTTTAAGTATCAATATCCAGGGACAACTATCTCCATGATATGCAGGGGATGAAGGGCTTTACCATACGGGGAACTCATACAAAGGTGAAGGTGATCGACTTGGACAATTAATGATAACCCATCAGGCTTTTAATAAATTTTCATTTTTATATTTAAAAAAAAAAAAATGGGTACAAACAGGTAGAGAGAGGGGAATAATGTTGCGAATTAGGAAATGTGTGATTTCAATTATTTGATCTACCAAAATAAATATATATTAAAAATAAAATTGTGGATTATTAGATGGACAAACCGTTCCACTTGCTTGGTAATCTGATAAACTCAACTGACCAAGATGTGCAACAGCGTTTTGATCCGAAATCGATGAACAATTCATTATGTCACCTGTTCTGCAGGTATCTATGTCAGTCTCATGTAACAAAATTCTCGTGCGTCCCATTTGGGTTGTGAAAGTTTGACAACGCTAAAATATACATAGGACCTCGAAAGAAATTCTACAATGCAAAGATGGGATTCTCTCCATCGTTGTACCCTTACACGTATAATGGAATGCAACAGCTGTGCATGCAGGAGAATCACGAATCATAGCCTCGACCTATACACGTCATTGACTACCAAAAGCCATTAGAAGATTAGAGCTCAAAAGAAAGGATATTCTAGCATGAGATGCTTGAAAAAGATAAGCTGGAACTCCACCCACTAAGTAGTAGAAGAAGAAGGAAAAAGAACCCGGCGGTGCGGGGCCATACCTTGAACACATGGCACTACAATTATGGACCCAATTTTGTTTTCATTAATGAACCAAAATATATCTAAACGCACCTTATGTTTTTAATTATTTTAGTAGTCTTAAGAAGTCTATATCAGTTTTCGGTTGTTTCAAACCTTATACATCTCAAATGAGATCACAGCAATATCTTTATATATATATATATATGGAATCTCTGCCGAAGACTGTAGAATATAACAATTTCCAAGAATTTCTTTTCCTGAATCACTTTACGGTACTAACTAACTAAAAAAAGAAAAGAAAAGAAAAGAAGACGATAAATTAGAAAGAAACATAGCCTTTTGCAAAGAGATGGGTATAGACGTCTGTAAAACCTGTTGTAACCATAAGCGTGGGTAAAAAGGCAACTAAGTTGATGCTGTATGTATATTTGTGCAAGTGAGGTGGTGGTCCGGGACATAGTGGGTACGAAACCAAAAGGAAAAAGAAGTGAAAAGAACGAAAAAAAAAACAAAGAAGGAAAAAAAAAAGAATGAGAAAAAGAAAAGAAATTGTCAACGGTTATGAAAATGATACTCAATGCAACTTTGAAAGTTTGGATTACTTCTCTCAGCCTTCTTCTCCCCCATTGATGACGCCTTTATTAATTTCCGTGCACGTCTCCACATCACACATTCTTTTGCCCGGGAGCTCAACCTGCGTTAACATTCAAGTGATATTCCTCTACACTTGTTCTGCCTTCAAGACCCACCATACTTGATCATTATTGACCATATGATCACCAAAGACTGATGTCCGACGAAAAATAGGAAACTTTTGCAGGCCAATACCTTGGCAAATATTAGCTAATTACAGGAAGAATATCATATGGGGTTCACACCTGAATTAACCTGACGAGATTTTCAATCAGTGGTTCCTTATTCCTGTGTGCTACGCTGGTGGGAAGAGCATAATAATGATGTAGGTCGAGATATAAAGAGAAGAGAGCTTAATAACGGAAAATTGAAAGGTGATTTCTTCATCAGTCCTGGAGATTTATTGGAGACATTAGAACTTAGAGACACCCTCAAATATCAATTTCCACATGCTAACTTGGCAGCTTAAAAAGCAATGGTAGTATATTCGTCTTCACCGTGCAAAAGAAAGGGTGACCTTGGGATTAACGAAAGGGTAGGTTGGGTCTTGTGGTATATCCAAGCTTTTCGAAAGTGTGAGTAAATAGCAGTGTTAAGGTACCATATATGCCAATTGCCTCCTAAAAAAGACTGGATCTCATTATCTCCCTCTGCTACATGTCCAGACAAAACAAAAGTTCCTCTTTTCACCACCTCTCCTCCCTCGTTCACCATAGTTGCTTATGTCATCTTCCATCAGGGAATCTCATCTTAACAAACATTACTTTTCCCTGTTTCTCTTCCTTCCATTACTAATTATTGACAAAGCCTTCTTTGCTATACTTTTTTACTTTTCTGCTGCAAAATCCTCATGTTTCACTCCTTTTTGCAAGACTTCTCCTGTACCAAACATGTAATTTACAATTTAAGAAAATACCTAATCTTCTCATCCTCTACCACACTGACTGCATCTTCTACGGTGCACATTGAAAAGTTTTTCATCGACACAATTTAGATAAAGAGGAAGGCCATGTATTAGCAGATGCACTTAAATTATACGACCAACATGATCAATAAGACCTCTAAAGGTTAATAACAGAAATTTATGCCCAAACGAGTTCCAGCCTTTCTACCTGTTACTTGTTATTTCTCTAGTCAATAAAACATCATGTGATGGACTTATCAGCCCCAACTCAGCTTATTAACTGTCAGTGACAGGTTCATTGTTATGAGCATTACTCTTCGTGCAAGTGCCGTCCCAACATGCTTGCCTTTTTGACCACCTGCAGCCTGTTTGCTGATATTTTCTCCACAATACTGCCCCAAGTTTCGCTTTAATTTAAACATGTGGGAGGCTTTCTAGATGTACTCACATGCTATGATACACAGTCCTGTAAATATGCTGGCATAATAGCTGAGATGGTCTTAATTGATGCTTTGGATAATGAGGGACCAGAAACATGTCTTTGATTATTGTCAGCAGAAAACTAATAATGTTCCAATTGATTGACTCATTAACATGTAGCCAAATGACCTGGATTGCATGGTATGTTAACTCCCGAGTATACAGCACCATCAAAGTTAGCAATGACTCACACATAAAGCACTAGGACAGAAAGCCACTTTATAGAGACACTCACCGATCTGTTGAGATCAAGATGCAGACAAACAGTTTCATGAAGTTGCATCCTTATATTTCTTATCCAACTTAAGGTTTTAGAACATCAGTGTTTACTCCTAGAAGGGTGATTTTAAGTGTAAAATTGTGTACATTTAACCCTTCCCAAACCCTACAATGTATGAGGCCCATGTATTGGGATGCCTTTTTTGAGAGTTTACTTCCAACTATTTGTCCAAAATATCCTTGAATGCCTGGAATAGAAAAATAGACATATAATCTATATTCTCATGTAATGTTTCCAATGCATCAAAGTTGTTCAAAGTGTACCTCATCATAGTTACATTTTATCTGGATTCTGAAACTTTTAGAATGTAGGCTCTATCTATGGGCATGCTTGGATCTTTATAGTCCTGCACTGCAAGTAGCTAAAGGTAAAGATGCTCATGATGATAAATAATGCACATAAGAGTCCCCCCATATGAAGATTCTTAGGGTAGTAGAATAATAAAAAGAACCAAAAGGAGACCAAAGGTCACGAATCACTCTAAAAAGACTGCTAATTTGGGAAAAAATCGATGTAGTCAGTAAGGTGCAGAAAAAAGCCATGATGTCAGTAGCATCAGAATAGAACCAGAATCACATGAGATAACTTTGAATTCAAGAGAAAAATTCTATTGTTAACACATCCAAAAATATCTAACAGAAATAAAAATATTATAATGATGCATGTCAAAATTCCCGTTAAAAAATTAAGATCATATGCAGGTTTCTCACTCAAGTTCCAGTCAAACCAAACAGATGGTTCATGTTGCCAACCAGCAATTCATCCATATGTTTGAGTAATATTCACGAATCAGGTAAACTGGAAATTTTTTTCTTTGTTTGTCTTGCAGTAACCATTGTTGTTGAGAAACTGCAATATTGCTCTGGGTTCTACTGAATTTGCAGGTAAGAAAGGATGCTCAGTAGTCCAATTTCAATAAAATATAAAGTTAACAATGACCACAAAGATCACAGAAGGTCCCTCCCTCTATTTCTATGACAACCCAGATACACTTATTTCCTCATTCACATTGAAAAATGGCAGGGTTTTCATCTGCAATTATCAGTACCTACATGCCTTCCATTTGAAGTCACTTTGCATCTTCTTAAGACAAGCATCTTCAGACAACTTCCGGTATAAACAAAGAATTACCTGCAAGGCAAATGACTATTTCCTACTCAGAATTGCATCCGTTGCAATAAAATTGGTTGTCAAAGGCACTATAAAATACTTAGTAGAACATGTTCCTGAAATCAGAATTGACAGATCCAATAATTAAAAGAACTCTGTTATCTCCTTCTCCGGACTTAAGTAGGCTTCATGAGTTTGGCCAGTACCTGACTTCTTCAAAGGTCTGTTGATCCATCTCATCAAATTTTTGAGAGAGTACTTCTGCCCCTGCTGGTGAAAGTAGAGGCAGTATCAGAGCCTCCAAGGTTCTTTGGAAAATTGTGCTGGAAAATAAAATAATGATAAAATGTGAGAAAATTTCAAAGACAAGGCATTATGAGATCAAACACAATCCATGTATGATTAATCAACAGCACAAGACAGATCACAGGAGCCAACTTCAGGAAAGATGAGTAACTACCACATTGTCAAAAGAACAGTTTCATCCATTTGTAGAAAGCTGTAAACCATTTAAGAGAGTCAGACTAACTGCCATTGCAAGGACATTTTGTGGAGTACTTGCATCATGAGTCCAAAAAATTTTAGTGACGGGATAACCCTCCAGGAGATATAAATTTCTTGCTGCCATTTGATGTTTTTCATCTTTCATACAGACTGTAGAATCTTTATTTTTAAGCTGATAATACATATTGATCCTGATCATTGATATTTAATGGTTGTGAACTAAAGAAACAAGTTCATGAAGAGCCTGGAGAGCACATAGTTTTAATTTGTGCAACTTAGGACTTCCCTGTCAGTCTTTTCCCAGTAAATCTTGCCTTTCATTTGTGAGATCAACATCCCAGTGTGCATGACCAAATCAGGAAATTATCAGAACAAGCCAGAAAGTTATCTGAATAAACAGTGAACCTAGGGGTATAATTATCAAAACTGACCTGTTTCTCCACAACTGGGTGGCTCCAATACATGCCTCTTTGGTCTCTCCATAGTGGGAGAAGTGGTCTTGGGGATTACCTGATTCTGTCCTAGTTGTGGATATGCATATGTAATAGTTATATTCAGAAAATTAAACAAGAGATGAGAAGGAAAGGTGAAATGCACAGCATACATTGGATTAAATTGTACAACTTTAAGCAAGACATTGTTAATGTGTGAGGCTTGTAATGATGTCGGTCCAAGCATGTTGGCTTAATTACTGGAGATTCTGCCAGCTTTGAAGAGCCTATTGTCTACCCTATAATCTACAGAAAAGTTTAGGCAGGGATGTGTCACAATCATATCTGCTAGTATTTCTGGCACTTCATCAAAGAACTGTTCTAATATATTTTCCCTGCAGAAATGCAACTAACAAACGAACACAGCAGACTCAGAAAGGAATGATTTGAATGATAAAATAAATGAAAAGGACATTGATGCAAAAATGAAACACAAAAGCTAATGTAGTGAAAAAATTTCAGTGTCCAAAGAATGCTAAGCAAGATAAGCACTCTAAACAAGGTGCTGATAAAAGTACACCTCAAGCCACTAGACATAGAATTTCTTTCCCCATCAATCTTGTATTCCAAGCATCAATTTGGTGAGCAAGTAAGCTTTATTGTTCAAATGGAATTACAGAATCTAGTTAGCTCTCTATAAAAAAAAATCTAACTTGCAATCATCTGATAGAAAGGAAGCAAATTGACTGAACTACCATGGATGATAATGAGTTTAAATAACATAATAGATAACAAAAAAAGAATCCCTGTGTTCTAACATGCAAGACACACTATGTTGGACTGCAACCAAAAATTGATGGCAATTGTCAAATCATCACTATCTACCCAGGAGAAGCCGAAGCAAGTAAAAAGAACAATATTTAAACTAAATATATGCCACCACAAACAACCCCCCCGGGAAAAAAAAAGAGAATTAAATTCCTGTCCTTTTGAGCCCCCAAGTTAACTATAAAAACCCAATTCCTCATCATCCAGACCATTAGGCCCTCAAATACAATTCACATATCAAATTTCTGTTATTTTACTATTTACTTCTTAAGGCAAAAGTTTAAAAAGCCAACTAAAACAAAGGCAAGCATGATATACCATGCCTCATAGATATATTATTGCATTCATGTAAGGGAGGGTAGGCCTCTGATAAAGGCAACTAATCAGAAGCATTATTAATTGAATCTCACCAGCCTTCAGGAATGGAAAGTGCATCACCTGCACAAAGAGTATTCAATGGAACATTTTGCTCTTGGATGCAAAGAGAAATTAGATCTCCAACCCAAAGGCACTGCCAAAATAAGATGTAGAAAAAAGCTATAAATAAAGATGTCTAAAATAAAGTCATCCCAAGCAAGGATTAAATACAAAACCTTTGATTGATTTCCAGAGCTCACACATACAAAAAGCATACCTTGCCACTTATAAGCATTGGATATAAGAAAAGACCTGCATAAAGAGGTCACAAGACAACTGTAACACAAAAGTGTTTAACATGTAAAGGGCCAAAAAATACAAAAAAAAAAAAAAATGTTTGTTCTGGTGTAGAGGCACATGCCTAAAGCTAAAACCATAAGATAGAGGACAAATCCACTACAATCAACAGGCATAAAGGATCTCTACAACAATACACAAAAGAGAAATAGTCCAACAAAGGCCAATTCTCAATTTCTAAAACTTGCCAAAGGGAAATGTGTGACCTAAACACTTCAACCATGAATATTGAACTAAATATATGACAAAGACTAAGCTTATAACAAGAAAACAATCAGCAAACAGAAGCAAATAATAGAACCTTGTTTGCAGCCAGAAACTATGCTAAAAAAATGATTGTGATGATCACAGTGAGTACTCCATATAGAATGGGATTTATTCATCCATAGACCAATAGAAACTAGTTTTTTCCCCTTCAAAGTTGTAGGATGAAAAAGAAATGACCAACATAACATTTGGTTTTTCTAAAGAATCTCAAGAAAGTAGTACAAACCATTTTAATGTTCTCCACAAGAGCTTCCAATTGAACACCCTATTCATCCTCAGCATTCATAATTGGAACCCGACAACTTAACAATCTTAATTCAAGTCAATATTTGGCTCCCCTCCCCCTCCCCCTCCCCCTCCCATCCTCTAGAAACCACAATGTTGGAACCTGTGCCAAATAAATTTGCCATAGAGCACTGCCAGAGAACAAAGCATCGAGCTCTGCACTAAAGTCTGTAAGCTCAGGCTTTTCCGAATCAAAGGAAGTGCCGTAATAATCATCAGAACATAGCATATGCTGCTTACAAAAATCAATACAGGTATAAAATTGAGGTTGAACCTACAACTACCAAAGCACATTAACAATTGGTGTGTAATATCATTAAACACCTAAATGCTCCAGACACGGGGAAATTGTATAGAAACCTGCACAAGCATTACCTGCTCATTGCTTCTAATATCACTGCTAAGAACAGAGCTGCTCCAGAAGTCATTGCCCCCACCGCAGATGATACTAATTGCTCCTAAATATAAAACAAATAATAGCATTATTCAATTACTGTCAAAGGAAAGATTGATGAACTCCTACGCACAATGAAATTGAAAGATTGATGAGTTATTATAAGAGCAAATGCGAGAACAACTGTAAATAATCGAAGACGGCCGTCAGCTAGATCCTACTTGGTGAATGCTTTTCCAACTTAACGCATCCATTGGAGACCTTTCCAGTTCCCAAAAACAAATAGATAATAGTATTAAAAGCAAAGGTCCAAACAAAGAAGACAAAGAGATAATAATGTTGATTAAGAAGGAAATTAAAATTGCAGCCGGGGGAAGGGGGGGGGGACGTTGTTTCTGGATTAAAGTTGAGTCGCCAAGAGTCCTCCATGCTTATGTTTAGAGCTGAGAATTAGAGGAACGAACGCGCTTTTCATTTTTTGACATGGAACTGCGTTTAGGTTTTTGGCTTGAGCGAGGCAAGCGAAAGCTGATAGCTTTTAGTTAAAAATAAAAAAACACAGGCACAAAAGAAGAGAGAGGCTAGAAACTGTGTCAACAACAACGGGTAAGGCGGAGGAGCGCCGGAGCAGAGCAGAGCAAGACTAACGGTTAAAAAAATTCTTTTAAAAACTTAAATCTCTCTTTTCGATATTCTAAGTTTTAATTCTGAAAAAAAATAAATAATATATATATATGTATATATATATATACACACACATAATAACAAAATGAAGAAAAAAAATACGCTTTTAAATATCTTAATTAATTAATAAGTATTTTTTTACTAATTATTACTTTAAAATTTTAAGTAAAACTTTTTTTTTTTAAAAAAAGCATTTTTATTATGTAATGAATATTGGAAAGCAATTTAAGAAAGCAGGTATGTTTCATTCTCTGCATTATGCAACCATTTGACACCAAATTCACTTTCACTTCTTGATCTGATATATAAATTCCTTCTTTATAACCGCAGGCCAATTTCTCGTCCAATGAAGATTAACCAACGACGAAAACAAACTGGAAGGAATGGTCCAAAGGAGAACATGATACTCTTACCCAAATTAATCATAACGTCTTCCTCAGATCGAATCAGTGGATGTGATTGAAGATGGATTGGTAGAAATATGATATCAGATATCAACACACTTGCACATCATACCATATCATATCAGCGAACCTGGAATTAAAAAATATATATAAAAAAAATGGAACAGATTTATGGTAATGAGAAAATTAAAAAAGGGGGGATTTGTGGACGACGTGTTTACCAAAGTAGCATAAACAGCTGGTCAAGCACTGCCCCGTTATACATAGATGGCCCAATGACAACTTGACTATCTCATCATCCGCATCATTGCACATCACACGTTTAGTGGGCTTCGCATAACGTTTACTCTGCAAGGTGATGCGAAATGCATCTCAGATTAAATGAACATGAAATAAAAATATCTATACATACAAATGTATAATGTCTAATTTTACCTAAGCAGCATGGCTCAACTGGAACCTTCTAATCTACAAAGCTCCATTTGAGATGCTTGACTGGTCAGTTCGGCATCTATCTGGGGCAGAAAATTCTGTTCATGTTTCTCATCAAGCTGCCTGACCATAACTTGCAAAATTCACCATTGGCAAGCATGAGCAATGTTTTTTCTGGATTAAAAGAACCTGTAGCCAAAAGCACCTGAACGGTAACCGGCAAAAGAAAGGATTTCTCATATCAACTTTTCCCTCTAAGATTCTTGAACCTTTTTCACTTTCTTCAATTCTATGAGGTAACAATATTATCCTCAATTGTCTATTTCTATTCAAGGAAGGACACGGAATACCTCATAAGAGTACAAAGCAGTGAGGATCAAGAACAAATTCAAGACACAAAGTCAACGATAAGTGAATTGGAAAACCTCATAAGAAAAGGGAAGAATAAGCCATAGTTCACCGAGGGAAAGGTGTAAAAAAAAAAATGTAAACAGAAAAAGGAGAGACAAGTAAGTTTGTTCTTGCATGACATTAGCTTCAAACTCTTTCACCCACCTGTCCCGGGGAACCACTCCGCTGCAAAACCTAAAAAATTGATGGTAAAGGAACTGATCTAAGCAGAAACTTAAAGAAATACAATGAAACCAATGGCGGCTGTAACGTCGGACAAGAAAGAACGTCGGTGACCGGAAACCATGTCTTATGTGGGAAGAAGGAAATGAAGAAAATGAAGGAATGGAGATCGAGGGGAGCGGGAAAATCTGGACTAATTGAAATATGCACGCAGGGACTTATGAGGCCTCTTTAATGAAACAAGCGTTTTGAGGTCTTTGTTGTTTTTTTTTTAAAAAAATAAATTAATTAAATTTTATTGCTTTTTATCAAAATTTAAATATAAAATTTTAAAAATGATAAAATTTAATTAATAGATATTTTTAAAAGACAAATGAAGCGGTTCTTTAAAACTAATTTTAGCCCATTGGGCTTGTGTAGATTTTAAGCAACTTGGACTTGGAACCTCACGTTCTTTTAACGTGTTTTAGCCCATCTATTTATAATATGGGCTGGACGTAGATTTTAAGCAACCTGGTAGATCATTTAAAGCCATTTTTAGCCCATATCCATTTAAAAGGGGCCGGAGAGGGGTCTTTTATCTCTTCTTATTCTGGTTGTTAGGGGGCTATTCTTATTTATTTCAAGCCAGACCTTCCCAGCCAGAGCCCAATAAGGGAAGTCACGTTGGGCTTCTTTGAACCTAGATCACTACCTAGAAGATTATAATCACTTCTAATTTCTTTCACATTTAGGACACCGAGTCAACTTCAGCTTTCTTTTCTTTTTTTCTTGGCCATATATTGTGCAACGTCGCTAGGATGCATGCATTATTTATTCCCGGTTCAACATCTAGACAATCTAGCGTGGAAGGAAAGGAACAAACGAAAAACAATAAATAACCATTGGACATTGATTTTCCTTGATTGCATTGGCTTAAACAATTATTTAGTTACAACCGGTGCTGATGATGAAAGGAGGAGATAACTTATGGCACATCAGAAGGATTGGAAGAGAGTCAAACAACAAGACAATAAAAAAAAAATCATAATTAAAAATTAAACGTTGTTATACGGTAACATGCAAAAATAATACAAATTTGTATAATTATTTGTTTTAATTTTTAATATTTATTTATTTATAATATTAAATAAAATGGGATTGATCTAAATTTTTTAGTATAAACCTATTATTTCTGAAGTTTTTTTTTTTTTTTTAAAAAAAAAGACAGAAAATAATCGGTTCAAATTGAAAAAAGAGCTTCTAGGGTAGGACCCAGTTTCGCCTTTGAGGACGCAATTATCGCGCCATCTCATGTTCGCATAATCAAACGGTCGAGGGCCCACTTTCACGCGGTTTTGCCTCGTTGCAATTCGCAATATCTTTTCTTTTGCCATTTTCGGTTTCGCCAAATAAATACTCTTCTTTTTTGCTTTTGCTAAATATTCCTTTAAACATTTATTTAATTCTTTTTTGGAAACAAACTTTTCTTTAAAAGATTGAGTTTAATAATTCTTGATTCTTTCCTAAACAAATCTTTTTTAAAAAAAAAAAAAAATCCGCTAACATCACTGTCGATTTATTTATTGTAATTTTCAACTTACTTGTGCTACCGTGTATTAAATATCGTCCATTGCCAAGTCATGTGGTCATGCAACGTGATTATGAGCTTCTGGGCTAAGCGCATTCATTTTCTTTTTCATTATATTAATACTTGTGAAAAAATTTAATTCCTTAAATGCTTCATTTCATTAACTAATGCATATTATCTTTAATTGACCGACTTAGGGGCATGAAATGCTATGCTGTTAACCAAAAAGCACCCAAATAGGGCTCGGCTAGATAGACGGACATTAGGCAATATATCATAATATCATATATGAACCATGATGTCAAATTGTTAGTCACGCACTGCACAATGTCAAAATATTCTACGATTTATATGAACTTTAACTGCCAATAGCTAACCAAGATTACGTTGCGAGATTGCCAAACCCATGACTAAGTAGTAACCCATGACGCGTGCTTGCCCGGTGCATTTTGGTGGGCTTGGTGGCGTTACCTACTTCCACCCCAAAAAAAAAAAAAAATGTTGACAATTGAAATGCACATATGATAAAATGGAGTTGTTGTTTGTAAAATATGTTCACACCAAATTCCATGAATGAAAAAGTCATTAAAAAAAAGAAACATAAACAAGATGGTTGAACATTTAAATGCAAATCACGGTACCGCAGTAGATTGAAGTCAGAATCCACGCGGATGGCAGTGAATATCGGCCATCCTGTGACATAAACAATCCAAACCCATCAAAGAGGGAGGAAACCACAGGAATTTAGTACAATAAAGGCACGCAACAACTCAAATCAAGTTGCTTGCTATCTCTCGAGTTTGATCGGTTCGCATACGGAAATTGATTTTTATGGTGTTGAAACTTAAAAGCCAGACAATACCTACATCGTCTATGTACTAGGAAAAAAAAAATGCAGTGAATGAAGGCCAATCCACACACGGAATTTTCTTTTTTCTTTTGAATAAATATATTAATCATTATTTTTCTATTGATTCGAGTTGGACGTTTTCAATTAAATTTTCTTATAAAAAATATTTACTGTTTGAATAATAATAATAATTTTCAACGAGATCATGTTAGACAAAGCCTCGACTTATACATCATAGTGTCTCTATATGGTCATGCCATTTAGGCAAACTAGGACATGACATGCGATCCATATGCAATAAACGAGAAAGTGGGCATCGAGAAACTCGGATCCTTATTTATGCTTAACCGGGTTGCGGAATGGGTGGGCACCGCGTCGGCCCTTTGGTCTGTTTTAAACTTCTTAGAAATCACGCCACAATTAACAACATTGACGGACTCAGCATTGAATGACATTTTTTTATTAATAAAAGTTAGGGTTAGAAATTTAAACCCAAAATTAAAAAATTCAGAAAACTTCGATCACAGGTGATTGCTACCATCATAATCGCATTCATTTAGTATTATATAAATTTACATGATTTTATGTTTAAAGTTATAATTAATTTGTAGATGGAATATATTTTTTAATAATTAATTTACTTTTAAAGGGAAATTGGCAAGCAAGAAAGGGTGCTATAGATTGACTTTTATCTAATTTTATGATTATGCATTCTTTGTTTCGCTACAAGTGGTAAGGATATTGCGGATCCTTGCTACCTTGTCGATGGCTTCGCTGAATAAATTGCCTAAAAAGCATGTTGCAGTATATAAAGGGAACTACAATAAATGCACACAAAGAAAAAGGAAAATTCTTAATGGCTTGAAATTTTCCTAGCAGGTAAACCGCATTAGCTATTCCTCCAGTAAATTGTGCAAGTTCAACCAAAGTATTCATTTCGTTTTTGTGTTAAAAATCGAGCATTCATGGATGATTTGATGCGAAAATAAGAAAACAAGTTTTCCCAAATTAAACTGTTTCAAAAAAAAAAAAGTGCCAAAATCTTTAAGTAAAAAGTTTAATTTTATCTACTTATCCATTTTATTTTTTTAACATATTAACTTATTAATTTAATTTAATTTATTATATTAAAAAATTTTATACTTAAACTTAATTTATCTTTTTAATTTTATATAAATTAATTTATTAATTAAATATAATGTATATTAAATATAATGTATATTAAATATTTTTTTTGTTAAATATAGTCGTAGAGTAATAACTCATCTAATATATGTGAGAAGTATTTTATTATTATTATATTATTAAATTTTTTTATTTAATTTAAATTTTAAAAATTAATACAAAAAATTTTAAATATTATAAACAAGATAGAAAAAATTTTAATATTTAAAAATATATATTTATATATATTTTTAAAAAAATAAAAATAAGAATACTTTTAAGTATCATAATTTTTTTTATACCTCATAGTTTTACTTATTATAATATATTTTTAATTTAATAATTAGTAAGTGATAATTATAAATATTAATAAAAATATATTATTTATTGTACTAAAAAATGACAAATAATTAATTAATGAATCTGTAATGAATTAAATTACTTAATTTTTTTTTGTTTCTAACAAATTTATTGGTTCTGCAAAAAAGATATATAAGAATAGGAAAGACAAATTCTCAAAATTATAAATAACTCTCTAAACATACTCTTTAATTTTGCATTTCATTATATAATATAGTTTGATACAAATATTTAGACTAATGTTTTTTTATAACACACATAGTTTAATAAAATAAACTTTATTTTATTTCTTTTAGTAACAATGAATTTTGAGTTTTTGATCTTTAATTCTTTGAAACACCGAATAATACTTTAAATTTAAACTAATCATAACTTTAAAATTAATTGAAGTGATAAATTAATAAGTACCAAAATCTCAGTAAAACTTCCCTCATGTATTTACATTTGTAATTAATTATTACCTAAAAAGATATAAAAGGAAGTTCTACACGGCCTCAAATCTCACGGACTCACATAGACTAAAAAAAATTTTATGCTACATATAAATATTTTATACTATACAAATGATATTTCATACAAATACAAGAGACTTATAGTAAAATAGTAGGCATGAATATAATTCTTTTTATTTTGTATAAAATATTATTAATATAATATGGATACAATATTTTATATTTAGTATAAATCTTTTTTATCTTCCACGAGAATTTCAGTTCATTTAGTTACTCCCAAATATAAAAAAGGTCAGTGAACCAAATAAAGGGGTGTTAAAAAGAGTCCACTCCAACAAATGTTATAATTTTCGCTTTTGCCGAGTAGCGGTAAGGCCTGCAGTCGCGGCGCCAAATATAAATTAAGATTTAAGACAACCAAACGCCACCAAACGTGGCGCAAATCTCATATACGCGGCAAAGATCAGAGAAAAAAACTGTGTGTGTGTGTGTGTGTTTTGTGCAGAAGACCTAAAGATGTAAACACGTCTTGGGCGATCATCTCGGGGTGCCACGTGGAAGACATCACCGTCGTGGATCCCACGCCGAAGTAGTTGACGGAACAAGCCATCTCCTGGAAGAAAACTTTTCAAAGCGCGACCAAAAGCAAAAAGGAAATGTTTATTATTATGACAGAGAAAAACAAGAAAAAAAAAAAAGGAAAAAGGAGAGAGAGGGAGAGAGAGAAAGAAAAAAGAGCGAGAAACAAGGCGCGGAGAGGCCGTCCAAAACACCGTTGCAGGCGAGAAAGAAAGTGTTATATATATATATATATATATTATATTTTTCTCTAACCTTTTCGTAACCGACGTCGCATTTGTTTTCCTTCCCTTTTCTTGTATATTTCTCAAGCTGGTGGTGGCTCGTTTCTCCTCTCTAATCCCATCTTTTTAGGGCTCCAAGAAAATCAAACCCCCAAAAATTTCAAATAAGCACAACGTCGAAAATTCTAAAAGTCCAAAAGACCACTCCATACAGATCAAAGAAAGGAGAAAGGAATTGAATTTCTGGATCTTACATTTTTTTTTGGGTCTACATTACAAATTTTCTACAGCTGAAATCAATTACGATTTTCTTTGTACGATTATCTTTTTTTTATATTGATTTTTACGATTTTCTCTCGGGAGGGCGTTTGTATTAATCGGAGGTTAAAAAAAGAAAGAAAAGAAATAAAGAAGGATTGGATCCGGTGTAGGGAGGGTTTGTTAATCGGCGGATGAGAGAGAGAGGAGAGGACTGAGAAATCAGTAATCGAGAGATTTGAAGAGAAAAGGATGAAATGGGTGACATTGCTTAAGGACATAAAAGAGAAGGTCGGTTTAACTCAATCCTCGTCACCTACTTCTTCCAATGGTCCAGCTGCTGACGCCTCTTCTTCTTCTTCCTTTGTACCCAATCGCGATAGCAATGCTTCTTCTTCGTCTTCCACGCTTCAAGACGTCACCTCCTCTCCTTCCAGGTTCGTCCTGTCTCTCTCTCTCTCTCTCTTGGTCTGTTTTTTTTTTTAAATTTTTTTTTAATGTATTTCATCTTGATATTTCCTTTTTAGTGGATGATTGACTTGGTAATTATTTTGCACCACATTTCGTTTCTGTTTTATGATTTTGCTTTTGATGATATAGAAATATAAGCTGAGTTGACTGTGTTTGACATTGATCTGGAATGGGAGATAATGAGCTCTTACGACTGCTCTGTGGCCTGAACTTGCTTTCGGTTGTTTTTATGAACGGTTTTACTCTAGCACCCAACGTGTATTTGGTAGCTTTGAATTTGCACTTTAATTTCAAAGGATAACGTTATAGTTTGACTAAATGCGGATAAGTGAGAAAAAAAAATGCTTTGTAACATGCTGATAACATTGATTCGTTTTGTGTTTTTACATTTATGTGGTGGTTGTCAATATTGCTAAAAATTTGGTAGTTACTATCAGATGCTAGCAGTGGAAGATGATGTTCAAATTCTGAATTGGATTTTGGCTGCCTGTGGATATCTGACCTGTACTTTTTGTTCCATTTTGTTTTATGAAATCTTTTGCTTGTGGAGACCTAAGACTATTCTAAACATAAATTCTTGTCGCTTGAGATCATATGTTGATGAGGAATCTTCTTTGCACCTTTTCCATACGATTGCCATGAAGGAGATGTGTGTGTGGTGCACACAAAGCTTATAAAAGGAGTTTGATCCAAGTATCACATCTTGATGAGCAGTGAGTGATTGAAAGAGCAATAGCCAGTGTGAAAGCAATTGCAGATTTTGGAGTTAGGCTTTCAAATCTTACTTTTAAGGGCTTCTTTGTGTTGGCACTCAGGAGTTGCATGGTTGTATGACTGTATCTTCAAAATTTACATTTATTGTTGTACAATGATGGAGTCATCTAACAAGGGTGAGCTTTGATGTAACAATAAGGTTGCTCCGTTGTGACTTGGAGGTCATACGTTCTAGTTGCGAAAATAGTCTCTTTGTGAATGCAGAATCTTGTACACGAGGACACTTTTTATGACGAAGTCTTCTAGAGGCTGACAATATTTTGAGGGCTATGGAGTCAAAATTGAGTATGAATACTTAGGAATTTGAAAAGCTTACTTTTTAGAGACTTATGTAGAAAAAGGGAATTTAACATCATTTATGATTAATTTAGGAAGATATAAATAGCAAAATGTGACGGTTGATTAGTTAACCAATGCCGATGGTTGTGTTATTCCTTCCATCATTTTTGATCTTTGTCAAAGAGGAGATAGGAACAAGTTCTTGACCTATTGTGTTAAGTGCTACAGTTCTTTATAACTACAAAGTTGGATATGGTGGAGAATATACCCAGCAAGTTATAAATTTTTGTGCCTTCATAAGTTGTAGAGGTAGGAATGGATTAGGATAGGACTTACATGTGAGTTTTGATCATCTAGGAGAATAATTGTCTTGATGGGGTTTAGTTTCTGTGAAAAATGGACATAAAATCTTTTGTTTTATGTGCAAATTGTTGCCTTCCTTGCTGTGCAAATTGTTTGCAGTAATTCATTAAGTTTAGTAATGTTGGATGGAACATCTTTAAAAGCATCTTGTTATATTTTTTAATAATTCTTCTCTGTTGTTATCTCAGCTGGTCCATCTCATGTTTATATAAGATTTTGTCTCCTTCAATTATTTCCTGTCTAATTCTTTTTCACATGGAAGCAGAGATAGACATGAACTGGAATTGGACTTTAAAAGATTTTGGGAGAAGTTTCGTTCTTCCAGCTCAGAAAAGGTACTTGCATTTTTTTTTCATCTTTTTCTCTCGGTACTTTTCTACACCATCTTTGTCACCAATGGATATTTTTGGTGAAGTTCTTGTTGGTATGGAGTAAATTGTGGGTGCTAACAGCTTTTTCATTGACTGCAGGAGAAGGAGGCGGCCCTGAATTCAACTGTAGATGTCTTTTGTAGATTAGTGAAGCAGCATGCAAATGTAGCTCAATTGGTTACCATGTAGGAATTATGTTCCTCTGATTTGCTGGACTGAATTTAGCTTCCTTTGTGAAGTAAAATAATTGTTTCCCATTACTAGAGTATCGGTGATTTACTTTAAAATAGAAGGCCATATATTAGCATTTGTGGATGAACATTACAAGAGTTAACTAAACTATGTGAGTATCATTATTTTAACTGTGGTTCCATAAGCTGTTTCCTTAAAGCATTTCACTGATTCTTGATACCTATTATTGTGGAGTGTTTTTGGCCTCTCTGTTGTATAGAATTTCAGTCATGTTAGATGGTACCTGTTTCATCTTTCATATCATTTAAAATTTTTGTGTTTGCATAGTTTCTAGTGTTCTCCACAAGGACCTCAGCTTTTTTTTTTTTTTATTGGTTCTATCAGATTCTTCTTCTTCTTATTTTTTGGTTCTTCACAGGGACCTTTTTTTTTCAGTTCTATCAGATTGTTATTTTTTCTTTCCTTGTCATACAAAATGTAGCTTTTACTCCTATTAATGCTTGTCAATGCCTGGTTGTCTGTGTTCTACATAAGAAATTTTCTTTTGTTGCTTTATATGCCTTGCATGTTTGCTTAATATATTTGGTATTTTGGATGAGTTACAGGTTAGTTGAAACACACATATTCTCTTTTGTTGTGGGAAGAGCATTTGTGACCGATATTGATAAGTTCAAAATTGGCAACAAGTCAAGAGCTTTGGATTTAAATAAAGTGTTGACATTTTTTTCAGAAGTCAAAAAGGTTTGCCTCCTAATTTTATTATGCTGCTTATTTTCTATTGTTGTTTGGTTTCTATGTGTTTAATGTATGCTCTTCTGCAGGATGGCACCAGTCCTGGTTCAAATATGTTAACTGCTTTAGAAGTCCTTGTATCTGGGGTATTCTCTTATCATGACCAGGAATCTTTTTAGCTTGTGCCATATTTCTTGTTTTGTGCAGTATATTACCAATCTGGATTTCACACATTATGTTTGGAGTTCTGATGGAGTATGTGGTCTTTAAGCATCTTCTTTAAGACAAAGAAAATTGTAACCAATAAGAATTGAATTAAGTGATGGAAAAGAATTTGGGGTGATTAGGATACTTTGTTCTTATGCATCTGTTGATTTTCTTAACAAGGGGTTTGGATTATGATACTCTATGAAGTATAAATTTCTGGAAATCAATGTAAACATCATTGTCATTTCTATACCAAGTGGTTTAGATTATGAGACTCTATCATGTATAAATTTCTGGAAATGTATGTGAACATCATTATCATTTCTATATCAAGTTTGTAAGTCTGTTGTTTCTAGTATCAAAGTTCTTTAACAAAGTGGTCTTTTCTTCTTTTTCTTTTGTTTAATTCTTTATACTTTTGCAGCCTGTTGATAAACAATCTCTTCTTGATTCTGGGATATTATGCTGTCTCATTCATATCCTGAATGCCTTTCTGTATCCTGAATCAAATGAAAGACAAAAGATTACCAGTTCTGAAGCACCACTTCTTGTTGAAAAAGATCATGAAAATACTGTCAGACAAGTGCGCCGGCTTGAGGTAGCATTCTTCAAAAAACCATGTCCTTTTGTAGTTAAAAGCTTGGGAGATCAAGATCAACCTTGTTTGTTTAAATATGTTGGCTCCTTGTTGGGGGCATTGTGATGAAATTTCATTTGTACATTTAGGTGTGAAAGCCATTTTAGTCCTAATCAAGAAGAAAACTGGCACAACAATTGCCATTTTAACATTTTCTGTAACTCGAGAAATCTCTCCTCACGGCTTGTGATCGCTAAACTCACAATTTCCTCCTAATTTGCTAGTCTTGCTTGGGTTAAAGTTGTGCTGACATTACTTCTTTTACCAACTGCTTGCCATGTTACCTATTTTCAGGCATCTAACATGACCTTTCATTTTGTGCTTTTGAAATATTCATACAGGTTGAGGGAAGTGTAGTGCATATTATGAAAGCTTTGGCAAATTATCCTATAGCAGCACAGAGTTTAGTAGAGGACGATTCACTCCAGTTGCTATTTCAGATGGTTGTCAATGGGTCTTTAACAGTCTTTTCTCAGTATAGAGAAGGACTTGTTCCATTGCACAGCATACAACTCTATAGACATGCAATGCAGGTAAATGTATAATCCTTTTTGTTTTGCTGTCCAATAATAGAGCTGCATGTGAATTCCGGTAAATTATGGTATTTTACTGAAATTGTAACAAATTTTTTGGTTTTACGGTTGAAACTTGCCCTTCATATTTGTTTTCCTTTTACCCAGATACTTGGTCTTCTTTTGGTCAACGACAATGGAAGCACAGCCAGATATATTCAGAAACATCATCTGGTACTGACCCAATTTAGATATGAAGCATATTTGAAAGCACTTGAATAGACCTGTGATTGTATCCTCTTCTTCCATTTCCAATTCAGAGGATATGGAGTGACAAACTCACATATCATTCATTTTTATGCTTTTTCTTAGGCTGAGAAGTTATAGAATGCACTCATTCTCTTCTCCTGGAAACTTGCTTGAATTTCTTTTTTCTCACTTCTATTTTTTGTTTGTATTGTAGTCAGGGCTCAAAACCTTATTATTATTATTTTTGGATCTAAGCAATATGCTTCTGTTCCACATGCAGATAAAAGTCCTTTTAATGGCAGTCAAAGATTTTGATCCACATTGTGGTGATGCGGCCTACACTATGGGTATAGTGGACTTGTTACTTGAATGTGTTGAGCTGTCATATAGACCTGGTAATTCACATGTACATTTTCCTTCTGTTGTATAAATGCAATTAACACAACTATTGCCAAGATCACAATGTCTCTGGTCTTGGCTCAAGAGTATAGATGAAAAACAATTGCCAAGTTTCAGTTCTGGAATTTGTAGCCAGCTTCATAGTTGTTTTACTTACTTCTCTGCTCATTCTATATAATCTTCAATTGTAGAGGCTGGTGGTGTTAGGCTCAGAGAAGAGATACATAATGCCCATGGTTATCAGTTTCTTGTTCAATTTGCCCTGGTTCTGTCCTCCATGCCAGCAATTGAGGCCCCCCCGTCTCAATATTCCAAGAACTCTCCTGACCAACATCTTACTTCAGATGGTTTTCTATCAATGAATGGCACAGGGAGACAAGATTTTACTGGGAATGAGAACCCCTCTTTCCAGTGTTTATCACCTGCATTGTCTAGGTTGCTTGACGTCCTTGTTAATCTAGCTCAAACGGGTCCAACTGAATCTATGGGATCTGCTGGAGGCAGAGGTTCCAAATCTTCTCATTCCAAGATTCGTGGTCATAGCAGAAGCCGTACACCCTCTTTAGATCAGCTTGTTGATGAGAATTGGGAAAAAGACAATAATAAAGTTAAGGACATTGAAGCGGTCCAAGTGTTGCAAGACATTTTTCTCAAGGCAGATTGCAGAGGGCTGCAGGCAGAAGTATTAAGTAGAATGTTTAAGATTTTCTCAAGTCATCTTGAGAACTATAAATTGTGTCAGCAATTAAGGACAGTTCCACTTTTAATCCTAAATATGGCTGATTTCCCTCCATCTCTGCAAGAGAGAATCTTGAAAATTCTTGAATATGCTGTAACTGTTGTGAATTGTGTGCCTGAGCAAGAACTGCTCTCTCTGTGTTGCTTATTGCAGCAACCAATAACATCAGAACTGAAGCACACCATACTGTGTTTCTTCGTGAAACTTCTATCTTTTGATCAACAATACAAGAAGGTACTTCGAGAAGTTGGGGTGCTAGATGTTCTGTTAGATGATTTGAAGCAACACAAGTTTCTTTTAGGTCCAGACAACCAAAAGGTTAATCCTATTCACTCAGAGAGAAAATCTGGCTCAAGCAGTTTCAAAAAACACTTGGACAGTAAAGATGCCATTCTTTCTTCACCCAAGCTAATGGAATCTGGCTCAGGGAAGTTTCCTATTTTTGAGATTGAGGGCACAATATCTGTTGCATGGGACTGTTTGGTTTCTCTAGTGAAGAAAGCTGAAGCCAGTCAAGCTTCTTTTCGTTCAGCTAATGGCATGACCATTGTTCTTCCTTTTCTGGTTTCTAATGTTCATCGGTCTGGGGTCCTCCGGATATTGTCATGTTTGATCTCTGAAGATGTTACACAGGTGTGTGGACTTTCATATTTCAAAATTAAGTTTCACTCTAGAATGTATAATGTCTGAGAGTTTGAGATCCTTTTTATTTTATTTTCTAAGTGTTTCAGCTCTGCATTTATTTCTTAAACCACACAACTGGTGAAATAATTGAAACAGTTGGGCAAATTTCATGCATAAACAACGAGAAGCATTCATATACTGCAGCCCAATTGTTATTTGAATGATGGTTTGATCATTGGATTTTCATTTTCACAGGCTCATCCTGAAGAATTAGGTGCTCTTGTTGAAGTTCTCAAAAGTGGAATGGTTACAAGTGGTGCAGGACATCAGTATAAGCTTCAATATGATGCTACATGTGACACAATGGGTTCCTTGTGGCGTATACTGGGAGTAAACAGTTCTGCTCAGACAGTCTTTGGTGAAGCCACTGGATTCTCTCTGTTGCTGACCATACTTCATGGTTTCCAAAGTGATGAAAGACAGAGAGAGGAATCTTCTTTAATGGTTTACATGAAGGTTTTTACCTATTTAATGCGCCTTATGACAGCTGGAGTGTGTGATAATGCTATGAACAGGACAAAACTGCACACAATTATATTGTCTCAGACTTTTTATGATCTTCTATCTGAGTCTGGCTTGCTTTGTGTGGAATGTGAAAAGCAACTGATACAGTTGTTGCTGGAGCTTGCTCTTGAGATTGTTCTTCCACCATTCTTGTCATCAGAAACTCTGACAGCAACTGATATTAATGAATCTGATTCAGCTACTTTTCTGGTAACTACCCCATCCGGCCTGTTCAATCCTGAAAAGGAACGTGTGTACAATCCTGGTGCAGTTAGAGTTCTAATCCGTTCATTATTGCTTTTTACCCCCAAAGTGCAATTAGAAGTGCTGAACCTTATTGATAGTCTTGCTCGTGCTGGGCCCTTTAATCAGGAAAATCTTATCTCCATAGGTGTGAAGTAATATTTCTTTAGTCATGTACCTCTAAATTCTTATCTCTTATTTACTAGTTTTTGTACTAAGTTTTGTGCCTTCTCCATTTTTCTAGGTTGTGTAGAGCTTCTATTGGAGATGATCCGCCCTTTCCTTTTAGGCTCTTCTCCTTTGTTTTTGCATGCACTGAAGATTGTGGAAGTTCTTGGAGCATATAGGTAGGATTTTATCTCTTTCGTTTCTGGTTGATCATTATGCTGCTTGATTTATTTAAAATGTTATGATATGAAATGAGGTTACTATTTCTGGTGTAGGTTGTCTCCTTCAGAACTTCGACTGCTTATTAGATACATGCTGCAGATGAGGCTCATGAACTCAGGCCATAATCTTGTTGATATGATGGAGAGGCTAATTCTCATGGAAGATATGAACTTGGAAAATGTTTCTCTGGCACCATTTGTCATGATGGACATGAGAAAGATTGGTCATGCTTCTGTTCAGGTGTCTTTGGGAGAAAGATCTTGGCCTCCTGCTGCCGGCTATTCTTTTGTGTGCTGGTTTCAGTTCAAAAATTTCTTGAATTCCCAAACAATAGAAATAGAACCTTCCAGAGCTGGGCCTAAGAGACAGAGTGACTCTTATGCGTGTCATAATGAACACCATATTCTCCGGATATTTTCTGTTGGCACTGCAAATAACGAGAATACATTCTATGCAGAACTCTATGTTCAGGAGGATGGCGTTCTAACTCTAGCTACCAGTAATTCTTCCTCCCTCTCCTTTTCTGGATTAGAGCTGGAAGAAGGAAGGTGGCATCACCTTGCCATTGTTCATAGCAAACCTAATGCTCTTGCTGGGCTATTCCAAGCCAGTGTTGCATGTGTCTATCTTAATGGGAAGCTAAGACACACAGGGAAGCTAGGATATTCTCCATCTCCTGCTGGAAAACCCTTGCAAGTGACCATTGGGACACCACTGAGCTGTGCAAAAGTTAGTGACATGACATGGAAACTCCGTTCTTGTTATCTTTTTGAAGAGGTGCTCTCAGCAGGTTGCATATGTTTCATGTACATTCTTGGAAGAGGTTATAGGGGGCTCTTTCAAGACTCAGATCTTCTGCGTTTTGTTCCTAATCAGGCTTGTGGTGGTGGTAGTATGGCCATCTTGGATTCACTAGATACTGAATTGCCCTTGACAAACTCACAGAAGCTTGAAAGTGCAGGCAAGCAAGGGGATACTAAGGCAGATGGCAGTGGGATTGTTTGGGACTTGGAAAGGCTTGGAAATCTGTCGTTGCAGCTTTCTGGGAAGAAACTTATATTTGCATTTGATGGAACATGCACTGAAGCTGTTCGAGCATCTGGGACATTCTCCCTGCTCAATCTGGTTGATCCTATATCAGCTGCTGCTTCTCCTATTGGGGGTGAGTTCCTAAATTCTGGAATTCTTTGGTGTTTTGTGCAACTGGATTTCTAAACCAATGTTACTTTAAAACTACTCAAAATTTGCTTTTTCTTTCTTTTGAAATTCTCCCAGGCATACCACGATTTGGGCGTCTTCATGGAGATATTTACATTTGTAGGCAATGTGTGATTGGTGACACAATCCACCCTGTCGGCGGGATGGCAGTTGTGCTGGCTCTTGTTGAAGCTGCTGAAACAAGGGATATGCTTCACATGGCATTGGCATTACTTGCCTGTGCCATTCATCAGAATCCTCAGAATGTGAAAGATATGCAAGCATGCAGGGGATACCATTTGCTAGCTCTATTTCTGCGCCGTAGAATGTTGTTAGTTGACATGCAATCTCTTGAAATGTTCTTTCAAATTGCTGCATGCGAGGCATCGTTTGCTGAACCCAAGAGGCTACAAAATGCACAAACTAGTTTGTCTCTTGCTGAAACTATAGGGGCCAGCTTTGAGGACCTTAATTTGCCTAAATTTCGTGATGAAATTTCTTCAGTTGGATCTCATGGTGATATGGATGATTTTTCTGTGCCAAAAGATTCATTCAGTCATACTTCTGAGATGGAAAACTCTGATATGCCAGTTGAAACATCAAATTGCATTGTCTTGTCAAATTCAGATATGGTTGAGCATGTCTTGTTGGACTGGACATTGTGGGTTACGGCCCCTGTTTCCATCCAAATTGCCCTTCTAGGTTTCCTTGAGCATTTAGTATCTATGCACTGGTATAGAAGTCATAACCTTACAGTTCTGCGTCAAATTAACCTTGTTCAACATCTGCTAGTGACTTTGCAGCGGGGTGATGTTGAAGTTCCTGTTTTGGAGAAACTAGTTGTCTTGCTTGGGGTCATCTTGGAAGATGGGTTTCTGGTTTCTGAACTTGAAAATGTGGTTAGGTTTGTGATTATGACATTTGATCCACCTGAACTAAAGCCACGGGATCAAATAATGCGAGAATCAATGGGTAAGCATGTAATTGTGAGGAATATGCTGCTAGAGATGCTTATTGATCTACAAGTAACCATAAAATCAGAAGAGTTGCTTGAGCAGTGGCATAAGATTGTTTCATCCAAATTGATAACATATTTCCTTGATGAAGCTGTTCATCCTACAAGCATGAGATGGATCATGACTTTACTTGGTGTGTGTCTTGCTTCTTCTATGACATTTGCCCTTAAATTTCGTACCAGTGGTGGTTACCAGGGTTTGATGCGAGTTCTTCCAAGTTTTTATGATTCCCCAGACATTTATTATATTCTTTTTTGTCTAATATTTGGAAAGCCAGTTTATCCAAGGCTTCCAGAAGTCCGTATGCTTGATTTTCATGCCCTTATGCCTAGTGATGGAAGTCATCTGGAGTTGAAATTTGTGGAATTGTTGGATTCTGTGATTGCAATGGCAAAATTTACATTTGACAGGTTGAGCATGCAGTCAATGCTTGCTCACCAAACTGGTAATATTTCCCAGGTTAGTTCTAGCCTTGTGGCAGAACTTGTTGAGGGAAATGCAGACATGGCAGGAGAACTTCAGGGAGAAGCTCTGATGCATAAGACATATGCAGCACGCTTAATGGGGGGTGAGGCATCAGCTCCGGCTGCTGCAACTTCAGTCCTGAGATTTATGGTTGATCTGGCAAAGATGTGTCCTCCTTTTTCGGCTGTTTGTAGAAGACCGGAATTTCTTGAAAGTTGCATTGACCTTTATTTTTCTTGTGTTAGGTTTGTGCTCATAAGTGTTTTTTATGTGCATTTTTTAGTACCTTTTCCTTTGATGCTACCCTATACCATGAACCTTTATTAACTTGGTTACATTATATGTTTTAATTAATTCAAGAAATGACTAAGGTTGTCTAACTCTTCTTCATGCCTTTGCTTCCTTTTTTCTCCCTTTTTGCAGGGCAACTTATGCGGTGAAGATGGCAAAAGCACTCTCTGTAAAGGCAGAAGAAAAGAACTTGGTTGATTGTGATGACATCAATAGCTCTCAAAATACATTCTCCAGTTTGCCTCATGAGCAGGAACAATCTGGCAAGACCTCCATTAGTATTGGGAGCTTCCCCCGTGGGCATGTAAGCACAAGTTCTGAAGATGCACCTATGCTTGAAAATTTTTTGGTTGATGACAATGCAAACAAGAAGGCTACTAATTCCCAAGAGGACTTGAAAAACCCAATGCAAGAAGATGCCCTAGCTGTTGTGAACTTGGACAGGGATAATGTTAACCAGGCATCTGCAACCTCAAGCTCAAATGAATTTACTCTCTGTAATGCAGGCAGTGTGCTGGATCCTGTTCAACTGGTGGATACCCAGAGTTCTGCATCTCTTGCTATACTGGATTCTCCTGTTAAATCTGAGAAGTCAAGTTCAAAATTTCCTTTTACACCCTCTTCATCTCCAGTTGTTGCATTAACGTCTTGGCTGGGAAGTGCACACTACACTGAATCCAAAACTTTATTGAATGCCCGTCCTTCAATGGGGTCCTCTGTGTCTGCTATTGATTTGGATCCATCTTCAGAGTTGAAATCTAGTTCTCATGTTGCTTCCGCTGCAAACACATTTTTTTCTATTAGTGCAAAACTGCTGCTTGAAATTGATGATTCCGGCTGTGGGGGTGGTCCATGTTCTGCAGGAGCAACTGCTATGCTTGATTTTATGGCAGAAGTTCTTTCTGATTTCATAACTGAGCAGATGAAATCGGCACTCATTATTGAAAGCCTCTTGGAAACGGTGCCACTATATTTGGATTCAGAATCTCTTTTAGTGTTTCAAGGCTTGTGCCTAAGCAGACTGATGAACTTTATTGAAAGACGTCTTCTGCGTGATGATGAAGAAGATGAGAAAAGGCTAGATAAAAGTAAATGGTCATCCAATTTGGATGCGTTGTGCTGGATGATAGTGGATCGTGTTTATATGGGTGCTTTTCCTCAACCCGGTGCTGTCCTGAAAACTTTGGAGTTCTTGTTATCAATGTTGCAATTGGCTAACAAAGATGGCCGAATTGAAGAAACAGTTCCTGCTGGAAAGGGTCTTCTATCTATTACCAGAGGTATCAGGCAACTTGATGCCTATGTACATTCTCTCCTCAAGAACATGAATCGCATGATATTGTATTGCTTTCTGCCATCTTTCTTGGTTACAATAGGAGAAGATGATCTCCTTTCAAGGTTAGGTTTGCTCATGGAACCAAACAAGAGATTGTACTTGAATAATTCAGGAGAAGATTTGGGAATTGATGTCTGCACTGTTCTTCAGTTATTAGTTGCACACAAGCAAATTATATTCTGTCCCAGCAATGTAGACACTGATCTAAATTGCTGTCTTTGTGTAAATCTAGCATCACTTCTCCGTGACCAAAGGCGAAATGTTCAGAACATGGCAGTTGATGTGTTTAAGCATCTACTAGTGCACCGAAGGGCTGCACTAGAAGAGCTGTTTGTGTCTAAAATGAATCAAGGACAGCACATGGATGTACTGCATGGTGGGTTTGACAGATTATTAACTGGAAGTTTATCTACTTTCCTTGATTGGCTTCAGAGTTCCGAACAGATGGTCAACAAAGTATTGGAGCAGTGTGCAGCCATTATGTGGGTCCAGCACATTGCCGGATCAGCAAAATTCCCAACAGTGAGAATAAAAAGCCTTGAGGGACGTCGGAAGAGGGAAATGGGTAGACGGTCACGAGATATTTCAAAGTTAGACTTAAAACACTGGGACCAGGTAAATGAACGAAGATATGCATTGGAAATGCTTCGTGATGCAATGTCTACTGAGTTGAGAGTTATCCGTCAAGATAAGTATGGATGGGTTCTCCATGCTGAAAGTGAGTGGCAAACCCTTCTTCAGCAACTTGTACATGAGCGCGGAATATTCCCCATGCATAAATCCTCTTCCATTGAAGATCCTGAGTGGCAGCTTTGTCCCATAGAGGGTCCATACAGGATGCGTAAAAAGCTTGAGCGCTGCAAATTGAAGATTGATACCATTCAAAATGTCCTTGATGGGCAATTTGAACTAAGTGAATTGGAGCTATCCAAAGGAAAATATCAAGATGGCCTTGATGCCTCTGATGCTGACTCTGAATCATTGTTCCGTCTTTTGAATGACCATGCTGAACAGAATAGGGTTGATGGTGATATGTATGGTGATTTTTTCAAGGTACCAGAAGATGTCAAAGGTGTAGACCCTGTTAGGAATGGATGGAATGATGATAGAGCAAGCAGTATTAATGAAGCAAGTGTTCACTCACCACTTGAGTTTGGTGTCAAATCTAGTACAGTATCAGTGCCAGTGTCAGAGAGCTTGAAAGAAAAGTCTGACCTAGGATCTCCAAGGCATTCGTCTTCTAATAAACTTGATGAATTCAAAGATTCAGAGGATAAATCAGAAAAGGAACTTAATGATAATGGGGAATATTTGATCAGACCATATCTGGAACCTCTAGAAAAAATTAAATTCAAATATAACTGTGAGCGAGTTATTGGTCTGGACAAACATGATGGAATATTTCTGATAGGGGAACTTTCTGTATATATAATTGAAAACTTTTACATTGATGATTCTGGGTGCATTTGCGAAAAGGAATGTGAAGATGAACTCTCTGTTATAGATCAGGCTTTGGGTGTAAAGAAGGATGTTATTGGCAGTATTGATTTCCAGTCCAAGTCAACTTCATCGTGGAGCGTAAAGGCGAAGACATATGTTGGAGGAAGGGCATGGGCCTATAATGGTGGGGCCTGGGGCAAGGAGAAAGTTTGTACAAATGGTAACTTGCCTCATCCTTGGCATATGTGGAAGCTCAACAGTGTTCATGAGATTTTGAAACGTGATTACCAGCTCCGTCCTGTTGCTATTGAGATATTTAGCATGGATGGCCGTAATGATCTTCTGGTGTTCCACAAAAAGGAAAGAGAAGAAGTCTTCAAAAATCTGGTTTCATTGAATCTTCCAAAGAACACCATGTACATATCCTACATCCCTTGGCTGCTCTCAAATTTTTTTTTAATCACTTTCAATTACTAAATTGAAGAGTGAGCCTTGGTAGAAGTTGCAAGTTAGCCTCTTTGTGAAAATAAGAATAAGAATATATACATCTGACCCTTTTTTGGACTCCACACAGTGGGAGTTTTGTTTACAAGTAAACAAGAATAAGAATTTCACTTGAAATCAGCAAAAATGATGGTAAATTAATTCATATGTTGTCATTGATTCGGATACCAACAATCACTGCAAAATTTTGTAGTGCTGACAGAACTTATAAAATCAGACCATTACTTAATCAAGTTAGTGTGTCCTTGTTTAGACTGCCTCATACATAGACTTTTCAAGGATATATGCTTGTAAATCTCTCTACAAAAGGCTTGTTCAGTGTTGCCCAATATATTGCCAAGGCAATCTTTTCTCCCTGTACCTCTGTTCCCTGTCTCTAGAATTATGATGCTCTGATGCTATATCATATGTCTGGTTCCTGTGTTCTTTTCTGAAAATATTTATAGCCATTATTGCACTTCATTATTTGTTCCTTCCTTCAGGCTGGATACCACAATTTCTGGATCAACAAAACAAGAGACTGGTGAGGGTAGCCGTTTATTTAAGATAATGGCTAAATCCTTCTCAAAAAGGTGGCAAAATGGAGAAATTAGCAATTTCCAATACATCATGCATCTCAACACGTTGGCTGGTCGTGGATACAGTGATCTCACTCAATATCCAGTGTTTCCTTGGGTTCTTGCAGATTATGAGAGTGAGAATCTTGATTTGACTGATTCTAAAACTTACCGTAAGCTTGAGAAACCAATGGGTTGTCAAACAGCTGAGGGAGAAGAAGAATTTAAGAAAAGGTCAGTCTTTGTGAATATTTTGCCTGGTCCTTATGTATTCATTCTTTGTCTTTTCCAATTTCCTCTGTCTATTTTCAGGTATGAGAGTTGGGATGATCCAGAAGTTCCAAAATTTCATTATGGTTCTCATTATTCTAGTGCTGGAATTGTCCTCTTCTATCTTCTACGCCTGCCACCATTTAGTGCAGAGAATCAGAAGCTGCAGGGTGGTCAGTTTGATCATGCTGATCGTCTTTTCAATAGTATTAGAGATACTTGGATGAGTGCAGCAGGGAAGGGCAATACATCTGATGTCAAGGAATTGATTCCAGAATTCTTCTACATGCCAGAGTTCCTGGAAAATAGGTTCAATCTTGACTTGGGGGAGAAACAGTCGGGAGAGAAGGTTGGTTTGAGCATTTGAGTCTGCCAAAATTCTTCTTACAACTGATATTTTTCTTATCAGTTGCTGATACAAAAGGATTTGTCACCAACTATTTTCCCTTTTTTTAGCATAAATATGTTAATTTCTGAGGTTTACCTGTTTAACCTCAGGTTGGTGATGTCATCTTACCTCCATGGGCCAAAGGCAGTGCTAGAGAGTTCATTAGAAAGCACAGGGAGGCACTGGAATCTGATTATGTCTCAGAAAATCTGCATCACTGGATAGATCTCATATTTGGATATAAACAGAGGGGAAAGGTGTGTCAAAGATTTTTTAACCGTATCTTTAAGCATCAGCAAATTTATTTTCTTTTTGAGGTTGATCACATTTTATCCTTGGAGACTTTTCCCTTAGGAGATTTATTGTTTGTGTTTTGACCCAAGGTTTTCATTGTGTTTCACATACTTAAGCATAATTTTTCAGTTTTACAAACCAATTCTTCCTCTTTCAAGAGTAAGTGCATATGAACTTCCCTGTTTTGTTGGAGCAAACCTTTCTGCTCAATATACTCTTCCTGCCAAGTTTCCAGTGTCTTCTGTTTGGAAGTTCATTCCCCTGTGCTTATGAATCTCTCCGAGGGATATTGCTGTTACTCTTAATGATTGTCAGGCATAAAACTAAATTGCCGATGATTTAGATGGAAAGAGATTTTGCTTAAATTTTTCAACGTCCACCCATTCCCGGCCCTATTATGTGATTTATCTTTTAATTATGTTCTTGTATTATAGCTAATGAACCAAACTTTTTGAAGTTATCAGTTAGAGTATCACATTTGGAATTGGTCATTTGACTTTTTTTAGTTTTATTTTTTATTTCTGACAAAAGTTTCTTTTATTGACATTTGCTGGTTTGTCATTTCCCTTGATCTGCTTCTAGGTCTCCATTTAGCTCCTTGCTATATGAATATCAACTCTGTATTTGTTTGTTTCTGTGCAAAAAATGCAATAGGGGAAAAACAAAGAAACCTCTATGAAATATAAAATCACATATCATGCCACAGTTTTATCTCCTAGTCATATTCCTTGGTTAAATATTAGTATTCTTTGGATTATTGACAGGCGGCTGAAGAAGCAGTAAATGTTTTCTATCACTACACATATGAGGGAAGTGTGGATATAGACTCAGTTACAGATCCTGCAATGAAAGCATCCATTTTAGCACAAATCAATCACTTTGGTCAAACACCCAAGCAACTATTCCTCAAACCTCATGGGAAAAGACGTTCTGACAGAAGGCTGCCACCTCATCCACTCAAGCACTCACCCCATCTTGTTCCACATGAAATACGCAAATGCACGTCTGCTGTAACTCAAATTGTCTCTATCAATGAGAAAATTCTTGTGGCAGGGATGAACAATCTGCTTAAACCTAGAACATACACCAAATACATTACATGGGGATTCCCAGATCATAGCTTGAGATTTTTGAGCTATGATCAAGACAGACTTCTATCAACCCATGAGAATCTTCATGGGGCAAATCAGATTCAGTGTACTGGTGTCAGCCATGATGGTCAAATTTTGGTCACGGGAGCTGATGATGGGTTGCTTTGTGTTTGGAGAATCAGCAATGATGGTTCACGTGTTTTACGACGCCTGCAATTTGAGAAGGCTCTCTGTGGTCACACAGCCAAAATCACATGCCTCCATGTTAGCCAGCCGTACATGCTGATTGTGAGTGGATCTGATGACTGCACAGTTATAATGTGGGACCTCAGCTCCTTGTCTTTTGTTAGGCAGCTTCCGGAGTTTCCAGCATCAGTTTCAGCAATTTATGTGAATGACTTGACAGGGGAGATTGTGACAGCTGCTGGGATTCTGCTTGCTATATGGAGCATCAATGGGGACTGCCTTGCAGTGATTAGTGCATCTCAGTTGCCATCTGATTCCATACTCTCAGTGACAAGTTGTACATCTTCGGATTGGCTGGACACAAACTGGTATGTGACAGGTCACCAGAGTGGGGCTGTTAAGGTGTGGCAAATGGTTCACTGGTCCACCCATGAAAGTGCTCTTAGTCAATCAACCAGCAATTTGAAATGGGGGCTAAATTTAGGTGATAAGGTACCAGAGTACAGGTTGGTTCTCCACAAGATACTGAAGTTTCATAAGTATCCAGTTACTGCCCTTTATGTCAGCAGCTACCTGAAGCAGTTACTGACTGGGGATTCCGGTGGGCATTTGCTCTCTTGGTCTCTACCTGATGAGAGCTTGAGGACTTCGTTTAATCAGGGGTGAGGGTGGGATATATGTTTTTTTGTATTGTCTTTTCTTCTTCAAAATCCTTTTGCGGGTTTTGTCAGTCTGTCCTTGGTGATGAAAGCATGGACCTCAAGTTCACAATGCTAGTTCACGGTCACATTACAAATGGACAACAGGGTGCAGGGCTAGCCCGGGATTGAAAAGGAGAAGCAAGAAGGACGAGAAAGATGAAAACCTGTTGTAATCAGGTGAATATTGAATGCCTGGTGAGCATGGGCATGAGGTAAGTGTGAGGACGAGCAACAAGGTTCATATGCTGGTAGCCTGGGGTTCTGGTTTGAGAAGACAGAGCGAAAGGCCAGCCAGGCTTCCTGTTGTATTTTGGGTGCTTGATTGAGGACTTCTCTCGAGTTTTTTCATGAGTGTCAGCCGGTTTTATTCCATGTACATAGATTCAGTGACCAACAGTCTGTAATGGAGTTGTATAAAAAAGAGTTGGCGAGAGGAAAGGGACATTGGGCGGAAGTCATCCGGCTAAGGAGTAGGGAGACCGTCAAATTACATGTATTTATTGAAAATCATTTTGCATGGTGTAGAAGGGCACACAGTGCCTATTTCTTGTTGAGCCATCCCCCCATCCGATGCTGTTGTTTAATTATACACATATATAGACACATGAATGCAATATATTAAGTAAATTAAAACTTAATTTGATTGATAAAACTTATAATTAAAATATTTTTCTAATTATATATATATTTTTTTCTTTACTGATATTCTTTTTTTTATTAATTAAATACTGAAAAATTTGGTAGTCAACCAGATAGGCTAACCATGCGATTACATTCTTGCCAGGGCCACCGCTTTCAATTTTCATGCAAGCTTTATGCAATGCCGGTGTCAACTTCGTTATGTTACTTCACAACTCCAACATTTATTCAACCCTCAATGTCAAATACAACCTATTTAAGAAACCAATCTCTCAAAATCATAAAATTCTCTCAAGGCCCCGTCAAGATCCCTCCTCTTAAAGAGATCTGCAAGCAAGGAAGCCTGCAAGAGGCTTTTCGCTCGTTTACTGCTTTCTTTAACGACCACAGTAAGTTACTTCTGTTTAACAATGATGAGGTTTACGCAACACTGCTTGAGCTTTGCGCGAGCGAGAAAGCACTTTTACAGGGCCAACAAATTCATGCCCACATAGTTAAAAACAACGGGGGATGCAGCGCTTCGTTCTTGAGCACTAAACTGGTTTTCATGTATGGGAAATGTGGGTCCACTTGGGACGCAGAGTCATTATTTGATGAAATGCGTGAGAGAACAATTTTCTCTTGGAATTCTATGATGGGCGCTTATGCTTCTAACGGAGAACCTTTGCGAGCTCTTGAAATGTATAGGGAGATGCGGGTTTTGGGCATTCGTCCCGATTCTTGCACTTTTCCCTGCGTGCTTAAAGCTTGTGGTGCAGTCCAAGATCTTCTTTGTGGGGCTGAAATTCATGGTCTAGCCATCAAATGTGGATATGATTCTGTAGTTTATGTTGCTAACTCTCTTGTTGCCATGTACGCAAAATGCAATGATCTTGAGGGAGCAAGAAAACTATTTGACAGAATCAATGAAAGGAGTGATGTTGTGTCATGGAATTCCGTGGTTTCTGCTTATGTTGTAAATGGCCAGTGCGAGGAGGCATTGGGGTTGTTCCGAGAAATGCAGTGGGCTGGTGTTGCTGCAGACACTTACACTTTTGTTGCTGTCCTTCAAGCTTGCAAGGATACTACTTTTAGCAAACTGGGAAAGGAAATTCATGCTGCTGTATTGAGATCAAGCCAATATCTGGATGTATATGTAGCCAATGCTTTGATAACTATGTATGTGAATTTTGGCAAGATGCGTGAGGCTACAGAAATTTTTGGTAAGTTAGATGAGAAGGATCATGTCACCTGGAATTCCATGCTCACGGGTTTCCTTCAAAATGGTTTGTACAAGGAAACTTTGCAGTTTTTCTGCCACATGGAGGGCACTCGTCTAAAGCCTGACCAAGTTTCTGCAATAAGCATCATTTTGGCATCTGGGAGACTGGGTAACTTGTTGAATGGAAAGGAAATTCATGCTTATGCTATTAAGAATGGGCTTGATTTGAATATGCAGGTCGGGAATTCACTTGTAGATATGTATGTCAAGTGTTGTTGCATGAGTTATGCAGGCCGTGCTTTTGCTAAGATGCCTGATAGAGATTCCATTTCTTGGACAACTATTATAGCTGGCTTTGCTCAAAATGATTTCCTTGCAGAGGCCTTGGAACTGTCAAGGCAAGTACAGATTGAAGGTCTGCGTGTGGATGCCATAATGATAGGAAGCATGTTATTGGCTTGCAGTGGATTGAAATGCATGCCACTGATAAAAGAAGTTCATGGCTACACTATAAGGCAAGGTCTTTCTGACCTGATGCTGCAAAACATAATTGTCGATGTGTATGGAGAGTGTGGTAACATTGATTATGCAGCTAGAGTGTTTGAGTCAATTGAATGTAAAGATGTTGTCTCTTGGACAAGCATGCTATCATCTTATGCCCACAATGGTTTGTCAAATGAAGCACTTGGAGTTTTTCGCTCAATGATACACAAAGGAGTTGAACCTGATTCTATAACTCTAGTAAGCACACTATCTTCTGCTGCTAGTTTGTCTACCTTGAATAAAGGCAAAGAAATCCATGGTTTCATTGTTCGTAAATGTTTGGTGCTGGAAGGATCTATATCAAACTCCCTCGTGGATATGTATGCCCGTTGTGGAAGTCTAGAGAATGCTTATAGGGTTTTCAACAGTACCAAAAATAGAAACCTCCTTCTGTGGACAACTATGATTAATGCATATGGAATGCATGGCCATGGCAAAGCAGCCATCGATTTATTCAGTGAAATGGAGAATCAAAATCTAGCTCCAGATCATATTACCTTCTTAGCGCTTCTTTATTCATGCAGTCATGCAGGATTGGCACACGAAGGCAAAAGAATTCTTCAAAGCATGACATGTGAATACCAACTGGAGCCATGGCCAGAACATTATGCATGCGTGGTTGATCTTCTTGGACGTGCGAATCACTTAGAAGAGGCATACAAATTTGCAAAAAGCATGCCAATCGAACCTCCTGCTGAAGTTTGGTGTGCACTCCTTGGGGCTTGCCAAATCCATTCAAACAAAGAACTCGGAGAAATTGCAGCACAGAGGCTCTTAGAATTGGACCCTAAGAATCCAGGAAATTATGTTCTTGTATCCAATAATTTTGCTACCCGTGATAGATGGAGAGATGTAGAAGAAGTAAGATTAAAAATGAAGGGAAGTGGCTTAAAGAAAACCCCTGGATGTAGTTGGATTGAGGTGGGGAACAAGGTACACACATTCCTCGCCAGAGACAGGTCTCACCCAGAATCTCATATGATTTACAAAAAGTTGAACCAAATTATTGACAAGTTGAATAGGCAAGGAGGTTATGTGCCTCAAACCAAATATGTTCTGCACAATGTAGGGGAAGAAGAAAAGGTTCAGATACTTCATGGGCACAGTGAAAGACTAGCCATTGCATATGGTTTAATGGCCACACCAGAGGGAGGCCCCATTAGAATCACAAAGAACATTCGAATTTGTGGCGACTGTCATACTTTCTGTGGGTTAGTTTCTAAACTCTTGGGGAGGAAACTAGTTGTAAGGGATGCGAGCAGATTCCATCATTTTGAAGGTGGCACCTGTTCTTGTGGGGACTTCTGGTGATTATAAACATTTGTAACCGAAACTTTAGCCTTGCAAGCTCTCTTTGGGTTAATTCTATTGGAATCACTGTGCAAGTTATGGGAATCACTGTGCAATGGCAGAATCTATTGTTCTCTTATTGCCTATCAGACTACTGTGGGAGTCTACAGTGACAGATTCCCAACAAACGGAGCTAAAGGTTGTATTTGGCTCCTCGGGATATGGGGAACTAAAATCTAAACACATTATTGGACAACCTAGGTTTTCTCAAATTAAGATGCTAGGCCAGACAGAAGGCTGCTGAAAATGGTTCCTCCCAGCAAAAAGCTTCAAAGGAAATGCAATGAATTCAGACAGGTATGTACAACTCTTCTGGCTAATGTCAATATTCCGTGTAGTTATGATTCTTCCCTGAGGAACATTGTTAATCAACTTAAATCCCGCAATCAAAATCTGGTTGTTCACAGGAAAAATCGTGCTACTCTTTGTCGTGATTGCCATACATTCTGCAGGCCATGGTCCAAATTCCATTAAAGAATTTGTGAGGAATGATGCCACAAGGATTTCTCCCTCCTGACTGAGATTTGCTTCTATGGACTGTGGACTTGGTACACTCAAATCCGAATTGATGCAAAAGGCCAAATTATTAATCAAATTACCAACTTAAATGATTGCTTGTAATACTCTATATATAACAATAAAAAATAATAATACACAAATTTATTTTGTTGGTGATAAGAAATTCCCACATAAGGTGTCGAGTAAGAATCTCTCGTGCTCCAGGAAGCAGCTACTATTGCGTAGGAAGTTGGTGACTTCTTACTATTTTAAAGTAACAGGTTCCTATATCTACTAGACCTGCAGGCCATGTGAACAATCAACGTTCCCAAAGAAAAAGAAAAAAGAACATGCTGTGTACTGTATGATTGAAAAATAATAATATTATTATTATTATTTTTTTACTCTAAAAATTGGGCTGTGACTTCTTGCATGTGAGGCCAAAAAAGTTTATATCAATCGCCCTTTGACGTGGCAAAAAACGACTTTGGGTATTATGCTGATGGAGTTTTAATGTAACAAAAAATTTGACAGGTAATATCCGAACAATATTTTTTTTAATGAAAAAAAAAAAGGGAATTTGTGGGGCAGACTCTGCAATACAACAATTTCTCTGCAAATGGTGGCTCATTGAAATTCACATTACCTGTGCAGAAATTTATGAACAAATTAGAATTGTAAATTAGTGGCCCACACTAATTAACAATTCTGCTTCAATGCTTCAGTACAAGTCCGATTCCAATAACAAAATTTCTTAATAGTTTCAACATGCATTGCTTATGAATTTGCTATATACACTTTAAAAGTTGCTCTTGACATACCACGGAGGTTGGGAAATTGCTATGTGTTACCTGCACTGGAACCCTACATATATACCATGAATAGAAGAAAAGTATTGGTTGGTTTGAAGATAGCGCTGAACTCATTGTATGTGTGAAAAGCGTTGGACAGTCTAATGACAAATTAGTGAGAAATTAGAGAATTGGTGGGCCCTCGAAGTAGGGATTCGAGATTGATCCCAAGACACCTTCCCAGGCCCCCTTAAATGGTAAAAGTTCCAATTTGGGGGGTTTTTTTTTGGTAAGAATTTGGTAGGTCTTTGATTCTACGTTGCACAAGGATTAGAATTTTTTGGAATAAAAAATAATAAATAGAATAAGATTGATTCAATTTTAGTTACATTTTAATAAATTTTTATCCTTGTATTTTTTTTATTTTTTTATTTTTTTATTGTGTCCATTCTCTATGCTTGTACTGAAGCTCTTCTAATAAAATGAGGCCCCAGTCTGAATATGAATAACTAGGGATAAAAAATTATTGTTCGACTCTAGGTAGCAATCCAACAAGGGTGCTAATCACCTCTATTTATTAAGAAAAACATTTTAAAAAAAAAAAAAAATTACTCTACAGCGGTGCCAATGGCTTTTCCACTCAACAGCTCGTAAGTTCATCAGTATATGGACTGGAGATACAGGAAACTAAAGTGGTTTGTTTAGGTATAAAGAATATTGATAATGCAAAATAATCAATCACGGGTTATGGCAAACCTAGTTCAAGCCAAAAATAGTAGGAAACCTTTGTGGACACTCGGATATATATATACTGGTGGATCTGCGTCCTTCCATCAGCACCAAGTTGGCAAAGAATTTGACAGATGTTTTCATTTTTGGACTTTCCCTTTTCAGGTTTTTCACTTTATCGATCGATCGATTATTGGGGCATTAAAATTGCTTAGTCTCACAGCAACAGTGTCATCGAAAATTTTGGCAGTTAATACTGGTGTCGCTCGAAATTTAATGTTTTATAAATAGCATAAATGAAGCGTGTATCCCCCCCCCCCACATACATCTATGAATAAATGAATAGCTTATATGATAAATGCTTGTGAGGAAAGAAACAACAAATCCTGGTGATGGCAATCTAGGAAAGGCAGAAAGTAACAAGATTTTGTTATTTCTCTCTTGTACAAGGCCATGAATTGAAATGGGGTCCCTCCCAACGAGCTGCTTGTCGTGAATTAGCACTCTTTTTGAGGGCCGATGAAGGACAAAGCATAGACATCGAGAGAGAGAGAGAGAGAGAGAATTAAAGTTGATAAAGAGACGATAGGGAGAAATCTAGAAGAACTCGCTATCTTTGTCTGCATGGTGGTGGCGTGGGCATGATAATATTCATGCTGTCTTTGCTTTGGACCACTGCCATCTGTTTTTGTTCCTATATAGTTCACAATTATCATCTGAATAGCTTTGTTTTTAGGATCGTTCTCTTTATTGTAACCCACAAATTGAGTAACGCCCGCCTGCGGATCACTACAAAACTAGCAACAAGAGACACGACAATATTCCCCAGCCCGCTGTGCCTATTTATAAATGTCTCTCCATTCCTGTCTTCTCCATCATCCACCCCAACTAAAACTAGAGGAAAATTGATCGTGCGCCACCAACAGTTGAAGCTGCCAGCGTGATCTAAACTTCCTTAGTTTGTTTAAGACCATTATTGCTGTCTCGCTATTTATCCTAAGGAACGATCAGATCATGCGGTAGCTTCACCTCTTGCTGGCTCACAAGAAAGCAGCCGCCCCACTTCTCTTTCTCATTCGTGAAAGTGATGGCGCTTACCAGGTTTGTTACTCAAATTGTGAAATTGTGCGATTAATTGATTTTTATGTTTTTTAAGTTCAGTTCATTTTGTTTATGTCAAATCACCAAACCCCATCTTGGAGTGAACCATTTATTCGAAATTTGAATTTAATTTTGGTATCAATATGAAGAAATTAGCTTATAAAGGTTTTATCTATTTTACACCATTATTAATTTCTAAGATGAAGGTCTAGGGTTGTGATTTTCAAAAACTCTTCGTCTATTAATTCACTTTTTTTTTTTTTTTTTATCAAATTTCATGATGCATATTACCACTATCCTTCACCTTCGCCATGGCTGTCAAAACAAAAATGTTCTTTTGTGAAGTAAGTACAGCTTATTATCTCAAGTGCATTATATAAACACAGGGCGGCTTCTCTGGGAAGATAAATACGGTGTGGAGTGTGGACAAACATGGAAGATCCAGTAGCCAGCAAGATAAAATGGTTAGCAAAGATTCTGCCATATTCAGTGAAGTCCGTTCTAGCAGAACACATTGAAACCCAATCATTAAGGCCATGGCGGAAAAATAAAGAACGAGTGCAGATCAGATCGGGCCCAACAGAACGAAAAGACTTGGTTTTGACTATGGAACCAATGGAGCAAGGCCAGTCTACAGGGCATACAAGATCTAACCCCTCTGCTCATTTCTCCATCACTGATGAGGCCCAACGGTAAAACACGAACTCGTGTAGTTGACCATGGAGCCATGGCCGACAGACAGGCATAAAAAATCCATCTAAACTCTCTTCTTTTCATCATTCTCCTTCGTAAATATAATAAATTTATCGTCTTAAACTACACAATTTTTTTTTTATTTCTAGTAAATAAAAATATATATATATATATATATATATATATATATAACATTAATTTAATCTTACTCATATTAACTAATTAAATAAGAAATCTCAAAATATAAAAATAAAAATTAAAGGAACTTGGCCTTAGTCTTGTGGTACCTGTATTCAGCGTACACAATACTACGGAGTCTCAAATTTAAGTTCTTGCTAGTTGCCTTTCGCCAGTCTACTGTTGGGAGATTTTCCGGTCCTTCTCTATGCAAGGAATAAAACAAGGCGGCAAATTGCAAAACTATATCTGGTTTCATCACAAGACTTGTAATTGCATCATCTGATACTGCATTTGATAACAAAGATCATATCGAAAGTAAGAACTGAAACACACTCTACTGCCATCAGTCATCACTCGTTGTATCTTACAAACTCAAATGAAGGAAAAATGTAGAAAACCCACCACGGCAAGCTCTACATTCAAGCTATCAAATAAAGATTTAACTTTTATTGCTCAACTAGCTTCGCTCAAAAAACCATTCATATTTGGGGTCACGGGCCAGCAACTCGCTAGCCCTGTAATTGGTGAAATCAAATCCGCAGTCATCAAGTCCCATCAACGCGATCCACCTACTACTACTCCTACTCCCCTCCGGCGTGGAAGCTAAACAAACTAACTTCTTAACGGCCCTCTGCCTCACCGCCGCAATTCTGGCGTCACTAAACGGCTTCCAGCACTTGTCCTTGGCGAAGCCAAGGCACTTATCCTTCGCCGCCGCCATACAGCCCTCCATCTCGCGCTCCTCGCAAATCTCTCTGTCCTTCAAGTCGGCCCCCAGGTTCTTCCCTCCAATCAGATTGCGCCACCAAGGCGGCTTGCACTTGTCGGATGCGGCCATGGCGCACCCGATCCTGGCGCCGCCCTCGCACTGCTGAATGATTTTGGACTCGCAAGCATTGTACGCGGCCGCCCAGGAGTCGGGGTTCTTGAACGCCAGGACGTAGGGGCCGGAGGACGGGTCATCGGACAGAGCGACGGGTGTGGGGCCCCGGAGAAGGGGTATTGGGCGGTCGAATTTGATGGTGGTGGAGGTGGCCGAGTAGTCGTCGAGGTTTTGCGGGATGGAGGGGTCCATGATTGATGTTTGGTTCGGTCCACGGCAGTTTTGTGCATCTCTGACTAGTGGGCTGAGAGGCGCAAGACTCAGAAATCTGGCCCAATGGAGCTCGCTCTGTGTGTGTGCGCGCGCACGCAAGGACCCACCTGTCCAGGGAGTTTTGGTGAAAGGATTGACCGTGTTTGTTATTATATTTATTTTTTCAAATTGATTAGTTAAAAATTTAATTTAAATATTAAATAAATTTATAATGTTATTTTTTAAAAATTTAATCATTGCATTAATTATTTAATTAAAATTTTTTATATTAAATATAACAACATAAAAAATTTATATAATAAAATAAAATAAATATAATTACAAAATCATTAAAATAAAAAGAGTGAGGACAGAGGGTATTCAAAGTCTCCAGACCCCAGTTTGTCAATTCATTATTTTATCTTTAAATAATAATTAATATAATATTTTTATAAGAATAATTTTGTAATTTCGTTTAACCTTAACTTCCCCTAACCCAACCAAGCGACTGCTATTTTTTCCTTTTTTTCTTTTTTTTGCAGTATCTCAACAGGACAATGAAAATTGGCTTTATTATTATTATTATTTTTCCTGTGCTTTGGGATGCAATCTCTCTGTTTGTTTATTGATTTTCTCTCCGTTTTGAGTGAAGAGAGAGTTTGTAGCAATGGCAGTTTTACCAGGTCTTTGTACCTCTTCTCTTTGTTTTTTTACTTGTTTTTTTTTTCTTGTTTATTTCAATCAATAGCTTGTACTTTTATTGCGTTCCTAATATCCCTTCTATCTAACTCTATTATTTACCTCTATTATTTACCGGTAATTGGATACTCTAATATTTTGTTTATTGTCATTCTTAATATCAGTGATGGTCTTGTTGTCAAAGTGAAGAAGACAGACACTTTTGTATCGGAGCTTCATGCCCAATTTTTACTGGGGAAGGTATTGTTATAGTTGATTTTTGGCTGGCATTGCCCTTTTTTTTTTGGGGTTGGAATCGAGGGGATCCCATCCCTGTCAGAGATGGAGACAGGATTCCGGGGATGATGATGGGTTTGGAGTCGAGAACGAAGATCAGGATGACCCTTCTCGCCTATGTCCAACTCCTGCCATTCCTAAATATCCTCCCCTGACCCAACAGGCCACAGCCCGTGGTAATTCTGCACGTGGTATCCTCTAATTGATTTCATGTTCGATTCCAACTTTGTTTCTCTGGACAACAGTCACCGATTCGTGTTTTATGTATAAGCGTTGGTGGTTTGCAAGCCAGCAGAACGATGGAATGGGGGAAAAAATTGCTATGATTGAGGATTATTTGTGATTTGCGAACCAAATTTTAGCTATTATAAGTAGAATATGTACACAGAGGCCTTGTTCAGCCATATAAAAAGCATGAGTCTGGATACAATTTTCAAGACTTATTTCTATCTGTAATCTAGGATAGCTTTGTCTCTTCTGGTTGTTAAAATTAACATCCATATAGATGATGATGGCGCACTGCAAGAGCAGCATCCTAGCTGGGGCAAAAGTAAATGGGGTATTGCGTATATGTCCGTGCCTCTGGTTTTCCTTCGCACTGTTACTGTTCCGCCAAGGATCAGTAGGCCATCATCATCCTTGAAAATTCTTCGTAACTAACTAGACCGTCACCATCGAAATCGGCCTCCCTTATCATTTGTTCAGCTTCTTCTTCAGTTAATCTCTCTCCCAGATTGATCATCACTTGTCTTAGCTGCAGGACAAAATGCGTGTCTCTAAATCAGGCAATGTTGGAGTGATGCTTACATGCAGGTTCTCCAGCAGAGAACCCCATTTTTCAACTATGAAAAACAGCTGCATGATAATAATAATGCGAAGAATATTTCAACAACACCAAGTTAAATGAGTACTCACTTCATTGGCCGATATATATCCATCTTGGTTCCTGTCAAATACTTTGAAAGCTTCTTTTGACTCCTCCGCAACGTTTTCCTGCAAGTACAAGAATTAGGTGCCCTTCAACCATGACTTGAAAGAGACTGACTCGTTATGGATGATCCCTTCGAAACAGTTGAATTAACTTACATTGTCATTAGCTTTGGCTCGAGACTCTCAATGCTAGAGAGGAAAACAAAGCACAAAATTGACTGTTTGTTTCCATTATTACCTTCACTTTTCTTCCCATAATGTTTAAGAACTCTTCGAAGTCTATTGTCCCATTCTCATCAGCAGCAGTTTCACTCGTCATGTCTCCAACATCTTCTTTCGCGGGATGCCCATTCAGTGATTGGATTACCGTCACCAATTCTTCCATTGTGATAAGGCCTACAGGCGATAGCGTGTGTGACTTAAAACTTAACAGCATATAGATTTGGTAAAAAGGCATTCTGAGCCACGCAAAGATTTCCAGCCAAACAGCAGTAGGGGATATCATTTGTAGCTCAAACTTGCTTTATATAGTTCCAACGCCACATGCTTAACAATGAGTTAGAAGGAAATAAATGCTAAGAAACAGAGATCAAGCAGAGGTCCATATATATATATATATAACCGGACTCTCACTTGTAGAGGTAATGGAATAAAGGGATTCAAAGAAGAGGAACAGACCATTGGAGTCCTTGTCGATTAAGGAAAAGGCCTCTCGGAACTCGGCAACTTGGTCTTCCGTCAGAGAACCTGCCATGATATTAACTTAGCAGAACTATGATCTTTCTTGCTTGGAGAAGAATCACTGAGTTAGAAGGAAAGATGAAAAGAGATTGAACTTGAGGTTTGGGGTACCAATTAATGGGTCTCATCCGAGGAATTATATATTGGGGCCATGAAACGACCCGACAGAGTCAAAAACACGCTCGAGCGAAGAATTCCATTCAAAATGGTGGAAATTTTCTGGAAAGCGAGTCATCAATCAACGTTTGAATGGGGTTGGAATTTCAATGGCTAATTTTCCCCGGACTTGGCCCTGAATATTTTAAGGTCCACAAGGCCATGACTTTCACTTCTCGCGCCTGTGATTTTGGAAGAGTTTGTTCATTCAAAAGGCATTACATTGTCTTTGTGTCTGGAATTATCTGTATCCTCTCCATTTAAGCTCCCCATAACTTGAGAGAAAAGTTGATAGAAATCTAAGAATAGGAAATTTATGTGCAACAACTGCAAGAAACAAACATTGAGGTCACAGGCGGCTGCGAAGATTTAGACTCTCATTCCAAACTTTCAATTTCATCTTACGCGGCATTTGTGGTTTCACCACTCAACGAGTTATAATTACATAAACAATAACTTGTTCAACAAGACTCACAAAAAACAAAAAAGGAAAATTATACCATTGTCTTCAATTTTGCCAACATAACGTATCCATCAAGTTTTTCTAATAATTGATAAAAATGAGAGCTCGGAAATTTTCCCAAATTGAAAGCCAAGGCCCTTTGCGTAATCTATGATCTATGTCAATGGACCATTGAGTTGGTGGGTTGACAATTTATTTTTGCAAGAAAAAACTTTCCTTTATTTTTCTCTCAATTATTATTATTATTATTATTTTTACCTAAAAAGAAAGTGATATATAACTCATACCTATGTAAAAAAAAATATTAAAAAAATAAAAAAGAATAAAGAAAGATTAAAGGTTTACATTATATTGTGATACAAAATTCATTGACTAAGCTGTCATAAGCATTATATCGGTAAAGAGTAATATTAGCATAGAACTTGGGGGGATAGGATGCGGAGGAATATAACTGAGATCCAAGACTCGACCGATTCTTTCGCCAATAGAAGGCGTCCGTTTGAACACGTGGCGTACAGAAAAGTAGACAGAACCGTAGGCAAGCAAGCACTTTGACGCAATGTGGAGAGCTCTCCGTCGCCCAACCCACTCGACCCTTCACACCCAACAACAGCCACCCAAAAAAAAAAAAATAGAAAGGGGAAGGGAGAAGCCAATAGAAAATAAAAAGAAACCCTCAATCACTTGGAGACTGACGATACTCGCCGCCGGGTGGGTTCATGATCTATAAACCTTCGTTCACTTGCTTTCGATTCGCCCGCGCCGCAATACAGGTAGCATGGTGGAACTCATGTCAGCTTGAATTCTCCAGTTCAAAGGATCTTCTAGGGTTTCAGTCTTCTTTGGTTTCTCTATGTCATTCTTTCAATTCCGTGTCATTTCTTGTCGCATTTGTATAAGTTCATTATTCTTGGATCAAATGAAGGTTCAATGTGTACTGTTTAGGGTTTTCTTGGTTCTGATAGATACTCTAGTCAGTTGCTAAAGATCCAAGTTTTTGGTGCGTTCGAGGTTTTTTTTTTTTTAATAAGTAAAATGCCTTCAAATCGGTGGGATTCTGTATGGATTTTCATGTTTATTATCCATCAGTAGCTTAAGAGGGGAAAAAACTGGACCAAGTTGATAAATAATGGTGGGTTATTTGGCTATGGTAAATATAAGGAATGTGTAAAACTGCAGATAGGTTAACTTGGGATTGATGGATGGCAGTTTAAAGTAATTTGCATATGATGTGTACCTTAACGAAAAGAAATGCACTATTTAGTAACTGCAAAACAATGCATATGCTGACTTGTGGTGTGGCTTCAGCATTAACAGAGATTGGAGATGAGCAAAAAAAGGAATCCTTTTGTGTTTTTGGACATAGCAATTAATGGTGATCCTGCTGAAAGAATTGTTATTGAGGTAACACAGATTCAGAGAGTCAATTTCTTTGTTTTTAATTCTGCAAGATATTTTCAGTCTTTTAGTGGAAGAAACTGAAGTTTGATAATCACTACTTAGATTTACTTATTTTATCTCAAATTGACAGCTTTTTGCAGATGTTGTTCCAAAAACAGCTGAGAATTTCAGGGCCCTCTGTATTGGTATGTTGAATATATCCAATATGTTTGAGAGCATCAGTTTTTGTTTGCACCAGTGACACATGCAGCATGATTGATTGTCATGGTACCACTCACTGGTCCTTTGTAGGTGAGAAAGGCAATGGAAAAACAACTGGGAAGCCTCTGCACTATAAAGGCTCATTTTTCCATCGTATAATTAAGGGATTTATGGCCCAAGTACGTCATTTGTTTCCTTTGTTAACAAGTTGACACTATTAAATGATTTGCTGCTTATCTTTTGATCTTAACTTGCAATCTATAATTTGTGAGTGCCACTTATTTGTTGCATCTTGCATACAATCATCAAACTTATGGTGATGCCTACTATGATTAATGTCTGTTCTTCCTTACTTATTCTGTGATTATTTCTTAGTGTATTGTGTCTGCCTAAGAGGAGGATTTTTTTTTTGATGTGTTAGTCATCTCCATTGTCAGTTTCAAGTAGCCTAGAGTTTATTATGCTCAATAGCTATTAATTTTAGCTTAATAATTTTAGATGGGATGCTCATTTACCATGTCCTTTTACCAATCCTTTCACTACCTTCCTTGCCCTCTCCCTTTTTTGTTTTACCGGAAGTCCTAATAGGTAATAGCCTACATAACAGTAGTATCCTTTCCTTCCCTTAAAATCTCTAATCCCAGTTGTATTGGGATTCAATCTTGGGTCTTAAAGGCAAAACCAATTGACTCTACTGGCTTAGTGAGTTGACGCCCATGCCTCCACTTTCTTTTCTTCCGCTCAAGGTTTGCATCAAAGCTGTGATGCATTGTGGCATATGGCCATTGCATAGGTCTTGTCATGCAAGACATGCTCTATAAAGGATACAAATCTTCAATTGATGGTAGTCACATATAATTTGTGTGTGTTTTGTTTTCTATTATGCAAGGAATATCCTTATCACATTTCTCGTGAGGAAAAATTCAGCATGACTAGGTTAGTGTGAGCTGTTTGGGAGATGACAGTAACATAGGTTTTAGGATATTTTGATGAATAAGTTGATAATGGATCTCAATGGGTGATTGAACTTATTGCACTGGTTATTCTCTCAGTGCTGTACTTGGCTAGATGGTAAAATGTATTTCTTTTTTCACTACTGCATTTATCTGAAGCATGCAGTTTCACTTTATTTTTTACTTGCCATGGCAGGGTGGTGACTTTTCTAAGGGAAATGGTATGTGCTTTGAGTCTCTAAATACCTTTGTCCAAGTGATGCATTAATTTCTTTGTTTGACTTCGTACTCGTGCCCAGATTTGTAAGGTCGACCTTTAATTGATTTGCAGGCACTGGTGGAGAAAGTATTTATGGAGGGAAATTTGCAGGTGAAATATCTGTCCCTTAGTTATATAAGCATGTGCTTGATGAACTAATCTCGTGAGTAACTATAAAAGTTTGTTTTCCTCTGCAGACGAGAATTTCATATGTCGGCATGATGGACCGGGTCTTCTCTCCATGGCGAATAGTGGTGCAAATACCAATGGTTCCCAATTCTTCATAACCTTCAAGCCCCAGCCCCATCTTGATAGGTGGCTGATCTTTGCATGTTCTGCACAATTGTTTATAGTTTTATATATTGTTTATGCATCATCCCTGACCTTTTCATTTTATATTTTTGCAAAAATTTATTGTGGAAATTTCTTTTGCTTGTGGCAGAAAACATGTTGTCTTTGGAAAGGTCATAAAAGGAATGGATATTGTGAGGAAAATCGAACGGCTAGGGACAAGTGATGGAAAACCTGTCCAACCTGTAAAAATCGCAGATTGTGGTGAAATATCTGAAAATAAAATTGGTGTTTCTCTTGGGAATGATATAGGTAATATTATGATAGTAATAGGTTCTGATACAAAGGTTTTCTGACCTAATTGCTGTGGTATTTTGATTGCACTGCAGTACTCTTTAATATATGTTCTATATGTCATCGTATTCTTCCAGGAAAGAAGAAATTGGAGAAAGTTCCTTCTGATGATGGTTCTGATAGAGACATCAGAGGAAGGCATAAAAGATCCCTTAAGGATACAAGAATGAAAAGAAATAAAAGGAGGAGGAGGAGTTCCTCTTCATCTGATTCAGACAGCTCCGATTCTGATTATGACTCTGATTCATCTTCCTCAGATAGTGATACAGGTTCATATTCAGAATCTGATTCAGATTCATCACTGTCTGATTCATCTAGTGATGGAAGGCATAGGAAAAGGAGGTCAGTGAAAAGAGACAGACACCGACAAAGGAAAAAGCGGAAGGAAGGGCAAAAGGAGAGGAAGAGAGTTCGATATGATAAGCAGTCAAGGCGCAAATCAAAATGGTTAGTTTATATTTGTTGGAATTCAGCTTCAGTAATGATTTATTACTTTATTGTCCTTCATTCTGACCATTGCCCTTATTTGGAAATGATGGGTTTATTTTCAGGAGTTCTGATAGCACAAGCAACACAGAGACTGACAGTGTTAGCAGTAGCACTAGTAGCAGCTCTCATGATGAGAAATATGATCATGTTTCTGCTCTTAAAAGCAAGAAGTTAACTAATTCCAAGAAGAAATTGATACAGAACAATGGTATGGTTGTCTCTCTTGCCCCTGCAATTGTGAGGTCTATTATTAGTGCCTTTGTTCTTTTGGTTGAAGTTTTTGCTGTATACAAATTCTCCCATCTCATTGAATTTTTTTTTTTAATCTTGATAGAGTTGGGCAAGAATTCATCACCTCATCCTGCAGTGAAGGAAACTGTTGCAAAACTACAAGAGCACAAACCAAAGACTATTGATGCCAACTCATCACATGAAGAAGGTGAATTGTCTCCAAATAGAAGTGAGCATCTAGACAATCAGCATTGCGTGGATTCTAAATTTCAATCAGAGAGAAGTGCTAATCATCATTCTCATCTAGATAGCTTCAACACATCCAGGTTTCTTCTTTAACGTTGATCATTCAGCTGGTTCATACTGTGTTACTGAATCTTGCATGACTGCAACAACAGGAGAGGGACACCAAGCCCTAAAAGAAGGCCAAACAGTAGTCGTAGCCCATTGTGCATGAGCCCAGAAAGTCCGAGGATTGGAAATGATGGTATAAGTCCTGCCAGAAAGTCTGGTGAGTTAAACCGGGGAAGGTCTTCAGGGAGTCCATTGGTCAGTCCTGTCCGAAAGGTGGCTGAGCCTTCTTCCACCAACCGTGGGCGGGATTTGTCAAGAAGCCAATCCCCAAATGGTGTACCCAAGCGTGTTAGGAAAGGTCGGGGCTTCACTGAACGCTATTCTTTTGCACGTCGATATCGTACTCCTTCTCCAGATCGATCAACCTTGCAGTCTTACCCCTATGGTGGAAGACATGCTAATGAAAGGAAATACGACAGGTAACCTCATAGAGATAATTGAATTGCAGAAAATATTCCATGCTTTCTTTGCTCTTCTTGACAGCTGGTTTTTCCCGTGCAATTTAAGGTATTCAAGCTACGGAGGTTATTCTGAGAAATCGCGTTATAGATATTCTAGAAGGTCACCAAGAGGCAGGAGCCCTCCAAGGTATTTTCTTCTTCCTTCATAATTCATATAGTGTTTATCTTGCATTAAACAGAAATAGACTTTGCATGTAGGTCGTTTTACATGATGACTCCGTTCAGGTTAGATTAATGCATTGATTCATCCATGAACCACGTCCTACTTGCTGATTAGCTCTACTCGGATAAAGCTTTGCTTGATTGATATTAGGAGCTAATACAAAATCCTGGATTAAAGAAAAGAGAAATTATATGTAAGGTAGAACAAAAAAGATAGCAGCCTTGACCTCAAACAAGAGAGAAACATATTATTGAACTTAAAACTTGAACCTGCAGCTTTTTGCCATGCTTGAGGTGTGCCTTCATACATATGCTTTGCTTTGCAGAAATTGAAAATGGGTTTAAAAAGGGAAGCATTAGTATCTTTCAAATTCTTGAAGAGAATTAAATCAGTATGAAATTTTTGCATATTCTTTAATAGAGTCTTGCATCCCAAGAGTTTGCATCAAAGCTTAAAAAATATATGATTTTAACAAGATTGCAGGAATATCTGTTCATACACCTTTTGCCTTCACCTTTCTTCAATTTTGATTTAAAGAAATTGGATTCTGTTATTGGGAATGCCTATGTGTGAATTTATTGCTAGTTGGGCATTTTTCATTTTTAGACCCATTTGATATGTTGTTTGTTCTACGATATCATGTTGTTTTGTTGTTTTGTATCTCCAAATTGGCACGCTATCTGCACTTGACTGATGAATCATCTTCCGTCCTTAGTAGATATAGAGGCAGAAAAAGTAGAAGTAGAAGCATTTCTTCCAGTCCAGGCAGGCAGCGCAATTACAGAGGTCGCAGCCGAAGCCAGAGCCCAATACGAAGTCCGAGTCCCAGAGAAAGGCAGCCCCCCATAAGTGAGGGTCTGAAATCTCGTCTGGGCCCCCCGTTTGGTGACCTGCGCTCTGTGGACAAGGGAAAGTATAGGTCCCAATCAAGCTCAAGGTCTAGGAGTCATGAATCCTCTCTATCCAAATCGCCCGATCCCATGCCACCAAAACGTCCGGGCAGAACAGCCAGCAGATCTAGATCAAGCTCGCCATCTGGACGAGGGGGCTTGGTTTCATATGGGGATGCCAGTCCTGATATTGAAACACGGTAGGTTTTGCATGTGTTCATGTGGAGCATTCGGACCCCCTGGATTTTGAGGTTTCATGTGTAGCCTCGTAGAGTAGGCATGATAAGCAAGCTTCTGTCCAGCTGAACAATTGTTTCATTGCAACGTTAAATGGCACTCATGTTTGTGTTAAATTTGATTTCGAAAACTTGGCTGATGTGGGAAACTGAAGGCGAGAACCAGCCTAACTCTTTTAGATTGATCTACCTTTGGGTACAATTTGATCTTTGAGTCACATAGATAGGAATCAACACAATACCTAGGAGGCGCACTAGGAATGCAAATGGGCTCAGAGGCCTTGTTGCATCTTCTCCCATTGGGTCAACCTTAGGTATTTCTTATTAAAAATAATAATAAATTGAGAACTAAGGATACATAAAGAAGCTCGTAATAAATGAATAGAAGACGCGTTATATCTGCGACAATCAATTTAATGAATACTGAATGCACATCAACCGTCTTCTAGAGGAGGCGAAGTAGCTTTGGCCAGAGAATTAAATTTACATAGAATGTCACAATTGAAAAACGAGAGAGATATCTCAATTAAGAAAATACTAATCGGTGATATTTATTGGGGACTATATTGCAAGCTAAAAGGTACAAAAATTACTTTCTTGCATTCTTTTTTGTGTGTTTTTTGTTTATTATATACAGTTTTCATATTTATGACGCGACTCTCTCAGTGTTCGTTGCACTTCTTTCCTCCTGAATCTTTTTTTTTTTCTTTTTTTTGTTGCATCGTATATATTGAAGACAACGATTGAATCTTGGGGCAACCCGCGCAAGTAACAAACGCACAATGCACTAAACAACAATATTTTATCCTTAATAAAACTACAAAATACAAATCATTATTGAAAGTAACCTGTTCTTGCTCGTTCCCCAGGCCTCAAGTCTTAGGTTCTAACTTTTAACCCATCACTTCGTATTCTACAATTTTATGCTCTTTGTGCCCCTGTTTCCCATCTCTTTATTGCTCCTTTCTCTTTTCTCCTCGCTCCTCGACTTTTCGCGTTTTTGGCATTTTAATTAAAAATGGATGTCCATCTCAGAAATCTTTCCCAATGGATTCCTAATTTTTTGGCTACCTATGTCGTATTACGAAAGGACAAAAGCTTTTCTTGTCAAGGCACATTGTTATTGATGTGATGCATTATTTAATTCCTTCGAAAACATCCACGCTTTGATTCAAGTAAAGAAGATCCAAGCAAGTTTCAGCCTTGTTTTCAGTGCTAAGACCTCTTCTTAGTAGTAGGATTGGGTGTAACGACATGTTCCAGACAAAAGACAGCAGGACTGAATTTTCGGAGGAAAAAAAAAAAAAAAGGAAAAGACAAAAAAGACAGCAGGCTTGATCAAAAGCCACATCTTTCTCATCCTATATGTATACATGCTAGCCATTAGTAATGCTTCAAATATACACATTAGATACTGTGTGATTCAGAATCTATAACAGTCCGTCGGAGTCAAGAAGAAGAATAAGAAGTCAATGGCCCTCCCGTCGAACTTGGCAACTGATGAAGCAAGTCCAGATTGGATGAACAAAGGCGACAACGAGTGGCAGCTAACTGCCGCCACCCTAGTGGGCATCCAGAGCGTGCCGGGCCTCGTGATCCTCTACGGGAGCATAGTGAAGAAGAAATGGGCTGTAAACTCCGCTTTCATGGCCCTTTACGCTTTTGCTGCAGTTATGGTTTGCTGGGTATGCTGGGGCTATCAAATGTCATTTGGGAAAAAATTGGTGCCTTTCCTTGGCACGCCCCATGTCGCCTTAGACCAAAAGTTCCTCTTGCAGCAGGCCCCTGACTTGAACTTCCCAAATGCGACCATGATTTATTTCCAGGGCGTGTTCGCAGCGATCACTCTGATTTTGATTGCTGGGGGATTGCTGGGTAGGATGAATTTTCATGCGTGGATGCTGTTCGTGCCACTTTGGCTTACCTTCTCTTACACCATTGTTGCTTTCAGTATATGGTGCTCCGATGGCTGGTTAAATAGCAAAGGCATTATTGATTTCGCTGGAGGATATGTCATTCATCTATCCGCTGGTGTTGCGGGTTTCACAGCAGCTTTTTGGGTAATTTCCACGCTTGATGTCACAAGCTTAAGCCATACCCATATATAAATGTTTGGCCTTTTCCTTTTAAAAAATCATACCAACCTGAAGATACATTTTCTGAACCAAAGGCAACCGAATTATAGAAAGAAAATCATGATAGATATAGAGAGTTGCGACTCTTGAGTCCACTAAATTACCTTTTTCATTATGATCAATAACGACCTATTTACTAGAATTATTGGCACAGGTGGGACCAAGGGCATGCAAGGACAGAGAAAGATTTCCACCAAACAACGTTCTTCTCATGTTGGCAGGTGCTGGGCTGCTTTGGATGGGATGGTCTGGATTCAACGGTGGAGCTCCTTACTCTGTTAGCAATGATGCATCTCTGGCCGTCCTTAACACCCACGTATGCACTGCTACCAGCTTGCTGGTGTGGCTTCTACTGGACGTCGTTTTCTTCGGAAAGCCCTCCGTTATTGGAGCCACGCAAGGCATGATCACTGGTCTAGTTTGCATAACCCCTGCTGCAGGTAATCATACACACACACACACACACACATTATATGGCACTTTTGAGCATGAACCATCATCTATTTCTGTTTATATTTCCAACATTTGATCATTGGTTAACGAAATTGAAAAACGTTTTGGATTCGCAACCGCCAAGAAAGGTGGTACAAGTCTTAAAAATTAAATTGAGAATGTTGCAAAAACCATTGAACAGGAGTTGTGCAAGGTTGGGCAGCTATTATAATGGGAATGATTTCCGGTAGCATCCCCTGGTACACCATGATGGTCCTCCACAAGAAAGTATGGCTACTCAAGCAAGTTGATGACACCATGGCAGTTTTCCACACCCACGCAATTGCAGGATCCTTAGGAGGCATTCTGGCCGGCTTCTTCGCAGAGCCAAAGCTCAACCGCCTCTTCTACGGGGAAACTAATTGGGAGGGCTATGTAGGACTTGCCTATGGCTTGGAAACTGGCAAGGTTGGTGCAGGGTTCAAGCAAATGGGCATTCAATTGCTAGGACTCGTATTCGTAGTTGTAGTGAATATAATCGTTACAAGTATCATTTGTAATTTGATTAGGCTTGTAATTCCATTAAGATTGGCTGAAGAAGAGCTGCAAACTGGAGACGATGCTATTCACGGAGAGGAGGCATATGCTTCGTGGGGAGATGGGGAAAAGTACGAGTCCAAGCATAACTCCTATTACGGTGCCGAAGAGTTCTCCCAAGCGGGGACGAGAGCCACGGCCACGGGCCATGTTGAAATGGCAATGGCCTAATGTTCTTGTGTTTATTTGTGTCTTTGTGAGGGAAGACTACGCAAGGGTGTGATTCAACCAGTTGGTTGACAAATAATTCTGTAGAATCTTAAAATTTATTGTTTTTCATTTTCTTTTCCTATTATCGGTGGATTGGAATTGGATGTGAGTCTAAACTTTTTCAATAAGAATTGAATCGTAATTCACTTGATGTTACTTGCAAATGTCACTTCCATTTTCTACATTTGATGCTTACTTGCAAAACTGCCATGACCTTAATGAATTTTCTGATCAACACTAGTGGGCCTATTGGGTATGGTTAATTTACTTGAATGACCTTGACCCGGGCCAAGCCCTCTGTCTAGTGAAGCTCATAGTTTAAATAATTTTTTTTAAAAAAAAAAAAAAAAAAACCTGAAAGAAAGGACTTCTTTCAATGTAACGCCGATCTATCCGAGGCTTTGTGGATCCAGAAGTGGGGCATGTACTGGATTCATGGCAGAGGACTGGACAATGAAGCCCATAGAGAAGAGACAGCCTTCGAGTGTTACCATCGTTGGTGGCGCGGGCCAACCAAGAAAAACGCGTTATGCATTATAAAAAAGTGGCCGCCACCGAAAAAGTGGTGTAACATGGCCAAGATGACATAAATACATTAAAAACGAACATTAACATCCCACTTAGAATTGATTTGAGATATTCAAAATAGACGCGCAAAATTAGATTGTATAATCATAAGACTTTATAAAAAAATGTAAAAGAAAAAAATTAATTAACACTAATAACTATAACATACAATTAAATATTTTTTTAATTTAGTTATTATTTTGAAGTTCAGTGAAATTTTATCTTTTTTGTTTGATGGTAAAAGAAAAAACGAAGCAAATAAGAAAGGATCATTTTATAATTTAAACTCAAAAAAATAATTTTACTCATTCTATTAAAGATTTATTATAATTATATTATTTTATATTTTATTAAATATGTTAATTTATTAATTAAATTTAATATATATAATATTTTTTATTAAATAAACACACTTGAAAAATATATTTTTCATGTTTTTAAATTTATTGATGTGGATAAATTTTAATTTTTTAAAAAATAAAAAAATATATATATTATAATGTTTTTTTATAATATTTAAAAATATTTCAAATTTTATTTTTTAAAAAAAATTAAAATTAAATCATACCAATAAATTTAATAATAATATAATAAAAAATATGTATTTATGATGTAATACATAAATAATTATTATGTAATAATATTTAATATAAATTAAATATAACGAACAAATTAATATGTATTGTAACTCTTAAAAAATAAAATAAATATAATTATAAAAATATTTTAATATAATAAATAAAATTAATTAGAGTACCTAATTCATAATCATTTGTATGTTTGGAGCGGTTAGTGCGCTGTAAAAAGGAAAACAAAGTTCAAAGAAGTAGGCGGCAGGAAAAAACAAAACAATATATATATATATATATATATATATATATATAAAGGAGTCTATGCATTTTCATCGTCGTTGAGAAAGAAAATGTGAAGCACCGGACATTAAAAAGGAAAAGATTAATTTTTTATTTTATTTTATTTATAATATTTGATATATTTATTAATATTTTTATAAATAAAATAAATTTATTATTTTAATGACATATATATCTAATTTTTAGTTAAATTTTACTTTTATATAATTTACATATACTAAACTATTTTTTAAAAGAGTAAGTTTAGAATAAGAATATTATATACGGTGGAAAAGTCAAAGATTGTCCGGACATTCTTACTTCGCGGTTTCATATAGATCTCCCATGGTTTTCTGCTTTCTCTTTGTATGTTCGATGATCTCTCTCTCTCTTTCTCTCTCCCTTGCGCTGTGAATGTGTTAGAAGAGAAGTGCTGATGGCAATAATGATCAGGTAAGTTTTGGGGGATGGTTGGGTCTCTCGAACTGTAGTTCATTTCAATTCTCGGAGCAATGGAGTCTGAAACGGCGTCGTCGGTTGAGGAACAAAACGGCGGACTTGGCGGCGGTTCCACGACGCCGGGAGCTGGCACGAGAGGGAAGCATCGGATTCTTGCTGAACTGAAGCGCGTGGAGCAAGAAATCAAGTTGCTTGAGGTCAGTTGCGTCTTCAAATTTCTTGCTTTCCCTTGTTTAATTATGTGGATGCATCCACGTTCCAAGTGGGAGCTGCTGCGGCGGCGGGGGGCAGATTTTGTGAAAATAGCAAAAGACTACTTCATCTGGGCTTTGCTTTGCTGATGAATATGTGAAAATATAACAAAAGAATGCTTCAACTAGTTGAGGGACCATATTCTGTTCTTCAATACTTTCATTTTGTAGCATCGAAAACAGGAAGCAAAACTCTTAAGTCCATGCCTCCGGATTCATATGATATCTGTTTTAATCTACAGTAGGCGCAGACTATTTGCAATTAATTGTTATTACTCAGGACTATCATTTGAATCTCAGATTTCGTTATTTAAAGATTTTCCCTGTCCCGTTGTTCAGATTTGTTCAATGATTAATTAGGCATGTTCGTCATGAATCTGCAGAGATTTTGACTGGTGAGGGATCTAAAATATAAAAGCCTAGCTGCCTGCATGTAGATGGAGATTTACACTACATGATGTCAATATAGAACTTTTTGTACATGCGCGCTTTTCAAAAGTTAGTTCCTGGTTCTGCTGATTGGTGTCACTTTTGAAGTTTCCTAGTCATTTGGTGCATGTTAGCACGACCTGTATTTCTTATTGTTCGATTATGTGACGTTCATGTCTTGTGCACTCAGTTGCAATTGGGAGGATGTTCTGAATTTTTTTGTATTTGATCTGTTATCCTAACTTTTATTCAGGAGGAGTTGGAAGAGCTCGAGAAAACAGAAAATTTATCAACCTTATGTGCAGAGTAAGTGTAACAATTCTTTTCTGCTTAACAACAAAAGTTTGTCGCTAGGTAGAAAAAGCAAAGAGCAAAGAGTGGGGAGAAGAGAGAGAGAGAGAGCTGTCTCTTATACACATCTAGATGTGTATAAGAGACAGGTGTGGAACACCAGTTACAGGCGTTTTTACTATTGACCTGTCTCTTATACACATCTAGATGTGTATAAGAGACAGATGTTGGGACCGTGCCTGATCCTGTCTCTTATACACATCTGGAGAAGAGAGAGAGAGAGAGAGAGAGAGAGATGACGTAGTCAATAGTAAAAACGCCTGTAACTGGTGTTCCACACCGAGTTGAGAACTTATGAACTTCAAATTCTCTCACTTGTGTTGCTCAGGCTGCTGCATGATGTTGGGACCGTGCCTGATCCACTACTTTCAGTGTGAGTTTTGCAAAAGCTATAGATGCTCTGTTGCTGTTCAATATGATATGCCTGTATCTAAGTGCTCACAGTTCTATCTCACTCAATCACAGAACAAACGGACCTGCAAACCCACTGTGGGACAGATGGTTTGAGGGGCCTCAGGATACTCGAGGTTGCCGATGCTGGGTACTCTGATTTGAAGAAATCTGACGACTGTTTTATTTGCTGCCCAGGGCTCTTCATGAAAGGTTAGCAGACTTGCTAACAAATTTCTTAGCAAGGGGTCCATGAATTTTTTCGCATGGTGCACCGCAGGGTCTTTAGTTAATTAAGTCAGGTTGATGAAAATTTCATTGTTTGTTCAAGTGAAATTGGTAAATGAAGTATGCATACGAGAGAAATCCTCAGCTTCTCTACTGGTAAGTTATTCTAAACAAGTTACATTTAGGTAAGTTATTCTAAACAAGTTACATTTAGGTGGCGTTTGAAGTGCAACGTTTGATTCCCACGTTTCTAAGTGTAAATTGTTTGTAATTTTATATTTCCACTGATCTTATGTCACTCCTTACTCTATATTGAATTGTCATGAGAAAGGTAGTAATCTTACGTTTCTACAATGTTAGAATGGCGGCTTGATATGTAAACATAATTTTACCCCTCAAATTCTAACTCTTTGGACAAAATAGATAGGGAAAAAAGAAAAGAAAAGTAAGAATCAATGACATTACAATTACGCCATGATATAATTTATTTCTTTTATGAGAATGTTTTCAAGTTATAGCAATAGATGCCACAAAATAAATTAAGTGCTGAGAAGCTGTCTAACTGTCTATCAATACGGGCCAGTTAAAAAAGGCTCACCAACCCTTATGGGCCAACCGCCATAAGGCAGCACTTTGCAGGCTTCAGGTTTTCGTGGGTGAAAAGTTTATACTACAGCTTGAACCAATTTTGGGCTTTGAAGATGTGGGCAGGACCAAAGTCAGAGCACTGTCCAATCTGGGCAACAAAGAGACCCGGTGAAACGACTCGGGGTTACCTGAGTGGCCACCTAGCTGAAAGGCCGAGAGGGAGGCTGAAGTTCGAATTCCAACCCCTACACCCCCCCCCCACCCTTTTCCTGGGGCTAAATGTGCTCCACAAACACATTATTTGGCAAAACAGATTTCCTATTCTGAAAGAAGACTGTGAATTCTGAAATTTCACCTCATTTGCAGGTAAACAACTAGCCAATGTATATGACCAAAAACAAGCAACTAAGAATTAGAGTCCAGTTAGCGGATTCGCCAATTTGATGCCCAAGCGCCGCGTCCTAAGCTCGGTGTACTGCAGTTTCAAAGGTAGGGGAATAAGCATTGGGCGTGGGAAGGTGGGGCATTTGGGATCGAGAGAAGGGTTTGTTGTTCGTCCTAGAGGCCATTTGAATTTTGTCACCAGTGACATTTCAAAACACTAAAGGTAATCAAACTGTACATAGAAGCAGATTAAAGGGTTGGTTTGTCTTTTGTTCCTCACGAGGGTCCATATCTCATCCACTGATAAAATATAAGTCTGGATATTGGAACAATCCAAAAGTTTTACTTCTTATTCATGCAAAAATATGTTATGGCGCCTGTCCATGAAGCAATTAACAAGGAAAGAACGGCCCAATTTAACAAGTTACTACACCAATCAACAAAAAGCATTGCGTCATTCAACTCCTATCAATGTGATCAAATTGCATCGATTCCATGGACTTAAATAGTATAAAGTATAACTGTCATTGAAAGACTCGAACTTTGCTAAATATATGCGTGTGTGTGTGTGTGTGTGTGTGTGTGTGTGTGTATTGTTAACACATTATTAGCTTGGTTATTATCTTATCAAGTTAAAAAATATAGATAGCTCCATGTTCCTCGATTCCATCAAATGAAGCCATTTTCAATTGTTCAATGTGACAGTGAGAGTGAGAGGGCCATGTGAAGAGAGCAAGCATCGATGATAAAGCCCACTACTTTTTGCCGTTCGGCTACGCTTCCCAAGCAAAAGACGAACCACCACACCCGCTTATATATAATCACCATACTTGGTATTTTGATAAAACTTGCGAAGCTATATAGACCGTTAACCAAAATCCACAATACTATATTCTGTACCGTCGCTTCCACTTTGTCTTCTTAGGTATCCTAATTTGTCCATAGTAGTGGTTGGAAAAGAAAAATCCTTATCTAAGATCTACAGAGAGAATGTGATCAGAAGTTTGGAGCTAATCTAATTAAAGGAGAATATTAACCAAAATATTATGAGGCTCTAATTTCTAACGAGAGCGAACCATGCTGGTAGCTAGTAATCTATTTTCTTTGACACATCGCTAGTAATGTATAGACGAAGAAAACACACCTTGTTAACTAATCTAAGGTCTACGAATAATATATAATAACTAAATGCATTTGCAGTGTTTGAGGTGCATAGCACATCTTCCGGCGTCTGCTCAAGTGTGACTAATGAACTCGCGTGTCTTTCACTCACATACTAACAGTATCGATGCATTACCCTGTTTAAATGTTAGGGATTTATAAAGAACCTATCGTCCTAGGAATGTAAATGAAGTAACCTAAGAAAGGTCTTTTCCCTATTGACTATGGCGGCGCCGCGGGTAGGTGGGGGTGGCTAAGAAGAGTTAATTGAAGAAAATCCAAGGTCTAAAAACAGAATTTATTAATCTGGACGATTAATGACCTGGGATCTATTGACATTTGAGTTTGAGAATTGATCGGGAACCATGGATGGCGCTACCTTCAATCTTTTGTTTGTTTTGTTGTTTTTTTTTTTTCCTTAGGTACATCGGAAAATCAATTCTTTGTATTTTAATTTGTGTATATATTATGTATACATACTTATATACATGGCGAATTTGAATCCTTTTGCATTCATTAATATATAAAAGAAATGGGCTTTGTAAGTCGCGATCCCTCTATTTTTTATGCGTAAACTACATTCAGTTAGTGATGGGGCTGAGATGAGAGGGAAGATCTAGCATGGAAAATATGCCAATGCATGAATGTCACATTGTCAGTCGCGATTGTCATGTGCCTGCCTGCCTGATTATTCCGATCGTTTCAATTTGGTAAAAGAAATGAACGGAGAAAGGAAAGAGAGTCGTGACATGTGCATGTCAGCAGAATTCAGCTTTCACTTTAATTGTTGAGCTCTGACACCTCTTTGCGCTGGACACGTATCCCATTTATATTTCTTAAACTGACGTGTGTGTGTGTGTGTGTGAGAGAGAGAGAGAGAGAGAGAGAGAGAGAGAATGCACTTGTTATTCTTATTGTCAAAATAGGAAAATAGCTCCATGGGTGCCAGCCATTCCTCTGAAGAGGCTTTTTTGTAGGTGTACTATAAAAAGAACTTATAATTGCAAAATTTTTTTTAATAAAAAGAGTATTATTTAACAACATCATATTAAATCAATTTTTTCTTGACTTGCGGCAAAGCAAGTGGGAATAATAGTTGGATGCAAGAGATACAATATTTTGACATCATACTAAGGCATCATCAATTATAAATTTAAGCCGAACGTTAATACAGGCAAAATGTAAGGTTATTGATTACTTCACACGAATAGTTATTGAATTGAATGGCCTCTTGACATATTAAGCCAAAGAAGAAAGTACCTTACATAGTGCTTGTAGATAAGTTCCTTCTTCCAAGCACACATAAAGCAAAAAAGATTAAATTTCGGCAAATTAATTGGCTTTGAACTGGAAAGTGTTGAATTCCAATCAAGAAACTATATGACTGTTAAAACTTGCCATTTGCAATAAAAATACAGAGGGAAGCAAAACAATATTATAAATGAAATTCAAGCCCCGAAATCTTGAAAGTGGAAATCGCTATCTCATAATAGAAAATAAGAAATGCCCATGTGATTCGAGGATATACAGAGTCAGTAGCATTCAAAGTGCTAGACCCCAGAGAAGAATCAGAATCGCATCTCGTCATGATTGATTCTGCATTCCCAATGCAATTCAGCCCAATCAGATCGTTTATCTCATGAACTATACGAGAATGAATGGGTGCGAGTTTGCTTTGCTATATGCATATTCTGTTCATTGCACATTCATGAACGACCAACTGGCCTGGGCACATTTTCCTTGGCAATGTTTAAATATAAGATTACTGCTGGCCAAGAAGGGTCTGCATATAGACCATACGTAGCACCCTATGCTAGACAGAGGGAATGTGAAGCCAGTCTATCCGATTATAATAAGAAGGAATGTGTGAAAGAGAGCAGGGAGGGAGTTTCATGTTTGGAGACCGCGCTTTCTCACTACATTCATGTAGCCAGGGCATACGTGGCCTTGAGTATAGTTGGAGGATTAGATACTGGACCCCGCTAAAGTTTATTTAGAAATAAAGAAAAACTACTTATTGCCCAGAAGAGCAATTCAGTTTATATATTTTCAGTTGGTGGTGAGATCATATGGTGGTGATGCATTTATTTCTGAAAATCATACAAAGATTTAAGATGGCCTGCAGATCTGAATTGCATTTGGGTTAAATGAATAGAGAGAGATAATTAATAAAGGGGGTTAAGAAAAAAAAAAAAAAAAGGTAAAGGACTTTCGGCTCCTTTTCTGAGATGTATAATAATTATTGGACCTTTGACCAGACACGGAATGAAAGAGATGTGTTGGTAACTAGGCCTTGGCTGCTCACCAAAGAAGGTTTAAAATGTAATTTTCTCGAAATATTATGGGAGTTTAAAGTGATATCTACTGTGGAGCTAAAAATATGTGCATGAAACTCTTAAGCAGTGGCTCCACTTATCCCTCTCCAATACTAACACTTAAAAAATGAAATAGATGTATTGGGACTTAGCTGGCGGAAGGCGCGCGCGCGCGCCCATACATGCACATACTAGAGAGAGACAGAGAGTCACATGGAGGAACGCAGAAAGCAGGTGTGGTTATTTATCCTAAAGACAATCCACATGGAGTGGCAGCCTGACCCTCTGAATTTGAATATTTCATTACAAGGCCTTGTCGTCCAAGTAATTACAATGTGAATTATATGCAGAGACTGAAATCGTTTTTGCTCGAGTGTTTATTCTGAAGATAATTTGAAAATTGGAGCTCCTTTTCCCTGCAAAATTCGTTAAAGACAGAGCAAAAACTAAAATTCGTTAAGCAGCCTGTATGCATTGTAATTATATGGACGCGTACATATTTGAAACAAGAAGGAAAGGAGCCTATAGGGAGAGATGACCAATCGATTTTCTCTCCCTTCAAGAAGCAAGTTCACCGTTGCTCGGAGATACAAATTCCCAACTAGTAAAACAATATTTCTGAAATTTAGATGAAATGCCGAAGTATACATGAAGATAAAATTTGCAGAAGTCAGACAGCACAGCACATGTACAAGTAAAGCACAATCAACGGAAGAGAGGCAGTCTAACAAATAAACTAGCAAAAGATGCTGGTCATGTAGTGTCGTCGTAGCCACAACAGTCTTGAGATGATGTACCGGAACTAGGTAAAACCAAAAATGAAAAAAGGAATCGAGACGTGACTGTGAGGTCTGAAAGAGGCCAGTTTGCTTATTTCTTCCATGAACATGATTCTCGGAATCTTTTGTTGCAAGACCGCGATAACCAAAATTGAAAGATCTTCACATGCAAAATAGAAAGGATTTGACATCGCTGCAGTGTCACGTAGACACCAATTTAGCACTAACTGTGACATAAACATAGTTCTTTGATCATTTTAAAGTCGTTTGAATTGTTTTTCTTCGATATTGAATTTTCTCTATCTCCAAACAATAAATGTATAATTAATTCATTTTACTAATTATGTCTAACTCTTCATTTAATTTTCTTATTTTTCTAACGACTGATAATTTGAGTACTTTACAATCTTCGTCCTCGTCTTCAAATTTTGTCCTTCTGTATACCACGTGGTAAGCCGTTGAATTGGTCGTCCCAAGTTCCAAGTGTTTGCATCTTTTAGCAAAATTCGCTGTAGCCAGTTGTATTGAAGGGCCGGCAATAGCCAGTTTGTGGTATGCTGAGCGGTGGTTCTTTGGTTCACGCTGTTTCAGATTTTTGGAAGCTTGATAGGCTCTTCTCCGTCACTACCCCTAATCACCGTGCAGGCTTAGACGAACATTCTTAAAATAAAAATTATATATATATATATATATATATATATATTTAGTACTTATAAAAAAAGTATGCTTTTATGAAATGATTCATTAAAAAAGTTATATTTATTGATAATAACAGATATTTTTTTTTGCTTAAATAAATATTAAATTACTATATATATATATATATAATAGTATTTTTTTATAAAAAAAAAAAGAGAGAGAATGTATAGATAAATATTATTTTTAATATAAATATTCAAAATTTTTAAGAATTGAATATTAATAACATAAATTATAATAAGATATATTTTATTTTATTTTGTAAAAGGTTATTTTGATCTGATTACGTTATTGTGAAAAAAATCTATTTTGAAAAAATAACATTAAATTCATCATTTAAAATATTTTTTTTATCTTCAATAAAACTCTATTTTCAGTTCAATATTAGATTGGTTAGAAGCCAGTCCTACTTAATAAGATACTCAATTCCCTCCTCGGGATCCCCTGTAATTGTTTTGTGGCGACTAGTAAATGAAAGAACCAAAAAATGAGGAAAAAAAAAAAAGGACAAAATAAACAACAATAAGTAATAACAGTAATTGTAAATTTTAAATCTCTCTTAAAAAAAAAAAAAACAAAACAAAACGCTTTGTTTGTGTGCATATGCACACAGTAAACATAATAATTGGGGTTTCTTGTTGAAAAGTTATGTGGTATAAATTTGCCAATTTCCCAGGCTAACACGCATGTGCTAACACCCCAGCTGTTCACCCACAAATGGAGCTGTGTGGGCCATACACAGTCAGTGTGTCTACTCAAAAGTTCCAAGTTTAGCCCGAACGATGGAGGACACAGTTTCGCAACTGCTTGAAATCATTACGGAAACATGGTTGCAGGTGTTGAGCAGGGGTTGGTCTAAAATAAGCGTCAGCCAATTGAATCTTTCGCATTGTTGGAATGCGATATTACCTGCTTGACAAGTCCCACTACTGCTACTACTACCGATGATGATATTTTCGGTTTGGTGTATGACTGTTGTAATATCTTTCTAACCTGCAAATAATATTAATCTTTAATCAACCCACCGCTGTTATCACACTTCCAACTTTTACAGTACATTTACATTAAGGTGTGAAATGGTTTTCGAGCAATTTTACTAAGAAAAATGTTGGTTAGAACTCGATTTTATTATTATTATTATTATTATTTTATGTTGAAGTGATGCGTACCCATATTATACTATTAACATTGTATTACAATAAGGTGAGATTCAAACACCACCTCTCTTTTAATCTAACCTTTGGTTTGGTAGCCACCAGACAGGCAAACTTGGGTGATTTTATATACAGATGTTTTTGTGCAAGACAACAAAATCAAGGATACTTGGTATAGGATAGGGCAGTCCTACGGACTCTGCTCTGTAATGCAAAATGGTGCAGGCCTGTGGGGGTTACAAACACCCATCAAACTATTCATGATCCCAATTTGGAAGCCCACTGTTGTCCCGAGGACCCAAAAATAGGGTCATTTTCTGACAAAGCAGCCCAGACTATACGGACTAAATTGACATCTTCTGAACCAAAGCAAGGACGTTGTAGTCATTTCCTCTAGTCCCTGACCTTTCTATTGCCCCCATTAACTTCCCCCCATCCTTTAAATGACCATAAAAGCGGGAGACGTTGATGTAGGCGCAGTTACAGGGAGACTTACCTACATAACTTGGAGAGAGAGAGAGAGCGGGGGAGACGTTGGGCGGGAGAGAGAGAGTGAGAGAGGCATGGAGTTCAGGGAGTGATCAAGGCAGAAAAGGGTTGACGGGAAAGGGAGCAAATTATAAATATATATATATATATATATATATATATATATATATGTATATATATAGGCATTGTGATACATATATCGTATCTATATTGGGAGAAACATGATGGGGATAGTGCAAGAACGGAAGAACATAGAGAGACAGCAGATAGGGAAGCAAATGGGTTGCATGGCTGGGTTCTTTCAGATATTTGATCGTCCCCATGTCCTCGCCGGAAAACGTCTGCACGCCACCAAAGGCCTCCCTTCATCTGCGGTCAGTTGGTCGTCTCTATCTCCTGTTTTTTTTTTTTTAATTATTATTATTGTTTTCTCTTTTGTTTGGCTGCTTTAAAAATGTAGGAAAAGTTGACCTTGAAATCGTTACTGTGAAAATTTTCAGGGCATTGGTTCTAGTTCGGAGCCGGAGAAGAGTACCGAGTCTCAGGAAATGTCGAGGGAATCGGATAAGCAGCAGAATTCAAGACCATTGCCTTCCCCAGAACGTTTCAGGCAGTCTCCGGTGAGCGAGCTCCGATCATCGGGAGAGACTCAGTCCAAAGCTCATCTTCCCCTTCCGATATTCGAAATGAAGGAAGGAACTAAGTCGTCTTGGAAATTCTGTAAAGAAGCTCCTAGACTCTCTCTCGACAGCAGAGCAACATTCGACGCCACCAAAGGAAGTCTGAAACCGAAGGAGATTCGTACAAATGCGGCAATTTTATCAGCAAATCGTTGCGAGAGTAGCAGAGAAGAGATTGGTGCTAACGAGAAGCAGGGCCGATCGCCTTGCGTAATCGCAAGGCTGATGGGACTGGAGCTATTGCCGGGCTCCGATCCCGACGAGGCCAATAAACCTCAGCTTCGAAGATCTGCTTCGGAGTCTAGAGCCTCCAGAGATCTGTTTCAGTACCGATTCATTGACGGCATCAATTTCCAGCTAAAGCGGCCACAGCAGCAAAAGACGCGCCGCAACATTATTGGAGACAATGGGGTTCATGATCAGATCACAACAAATGGCAGAGCCATCAATGCCATGAGAGCTGAGGCGGCTAGAGCAGCAAGCCCCAGAGGCTTAGTACATAAAAAGAGCTTCTTTGACTCAGCTGACTTCTATCCAGAGCCAAAACACGTACAGGCTGTATCTGCATACGGTGAGATTGAGAGAAGGCTGAGAATGAAAGGAATAGAAGAGCCATCCAAGGATCTTGAGACTCTTAAGCAAATCCTGGAGGCTTTGCAACTCAAAGGGCTTCTGCATACCAAGAATCCTCCAAACCAATGCAATCTCAGGAACTTTGTGTACGATAGGAGCTTCTCGAACGACGAATCTCCAATCGTTGTAATGAAGCCGGCCAGATCAACGGCCACAATGAACCATCCTGGAAGAAACGGAAATGCCTATCCTACTCCAAGGCCCGTACTTCGAATCGATCCAAATCTCTATGGCGAGACATTGCCGGCGATGAGTCCCAAGCGATGCTACCGGCCGGAGATTGAACAGAACGTGCGGAACCAAACCAGAGTCGGGAGTTCGACCTCGCCGACGCCAAGCGAGAGCAGAGTGAATAGTCCCAATAGGAGATTGAACGTTGAAACGCGGAGGAGAGCAAGTAATGATTGGGCGGAGCAGAGAAAAGCGTCTCCGGTTCAATCTCCTAAGGTTAGTACAAGGAGTACTGGACCGGATCATTACACAAACCGGTCACCTAGAAACAGGAAACTGACGGTTGAGAAGGTGTTTGTCCCCACAGAGGAGGAATCTTCCACAATTTCTGAGATCAGTAACAACAGCACTTCTCAGGCCGACGCAGAGGTTAAAAAAAAATAAAATCATCAATAGGCCTTTTGTTTTCTGTTACTTAGAATAGTTTTTAATATTAATCTGTTTAAGTGAGTTAAATTGTAATGGCATGTTGATTGTCGTTGCAGAGGTCGAAGGCGGAGGGTTGCAAGGAAGGTATAAATCTACTAGAAAGGTGTGATAAGCTGCTGCTCCACGGCATAGCGGAGATGGCGGCGACGGAGTTGCAACCAAGTCCGGTATCGGTGCTTGACACCTCGTTTTACAAGGAGGAATCTTCTTCCTGTCTTTCGCCTGTCATGAAACGGAGCATTGATTTCAAAGGTAAAACAAGATTCTGCCACCCTGTTAAATTTTAGTACGTTTTTGCTCTACTGGGTCTTCAGAAAAACGCTCGGATAGGTGGATTAGAATTTTGGCCATGGTGACGTCTTTTCCGATTCTGAATCCTTGATTTTAAGCCACTGGACTTAGGCCTACTTGCACAGGCTGAGTGGTCCACCAAGGAGTCAAGATGCAGAGTAGTCAATTAGCACCTCAATTACTCACTGAAACCATCCTATAAGTTGATTTTTTAAAAAATTGTTTTTAATCTAAATATTGTGGAGGCCCTTTCAGATTGGCATAACTTCTGAGAAAAGCCGAAATATGCCCCCCCACGCATTCGCAGGAAATTGGTTTTTAGAAGTAATGTTTGGTTATTTGTAATATAGCCTCACGGGTTTTGGTATAAGTGATAACTAGAAATAGTGATCTTAAATCTCAAACTAGTCAAGAAGACTGATAGAACTGGTTCATATAAAGAAAAGATAAAATGTTGCTTTCGCCTGGGATGGACTAATACTATGGGATTGGCGACAAAAGCTTTTGTTGCTCTTCATGCCTTTTTATTTCGTAGCCAGCGAATCAAAAGCTTTTGTTACTGCCAATGTCCTATGTGACACTGACACTGTTTTGCCCACAGCCAATAAAGTGAGATTTGTCCGAGCGTTCAGCTTTTTTTTTTTTTTTTTTTAATTATTATTGATTTCAATTCGAGAGCGTGGACTCCAGTTGTCTATATTTTTATAAAATTAGAATACAAAATTTTAAAAATAAAAATTAATATTTTTTAAAAAATACTGAGGTGAGAGACTAACCCTAGTGCTCTTTGTTGCCTGAAATTAACATCCTTTTTATTGTCTCGGTGAAATTATCAGATCAATTACCGGACTTGGAAGATGAAATATGGAGCCCGACAATCTCATCCTTCCAGCAGAATCCAGAGGATGCCGATTTTACCTACATTTCTGACATCCTTTGGTCCTCCAATAAGTCATCTGAAGACGCTGACGTCTTCCTTCTGCTAGAGAAGCAACAGTGTCTGAAAGGAAATGATACCTCCAAGGTATCTACACTCCAGAGAAAGCTTACATTCGACACAGTCACTGAAATCCTAAATCGAAGGAAACAATTACCTCCTTGGAAGGCCATTGGTTGGAGTAATTGGCATGTTTTGTTGCAACAAGTATGGTTAGAATTTCGGCTTATCCGGGAGAGGGACGCGGCCGATGACTTGTTTGAGGTTATTTGCGGGTTGCTGAAGAAAGATCTTTCTGGAGATGCAAAGAGCGGTTGGGGGGATTGCCCAATCGAGATGTCTGAAGCAGTTTTGGACATTGAAAGGCTGATTTTTAAGGACTTGATCGGCGAGACCATCCGGGATCTAGCTGCTTTTGCTCCAAAATGCAATCGAGCTGCTGTGCGGCGAAGGAAGTTGGTTTTCTGAATTGGGAGGGCCAAAAAGAAGTCTTTATTCTAGTTTATGTATATTAGCCCCTTTCTTTCTTTTTTAAATTCCTTTTCCGCTCGCTTTCTTTGAGTTATTTTGCTTCCTGGTGTTGGCTTTCCTTTTCCTTTTCTCTTTCTTTTGTTATTAAACTAATCTCCAGTAAGTTTGGGCTTAACAAAAGTTGGTAAATGTCCAATTATAATTTTACCTGAAAACCAGGCCAATCTAACGTTCACTTCCAAAAAAAAAAACAAAAAGAAAAGAAACAAAAAGCTGTAAAGTAGTGGACCATTGGCAAAGTTGAACATGTGAACCCTGAGTGAGTGCATGTGCGAGGTTTGAAAGGGGGCAGTATGATGTTGGCTTTCAAAAATTCGAAAGGTAAAAGTGCATTGAGAATAGGGAAATTTTCCTTTAATAAAGCTCAGTTTAGGTAACATGGGACATGGGTTTTGTCTTTAAAAGTGAATAAGCACTTAAGCATCCATTGCTAATGCTCTGAAACCTACGGTCATCAGATCCTACCTCTGACTTGAGCACGCTGCACGCCGCCTGGAAGTATTGCTCGTCATCATTTCACTTCCTCGTCATCATTTCACTTCCACCCTGAGCTCATCTTTTCAATAACGAAATATTTGTACTCTCCTAAATCTTAATGCAAGCTACAGGAGACGGTGTAGCATAAGGAATTGCGCAACCGCCGGATAATCATTGAATGCGCTGTGATCCAACTGTCAGGCTAATTCAGGAGGGAGTTAGTGGCGCAGTACACTGTCCTTGATTTACAATCGATTGAAAGCCTTTGATTTTCTGAAGAATTCAGCAATTTTTTCGCTAGGATTTTCCGATTTCAACTAATAGCAAGACTCGGGCAGGGAGTAAATTACTCTTCCATCGTAATACCTCTGCGATTGTACTGCAACGCGAGTCAAAAATGGGTTGCCTCATCTTACTTGCCGTGCAACCGCAAACATTTGAAATAAAACTGCTTTAAAAAGGGGTCCACTTGGAATGCTTATCAGAAGTCCAGAACCAAGCTTCTTGTATACGACGGGGATATTAAGGACTCAAACAGTAGCAATTAAGGCTTTGGGACCCATTGGACCCGTAGTTCGCTGGCCCCCAACTTTTAAGTTTGTCCATCAAAGCATTATTATTGATAATCAAAGCACTTTTTTTTTTTTTTTTATCATTCAGAGATATATTAAGACATGAATTATATAAAAAAAGCGTGCCAACATAGTTAAGTTGACAAGGCCATGAGACTTGTCATTATCCTTCCATGGTAATGCTAACGGTTCCTTAGGCCACAGGACTTGGTCCTGGAGAATTCGTAATTCCTGAATTTCTTGTGGTTTACCAATACCTGAACAATCTCTTTATTGAGCAGCATGGACGAGTGGCCCATTAGTTGCATAAGTCAAGTTTAGACAACCCTTCTGGTTGAAGGACGCTCACGTTAATGCTCGACCGCTGAAAGCACTTTTGCCCGTCGTGCAGGCAGGTATAGGTAAATATTCAATTATAGCATAGTTTAAATGCGGTGGGGTTGCGGGGAGTGAGAAGAGAGTTACCTCATCAGACCGCTCTCTTTAGATGTGGGCCTTGATTCGTCCCATTAAGTTCGCTTATCTATTACACGCCTCGTGGCCCATATCCCAGCTTGGTCGGCCCCCTCATTGGAACTTAGACCAATCAAATGTTCTCCCCTCCCAACTGTTTGATTTGCCCGCCAACCAACACCTAACCTAGTGGGTGTCGCTCTTTTTCTGCCACGCTTTGTTCATTCCATTACTGCCTGGCTCCCTTCATGAGTAGAAATCTTTAAAAGCAACCCCAGAATTTCTAAAACGCAGAAAATGATGGGGTCCTTGTCAGGGGAGAAGGGCACAGGCTTATCTTATGTATCTGTTAAAATTAAGATGTGGATGGTGCACTGGCATTGGCATATGCTCACTGCGATTGGACTTAACTCCTATATTTGAATGCTACAATTTTTTCAAGGTAGCGATAAATTTATATCCCTTCGCTCGAAACAAAAAAAAAATAAAAAATAAAAAATTCCAATCCTTATTGGGTTTTGGTCGTCGTGGTCTTCCTCTACTTCTTGTACCTTTGGCAGATGACAATTTTACTAGGCACTGAAACGGCTCATTATCTGCCATGACTAGAGAGAATTGTCATGGTTGAGGTTTCGATGCAATTTTATACTCAAAGAACAGCCAGAGGATAAAAATAAAAAATAGTCCCGGAGTGTGAATTGAATGGTTGTATAGCTTCTTCTTTTTTTTTTTTTTTTTTTTTTTTTTCATTCTTTCTTTTATTTTTAACTGATGGATGATGCTTCATTATCTATTGTTTTTCGTCTTGATTGGACCAATCAGCTCTCTCTCACACACACATATTTACTTCTGGGCCTTGGGGCCAACATATTCAGCTCATGTAATTTTTGGGCCATCCACATTTTAGTTCCAGTTTGTTAGGTTTATCAACTGGCTATCTCCAAAGCATTTGGAAAGATAACCCAAAAAAAAAAAAAATCTGGAAATGAGTAAATGCTAGATGTTAGTAAATTCTTCCAACGCCCAAACATGAATCTGTTGTACCCAAGGAATAAGGAAATGATCCCATGCACTAAGGACCAGGAACCGATCTAGGTTAATTCTAAGAGGGCCAAAAAATGGGGGTCACTTTATTACATTAGGGTCATAACTCATGCAGGGGGGAATTTGGAACTCGTGTCTAAAAAGAATCTGTATTTTCCCTCGTTTTTTTCACCTTGGACTCCAAGCAGAACAAGCAGCCCAATAAGCACGCTGAAAACTAAAGGCAAAGGGCTTGATTAGGCCAGCAGGAGTCCCTCACAAGAAGCTTAATTCGGTCCATGTTCAAGAGCTTTAAGGGGAGAAGCCCAACTGGCTAAATGACAAATCGTCCTTCGGATGTGTAAAGCCTTCCTCCGAGTGTCATGGACCCCAATGGGGTGCTCCAATGAACCCCAGATTCCTTGTCCCTCTACCGAGCCCAACAGTTGAACACCACAAAACTCAAGGACACAATGGTAAAAGCCAATCACTTTGAGATGTAAAATTTTTAATGGGATGAAGTTGGTGGGATAACTCACTCTCAATATAAGAAAGAAAAGACGGCAGAAGAATCTTTGGTAAATTGACAGCACCTAGAGGGTGGGAGACAATCAGTGGTCCACCCTGCTGCATTTTAACCCTACAATAAATCTTCAGTCAAAACACATTCATACTAGAAATTGGCCTTGATACTAACATGATTGGCAGAGATGAATCTAGTCCTAGCCTCATCAAATACAGCGAAGAAAGCCGTGCTGTACCGAACCCTCTACAGCTAGAGCCAGACTAATTAACTGTTCAAGCTTTGGGGGAATATGCGCTTTGACCTTTGGCAAATTTTCCTAAATTAGCCTTCTTTCTTCAGCTTTCCATGCAGTGCGATGTCAGTTCTTCCAGGCATAAGTTCTTTATCTATCCTCCTCAAATTTTTATTGTTCGAAGTTTCATTATTCATTCTGCTCAAGAATTAGAATTGAAGCAAAATCTATTAGACGATCCTTTGACACTGAAAGTTAAGCCTAAGTCTGGTATGGCATAATGTAAATCGTTGACCTTTGATTCCAGATGTGTCAAATGGCATTTCATTTAGTTTTCCAATAAAGATATTTAAGGTTCATAATTTGTCATATAAACTGTTAGAAACATCAGAGAAGTTATCACGGTAGAAAATTCACTCACAACGGCCTTCTTCCTTATCGCTTCTCTTTAACTGGAACATTTCCTTCCGTGGCCTTTTTTTTTTTTTTTTTTTTTTTTTTGACTTGCCTATAAAGATAAAAACACAATAATCGTGCAAGTCAGTAAAACTACCCATTACAATATTTACCCTTTGGCGCTCGTGACCACAATATATATAGTTAATTTTCTTTTTTCGTACAAATTATAACTTTTTTTATTTACCCCACGGTCTCTTTGCTGCCGAATTGGTGATCCGATATGCAAACGTTTATGAATTATGTGACGATATTTAGATGATATAATTGACGATATGCAAGATTATCCTTCTGCATGCGATGCATATGAAGGGCTAAGTTAAAATTTAGTACATCGTCTGTAGCATGGTTGGTTGAATGCTGGATCTTCAGTTAACTCTGGAGGGGACTGACCAAATATCATCTCGCAACTCATATCTTCAAAATCTGCAAAACGGGACAACATAGAACTATAAATGGCACTGCGTTTGACGATGCAATCATTCAAGGTATGTTATCAAAGAATCAATTGGTGGTCCTGTATTCAACTAATGATTGGCACGTGGGAACATGGCTGACGTTCAAATTGGTCATAAATGTTTGTGGGGTATATAAAAAATAATGATTAATTTCATGGCAAAAGGTTCGTGCATTTGAATTTGAATGAGGTGGAATAGATGTCATTAGTCGTGAAGCAGTATTTATCGATTTATGGTTTCAGATTGATGGTTAAGAAGGGTATCATGTCTACTCTGTGTAGGCAATATAAGCTAGTGACACTAATAAATGATGCAAAAATTCTAATTCGAGATTGGGTGGTGCTACTTGCAGTTTTGCGCCCCAAGTGGTTTGTGCTTGGGTCCCTCCACTTGCACAATGAGCATAGCCTGCACACACTAGTGCAGGTATTATTTCTCCTCAAAGTACCATCCTTTTCCTATTGCTGGTTTTCAATAACCATAAGATCTACAACCCATGATGGTTTATCCTACAACTTTCAGAGACTGATTCCACTGTCAGTGCATGTTGTTAATCTTTTACTGAACAAGTAACAAAATTTTAGCGATATGAGACGGGCAAATATGTTTTTTGGCACATCCTTGGTCAACCCTGTCCTCCAATTCAATGCCGTAACCTAAACTTGGATTTCTTTTGTGCTTTTTTTTCTTTTTTTTATCAATGTAAACCCCTGGACTCCAAAAAATTGTACTCGGATAAACCCATATTCCGTATCAATTATGGTGGTGGGGTTGTAACTATATCTGTTTTGGCTCCCTTTAGTTTGATTTTTAGGAGTAAGGGTGAAAATGGGGTTTTGCGCCTGTTGTGTTTAGAAATGTAATGCATTTGGCAATGCATGGTGCAACCAACAGCTACAGAACAGACATAAGATACTTACTAGGAACCATATTGACTGGCATCCCCAGGGAGTCCTTGATAAATGCCTGAGTTGGCGCCTTACACAGATTAGTACACATCCCTACACAGTTGGTCTCCTCTAAAAACCTGCAAAATATAGTGCCGACAACAGTAGGCTTCTCCCTTAGATCTAAAAGCAGCAAAGTGTTTTAATGATGTCGTGGTAATGATGATACTTATGGCGATTGTAATGATCGTCGTGATGTTAATGGAGAGGAACAGGTTCCAGAAGCAACTCATTGGAGCAGTATCTATCTTTTATTATTGTGCTCATTATTTGTTTATCAATAAAAGTGCTCGAGGTCAAAAAATCATGTGCCTAAACTTAATTGTTAAGCTCTCACCTCCAATGGTGAGTAGACCCTTTTTATTTTTCCGTGTGTTTTAAGAATTTACCTGCATGAAGGTGATGAGAGAAGCTAACAACTGTTACCTGCACTTTTTTATGTGGACCACATTCTTTTCCTTGCGCCCATTGAAGTCAGATTCCCGCACCTTATTTTTGTGTCGAAAAAATGTCGCCCCCGTTAGTATACAAATTATGACTTCATCCAGACATCACATCTCGCAAACTGTTGTCTGTGCTCGTGTGTGCATCCCTTTCATGTTTTGAGAAAGTCGTGCTCAAGGAATATAATTAAGCTGCACATAAGTTGCAGTAGGCCTAAGGAAACCAGCAGTCAGAGGACGATCTTTTTTTTTTTTTTTGGGGGGGGGGGGGGGGGGGGAAAGGAAAGTGGTTAAATTGTTAAATATCTATATTGATTAGGTAAAATTTATTAATAGTTAAATTATTATTTTTTTATCTATAAAAATACTTACTTTAAAAAAATTTAAGATTTAATCTTAAAAATTTATATAGTCCGGAAGACCGTGTAATTAATTTTAGACATATATTATATTTGACTTATTCACTATTAATCTGAATTTGAACGAAAAAACCTGTGGAATGAAAATAGTCATTATAAGCTGCATGCCTTTGAGTAATCTCCCGAAAATGTGATGGGAGGCTACGTAATTGAAAGGAAAAAACAATATTAAAAAAATAAAATAAAATTAGATTCCTATTGGCCTGGTCAATTTGCTTCTGGCTTTTTGCGTTGGTCATTGTTCTTCTAACGCTATGATTTCAATTCCAAAATTGATTGCCAATTTCTATTAACTATGCACTAAATTTTTTTGGGTTTCTTCTCTGTCTTCCTGAATCTGTGGTAGCTACTGGCTACGGATGGCATGCAAAGCTAGAAACCCTTAGAAAACCCTAACATCCAAAATGAATTCACAATTCCCGAACATCAAAAGTACCTATAAGCCATCCAACGATCAAAAAAAAGTTACGATTGGGGTAAGCAACGATGTTTTAACGTTTGAAAGGCTGAAGGGTGTTGGGATTAAATCGCACGGCTAGTGTAAAACAATGTAACAACTTACCTCGCAAGGTCCGATCAGCCAGACGAAAAACAAGGTTGTAAAGGCGGCAAAATATTCTCTTGTGAATTTACACTGGGGAAGCACCGTCTTTATCTGCCATCGATCACCACATCAAAACTAGCCAAATAAATTTTCACCAAAAATAAAACTGGAAAAAACATGACAGTCACGACCTATGATTGGAAATAATGAGTTCTTGCGATCAATTTGACAAGTTGTAGACTCTGGACCATGTTAATTACGATAAAATCGCCTGGGGCAAGCAATTTGTGACGAGTTGTTTCCACCCCACGTCCATTGCCCATCGGAATTATTTATTTATTTATTGGAAAATAAATAGTGACTATGACCCTATTAATATCTATCATTATCAATCAGGTGGGTATTGTCATAATATCAGTGATATTATTATTATGTAAGCATGATTGCCTTCTAATTTCCAGAAAGAATAATGTATTGACTATTGGTTAGTGAGCTTACTAGGTTGAGGATAAACTCTGGTATGGCTCCATGAAGAGCTTCAATCACAAGCTCACGCTGTTGAAACATACTAAATTTCTGCGAAGCATCTCTGGCTGCCTGCACCAAGCTTTCATAACCGCTCTTGCTGTTTCTTAATCCTGCACATATATACAAGATGACCCTCTTGGTTTCTAAATCTTTGCTTCAAGAAAAATTAAACACAAACAAAAGGATCAATGAAGCAAAGGAATGAAAGGAAAGGAATTAATCTAACCCGTGGCAGCCTGAACGCTCTTCGACAGATGGTTCACAGCTAGTTGACCAAACCAACCATCAACATGGACAGTCTTTGTTGTCAATCCTGCAAAGTTTTCTGCCAAACTTGAAGTACTCTTTTCCACCCGACTTATATTTATTTTGTCCACTGGCCTGATGAACGCCACAACCATAGGAGAGGAATTCAGCTTATGTGTAGGGCGAGGTGGGAGTGGGAGGATGTTTCTCGTTTGACAGAAGAGCTTTGCTTCCATATCTGAAAGGCAATTTAATTAAAAGAGAAGAAGGCTTTGTTATTCTTATTGGGTAATGTAAAACATGGTCGTGAAAAACCCACAGAGCTCATGTCACGACAAAAGAGACTACGAAGAGCATTTTAAAGCCGTATCGCCCAATATATTCTGGAGTTTTTGGAATCTTGCACAGGCTAAATATTCGTCGTCCCGATTCAAGGTGCTTGGGCTGTTGCCGCTCTTGTTTACATAGGAAACACTAAGAGGCAGCCAATGAACTAATGAGTTTTCTTCTTTTTAAAAAAACTAAAAATTAGGGCCTTTTTTTTAATATATATATATATTTACTTACTAATTTTATAAATATAATTTATTTATAATATTACATATATATATATATATATATATATATATAAGCTTACAATTTTTTTCTTAATCTTTAAGGGACTTTAGAGTTTGGGGCTTATGGCCATTTTCTTTTTTAGAGGGGAGTCTATGGCCCCAAACTTTTCCGTTCGTTAAATTATTAATTAAGGTAACTGCACCCATAGGCTTCACAATAAGACCAAAATAGTTCCCTCGGTCTCATAAATCGCTTTGCATCTTACGCCGAACAGTACCACTAATGTCACTGTCGTCTTAAGATGTGTTTAGAATGGTTGATATTATATAAAAATATATTTTAAAAATTATATATTATTTTGTTATTGTGTACACAGTTTAATTCAATATTTTGATACTATATAAAAAAAAAAGTATAATAAATATATCATAGTTTAATAAAATTTTAAGATAATAATGTTTATTATTATATAAAATAATTATAATTTAATTATTTAAAAATTCTTAATTATTTTTTATTTTTCTTTTGACTCTAATTAAATAATTACTAAACTGTCAATTATATTTATTAAGAAAAAAAAATTAATTTATTAATCACAACAATAAAATTGAACTACAATTTTAAACAAACCTTTAATCGATTAATACAAAATTCTTTACAACGCTTTCAGCTTGCATCACATGACTGTACTTTTTTTTAAAGCTTAGCCCAATATATAGATCATAATATTAATGGCGGGCAACATTTCCATTAAAATTATTCCCCCCCCCCCCGCCCCGCCCCAAAACAAAGACAAACAACCATTGGAATCGCTTATAAGTGAGCCCATCCACACAAATCTGATTTGAGGTACTAGGTAAGAAAATAATATAATCTATACAATTCTCAGCCATATAAAGGAAAACGCTTTACATGTAGGTTGATTGGTCATCAAACTTATTAGGCCCGCTGGAGTAAAAGAAAATGATCTAGAAGAGACGAAAACGATGTGCGAGAGACTACTGCTGAGAAACACTTAAAAAAGATCCTTCAATGACAAAGAAAAAGTCACCCCCAAATGGACATCATGTAAAGCAGCTGGCCATAGGCCCAAGATGAAGCTCTGAACATATTTCTACTGGCCCCATCACTGGGCTTTCTCGGCATAAACCGAAACTCCAAAAACGTTTTGCTCCCAGAGCACAGAGTCAGCTTCAAGGTAAATTTTCCTATATCCACAATTCCAGGCAAGCTCTAAAGCACTTAACATGCCCCACAATTCAGCTGCCAGAGTCGAACACCAGCCAATCTTATGGGCATATCCTACACCCATTTACTATTTAAGTCCCGCAGAACACCCCCCCCCAGTACACGCTATGTCCGGGGCTCACTAGCACGCAATTGCTAGGGAATCATGTCCTTAGTTATCTTGATTTACTCCAAAGGAACTGGACTTTGCAGATAGCTCATGCAAGGGAATCGTGTTGCTGACTGAATGGCCAACCATGCTTGCTCTCCGGATCGCGGTTTTCACATGATAACAGAGCCTCCTGCAGATGTCTCCGAGCTGCTGTTTCAGGATACACACAATAGGGGTCCAATGGCCCCGTGGGTAGCTTTGTAGTTTTGTTTTCTTCTTCGGCTTCTAGCTTCCTTTAACACCGGACCCCCCCAAAAAATACTGTCAACTGGCTTACAGGTTAACAGCCTCAACGGCTCACTTACTGAGAAAGCTCTTTAAACTGAACTGAGAAAATTACAGAACAAATGAAGAGAGTCCGCGCTCCGGCTTACGAGAATCGGGAACATGCGTCTACACTTAAAATCAACTCTCCAGTTCGCAATGGTTGTCTAATTGACAAACAGCCAAGACCTAAAAACCCATTGTTTGCTATAATCATGCGATTGAATTTAACAATTTAAAATGATTCTAACACTTTACAAAAATTTATACGATGCACCATATAATACTATTTATTAAGCTAAATCAATTTCAAAATGTCCTTTTTGTTGCTTTGAACTTACCCAAGTTAGATTAACTTATTTATAGTGTGCTAGCCTTAAGCATTTAGAGCCTTATCCTACTACAAACACTCCAAATGTTATATAATTTTCTTTAATAAGATTAATCACAACATCCAAGCAAAATAACAAGCCATCCCGTGACCTAATAGGATAAAATATTCATTGTTATACAAACTCATCCTTTCCATCTCTCCCAAACCAAGACAAATAAAAGTCTAGCAGCTTATTATTTTTGCTAAAATATAATGGGAACAAGGTGAGAAGTATATAAATGGAGGGAATAGTGACTGTTCATAACAAGCATGGATAAATTAAGCAAAAAGGACAAGTCTTCCTACCAGAGTTTACCATTACTGAAAGAAAGGGCAAAACAAATTTTGGAGTGAATTTAGAATTCGATTCAGGTTAAGCAAGGAACTTAAGGTAACAATCCAACAAACAGCAGTTCTACACTGCACATAGACAACTATTCTACTGGGAAAACCTACGCGTCAACAGTATAGATTAATCACGTGGTTTACAAACCATCAACATGGTAGCCGCAAGTCTACATTATCCTAACCAAAATACAGTCATACATATAGCACACAACTATTCAAGCTGAAAGCTAAGCAACGTAGTCAGGTGTGACGAGTCAGTCCTTGGTGGTTTTGTTGATAAGAGACTTGTGAATGTGAGGGATAACACCACCACCAGCTATGGTTCCCTTAATGAGAGTGTCAAGCTCTTCATCACCTCTAATGGCCAGCTGCAGATGCCTTGGTGTGATCCTTTTCACTTTCAGATCCTTGCTTGCATTGCCAGCCAGCTCAAGAACCTCCGCTGTAAGATATTCAAGGATTGAAGCCAAGTAGACAGCGGCAGTGGCACCAACACGCCCATTTGCACTTATCCTTTGCTTGAGGTGGCGATGAATGCGACCCACAGGAAACTAGGTTCACTCATGCACAACAAAATTATGTCAGATGACTAAAATGTGAGCACCTCTACCTAAGAGAAGCATTGAACTGTCGGCATTCCTGGATTTTTTAACACATGAACATGCACTTATGACACTTTGCCAGAATGGAGCACCAATCCAATGCCAAAAACATAGTTTAATTCACGTTCCCATTGGGACAGTCTAAATTACCATCGAGTAAACCTAATCATTCTCTTGTTGGTTTAAGAATAGATTTTCATTTCTAAGAGCGGCTAATGGTAAACTGAGTAAATGTCCACACAAATCTTGTATTTGATTACAAGCTTAAAGCACAACTATTCCAGCTTCCAATCAACATAGGAGTCGATTAACCAAGAATAACACAAAATGTTTCAATTCGAAATGCTGGATGTAGTATTCATGTTAATTTAAGGAAATTAAAATGAGATTCAATACTGTAAGTAAAAGAGATTGCGCTGTTAGTTTGGGGTAAAAAAAAATGAACAAAACCAAATTTACACCTCTCCATCAGGAGATCATTGGTCACGCATATTAAACACAGGCCTTCAAAGGACCATCAACAACCACCAGTTGCTAGATTGCTAAGTCACTAGATTGAGAAGAAGAACAAACAGAACCATAATTCATTGTTAGAAACTGGATATGAATACAAGAATTTTCATCAATTAGAATGACGACCAAAGTATACAATAACGACCCTCGTCCGTGCCTTAAATAGCAGTCCACATCAAAGTCATGAGCCAGCCTAAAACCCCCTCCGGGGATTAATCTCCAACCATGAAAAGATACGCAAACTTATAACAGACAACAAAGAGGGTGTGCAAGAACAATGCAACCAAGGAACAATGTGGTTACCTGAATACCGGCACGAGACGAGCGCGAAACCGGCCTCTTCTTGTCCTTGTTCGCTGCAGTTGTTTTTGCTGCCAGAAGACCCTTCCCTCCCTTTCCCGCCATCGTTCAAGACACTTGACCTTTCAAGAAATCAAACGCGTCAAGACCCCAAAAACAAAAAGACGCAGACATTTCTGAAAACAAAACATAACCCACACGACACACACACCAAAAAAAAAAAAAAAACGCTCTACAACGACGGCAGCAAAGTTAGACGCTAGTGGCGCTCAGGAAAGAGGTTTTGTATGCTTAACTAACTCACGAAAACCCAGATCTCCCAAAAATTTCAGCTGACCATAACAATGAAGTGCACAATGAGAGAGAGAGAGAGAGAGAGAGAGAGAGACCTGAGACGTTTGGAAGATGAAGACGCTGGGGGGGAGAGAGGTTAACAGTGGAGGGCTGGAGGAAGGAAGAGACTGATGAATTAGGTGTTTTTGGTTGGCGTTGATGTTTACGATAGGATGGGGATTTGTGGGATTCTATTTGATTTCGAAATCTCGCTTTGCCAAAAACAGTTTTTTGCAGGAGGAGAGCGGTCTCTTTCCGTGGGAAACCCCAAATTTCGGATTTTCGAAGTTTTCCCACTGCGCCCCCAATTTTACCCCCTTTTTTTTAGCTTTTACATGCCTAGGTTGTGCCTTTCCTTGGCCCTTTCTACGTCACAGCCAATCATCTACTGGCACGTCACCAAATTAGTCCAAGGATTCGTTGACCCATTCGCCCTGCGCAGTCGCGGAGCCCGACAGGGGGACTGACACTTCTCTCTGCTTCCTCCTACAAATACAATTTTGTTTAATAAACACGTAGGCGACCTCATCATTCGTCCTTTAGCGCTTCTCATCACCCCATGAAGAAGTTTTGTGGTTATTTTGCATAGTTTTCACGTAATAAAAATACATCGTTAGAATTCTAGATTTAATGATTACTATAATTAAGTAATGCAAAAAGTTCATTAATAATCATTCATATTAAAATGAAACCTTTTTTATTAAAAAATTGAATTATTAAGTCCATAAATAACTCTAAAGTATAATAATTAACATGATTGTTATGCTTCTTCTTTTCTTTTTTTTTTTTTTTTTGTAATGGTTAAGAAAAATATATACATTGGCGCTTCTAAGACTTTTGTTCCATCCAAGAGATCAATGTTCCTCGATGCTGAAGGAAGGGGTGCCTTTTCGGTGTATGCTCGGTGGCTTTACGGCGCTCGAGTGAACTTTGAGGTAACGCAAAGTCTTAAATGGGCTTGGATCTTCAGCTCAATAATTACTCGTCAGGCAGGAGGCCCGTTAACGGCCGCTCTACGACGTCTCGCAAAAAAACGTACAAAAAGAAAAGGAAACATCCCCCCCCCCCTAAAGAAAAAAAATGACAGTCAAAAGTAAATATATTGGCCAGGCAACAGTCAAGTGGCGCCCATCTTGATATGATTCCCTGTTTTTACATACACATGGCCGTCAGTCCGTCATAGTTGGAGCCCTTATGAATATTTCGACACATTTAAATGGGGATGATATTCGTGTGCATATTAATGAAAAAAAATTAAATTTATTTAATAATTAAAAATATCTAGGAATCAACAATTTACTCTGTCTCTATCTGTTTTTTTTTTCTTTTTTTGCGTAACATAGGGATTGTCCAAAAATCAATGTTCTTGTTTAATGTTGTTCTTAGCCATGAAGGGGGAAATCTTGCTAGAGGCCGAGAAATGTAAGGTGGCTGAAATTTGTAGATTTTAATCTGTGTTTTACTCATTTGAATCGACATATATAATTATATGACCGAAAGATTCGTTATCTTCAAATCCACATGCCCAAAATCCGTAACTTGGTAAACAAGTAAACACTGGAGAGTAAACTCCGCCAAACGACACCAAAAAAAAAAAAAAATTAATTACTAGTGCATAGGATGCCTTTTGCATGGACGTGGATCCTTGCCTTTGTAATGGGACCTCAGGCAATGTTCCGTCTGGATAGTACTTTTTTTTTGTAATTTTCTTCTGTTTTCTTTTAGGATGCAACTGAGCTCTTTGGATTTCACAGCCACGTATCCGGAACCCGAAGAGTAGTACTGTCTGTGGTTTACAAGGAAAAGCTAAGTCGTACCAAAACTAGTGGGGAGCCATTGTCAAGATGGCCCACCCAAAAAAAATAAAATAAAAAGAAAAAGAAGAAATGAGGACGATTGTATGGTAACATTCTTTTTTATTTTTTCTTTGTTTGAAAGAGATAAGTTTGTTGGAAATTTAAGTGGGGTTTGATACTAAACACCATACAAATGATGAATACACGGGGAAAGAGCAACTGTTTAACATATGTTAGCATTTATTTATTTATTTTATCCATTCTGCGAGCATTTATTTATTTATTTATATATATATAAAAAGTTGCATTTTTTTCCCCCTTTTGTGGAGCTCATGTCCGAAACTCAGCAGCCCGGGCGGGCAATGTTTGGGGCCGAATTTACCTCAAAATGTACCATACAATACGAGATCAAAAAAATAGAAAAATTTTAAATATCGATCAAAATCTTGCTCCGACTTGCAAACAGTACTGCGATATGCCTTTTTACTTCTTTTTTTTTTTTTTTTTTTTTGACCTTTTTACCCTACCTTGGCATTGATTTTTGGTGGCCACTCCCAAATGACTATTATAAGGTCCGGCTTCTGGATGTGGTCATTCGATAACGACTCTCAAGATTGTGCCTTTTTGTCAGGGTATTTGAGTCAAATGACGCCACTAACTACTCCCTTCACTTTTAGCAGGGACGTAGTTTCCTTGGCCAAAAAGATTAGTTGAATGGCCATTCCAGGCCTTTCCAATAAACTATTTTACAAATGTCTGCCATCGAAAAAGAAAACGCATTGTCACCATCACAAAGGGCATTGTCGTCGATCCAAGTAAAAACAACTTACCGTGCCAGAACGGATGGGTAGCTTGAAGTTTTCGTAAAGGCTCTCACAATCGGAGGTAAAAAGGAAATAACTCAACGGTTAAGCTCTAAGGGCTTTTTGGGAAATTAATCCCCGTGTCATCACGGTTCCAACAAGCGTGGACACGTGGCACAACGACCTCTCTGACAGCACCTCTCGCTCGCTCTTTTAAGAAACGCCAACGCCCGTTCGTGCCGTCTGCCAAAAATCACCATATCATCGCTTTCTTCCCCTATCTCCCTCTCTCCGGTGCTCTGTTACCGTCACCGGCTGCTTTATCGCCGGTAAAAATGTTTCTCCGGCTAGTGATTTCTCACAGGATTTCGAAAGGCCAAAGCAAAAGCGTGACGTTATCATGCCGTTGCGTAATTCAGGATTACTAGCCGTATTTAGAAACTCTTAAGCAAAAGCGACCTTGCTTAGAAGAGTTTAGAAGTTATTCCAAGCTTGCTCTCGCAAATCAGAGGCAATTAGGCAAAATAGTATTATAATAATGGCGGACAAAATTGTTTGTGCTTATTAAAGAGTCTCGCATTTTGGTAAACGTTACTTTTTATTGGCGAAATTCGAGATTTTTGTGTCGATTTCGATTTGCTTGTGTCACATACTCTGTGTTTGTCGATGGGTCTGCTGCTTCGGGTATGGTTGTTCTGATGGATGCGTGAAAGTCTGCGTTTTTAACCGACTTTGCGCAACTCGATTTCTTTGTTCTTTTTCCTTTTTAAATTTTTGACTGGAGGCGAAGAAAGGAGAAGATTTTAGGCTTTAAAGGTTTATGTTTAGTGGACAGTAATGGACGATAGAGTTTGGTAGTGCTCGTAGAAGTTAGGTGGTAAAGTGGGAAATTTCTCGTGTTCTTGAACACGCTGATCATGCCTTATACAATGAAGATCCAGCCGATTGAGTCTCACGCGCTTGAAGAACCGATTCGGTGTGAGCCGGTGAAACCGATGGCGAAATCGCGTTTCAAACGGCTTTTTGAGCTTCAGTTCCTGCGAAATTGCGTAGCAGAGAAGGTCGGCGTCTTTGAGGATCCAAATTTCGGTAAGGACATTGCTAACGACTCCGCTGAGTTCGAGCCAAGTTCGGATTGCCTCACGACGATGGTTCAGAACTTCATTGAGGAGAGCCAATCGGGCGCCGCAATGAGGTGCAGTCGTAACCGCTGCAACTGCTTCAAAGGGAACTGTAATGACAGCTCTGAGGATGAATCCAACACCTACGGCCTTTTCGGCGACTCATGTGATATTCTAAAGGTAAAGAACAGAATTAATCCCACCGATCTTGTCCTTTCATTGGAAATCTTGTTCACCTTGATTTGGTGTTCTGAGAATATATGTAATATATATATATTTTAATTTTTTTTTTCTACAGAGTTTGGTGATTTGCGCCAGCGTTTCCGAGAGGAATCTGCTAGCGGACACTGCAAGAATCGTTGATAAGAACAAGATGTGTAAGCGTAAAGACGAATTTTGCAGGAAGGTTGTTACTGATGGGTTGCTGGCTCTTGGATACGACGCCTCAGTCTGCAAATCTCGCTGGGATAAATCCCCCTCTTATCTCGCCGGTACATTCTCTCTCTCTCTCTCTCTCTAAGATTGCAAAAATATCTTTCTTGTTTATTTAGGTGGTTACTGGAAACCAGATTGTTTGTTTCTGTTCAGGGGAATACGAGTACATAGATGTGATCGTCGCCGGTGAACGATTGCTAATTGACATCGATTTCAGATCGGAATTTGAAATTGCCCGATCGACCAAGACTTACAAATCTCTGCTTCAAATTTTACCCTACATCTTCGTGGGAAAAGCTGATCGTCTCCAGAAGATTATCTCCGTTGTATCTGATGCTGCAAAGCAGAGCCTGAGGAAGAAGGGTATGCACGTTCCGCCATGGCGAAAAGCCGATTACGTCAAAGCTAAATGGATATCTCCTTACACCCGGACCACACCCACTCTTACTCCACAGGAAGTTGATCTCAAATCAGAAAATGTGCAGCCTTCGGTTACTACAGGGACCGTTGATGTTGGGCTGATGCGTGAAGAGAAGTTTGTGAATGATGAGACCGACATGGACGAGTCTGTGTTTGCTTTGTCATCTGAAAGTTCTGTGGAAAATGACGAGAAGGCGCTGACAACCATGAAAGCACGGAAGCCGCCCGAAATTAAGCCCAAGACTTCACAGATTGGTATTAAGCTTGTCACCAGTTTAGCTTCAGTCATCGAAGATAAGCCATGAACTTCTTTTTCCTCCCCCCCCCTCTTTCTTTTTCTTTATTTTCTTATCTTGGAAATCAGATTATATGATGGCAATATGATATAAACCCATCAAACCCTTCTGGTTTTTGTGTAAGGGGTCTGATATTAATAAAACATACTCCACCTCTATAGAGTAATAATGCGGATTACAAAATTTTGATCTTGGTCTTCTCCTTTTGTTTGGGTCTCTCTATCTGCTTCTATATTCCTGATCTGCTTATGCTATTTCCCTTTTGTATGATTGAATCTTCTCTCCCTGAATGAGACTGTAATCTTTTATTATGAAGGGCCCCTTTCCTTCCTTGTTTTATCCCATCAATTTTATTTACCAGAGGAAAGTAGAGAGGGAAAGAGCAATCTTCCTTCAATGGTCATACAGAGACATCTACTTTATTGCGCAAAAAGTATGCCCATCGTATTATTAATTAATCTGTGTAATACAGTATGTCAATTGATTATTGGTATGAAAAAATATCCATTTTCAATTTCTAACCTTTGACATACGATCAGAAGATTGATCAACAATAACTCTTTGCAGTGCGTTTCTGTGTTGGCTTGTCTGCCTCGGCAAAAAGTCAAGGTGATGAAAAAACACCACGAATTTTGTACATAGAGCTCGAGATCTATGACTATACGCCAGTTTTTTTAGTCCATTTATTTCACACTGTTATCGAAATCTATTCATATCTGCGATAGCAGGACTCATTTCCAGGAACTTTCGTTTACATGAGAACAAGTCCATACTACAGTTTATGATCGCATAAGAAAAAAAACAAAGACTTGAATTTTATGAAGTCGGCATCGATTGGTTTGAAATCAATTGGCTTTCAAAGGGTCAAAAACAAGATCGAGTCTTGAGTGAATTTTCTAAAGAATAATTGGGAAGTTGGACAAAAGAAATCACCTCTCTATTTTATTATTATTTTTTAACCGCAGTTATCTGTTGGATTTGTTTAATTACGGAACAATCGCTGCGCCATGTAGATTTTTGTACGTATTGCGGTACCATATCAAAGCCTGACAGGCCTTCGTTGTGTTCTTTCACGAAAATCGATCAAAAAAGGTTCAGATTTCAGATGGGTCTCCTACATGATTTCAGATTTGAAATCAAAGAAGCCGACGTAGAGGAGTACCATATCAGACTCCCTGGATGCAGGACCCTTTCCTTTATTCACCGTCGTACCAGGTTCATTGGGGTGACTCCGGAAGACAAAAGTGAATTCTGTCTAGAAAGTAGAAACAATAGTTGCACTGTATACTAATAATTAAAGAATTCGTTTGTGTCAACAAAGTCATAAATTTTAGTTTTGGTAAAATTAAATATATATGTTCTAAAAATAAATAATTATGGAAGAAACTGTGTTCTTTTACTGTCGATAGACTATAAATTAAATGCATATTTTAAACATATATATTTGTGAGGAGACTGTTTTTATAGTGTATTACAATTTTTTTTTTTATGGATTCAATATTAGTCAGTCAGTTTACTATATTATGTGTAGATACAATTATTTTTTAATAGAATTGTGAAGTACTATAAGTATTTTTCATTTATTAAAAAAAATATAAGTTCTATAGTTTTTTTAAAATAAAAATTTTAACGATAGAATTTACTAAAATTGATCCATCAGCTATTGAGTTATTAAAAAAAAAACAAAACAAAAAACAATAAGCAGGGCAAACTTGAGTCGGCCCAACAAAGATGTTCCCAGAGCTTCTTGGGCTTGCGAGACTTTGTTGATAAACACCATCCTGTCATTTTAATAGGATGAAACTCTCTCAATAATATAAGTTGCTTGAAAACAACCACCGCGCCCATCGACAATGGCGTATAACTTCCATGAAAGCAACGTAACGCCTACTCTTTGAACCATTTCCTTCTCCACCTTTTTAGCTGCCGTCCCCAGGAAGTAACGTAGCGGGAGACTTCACTTGGACAATGATAATTAATTGGCTTTTCCCTTGTCATTGCCCACTTGAAACCTTCCTCTCCCGCTACCTAAGAACCACCGATTAATTTAAGCAGCACTTATCCGAATTAATTGTCATCTGGTCCACTTTGGAGCTTTGTTTTCTCAATTCTACAAGTGTCTCAGTATATTCCAGGTTTAGCACCCAGAGCAGTCGCTGCTGGACTATCTTATAAGGTGTGTGGTTAACGTTTAGCCTTTTATATTTTATCTTTTTTTTTTTTGGGGGGGGTGCATTAAATGAAAAAAACACGGATAATATTTCATAGTTCTACCATAGAGCATCTTAATGAAAGTTTGAATTCAGGGTTTGTAGCCTAATAATAAATAATCTTTACCACCTAGACTGTGCAATCAGCAATAACCCTTTTTTATTTTTAATCTTGTAGAACACGATGTTCTATCTTTTATAAAATGCGGAATACGTCACATGTTGCATAGATGAAGATAGAAAACAAGGTAAAAGGAAGCAAATCCGTGTGCACATGTTTACATCGAACACATACCCCAAAATGCCAGCCACGGAACTTTAGTAATGCGCTTTTTTACCAGTGGGCTGCTAGACTTATGGCCTTGGTTCTGTGTAGGAAAAGCTGATATTTCTGTAAGTTAATCATTTTGTCACACATGTTTGAGTAATTTAATTACCCCTTTTAAACTCTCTCTCTCTCTCTCTCTCTCTCTTTTTTTTCATTAAAGTCACACTCAGTCTTAGAGACTACTTTATCATGCATTAACTCCCGACATTAACATATATATTGCAATATTTTAAGAAGTATAGACAGGGAGGAAAAATATATAATAAGAACATCGAGTAAATCTTTTTTATGGTCGAAAATGTTAATTAAAATGGGGTAAGATATAGTGACCATTCCATGACTACTTTCCAAACACAACGAAGATAGCCCAGCTGCCCAAGCGACAAGGAGATTAGAAGAATTGAGCTGCACTGCAGAGTAGCGAGTAATCTTGAGTGGAGGCGAAGAAAACTAGAAAGACGTCTCTTCTCGTGAGTCGCGACTTTCAAAGCTTTGTCCTCTAGCTTTTCCGTGTTTATTTCTTTCGTTCCAAGCAAGAAAGAAATTGATGTTCAAACAAAGTTCTATTTTTTCGAATTATACAAAATATTTCTAACCAGAAAAAAAAGAAGAAATTAATAGTTTGTGTCGGTATAAAGAAACACGGAGAGTTACGCTCATACGACATAAAATAAGATTTTTTTTTTTGGGTGTTAATAATAGCCCCGAGGATGGTGTTTGGATCATAAGAAGAGAAAAAAACAAAAAGAGAAAATAAATGTTTTTTTTTTTTGTATGAATTTTTAACACCCTTTTTTTTATCCATCATTTAACGCCTTAAAAAGCGTTGAATGGCCAAAATCCTTTTTTTTTTTTTTTTTTTTAATGCGGATCTTCTTAGCCTCTTATTCATCTTCTCATTGATATATCATAAAGGCTTGATGGGCCAGTAGGTTTGAGTACAAGCCCAGCCCAAACCATGTTTCTGTGCCCCAAAATCATGGGCTTGAAACGGATTCAACTGACTGATCTACATGATCCCACAGGGTTGGGCCTCGAATTGGAAGTTGATTTCTGTGATCAACAGCCACTCACCTGATTCTTTGAGCTGCGTACCGCTCCAGTAGTCACTGTCTTCAGCAGTTGCAACGACCATTTTGCGAATTAAATAGGCCAGACTAATTGTTTCAACTTTGAATTCTCAATCGAAGTTTTAATTGAAAATGTTTTTTTTTTTTGTGTGTGGTCCTCATCCCATTTGGGGTGCAAATGCTACGAAATTTTGACAGGATGGAAATTTCTCCGAGATTGGCGTAGAAACTCAAAGGGAACTTCTAAAACTAGCTCATCGAGTCATAGGATTTGGACCAATTCAAAGAAGACAAGGCCAGAATATTTAAAGACTCCCTTTGTGTCAAAATCTACTCACAGAAGAAGCCATCTTAGTTTTATGATATTTTAAAGAAGTTGCAGAGTCGGTCGGCGCTTAAATTAAGTACCAACTGAGAGAGAGGCAATGGTTAGAAAGCAAACTTCCCAAGCAACTGAAAATTGGAAAGGTCTTTTAAAAACCTTCTGAAGATTGACTTCAATCTAGGCGTTCTTTCTTTAAGGAGGCATTGGCAATATGATATAATAAAAGAACAAATGCTTGGTTAAGGAGGGTTTAAATAATTCATCGACGAACTCTTATTTCTGAATATGCTCCATTGTCTGTGTCTCTACCACGTCCACAATGGCACCAGCATCCGCAACCAATTTCATTGAAACGGCGCTTTCTTGCAACAGCCCATATTCACTATCCTACCCAGATCCCGAACAGAAGTGTCTCATCAGAAGACACCTTCTGTCTCTAACCCAAGAACACCGAACTTTCTCCCTCTCGATGGGCACATTCACTCACAATGATGGCACGACTGTGAACCTTTTACATGCTAGCGGCCAGGTCCACATCTCCAATTATACACCCCCCATAACTCTAACCATTTGGCTCCACGAGAACTACCCTTATGTGGCTCCTATGGTCTTTGCCTCGTCCAATTCACTCTCCCCAATTCATCAAGGCCACCCATTTGTTGACCCTTCGTCAGGCACCGTAACTTCTCCGTATCTTCAAAATTGGCTATTCCCCAGAAGCAACCTCACCAAACTGGTGCGCAACCTGGTGAAACTTTTCTCTTGCGATCATCCCTTTACTTACTCCCCGGCTGCTGCAAGTTTCACTCATCCATCGCTTGTCTCGAAGACGGAGGCTCTTGACCGGCTTTGGGGCATGCTTCACTATGACCTGATGGCATCAAACGCCAAACATGAAGAAGTACTGGAGGAGCTTTCTAAATTGCAAGCAGAACTGGTGAATCGAGATGATATCATCACAAGCATTATCGTGGGGCTCGAACGTGAAAGAACGAACTTGAAAGAGAGGGCCTTGGAGGTGATGCACCAGTCTGATTTGCTAATAAACTGGCTGAGGGTAAATGATGGAAATTCACTATCGCGCTCCCTTACAGCAGCAGACAGCGACGAGGCGTTTGAGGCCGTTGATGAAAACTCAAAATTGGAGGTTGAATGTCTGGCTGCTGACAGGGCCATAGACGATCTGATTGATACATTGGATAAGGCCCTTGAACAACAGGTGTTGAATATTGATGTGTACATTAAACAAGTCAGAGCCTTGGCAAGAGAGCAGTTTTACAGCAGACGTACGCTGGTAAAACCGAGGTCCTGACGAGCTCCATTGGCCTTGTTGACCGAAGAGCTTCTGAGCGTACTCTTGTATTATGAATTTTGTTTAATTATCACAATTCTAGATGCAGACCTCCTAGTACGATCAGGAGACAATTGTTCTTAAGCTTGTCTTTTCATCAGATTCATGGGAAACAAACAATTCTTTAGTTTTCCCTCGATGTTCCTTTTTTTTTTTTTTCTGTTTTTAATGGAAACTATTTTCATATTCGTAAGGATCAGGATCAAGTTTAATAGGAAAATCATCCATTGGAAAAGCATAAAGTTCAATAGTCAACCCATTAACGCAAGACCTGCACTTTTTTTAACATTCGGTTCTGTAAAATCGGCTTGCGGGGCATGCGGTGACACTAACCATCTCAGGAATTAAGGCGGTAATTAGCAAAGTCGAAATCCCAAAGCTAGAAGGAAAAGCCCAGGTTGCAGGAGAGTTTGGCAGTAGCCAAAACGTCCTCCATGCTCCTCCCCATTCAGTAGGCAACACCCATATAATGGGAAAAATTACACATCGTGTGCTATTTATTCTAGATGAATGCGAACCTTTTTCTCCTCTCATTTTCTTTTGCCCAGATAGTTTCTACAATCCATACCACCAAAATGGGAGTAGATTGGTTTTAAGATTGTAAACTGTGGTCGTACATTGGTTTTGAGATTGTAAACTGTGGTCCATGAAACATTCATCCACGTCAAGACATCTTCGTGAGGTTTATGTCCTGGGCTTCTCTTAAATCCTGGAAACATCCAATTGATGACTGGCCGCGGAATGGGGCAGAATGTGTATCCGAGCTTTCAGGTCCAAGTCAGATTTCTCAATTCCTGTGGCATTTCAAGTTTCCAAGCTTGTCTCGGCGTAGAACTCTAAATATCGTCAATCGACCCGTCGGTTGTAAGGGGCTAGTCGTTCATGGGCCGGCAAATTTAGTTTGGAGACAGCGACTTCAAGTTTCAACTCGTTCTAACATTGAAAAGTCTGGTGCATTGCTAAAATTTATTGGCTACGAGACGACACATTGTGGACGACGCTAGAGACCATGGATCAACCTACCCTAGACAGACACGCAAGTTAAACAAGATTCTGCCAAGTGGCAAGTATGCTTCTTTACCAAAATATCCCTCCACAGCTCCCAGAAAATTTATCTCCCGTTTCATTATCAAGGTCTTCACGGTAAATTCTCAGCCGGATTTATAACGTTGGACCATATATATTTTTATATTTATATTTATTGATTTTATAATGGTTGAGGGCATGGATCACCTGCAGGACGCTCGCAGCATCAACCAGTTCATTACTCAATGTGGCATCAAACCTGTACAGTTACACACTTTCTCTTTGGTCTGCTGAGATCCCATTCTCGTGGTGACTCCATTTAATCAAAGAAACACTTGGGCTTCTCCTCTTTTATCTTCAATGCATTTGGGTGCCTTGTCCGTACAGTTGCATATATTATTACAGTTCCGCATAGTCTTACAGGCCATTGTCCGCCGCAGCATTGGGTGGTCAAAGCGATAACGATCTCTAGGAATTTCCCAATTATGAAGATTCCTTATTGGTTTTTCATTATCTTGCATCTTCTCGGGTTTTCAGCATCTGGGTCTCTTTCAATTGACGATTTTCATCGAGCGTAAGTGATAACCTAACGGTTCTTCCTTTATTTTTCCGCTTTGGACTGGTTTCTGTTTGTATAGATTTGTAGTTTCTTGCCTTGACAATTACGTCAAAGTCGGAATTTAGACTTTCATGCTTTGTTATTGTACAAAGCCTTTTCTAATTTTTTTTTTTAATTCCTTCAAATTGGATAGAAAGATATAGTTTTGCAATGCATGTTCTGAGATCTTTTGTAATACATCATATATTATCGGTTGTTGCCGTTGCTAATTTGTTCGATGCATAAAGTTAGGGTTTTCTTGAATTTTAAAGATAAATTGCTATGTATTTTCTGTATGAGGTAAAGTGTTAACTTGTGGAGTCAACTGATAATTAGGTGATGAACAACGAACTTGAGCCAAAAAAAATGTTTGATCACTGGCTCTCACTTTGATCTTAGATTATAGTTATTTACTTTTAATGATATCCATTAGACGGTGCATCTTCTTGTTTGGTAGGCGGTGCCTGCAGGTTAAGTTAATGTATGTGGGAAGATCAAACTGAAGAATATAATGCAGTAATCTCGTCCAGGGTTTGGGGGCGAAATGATGCAAAGAATTCATTGGCATCCTTGCAAAGTAATTATGATATCTATATTTAGGGCTGGCCCATCTTGAAGACTATGACCTTGGAGAATGAGAGTAGCTTTGGGTTCTCTGCATATAGACCATTAAAATTTGTGTGAGAGTTTGCGGAACTTTGAGTTACAATCAGTTATATTCTTATCACTCAGGGGATTCAGAACTCATGTTGAAAGCAATTACATCAATTTGGTTGAGGTGCAGGAGTCACAAATTTCACATTTGTGACTCCTCTTTCTTGGATTTATTTGTTGGGTTATATTGATCCTTGCTTGCCAACCTTTGGGCTGGTTCATGCCATCAAACAATTTCAGTACACTTAGCAGTGTCATTTTTCTTGCCTTTCGGTCTCTTGTTTACACAAAAAAAATTGCCTGCTTGCTGGTCATTTTAACCTTTTCTTTTCAGTATGTATTTAGATATTTTGAAGGTGCTACTGAGCCAGCTTATGTAATCTAGTTGTTTGTCTCTGTTTCCATGGATACAGGTTTCCTATTGTTGAACCTGATCCAGGTCATACGAAGCTTCGCCTTGCAAGTGAAGGCTTGGAAGCCATCAAACGAATAACAAAACCAATTGCAGCTGTTGCTGTATGCACAAGATATAACTTCATAAGCATCTAGAAATTTCAACTTGCTTGCCACCTAATTTGTTGAAACATATCTTTGAAGTTTGGGTTATTACTCTTTATAATTACTGATGGATTAGCATATGACCCTTTTGTCCTTGTAGGGTCATTTCAATATGGATGGTTTTTGTAACTTGTTCATTATTTAAGCCTTTAAAGGAACCTTAATTCTGTGGTGTGTGGATCTTGTGTAACTACATTTTTTTCCACTCCCTAGTCTAGACATGCTTGGAAAGTAAGAAGATTGTGAGATTTAGGTGATGGGATTCCAGATATTATGTGGCGACAAATTACTATGAGTTGAAATGCAATGGCGTATTGCTAGGCTTTGAAAATTTTCTTACAAAATTGCATTTGAGATTGATGCAGACTATATTTTAATATCTAAGATTTTCTCAGAAAATATAGTTGATAGAATTTTAGTACCTTCCCTTTCTTTCACTAATATGTCTAGCTGTAATTTTTGATACAGAAACTTACCTTTCTCTCATTAACATGGCTATCTGTAGTCCCTTTTTTATGCTTTTAAGTGCAACCTGTTGCCTAAATCACTTGTTTAGTCAACCACATGACTATTAGTTATTTGTAGTCTGTTAATCATGTGGAGAAAAATTTTCTGGTTGACTTAGATTGATGTTTGTATAATCAGGTCATTGGTCCATATCGCTCTGGAAAATCTTTTTTGCTTAATCAGCTCCTCTCACTTTCTTGTTATGAAGGTGCTGCCCACATTTTAGCTTCTGTACTTGTACAATTTGTCCATAAAATTTTGTGTTCAATGTTTGTTAAAGAAGGATTTCTGCTCATTTCAGTAATCTGGATTTTCCTTCAGGTTTTGGTGTTGGACACATGCGTGACACAAAGACAAAAGGTATTGTGATATAAGATAGAGAAAAGTGCAGCTGTTTACTTAGGCATAATTGTTAACTCCTTGTTTGTTGCAGGGATCTGGGTATGGGGAACCCCACTAGAAATGGATATAGATGGATTGAAAACTTCAGTGCTTTACCTTGATACAGAGGGATTTGAAAGTGTTGGCAAGTCAAATGTCTATGATGACCGGTAAATTAAGATTCCTGTTATGAGATAGCAGGCCTTTTAGCAATCATATATTTTATGTGTTTTCTCCTGTTATGATAAATATATATATATGTTTTTTTTTTTAGGATATTTGCTCTGGCGACCATTTTGAGTTCTGTGCTTATATATAACCTGCCAGAGACGGTTAGCTATTTCTCCTCTACCTTTCTATTTTTAATTCTGTATTTTCCAGATCTTTTGAGTAATTATATGAAAATCTGGCTTTTCAGTTTTAATTCTATATTTTCAAGATCTAGGAGTAAAATTACATAAAAATTTAACTTTTTAGTTTTAATTCCTGCATTTCTAGATCTATAAGTAAAAATTATATGAAAGTCTGGCTTGTTAGACATGAAATTACAGTGTGGTAGAGCTTTCAAAGGCTGTGTTGTGGAGTATTCTTTTGATGAGTTACCTTTGTTGGAAATATTGGTCGACCAGACACATAATATAGACAATAACATTTTTGAGTCAATTGCGACTTTTAATGCGAATATTTATTGTTAAGAAGAAATGTTAAGAGTATTGTGCATGCAGTGAAAATTGACTAATACAATTAGTACATTTGTACGGCTCATTTATGTGAAAAATACATTTGTACGGCTCTTTGTATTGCCAAACCCATCTCCTCTTACATTCATTTATTCTATAGTAGCCAATGCTGGGAGTGTAACTTGAAACTAATAGTGTTTATGAACCATTAACCAATTTAAGAAGATACTTGGATTGGATTCCTTCAATGCTGGGGATCATAAATTGGAATTAACATTTTTCCATGTGCCTTCAACAAGTGTGCAAGGAGACACTTGGATGCAGGTCAAGTCTTGTTGGATCTAGATTAAGGGTAACTAGTCAAATAGCACTACTTGCCGACCCCAATTAAATTTGGAATTAAAGCTTTGTTGTTGTTCTTGTAATCAAATTGCACAACTTGGATGTTTTGTCAGAATCAGACCAACTATGTAGGAAAATATGGATGCTAAATTATGCTGGACTGCTTCTTGGCTAAACACTAAACTGAATATTTACTACCTAGTATCTTTCAATTTTGCTTGGGTTCAGATCCGAGAAGCTGACATATCCCGCCTGTCATTTGCCGTGGAACTTGCAGAAGAATTTTATGGAAGGTCTGTATTCTCTGCCATGCTTTGACTTATTACATGCTATTGTAATTATGGAGATTGGGAAATGATTAGTTGGATTTTTTCTTGTTAGCTTTCTTTTATATTACTAACACACTTGTTTATGGATTGTCTGGTAATCACTTCGCGAAGAACAGAGTAAAGGTAATTTAGAAGTAGCTGCATTGATATTTCTCTTGTATTGTTTCTTTAGATTTAACTTTTTATTTATTTATTATTATTATTATTATTTATTTATTTTTTTACTGACGTGAATCAGAATGGCCAAAATTTTCTTTCTAGGGGAAAGATGTTGCTTTTGAACCTGCAAAACTTCTGTGGCTTATTCAGCGTGATTTTCTGCGTAAGTAAATAAATGCTAGTCTAGTATATTGTTTCTTGAAAAGTGGAATTTTTGGCTGGCTGGCTGCTTCTTCCTAAGTACTGGCTTTGGCAGATCATTATACCTAGGCCATTTTTTGGGTTGTTGTACTAAACATTATCCCCTCTCCACAACCTGTTTCAATACATATGCCACTTTCCTTGAGTGATTTTTTCCATTTCCATAGCTTCTGAACAAATGCAGTATCATAAATGGCTGCGAGTGTGTTGTATCTACACCCTGCATCTATTGTTATGGCATCCTGCTCCATGTTATGTATAAGCTGATTTTTCCTTTGGTCACACACAGAAGGGAAATCAGTGCAAGCAATGGTGAATGAAGCTCTTCGACATGTCCCTAATAAGGATGGTAAGTTTTTCCTCCTAGTGGCTAGTCTAGAAGAGATGGTTGTTATTCTCAGTTTGATAACTGCATTTTTGAAAAAAGGCTTGATACGGTTGCTTCCTCCATTTTGCAGGGGACAAAAACATCGACCTGGTAACTGCTCTGTTTAATCTCAATACTGATTTCATGAAAATTATATGATTCTGGAGCAAGGAGATAATGTTTTTGCATTTTTTTCATAAAAACTTTTATCAGGTTAACAGGATTAGAGACTCATTGGCCATTATGGGTGATAACAGCACAGCATTTAGCTTGCCACAAGTATGATATTCTCTGTGTTTGTTCTTGCTTCTAAGTTTCTAGTACTGTATTTTGACGCCTATTTGGTCACATGGATAAGTTATATTTTAATTTTGATCAGCACAAGAGAGAGATGCTTTATTCATTGCCTTCGCTTGGTGATCTCATTGCCTTTTGATTTTGAACTTCAGCCTCATCTCCAGCGAACAAAACTTTGTGACATGAAGGATGGTGAGCTTGATCCCGTATATGTTGAGAAAAAGGAGCAATTGAAAAAACTTGTTGCTAGCATCATTCGTCCGAAGATTGTGCAGGGAAAACCTCTAAACGGGAGGGAGTTTGTAGCTTTCTTGGAGCAGGTAATTAGGATTCAACATATGGAATTCATGTCTCTTGTCTGAGTGGAACTGCAATGAAACCTGATTGATATAGTTCCTATGCGCCGCTGAAGTTTGTTGCAACCTTTCGTCAATTTCCTGTCCCTGTCTACCAATTGGAATGAGCTTGTAACACATTTCCCTTTACTTATTTGATTTGTACTTGGACTTTCTGCATTGGTGGACACTGTTGCTTTGTGGTCAGTGCTTTTTGTTTGTCATGTAGCTATTTGGTCTCCCCATTTATAGCCCAATGGTAGAAGCACAAACATACAAGATCTCTGCCATTAAAAAATGGATTTTAAAGAAATGTGAATTAGGATGATGAGTTTGGTGACCCCACTGAATTACTTTGATACCAGGAGTACAACCAAATGTGACGAGAGCCTCCTAGACTCTCAGCCCTGTCTGTCCATGTTGCTCCAAGAAAACTAGGGCCATATTGAATAATTTCCTTGTGGTGGCTGCTCACACCCCCTGCTTGTCATTGATACTGTCAGAGTGTACAAAAATAGGAAAAAGGAAACAAGACAAATGAGTCCATGAGAAATGTCAGCTTCAGTAATGTGCCTTGAATAATTCCCCAGTCTCACTGTTTTCCAGATGCTAGATGCCTTGAACAAAGGGGAGATCCCATCAACAGGCTCTCTTGTAGAGGTTTTCAACAAAGAGGTTCTTGAGCGGTGTTTAAAGCTATATAGTGAAAAGATGGCAAAATTGCATTTACCACTCTCAGAGAAATCTCTGCAAGATGCCCATGAAATGTCTAGAGGTGAAGCAATGAGAGCTTTTGATAAGCAGCATTTTGGCCGTCATCATGCAAAGAGATCGGTCATGCAACTGGATGATGGAATAAAGGAGGTATTGATTTGAGGCTCTTCTAGTATTATTATATCAATAGCCATTCTTTTATATATAAATATATATGTTGTCAAAAGGATGTTCTTTGCTCCATTATGTTTCTGCTCTTTCTAAAATGATTTGCAGTATATCATTTGCTTAATGGACCTAATTTTCAGAGAAGATAAATTTATCTGCGGAGTGCAAATGCATTGATTTGTGGAATTTATATCAATGAGTACAAGAAAATGAACTTTGTATGTGGGTACTATACTCATTTCCTCAGGAAATTTATTGATGGAAACTTTGAAGTCTGAAATTGTTTTTTGTCGGGAAGAATTTGAAACTACATAAATCCCCTGATTCCACCAAGAGGGAGAGATGTGCTATGATTGTGCTTTTAATTTTTTTTGTCAGCTAGGCAATTTAGTACCTTGTGGTCAATGCTTTCTAAAAGCTCTTTTTATTAGATTATCCCTTAAATCAAATGACTTGGGACCATCTTATCTGCTGAAGCCAGGTGTAATTTTTATCTCTACTATAAAATTAGCTGAGTTCCTTGCTCATTTAATTATGTGTTGCCTTGGGCACTGTATTTGGAATATATCATGGGCCAGAAAGGATTATCATTCAAGGAGAGAAATTTATGATCTTCCCCTTTCCATCCCTGGACAATCCTAGCATCAGAGCTTGAGTTTTAAGTTGCAATGCTTGATGGTCAATTTTTATGCAGGCACTTGTCCTGTAGGACTAAGTTTATATGTGTAAATTTTGTGGACTCTAGGACCAATGGTTTCAAATTTTATGTAAACCTTTGTGTACAATCTTTAATCCAGGTTTATAAGAATGTCATACTGGCGAATGAATATCAGTCTGCCAAGCTATGTGAGGCATTTTATGCAAGATGCGAGGATAAAATGGACCAACTTCAAGTTCTCAGACTTCCTTCCATGGCAAAATTCAATGTGGGCTTCTCACAATGCAACCAAAGTTTTGAGCTGGAGTGTGTTGGACCTTCAAAAGCAAACTATGAACATCGCATGATGAAGGTCAGGCAGACCCATATTGATTTGTCTTCTCATTTAGTCTTCTCAATTTTGAGGGTGTTTTGAGAGGAAGTGAAGATCAAAATCCATGATATTTTAAGTGCCATGCATAGTGTATTGGTTACAAATGTCATATAGCTATTCCCCACAAAGATGATTGATCTATTGACTCTTAAGTACCATTTATGGCATAATGGTTTGCAAATGTCATAGTTTTTTTCCACTATAATGATTAGGATTCAACTTATTGATTTTCCTCTGGCATAGCAGTGGAACTGCCATGTAAGCTTCTGTTCTATTGATCCAGGGTTCTATTTCTTCAACTTGGATAATCATGAATTATGCGAGACTCTATAATGGCTGTTATTTGGGGGATATGATAAGGTGTCTGCATTATAAACTCCATCATCAGTCTGCTGAACCTGGCATTTGTTAATGTGCTATCTGAATCTGCAGATGTTGGGAAAGTCAAAAACTCTCTTTATAAAGGAATACAATCACAGGCTCTTCAATTGGTTGGTGGCCTTCTCCCTTGTCATGGTAGTAGTTGGCCGGTTTATTATTAAGTTCATCTTGATAGAAATGGGGGCATGGATACTCTTCATCTTCTTGGAGACATACACAAGACTGTTTTGGTCTGCTGAGTCTCTCTATTACAATCCTGTTTGGCATTTTATCGTGGCAGCTTGGGAAACACTTGTTTACAGCCCTATCCTTGATTTGGACAGGTAATCTAATTAGAAGAAATGTAAAGCCATCATTGCCTAATATGCTTTTTTGTTTGCAAGTTCATTTGTGTCCTACCTTTTTTGCATGCATGAAAGATCAAAACTCGGTGACTGTTTTCTGCACAGCCTTTCTTTCTTTTACATCGGGAATGTGATTATTCTTCAAATGTTTGATATTCTTATCTTGATTGGTGTAAGAAATTGGCAGTAAAAATGAGCACAGTAACAAGAGAACATGGAGAGTTTGTATGCATTAATTCTTTTATTCTTGTTGTATCAATAAAGTTACCATTATGACCTAAAAGTCATAGGTTTGAGTCATAAAAACAACATATATGGAAAAAAATAGGGGTAAATTGCATATATTTGACCCTTTCCCATGTCCATAGTACGAGAGCTTTGTACACCGGGGAGCTTCTTTCTTTTAGTTCTTGCATTGTGATGTTCTTTTGTTCTTACCTTTTTGTTATTGTTCTACTTTGTTGGATGCAGATGGGCAATTCCACTCGGTCTCATAGCGGCTGTTTTGGTAGTTTACTGGCGGTGTTACGGCAGAAGGAAGCATGGATCACGTTGGCTGTTGCCTCTATATAACAATCACAAAGGAGGCTCTAACAGGCCGAGATCAGACTAAACGTGTAGTGGCCTATGCCTCCAAACACTTGCCGCCATACTCATGCTTGATCATCCTGGGCAAGGCTTTTATATTTTTCACTACGCTGAGCCCACCATTATTCTCCTTCCGATGCCTCGGCAGAAAGATTTGACCCCAAAATGAAGAGCTGGAGCATGAGAGAGAGGATGTTTTGTCCGGCCGCTACGGTTACTGTTTGTAATGCCAGTATTTCCAGATCATTTATATATTTATATTATCTCACAGGTTTTAATTTTTAATTTTTAATTTTTTTATTTAGACGGACCTTGTAATCACTGTTCTATTAAATCACAGAATTATTTAAAACAGAGAGAAAGTAAACTTTTTTTCTCATTTTTTTTTATGGTTTGACTGCATGGCCAGCTTTATTTGGGCCTTTTTACAGAAAAGAAAAACTGTTTCTTTGTGTTGATGCTTTTGTTTCAAGTTGGATGCATAATAAGCGTTGCATTAAACTATAGTTTGGAGATGGGCCGGTCCTTTGAAATTTATGGGCTGAAGCCCGACGTTGCTTGCTTACGTTGGGCCTAAAAGGGGGCCCTTACGAATTTGGTTGCTTACCGATAATTAGACCTCCGGTTCGATTTTAGAGTGGCCAAACCTCAACTAAACCGTGATTAGATGGTTCTAGTTTTAATTTCAAGCTGATTATGGCCTTTGATTGGTTTTGATTTTGGTTTAATTCTAATTTTGGCTTTAGTCCAGTTTCGAATGGGTCGCACGATTTTCATTTTTTTTGTTTTTTAACTAGAAAGAAAATGACTATTTTGGACATTTCCTTTCCTTTTTATTTTTATGAAACCACCCATTTCTGGTTCGGTCTTGCCTCAGTTCTGTGGTCAGTTACGTTTATGGTTTCAGTTTGGAATTGAAGGGGACGAACGTAGTTGGACCGCCTCATTCTCAGGTAACCGAAATGGTATATTCGGTTCGCATTTTCGATCCATCTAATTCTGCCTCCAATCAAAACCGAGCTGTGTCTTGTAATAGTTGTCTTGCGTCATGTGTGCATTGCCACCCCTTTTTCTATTTATTAAGAATTTCATATAACATGCGAGTATCTCTCTCTAATATGCCCCCAGTAGACTTCTCTTGCATAAAAATCTTATAAGTTTGTAATACTCACAATATATATAAGAAATGACTATTCATTATATATATATATATAGATATTTTCATAATAAATCTATGATGTTATCAAAACTTGATAATGTTTTCTATAAATCTACATTATTTGTTAGTTAGGATGGTATAGTTTTATCCACATTATTAAGTTGAAGACATCATCCTGACTTGTCATGCTAATTAACAAGAGATACTATCAAAATTTGATAGAATTGTGAAGAAAAAGTTCTGTAGTAACTCAATTTTTTATAATTCACATAGTTAATGATTTATTTTTAAATTAAGTTTAAAATAAATTTATCATGAACGAGAATCATCTAACTTTCTTCTATATCTCTTTCTCTGTTCCCCCCCCCCTCTTTTTTGGCATTTTATTTAGTGATATGAACTCAAAATTGTCAATTGGAAATTTCAAATTTTGAGCAAATAAGGTATTCCGTTAGTTAGCATTACCAAGCATATAAGGCCATTAATTATTAAACGTATTTGGGTCTAGTTAGATTTTGCATACTTAAAGCTTTAATATTCACGAGAAAATAACTTTTCATTTATGTAAAACCATAACATAGGACCTTTGTGTCATTGTGTGTGTGGAATGAAACGGACCCTCCCTCCGGAACCAATCCGAGTGCAGGTGTCATTCATTAACGAGGCCTAAAACAAAACTTACAGGGTTTAGCCACTGTATATATACATGATGTTATATCACCCCCATTTTACCATACAAATCATTTTGTGGCCATCTTTTTTACTTTGATTCACTAATTTCCAGCTTCATCATCTCCTTTGACGCCATGCCAAGCCTTTCATCAGGTTCTTAGCTACTTAATTTCAACACTTGATTTGTGTACTATGGTTATTCTTCTAATGGAACATGCGAGAAATTTTACTTACAGATCTGACAATGGAAAGCTCATTTGAGGTTACAAGGAAGAGGGGAGAAAGAGGTGAGATCTTAAGTCCATCAAGAGTGCATGCATGTAATTTTTTTTTTATTATTATTTTTGGTTGTGCTGGAATTGACTTTAAATAATATATGAGTTTCTCCGATTATAACTTTTTTTTTTTTGTTGTCTCAGTAATTGTGAGGCCACACTTTGTTGATTCAACACAACTTATATTTTTATGCGAAATTGAAAATTGTGTGATGAGAAATTCTTATCTCAAGGGAAACATCTAGATCTAAAAGTTTGTGAAAATTTTGATCCCAATTAGCATAAACGATTCATCTCAACTTGATTATAACTGCAAACAGTAAAATTGTTAAAAATATATCCTAGACCAAGCAATTGCTCATAATCCTGCGCGGAGTTTTTCCATTGATCATCCCTCTGTGTGTGTGTGTGTATAGAAAAAATTCCCTTTAATTTTTTTTGAGCTTCTTTTAAAAAGAGGCTAGCTATTCGATGAGCATCATGTTAAGGAGAAATATAGTTAGGTTTGAAGGCGCTTTGTTCTTCTTGAAAGTATCCGAAGTTGGTAATTTTATGGAAGAAAAAGTTTAATCATAAGATATATTGCTTAATTTCCCTTTCTGTGCAGGAAATACCTTAAACGACTTATTATTCAAATGTTTTCAAGGGTTTGGTTAATTACAATTCAGAGTGATTTTAAATTTAGCTCCATAATAAGTAAGTATCGCAGCTCTGGGATTAGTTCACTATTTTTAATGATAGGATCATCTTAACTCTATTATGCAGTTTTGCTTCTTTTTTTTTTTTTTTTTTTTTTTAAGAAAAAAGAAGGAATGATAAAAAAGTTTACTGAATGTTCTTGAAGGTTTAATTAAATAAATTTTATAACTCATTAATAACATAGATTCGTAATAATTAAATATGTATAAAAGTCTCGAGATTAATTTACTAATATTTAATTATCATCTTTATATTTTATAATTTTGTAATTTGTACAAAAATTCAATTCATTATATTTTATAATACTTAGAATTTGGTAACATTTGGCAGCACATCAATGCATAACCTGTAGAATTTATTCAATTGAGAAGAGAAAACTTAGCTCTAAATTAAACAAATCACGAAAGTAGAAGAGGGAAAGGAAAGTTGTGGATTCCTTCCTTTTCCCTCTCTTTTTTTTTTTCCGTCAAACACAGTCTTAGGTTTCTTCAGTTTAATCAAACGAGTGTGCCTATTGCACTCTTCTACACTCGTTGCCTCTAGGCAGTGATCGATGTTTAAACTTCGAAACTACATGAATGCTGTGTAGATGCAAACCATACACATATACACACAGATAATTTACATACCAGTTGGTTTATGACACTGAAGTGTTGACACTGAAAATATCCAACTTCTAAAATTATTGAATATATGAAATAGAACCATCTGTGGAGCCAATCAATCCACCAAATGGAGGAAGTCGATCTCCAGCACCACCCTACAGACTGAGATTCATGACCCTCAATAGAGAGGACGGGTACAGGCATGGACTTGGATTCAGGGGAGCAAGAGCTTACCAAGATGTAAGTCACCATACGTATTTAACCTTTGGTTTTGTTAGGTTATAATTGTATGCCCTAAACTTGATGTCCATTGCTTCTCTTCAGGAACGTGATATTGGTCAAGAAAGAATCCAACTTGGAAATGTTGTAAGGAAAACATTCGGTGTTGTAAGCTTCATGGGAATTGTCGAAAGCTGTGATCCTCGCAATGACTGGTTCAAGGTCTAAATTCTTAATTTAATTACTTCTACGCAAAAGAAAATGAAATGAAAAATATATTATGTTCAACATGTTGGAAAAATATAGGCAAAAGAAATAATAAGTTGGTTAAAGAATATGAAATTTGGCTTGAACCTCCCATATTAAGCATAGATTTGAGCTATATATATATATATATAAAGTCTTATTAAGATTTTATCTTTTACAAATAAATATTATGTAGAATAAGATTTTTATTTTTAATATGAAATACAAATCTTTTAAAATATTAATATTTTTAACACAATATATTTTGTATACATTGATTAATAATCATTAGACACTTGATTTTAGTTATGACTATGAAATAATTTGATTGGAATTGTTTAATTTTAGGATTGAACTTTTCTATTGCTTAATTAGCCAATTTGAAACATACATTTTGCCGGTTTCATGTTTCAAATTGATAATATTTGACCAGATTTATCATAATAAATATTAACTGAAAATAATTAATTAATCTTGTCTTTTTTTTTTTTTTAAATTACACGCAGGTTGTCTATGTAAATGGTATGACTGAGACTGTCAATTGGGATGAATTATCAAAAATAATAGTCTTTCCCGAGCTTGCTGATTCGTATCCTGGCGAATTGGAGGCTAGGTAAGATGATGACTAAAAATTTCTTGTTAAAATTTGCAATTTCTTCTCTAGTTTATTTGATAAGCATGCAAGAATGCTAATTAAGTGGATTTATGGTTTGCTATATATATATATATATATATATTCATAGTCAATCACTTTTTCATAATTGAAAAACTGAATTGGGAAGAAAAAAATGACTATCATTTCAAAAGAAAAAGAAAAATATTGAACTTGAAATGTAAATGGGTGTAATGTCATATTCTCATATGTTTCCATTACCCATATACCATGGCAATGTTTGACAGTTGGTTTAACTCTTGTCATGTTTTTAGTTTATTTTACTTAACGCTAACTATATAGTTGGTGCTTTGACGTGTGATATTGTCTCTTAATCTCCATAAACATGAATATATGGACTGGCAATACAGCTGAATAAAGCTTAGTTTCAGCCCCTCTTTCCAGATTGATTTTATATGGGGTAATTCCTTGTTTTTCTAGCAGCTTTGTTATCCAATGTTTACATTCCAATTTACAGTGAAGAGGAACAGGAAAAAAGGGCCAGAAAAGAAAAGCTGAAACGAACCAGGAAACCAGAAGTTGATGAACCGAAGACAAAGTATGTGCCTCTGGCGTTTAAAGAGACAAAGAAGGACGCCTACATCTGGTTTAGATGAGAAGAGGTAAGGGAAAGGAGGGACTTGGAGGAACTTAATTGGACACCTCTTTTCATTTCTCTAAAGTTGGACAATGCTTGATAATTTAAATCCTTGTCTTTTTCTTTAAGCCTTCTTGTTCTAAGACATACGAGACTTTTTTGTTTACTGAAACTCTTTAGAGGAGGCTGGGACTCAAACCCATCTCCCTCAAATCCCTCTTTGACTTTTAGTTTGGTTAAGACTTGTGAAAGTATGCATTTGGATTTTGAAAAGGCTGTTTGTTTTAAGTTCCTGTGTAAGTATGTATGTTTGCATAGATCTAGAATTTCATGTAAATATTCATACCTAATTTAGAGCTCTTTTTATGGATGAACTCCCAAAATTTCATGCTTAAATTTTGTTTGTGAATCTCTCTCTTTGAGCACATTTTCTGTTTGCTAGAGTATGGGTGCATGCTTGCATATTGTCTCCTTAGAAAATATATTATGAAAAATTTCTAAAAATTTGAGTTTTTATTAGACACATTTGTATTAATTAGATGTGATATTAATTGTCTCTTTTTTTTTGATACACTAAGTATGATTATCATGTGCTATCACCTGCAATATTAATGTAAAGTACTACTAAATACTTATATTCCTATATCAAAGAAGTTAGGAGCCAATAATTCTCCTTTCTTCTTCTTCTTTTTTTTTATTAATTTTTTAGACTTGTCGTATTTAGTTGTAAAAAATTATCAGAATTACTTTTATGAGCTAACAATTTCTTTTTTATTTTTTTTATTGAGGAAGATTATCATTTGATATTTTGTTAAAAATTTTGTTAAGTAGTTTTGTTTTTAATCAGAATTATTAAGTGGTTTAAAATTTTGTTAAATAACTGAATATGTAATTTTATGTCATTAATTTACTAAAAAATTTTATCAGCAATCATGATGCATGTTCATATAATTCATGTATGGCTTTTTATTGCATCAAATCCCGAAATATTTTGTAGAAACTAAGTTAACACACAAAGCATTAAAAATTCAACAAAAAAGTTGTTGGATATATACAGAGGTTTCAAGTAGATAATATTGGCATGACATTATTTATATTGAAAAATTATATTTTTTAAAATTTAAGTTTTTGTTATGGAATAAAATATGTAACAAAAGTTGCAACTAGTTATTAAAAAAATTGTAATGGCGCTTTATTACCCATTATGTCTTATTTATTATTATTTTTTTATTTTTATTGTTTTTAATAATTTTGAAAAAAAAAAATTAAAATTTTTCATTACAAAGTAATAATTACATAAATATCAATATCATTAAATATACAACAAAAATGATTGAACTTGAAACAAGTGTAATAAAATATTTAATAAATTATTAGAAATGTAATGATATGTTGTTGTATATTTTTATTATATTTTTTATATATTTAATAAAATTTTTTAAGAAACTTAAATTTTTTTAAAAATAATTAAGTGTGATTATATATCGATTATGTGATAATTTTTCTCTAGTTATATTCTAATTCTTACAAATTTTACCCAAAAAGTAAATAAATAATTGTTGATTATCAATGCACTCTTGCTTAATAATATTAAAATAGGTATTTTTTTTAAGTATAAAAATTTTGAGTTTTAGTGTAATAATTCGTGGTAGGGAAAAAGAAAATTGAAAATCTCACGTGGAACAACTGTAATAACCGACGCCGGTCACTTCAGACTTCGTATTTCTTCGTTTCAACTGTCAATTCTCTCTTCCTCTGCGAAGGTGCAGCGGAGTAATAATTAATAAAGCAAAAAACCCTAATTATCCGATTCAACACGCAAAAGTGCCTGATTTTGAGCGAGTGAACACAATTCGGGTCCATGGATACTCACTCCCACCTAAACGCACCGAATCGCTCTCGCAGCTCTCAGTCCCTCTCTCCCTCTCACTCGGCCTCCGCCTCTGCAACGTCGTCCATTCACAAGCGCAAACTGGCAGCGGCGGCGTCTGACGACCACGTGCCCCCTTTCCCTCCTTCTTCTTTCTCCGCCGACACCCGCGACGGTGCCCTGACCTCCAATGATGACCTTGAGAGCATCTCCGCCCGCGGTGCGGACTCCGAATCGGACGCCGACGACTCCGACGCTGTCGTTGACGACGAGGAGGAAGACTTCGACAACGACTCGTCTATGCGCACCTTCACAGCCTCCCGTCTGGAAGCGAATGTTGGCGGCTCCGCTGCCGGCGCCGGCTCTGGTGGAGGTGGCGGGTCAACGGGGCGCAACACGAAACTCAAGACTGAGAATCCAGGAGCGGTGAAGGTCGAGAATTCTGATGGCGGAAAGGATGGTGGGCCCACTGGGACTAGTGGGGTGGGTTCCACCACAGCAGGGAGTTCAATGCCAGGGATTGTGGTAAAGGAGGACTCTGCGAGGATATTCACCGAGAACTTGCAGACTAGTGGGGCGTATAGTGCTAGAGAAGAGACTTTGAAGAGAGAGGTAACATTGTTGGTTGCCATCTACGGACATTGGAAATTGCAAAAGATTGCATCGAGTTTGGTAGACTAGTGATGTTTTTTTAAACAATTGAAATTAATGATGCTGCACGCCCAATTAGGTCTTCAAGTTGTGGAGTTACTTTCTTTCGTTTGATTCTTTGGCTGGTACATGAAGTTCTAGAGTTTTAAGAGGAGAATGACTCGTTATTAAAGTGTAAATGTTCCATGTAGAAAATTTTCTTTTGCCTGGGCTTTTCCTAGTTTGGCCTGATATTGATTTTGGGACAATTAAGGCTGTGATAACATCATCGATTTGGAATATTTCAGGAGGAAGCTGGGAGACTCGAGTTTGTTTGTACATCAAACGATGGGATTGATGGGCATATGGTTTGGTATCTTATTTTCTTTCCCTGTATTGTCTTTTATTATTACTTGCTTTTCCCTTCTGGGTGTACGTTTCCTTTCTGGACAATTGTTAGAACTTAGTACTGCATCTCTTGTTTGAATTTACTTCAAGGCTTTGATGAAAATCAAAAGTTTGGGATATTAGTATTAGTGTCAAAACATAACTTTTCATTCATTCCTTTGATTTCTCTTTCTCAGGTTGGTAGGATTGAAGAATATATTTGCCAGGCAATTGCCTAACATGCCCAAAGAATATATTGTCCGTCTTGTGATGGATAGGTAATTTCATGTAGTCTTTTAAATTTTCTAGTTAACTGATTGATTTGAATATCATGCTTAAATTAAAACAACATACTCATTGACAAAAGTCCAGACTGGAAAGGGGCCAGTAGGCCTAGCACAAATGATCTGAATTTTATTTGTTTGCATTGTTTGCAATTCCATATAAGCCATACCTTTTATTAACTTATGTTCATTCCTCACTTTAATATACAGAAACCATAAATCCGTAATGGTTATCAGACGTAATCTGGTTGTTGGTGGGATTACTTATCGTCCATATTCAAGGTTAGATTCACATTCATGTGACTGGTATTTCTCTTTACTTATGCCATGAGTCATGCTCAAATGGATGTTTTCATGTCATATAACAAAGTAGAGCTGAAACTCCATAGAGTAAATTGTACCCTTTCCCCACTATGTAGATTGGAAAAAGTAAATGTGCTATCGATATGCTTTTTCCATTTTGTTTAGGCTGCAAACTGAGTTCCACAATGGATTTTGTATGCAGAGTGCAATAAGCATTTTTCTAGTAGTTAGGTTCATTTTTTTCATATATGACCTGCATTAACACTGTCCTGGTGGCATATTTGCAGAGCTTCAACAATTCCAGCTAAACTTTTACATTATGTTTCATCGTTTCATTCAGGCATCTGTAGTCACTCGTGTACTCCTTGAAAGTAATCCATCCTTTGTTGTTATGATTAATGTCTCCCTTTCCACACTCTTGTCGCTAAGAACTGCAGTCAAAAATTCGGAGAGATAGCTTTTTGTGCCATCACAGCAGATGAACAAGTCAAAGGTTATGGCACAAGATTGATGAATCACTTAAAGCAGCATGCACGTGATGTTGATGGACTAACCCATTTCCTGACATATGCAGACAATAATGCTGTTGGTTATTTTATCAAACAAGTAATTCCCCACTTTTAGTATAATTTTTGACTGCTCCTCTGGGAACTTCTTGTTAGTTCCACCTCAGACTTACTATGCATGGACCTTTTGTCATACAATCTTAAAATTTATTAAATTTAGTTTTGGCAGGATTTTACTGAACTGTTGCTTCTCATAGTTTTTTTTTTCCGATATCTTATTGGTTCTTCATAGGGCTTCACCAAGGAGATTTACCTGGAGAAGGATCGATGGCAAGGGTATTCTAATCTACAATCTACAGCAATATTTGGACAATTGGGTGTTTGCTTATATTCTTGTAATTGGACAAGGATCAGTGATATTGGGAAATATAAAGTTTTTGGAATTGTTTTTAGGGAAGGGTGTTTGGAAAAGATGGTATTACTGATTTGCAATTTTGCATAATGAGTTCAAATATAAAAATATCACTGAGTTTTAGTTTGTAACAACTGGCTTTTTGGCTTTTGCTTAACTGAAAATGGAAAAGGGAAAAGGTAATCACAAAATAATGGTTTATAAACAACATTTTTTTTTTTCAGAAAAAACTTCCCCCTTATATTGTTTTCATTTCTTTATCTTGTTTAGCTGCATGCCAGCTTGTTTATCTCGTTAATTTGTAAAGTTATTTGAATCTAGGTACATTAAAGACTATGATGGAGGTATCCTTATGGAGTGCAAAATTGATCCTAAGCTTCCATATACTGACTTATCAACTATGATCCATCGTCAGAGGCAGGTGGGATAAAATTCAAATCTTTCCATCTTACTTGCTGTTGTGTATGAAACCAAAGTCATGATATTTAAATATCAAAATTTGAATAATGAATCACAATTAACATCAAACGTCCTGCATGAGTTGTATCTCTTTTTTCTTCCAACGCTTAGTTTGTTGAGTCTTCTGAGGGTTCTTTAAGAAAAGAGAATTCAAAATTCCTTTGCTTAATTGATTGCTAACTTTATCATTTAAGAACCGTTCTTTTAACTAACCCCACTTTTTTTTATCAGACATCCTTACATGCAATACTTTTGAGTCTTTGCATTTCCTTATTTGTAGCTCTACTGTTCTTCCTTAAACCTTCATAGCCTTAACAATACAGTATCTACACGTTTATACTTCTTAAAACTGTATGGTGAATTTTGCACTAATGTGTATTTGTCTTGTATTTTGGTAATGCCAGGCAATTGACGAAAAGATAAGAGAGCTGTCAAATTGTCACATTGTTTACCCTGGAATTGATTTTCAGAAGGTACATACCCTCAGAATTTCTTTTAACTTCCCAGATCATTTCATATAATATATGCAATTCTTTCCCAATTGGATGGTGATGTAGGACAACTAGTGGATAGATATCTCACAATAGATAGAATGAGAGATATAGGCACAAATTAGGATAGAAGATTGAGAGAAACGAGCAGAACAGGTAGAAAAGAATAAGAAAGGAAGAGGTGAAGGACACATTCATAAAAAGGGGCAGAGAAGTATAAAAAAAATGTCTTGATTCAATTCCCAGCTTATTGAAACCAATAAAAAGCTTATATTTTTATTGGAAAATCTAATGCTGAAAGATTAAACTTAGACACAACTTTAGACTTGGCCACCAACTAGTTCACACACAAAAATAAGCAAAGAGATAAGATTGTAATAAATGCAGATTACTAGAAATCTAACTATAAGTCTGCAACTAAATCTTTAGATAGGACTTATTTGGACTCAATCCAAGAAAATCTTAAATCATAAAACTTTTTCTTTTTGGTTCCTCATCGGATGGCTTCCCACTTTACAGTTTCATTTGGTGCTAGGTTTTAGGTTGAATTCAGATTCTGTGTTGTCTTAATGATATGAATATCTTTCATCATCAAGAACTTGTTTGATTCCAGAAAGAGGCCGGTATTCCCAAAAAGGGCATCAAAGTTGAGGACATTCCTGGGTTGAGTAAGTTTCTGGCAAAATAATTTATTTTTTAGATTAACTTGGGCATAATTAGAAGGATTGAAATACTAATAGGGAGCTTTATTTATTGTGGTAATAGGGGAGGCTGGGTGGACTCCTGATCAATGGGGTCACTCACGGTTCAGAACGCTAACGGCCTCTACAGATGGTGCTACAAATCAGAAACATCTGACTGTATTCATGCGCTCACTACTGAAGGCAAGTCCAAAACAAAGTTTCCATTAGTCATGCTTTAGGATTACTATTATAGTACTATATGGTGGTTGATAGACACTGTGAGTTGTCTCAATAATGCATATAGCTTACACATCTTTGATGACCATGAAATGTGGCTGTAAAGTGACAAATAAACAGAATAGGGATCAAAATGTTTCCACTGAAATCACTTCATAGGCACCCACTGTTTTCCATGACATATCTGTCTCCTCATTAGCAGAAGTCAAATTTGATGACTTTGATTCACATTAAGCTGCTGAGGGAGATTTATGCATGCCCTTCTTATTGCTCTGTGAGCAAAGTAATAGTTGATTTGTTGTGATGGACAACAGAAGCAATAGTTGCCCTGGCTAATTTGGGTTGAATCTTGTCAATGATGAAATGGTCCATTCATTCACAGGCTGCTATGTTTTCATTTTGCTGCATTTAGTAACCATGGAGGTTTGTTGATCATATGCTTATGCTATGAACTTAATATTGAGTCTGGTGATTTCTTGATCTACTATACTTAGTGACTTGGCATTCACAACTCTTTGCAAATTGTAATCTTATCATTTCTCCTTGAGTAATTTTTCTCTCAAATTAATGATATTGGCAAACATCATTATGTGATTTTTCCAGCTCAATATCCTTTGGATTCTTATCACATGGATGCCTTATTTTAACAGTCAATGCACGAACATGTTGATGCTTGGCCATTTAAGGAGCCGGTTGATGGCCGTGATGTCCCTGATTATTATGACATCATCAAAGATCCTATGGGTAAGATCTCACATTCCTCCTTTTCATTCCACTAAACTATTAATGATATGTAGGCAAAATCTTTCTATTACCTTGGGATACAGTTACAATTTTACTAGTCAAATGTCCTCTCGTGTTGTTACTACGTTGTTATTCTTTTTGGGGCGATTTTTAATTTGATTGATGTTTTGAGGAAAGTATTTGACTTTGATCACCTGTTTTCTTGATGGATGATGTAGATCTGAAGACAATGTCCAAAAGGGTAGAGTCAGAACAATATTATGTGACGTTTGAGATGTTTATGGCGGATGTCAAGAGGATGTTCTCCAATGCACGCACATATAACTCGCCTGATACCATTTATTACAAATGTGCAACGAGGTTTGTTCCTCCCGTTGCTTTCCTTTCGCGTAGCTTTCTGATTTTGCAAAAGTAAATAAAAAATATTTTTGAAGACCCAATTTTTTTTTTCTTTAGATAAATTTACAAAATAAAATTTCTCTTGTTTTTTCTTTAAAATTAACTTTCTGACATTTGTCAACTCTGCAGGTTGGAAGCTCATTTTCAAAACAAAGTACAATCAGTTATCCAAGCTGGTGCGAAAGTTCAGCAGTAACGAATTCTCAAATGTCGAACTTACCATTATGAGGAGACAAACATTCATTATCTCGAGGCCTCATATGCCATCCAGTGTAATATTTATACCGAGCGAATCATTTCTGTATCCTTGTGAACATTGATAAAATTAATGCCTGTCCTCCCCGCCCATATATACTGTAGAATGCATCCACATTTTTCCAGCCTAGTTGGCAGAAATTTTCAATTTTTTAGAATTTTTTATTCGTGATTGAAACCTAACTTCTTTAAAAAATGCATATTTCTCTCAATTGGCCACCTGTGGTGGGTGGCCACAACGCCGTCGTTGACCAGCATTCGGCAATTCTAACACGTTGTTGGCCACCTATTCACCTTAGCGGTATCCAGTTGAACCGATAAATTGAGACACAGGCATTACCCAACCCAAATATGGCCAAGAGTATTTGATTGGAGATAAAATGATGATGCTGTTTCGGCTAGACCCTATATAGAAACTTGTTGACACGATCCAGTTGCTGCAACTGCCGATGTTCATAGAATTATATGAACACTAGTCTATCATTAAATAACTTTCTAAACACCATTCCATAAACTAAAAGGTGAGCTAATCTCTAATTCATTTCCCTACTTGTCATTGGGCGCTGCCTGGGGAAGTCCTGGCTCATGTGTGCAGGGTCTCGCCAGAACCAATAATAGGATCATTCTCCCTTTTGCACGTGCTGCATGGAAAGCATGTTTGCGGTACTTTTCCCGCTGGCTGTTTGCAGCGGATTTGGGGCAACAGCAACCATCGAGCTGGCAGGGAAGCCATTGTCCAGTCTCTGGCAATGTGATGCGGCAGAGTTAATAATGAGAACAGATTGTGGCTGGTGAAAGAACTGGTTGGAGTTAGGATGCATTGGCCCAGTAACAGTTCCAGTTGCATCGACCTGGCCACCAATCTGGCCGCCCATACTGGGCATGATGGACCTCCCTGTAAGCATTGGGTTCCAACCTGTCACTCGTTTAACTTGTTCCTCAGCCATCTTGACCTGGAAATTTCATATAATACATTTACCTGATAAGTTTGGCAACGAATCATCTCACCTATTGAGTTCATCATATAGCAGAGCATGTGAAAGTAAAAGCATTATAACACCATCTGACCACTTTAACAGTCCACCAACAATAGACACTTATATGAAGAACAGTAACCTGGTTTCAAAATAGCATTATTTTGGACCTTGTATTTTGTGAAATCTCCAACCTTTTGGGGAGAACTACATAAAAAAGCTTTCCTAAACATGCTATGTGAAAATGTGAAATGGTTCTCCGGGAGTTGATACAAGACTGAAATTCCACAAACAGTATAGTCATATAGCATAAGTCCAACCGCAAATATAGTTCACAGTTTTAATCCTATGTGAGTATAGAATGTAGAAGTATGAACTCACCTTTGCTCTTAAAGTTTCAATATTAGCCCTCAAAATTCTATAATTAACAACAGCCTCATCATGCTTCTTATTTATGTCAGTGCGGCGTGATAGCAGTGAAGTACGCTCATCGCTTAGCTGACCAACCTATTTAGTATGAGATAAAGGCACAGTGTTATGTAAAGGAATCTTAAAGCTCCTTATTTTTTAAGGGGAACATAGATCAATAAAGCCATTAACATGAGGTAACTTGTGCTGGATAAAAGCACTAGGCAAAACCTGTGTCTCAAGTTCATTCAACTGCACTTGTTTTCTTTTTCTGGAGCGCCTAGCAGACTCTCGATTTGACTGCATCCTGAATTATCAACACATTTGCATAGCAATTCACATAAGCCTCCTTTTTTTTGTCCCCTTTTATTAGGACATAAACTTGCATATGGACAGATGTAGTTATAAAACCACCCGCAAACTGGTAACCGCCCCCCCCCCCCCCCCCCCCCCCCCCCCCAAAAAAAAAAAGAAAAAGAAAAGAAAAGGACATGCAACAAAATTATTTGTCCAAGGCTCCCATTCTAGAATGATGTTTAATCACCACCTGCAAACTGGTACCCACCCCCCCCAAAAAAAAGAAAAAGAAAAGAAAAGGACATGCAACAAAATTATTTGTCCAAGGCTCTTATTCCAGAATGATTTTTAATCACTTCCAGAAGCAAAAGATTGGATGCTGATCCTGTAAATGACTATTCTTATTTAGTAGGAGATATGAGGAAGCCATACACACAGGAAAAGGACAGTAAGAGATTGTCGTCACCTCCTTGCACGTGTGACATCAGCAGGATCTGTATGTTCATTAGTTCCTGTGTCCCCTTCAAGATCATCATCTGAATCATCTTTTGATGACCCGCTGGTGGTTTGCCTAGTTTGAAACTCCACTTTTCTCTGCATAGAAGGTGCAGCTGTGGTGTTGAGTGTACCACCATCAGTCCCACTTTGTGCTGCTGGCATACCACTTCTGACACCTGCTATAGCCCAAGTTCAAACATGATACTGCATCCAAGATCAAGACATAGATTTCATACATTACAAGGAAAAACTAGTGAATAAAAAGGTTGCAAAATCAATGGATAGCTGCAGCAATATAAATACGCATTTTGGAGCCAATAATATATATAATATGTCCAATGAGTAAGAACCTTCACAGCAGGCGAACTGCATCTGAGATAAGAAAAGGCTTGGGAGTTCAAGCTAAAATAAGCTATTTCTAGTTACCAGTTTGCAACATTTCGAGCAGAGAAGTTTTACACAAATCTAAAGAGAAACATATAGGCAGATTTCAGGAGAACCGTTTGCAAAGTGACTAGACATATTATTGTTTGAAATAAGTGAATGAGAAAAAGGAGCATTTCATCCCTTAGACAACTAAATTCGAATAGGTTCCCATGCTTGGCGATTCATCAGTTGCAGACTTATGATCTCCACAATTTCATTCACAGTAATCCACCAATGTTCTCTTTCGCTAGTCAATTATGAAGTTATTTCAACATTGTAAAGAGAACTTCTCAACAGCCAAACTTCTCAAAACACTTGAGGCAGTAAGTAGAAATATTCAACTTCCAAGCAATAAATATTCGATTAAAAAATCGCAGAAATAAGAAATTGAGAATCCCCGTGAACCAACCTCCATGAGTAAACAAAGTAAAATTAATTGAGAGTCGTCAAAAATAAAAGTGATAAAAAACTTACCAGAAGAAGCTTGAAACTCCAATAAAAAATTATTGGCAACCAGCCTTTGATCACGAGCGACTGAAGGAATATCTCCACCCTTTTCACTCGATTCCTGAATTAATTGATAGTCCATAAAATTCCCCAACCAAAAAACAAATGTGCAATTAACCAGCAGATATATTTACGTCATCGTACCCAAGAAATGGCCATAGCGCAGCGGGCGAGATCGAGTTCGGACTCGAGCAAAGCACGATATTGCTCAGAATCAATCGGCGCCGCTGGTGGAGTGCGATCCGACGGCTGAGGATGAGTAAGAGGCGGAGCAGGGAGATGAATCTGAGACTTTCGGATATCCACCACCTCATCGTCTCCATTACCCGGCCTCGATGATTGAGAGGCCATGGACGGCGCCGCGTTGTTGTCGCGGACGAAGGAAGAAGCGGTGCCCGTAAACTCTTCCAAAAGCCTCTGCATGTCCCACTCCGACGCGCTCCGATACATCGCCGGTGAATCCCAGAGGTCGGAGAGATCGTCGACTGAATATACACTGTTCATTGTTCGTTGCTTGTTTTCTTCTCTCTCCCTTCCATTGATATTTTTTCCGTTGGCTTTCAGGCTCGGTGGATTTATAGGGGCGGCCATTGAGGTCAGAATGGGCAACCATCGCGTGCCTCTCGTACGCTGCGGTTCTGGTTTTTGCACGCGTAAAGCAAAATTGCCACGCACGCAATGAAGAACTTTTTTAGTGCTAACCTGTAGCTTTATACGTGGCAGTGGAAATTGCTCGACATTCTACGGCCATCGCACAGAAAAGTTTGCCCCTTCTTTTTAAAGGTAAGTTCGATTAAATTTATTAATTAAACCTAATAACCTATTTGATATTTTTATTTTTTGCCAGAAATTATTTTTTTATTCTTTTTTAAAACTTGAAATATTGGTAAAATAAGCTCCAAGAACCATTAGATTTAATTTGAGCAGACTTAAACCAGTTTTTGGTTGACTACTGATAATCGTTAGAACATGGTTATAGCAACTTCGTATTATTAATACAACTGTTTGAAATACTCTGTTAAAAAATTTTCATGATCGTCAAATCTAAAGGCATCAAGGACTAATGGGCTGGTTGGAGTTACTGTGCGAAGGAATCTCGATCGGACCGAGGCTTGCAGGCTAAGGTGATGAATGAGACAAAAGGACTCTCCAATGGGATTAAGGCTAGCAGGCTCAGGCTAGGTGTTTTTCCTTCACGTCCTTCGTGGCTTAGCCAGGTCATGCATCGATAGAAACATGTTTAGCTTGATTTGAATCCAACGTCTACCGATATCAAAAAAAAGGGAAATATCCTTTGATTGGAAACCAAACACAGCATTGCACTCAAGAGAGTGCAGATTTTAAGCTTTTGGTGAAAATCTCCAGTTCCTTCAACCCTTCCTCGGGAGACTTTGCTTCGCCCAAAATCTTCACAATAGCACTCCCAATAATAACACCATCTGAGCCCCATCCCGCGACCTGCAAGAAAAGCCCAAATTAAGAAAGATTGACTAGGGGATATGGAATCCAAGGGCATAAAGTCATCTGGCTTGGAAGATTAACCTGCTTCACATGCTCAGGCTTCGAGATACCAAATCCCACTGCCACAGGTTTATTTGTTGCCTGCCACAGTACAAATCATTTCTTGAGGCATTTATGGCAAAGTTCATTTTTAATTCAATCATGATAACTGCATTTTGGCTAGCAGTCAAAAATTGCATCCATGTCACCTATCATGGAGCAAATAAGATTTATTCCGCTCAATGCTTCATAGCAAAGAGGCCTACTTGAGGAAAACTAGAATGGAAGACCATTTCTACCAAATGCTCGTCCGTCTCCCACTCAAAGCATCACTCATTCTCACCTCTGATGTGTTTGGTTAGGATGCCTACACAAATTCTTCATTCAAGACCATTTATTCAACTCAACCTTACAATTTGTAGCACTCAAGATGACAATTTTTGGACATAAAATCTAATCAAATGGACAAACCTCTTTGATCTCCTGCAGAAGGGTTGGAACTCGGTCACTTACTGATGAACGGGTCCCAGTAACTCCAACTGAACTCACCTATAATATTAGCACAAATGGAGATATCATGAAACATGTTGAATCCTATAATTATTCCATCTTTTTTGTGTCAGAACAACTATGATGTTGGTGTCAACTCTGAAGGTTCTTACAAGATACACAAAACCCTCTGATGCTTCAACAATGGCTTTCATGCGTTCTTTTGGAGTGGTAGGTGTTGTGAGAAGTACCTGTACACCAACAAAGCAACAATGTACGATTAGAGACAGACAATCACCATGCTAAAGTCAAAACTCAAAAACATGGCTGACATCAAGGGAAAATTTTAACGAGATATCTCCTTTCATAAATCATGCAACAAAAAATCTTTTTGTGATTGCACATGAAATTCCCATAAAAGCAAATTTGCAGTTCTGCACCGATGAGGCAAACCTTTTTCATTTATCCATCCAAAAAGAACTGTTTTATGCTGACAGCAAACCATCCCCTTTTCTTTGTTAATTTCACATTAAGAGGGATGGAGAAACATGAACTCAAATTGGCAACAACTGGATACCCAAATGGTTCAAGCCTGAAACTGGCAACAAAATTGCACACCAAAAGCTAGTCTAATACATATTGCTTGACAAGAGAGCATCTGGGGTACCGAGAAGAAATACCAGCTCAATCTTATTCTTGATAGCCTCTGTCCTCAATAGTTCAGTCTCCTCCAAAGGAACATCTGGCACCACAAGTCCTACAAGCAAGATCAGGGATTCACAGGAAATACATGATATCAATCATTAAATTTATTTGACACAACTAATTTCATTAAAAAAAAAAAAGGCAAAAGTAATAGCAAGTCCATTACCATGTATCCCAGTGTCTTTAACAATACACATAAACTTGTCAATTCCACACTTTAGAATTGGGTTGTAATATGTGAATAAAGCAATTGGACAGGATAGTTGTGGAACCACCTGTAAAGTCAACAGTGGTATCAATACAGGGACAATGAAATCAAAACTGAATAGGGAATAAAGTTTAACAGGGACACTAGGTGGTGGCAATAATTCTGGCATCTAGTTCTTATCTCTATATACCATTGCAACGGTATACAAAAGCATCACAATAAGGAGAGAAAAAATTGGGGAAAACAGCAAACAGAAGGCAATATCGAATCAGCATTTTCACGCTGAGAAATCAACTGTGAAAGAAGAAAAGTTAGTAGCCAGATAGACAGCCCACCACATAGAAAACACCTAAATGGTTTAAAATGTGCAGACTCTAAACATGATAATATACCAGGACTTTCATACTAAGCAGATTAGAATTCATCCAATGGCCACAATATCACTATGATGGCACGAGCTTTTCACCAACCAGTACACCAGAACTAAAAAAATCAGACAGCAAGCACAGAGCATTCTCAAGTTGGAATAGCCTGTGTCAGAAATAATGGCTAATAACTTGAGAGTTGACACTGGCCCTTTGCCTAAAGATATGCATGTAGTCAATGAAACATCCACTATATTCAAAAAACGAGCAACTGAATATGCCTCAGTAGTCTTGTAGTAAGGCAGCAATAATCTCACCTTCTTCAACATTGATATAATAGCATTGAAATTGGTCCCTCTTGCCAAGGAACGGGTAGCTGCTGCCTGAAATGTAAGATAAACAGGTAAGAAAATTAAACCTGGAAACTCCTTTGACATATGACAACACTAATAACAAACCTGGATAACAGGACCATCAGCCAAAGGATCAGAGTAAGGAATACCCAGTTCAATGATGTCAGATCCGCAGGAGTCCAGCACCTTCAATGCTTCTGCTGTGGTTGAAAGATCAGGATCACCAGCCGTGATGTATGGGATGAATGCCACCTAGACATACAAGATCAGTTACAAAATCGATAACATAAAATTATTGCAGCTCCGATTTGCCTAACAATAGATTCTGGCGCCAAACCTGAGAATCAGCTCATATACTGTTGCATCATATATAAGTCTAATTTAGATGGGCAAAGAAGCATCCCTGAAATCCTTATATTACTAGATGTCCCTAGAAACAGGCAGCAGGGGTAGAGAAATATTTCTTCTTATAAGGTTGCAAATGTATATCTCAAAAGCAAAGCCGATGACTTGGGTTCTAGGAATTCTTTCAGCTCTTGATGAATCTTCAACTGAACGGGACATCCAATCAAATGGGTATTTCATCTTCTTACATTATCACTTGATATATATTTGGTTAATATTTGTTGCACAACCAAAGTTTGTTTTGTACTCAATTTCATAAGTTTTACTCCTAAGAAGGAATTGGGACAAAAAGCATTTGAGAGTACAAAAGAACAAGCTCACTTGAAGTACAATCGACTCGTGAAAAAGTGGCCAAATAGAGAAATTAACAACTAAAAAGAAAACAGAGATAAAGAAAGTCTAAGAAATATAGAAAGGACACGAACGCTTGCCTTGCCTTGTTTCTTCAGATTGGAGAAGGTATCAGATAGACCCAGACATGATGAAGCAGTGGCCACAGCAGCCATCGGCGCAAATCTCCTGGTTGAAACCATGGCAGGATTTTGAGAGGGAAATCGAATGAGAAAAGGGGTCTCCGATTTCTTTGGAAGGAGGAAGCCTGGAATTGATTTTAGGGCTACAGCCATTACAAGCAACGCTAGTAGTCTAACAAGATTCGGAGAATCTGGAATACCGGGCGTTGCAGCATCATTTTTAATGTGGATTTAAGCGAAAAATTACACTAAAATTAAAATAACGCAATTAATTGACCAAAAATTCATAATGGAAAGGTAAGAAGGAATGCAATAAACATTATGCAAATCTTGAAGTCAGGTCTTCCGAGTAAATTTTAATACACAAACAAAAGCAATCTATGCAGAGAGCATCTAAGAATTCTACGATGAACACCTTTGTTAGTTTTCAATAAGTCACAAAAGTGAGGAAATAAGAATGATAACATGTTGCCATCGTGAAGATACACCGAGGGACCCGCCCCTGGAGGGGGGGGGCGCATGTGACGAAGGGAACCTATACCTGAAAGATGGAAATGCTCTTGAAATTGCTTTGTTACAAGGTGAAGTGACCTTCCAAAGACTTGACAAGCAAAGTACAGAGACAGAGAAAGGGACAGGAGAGGGAGAGAGAGAGAGAGAGAGAGAGAAAGAGAGATCTGGAGAGAGAGAGAAAGAGAGAGAGATGGCCATTTCGGTGTAGGAGGGAAAATTTATGCGGAGGGCCAAGGGAAGACAGGTAAAGATAAACACAACAAACGACATCGTTTCATTATTAGGGCCCCATCTTGGTCGATGGGACCGAGGCGCTCCTTACAGTGACACTATTTTTTTTTTTTTTAAAAAAAAAGATAAACTAGCACCTTTTTTTTTTTTTTTTGAGAAATGTACTCTATTTTTATTCATAATATCCATATTCTAGAAAATAACATAATGTATTTTTTAAAAAATATATATTATATTGTCAAAAAAAAAAAGGCAATCTATATTCTAAAAATTGTACTTCATTGCAAAAAAAAAAAAAAATGTATTTTTTAAAAAATAAATTTTTTTTTTTTTTCAATGAAGTACAATTTTTAAAATATAGATTGCCTTTTTTTTTTTTACAATATAATATTTTTTTTTTAAAAAATATATATTTTATTGTCAAAAAAAAAAAGGAAATCTATATTCTAAAAATTGTACTTCATTGCAAAAAAAAAAAAATTTATAAATAATTTTCATTTTGACTGAAAGAAGAGCAAACGTCTTAACTGTTGTCGTAACTACGCAATCCAAGTTGGATGTCCAGCCCAGAACTGCCAAATGGGACACGTCCACAAGCGACCAAGGCCCATGCTCGACTGGTTGGTTTGGTAATTTGCGGTTGTAGAAGCGAGGATATGCCCTAGCGCGCACTGAGATGGCAACTTGAATCAATTGTCAACTAGACGAAAGGAATCAAAGAAGCGGACAGGGCTGAAGCAACCGCTCCTTGTGATTACAAATGCTGGGGCTTTCTTATGGTGAAATCTTCCTCTTGCTTGGAGCCACGGCTGCCCTAATTGGTTGGTGGCTCTCTCTTTGTTCACATACATTCAACGTGGTGGTTCTCGTGTAAAATGTAGTGAATTTGTTTTCCAGTTCATATCTCGATTTGATTATGAGTTTAGGGTTTTTATTATGGATAAACGCACCTGTAATTAGGGCCCAAGGATCTGCCGATTGTGGCAAGAACAGCAGGGAGGCTGGCTGGTCGAGCCATCGGATATGTCCAACTGGCTCGTGGCCAATTCGAGAATGTTATGCAGCAAACTCAAGCTCGTCAGGTATATCAAATTTTTAGTGAAATTTTACTTGGTCACATACCTTCTAAACTAAAAGAAGTGAATCCGAGCTCCGTGCAGTGGTTAAATTTAAATGCTGTTGAATATGGGGTCTTTTGTTGTGGTTTGAATGTTAAATCTCAAATTTAGGATGTCATTGATGATGCTCCTTGAAATGAATTGCATGATTATTGTGTTTTAGGTACACAAGGAACTACAAGACACAATGGCTCAGCTCGAAGCCATACGACATGAAATCCGAAGCATCTCTATTTTGAATCCTGGTCCACAAACTCGGAGGCTATTTGATAATTTGGACAATACATCTGCTCCCAATGGTATTTTGAATACCTTGTTGTCATACTCAAATTGCTTTTCAAGTCAGTGATACTTCATAATGCAGGAGCTTCTAATTTTTGTTGCCTCTGATGGTAATTTAGCCAACAATGTACCCAGAAATGTAGACTTAGAAAACATACCAAATGCTACAATTTCTGCTGTTTCTACCGAGCAGGCAGATGGGGAACATACATCAACAACTACCATTTCCAAGGTTTTTAATGCCTCTTATGCCATCAATTTTTATGCTTGCAAGTGATGGTCTCCATAATATCACCATCTAGGTGTTTTATCTTCTTTCTTTGACTTTTGCTTTCCTTCTAGGGTTCTAGTTTTGAAGCCTCAGATTCATGTATTATGCATAGTCAAGCAACTGCATATGCAAGATTGGCTGAGTCTTCTTCCCCGAAGAATGATGCATTCAAAAGTGGTGCTGATGCCGAAAGCTTGATGAATGATGTTGACCTTACAAATGTGTTGCCTATTTCTGCTGATAGTGCTGGTCTGTTACCAAGTCGTAAAGGTAACAATCTTACTTTAACAGTGTATCCATCTAGGCAAGATGCTTTTCTAGCCCTCAGGAATTAGGTTTATTGTACTGGTGATATGAGGCCGTACTCTCTGGGTGTCATCACTCTATGATTGTATCATATGTAGCAAGGGGTGGATTCCTTTTACTTAGTTAACTTAATTATTTTTGCCCTTTGATATAGAATAGAACATTGATTTTGAAATATGGATCGACAAACAGTTTCATATTCCACTAATTCACATTTATAGCTGTGTTTGCCTTGCAGTTTTACCTAACTCCTCTGACTATTTTCCCTTAATTGCGTGTCTTATATGTGTCCTATAAGTTTTCAATGCTGTGTAGTCCTGCTTCTTCCGGGTGTATTACTTAAAATGTTTAAAGAAACATTTGGATGTGCTTGCAGATGATGTGAAAGGGTCTGACATTGTATTGGAAGCCGTACTGGAGGCTGAGGTAGCCCACAATGCCAAAGAATTTTTTGCACAACCTCAAAATCAAATAAAACGTGAATGAATGGTAACAGTTATTCTATATTCACTATTTTGCTTCTGTACAACAAAGAAAACTTTTGTAAACGGTTTTCTAGAAGCCAGATTAGCAAATTCTTAAATGGGAGCGAGGATGAAACCTTCAGTAAGCTTTTGATATTAGCCTTGCAAAACAATGCTCCTGTCAGGCAAAGATTGTCGGGATAGATAAGGAGTAGTAACGTAGCTTGCCCCTCGTCGAAATGTTATTTGTCTCGTTCGCAGCTCGAGCGAGGTTGGCAATGGTGAGACGATGAGGGAGTGGAAGGGTAACTCCCCAAAATTAATACCAGGGACGAAGTGTATAGTGAGCTTGCAAAGCCCATTAATGAACTTAGAACATGATTCTCCATGGCTCCTCTCTCCAAGCCACGGGGATCTAATGCAAAGAAAGTGCGAAGAAACAGGTTGAGATGTTGAAACGCGCATCGACATGCGGGAAATTGGAAGCCGATCTTCTTTGACGAAACGACGTCGTTTGCCTCCACTTCCCCACATAAAGAAAATAAAAGAAAAGAAGGCGACCAGAAACCCAGTCCAGTCATTTATGAAAAGGGAGAGACAAGTGAATAAAAATTATAAATTAATGGCTATAAATGTAAATTTTCTCAAATGCAGGCCTTTTTAAGTAAAGTAGGACATTTTTATGCAGGATAAAGGAACGGCTTTTCGTAGTAGCTCTGTGCCTCGGTCCTCTCTTTCTCTCTGTCTCTCAGGTACACTGTGCTCGGTAGAAAGCTAAGCAAATCAAAGCTGAGCCAAAGGCCAAAAGCTGAGACTTTGAAACCAGAAGTACTTAAAAGGAAAAGGAAATTTTCTATCGGAAGCTTCTCTCTCTCTCTCTCTCTCTCTCTCTCTCTTTCTGTCTGTCCCTCTTTCGTGAATCATATTTGCATGTAGATGCTCTTTTTGGAGCCCTACCTTGCCGTATCGACTCACTCCGACTCGGCCGAGTCCAACTCATGGCGAATAACCAGTCCGACGCACCAGCCGATGATTTCCTCCAGGAAATCTTCGGGCTCCCGAACTTCGGTTCCGCTGAGGCCGGCTTGGTGCCTCCCGACGCCGGCATGGCTCCACAAGCCCCAATGATGCTGCAGCTCAGCTCTGGCGACGGCTCCGCCAGTCACATCACCGCGCTTGGTGGCGCCGGAGGAGGCGCCGGGTTCCACGGTTTTCCTTTGGGCCTGAGCTTGGAGCAGGGGAAGGGAACTTTCTTGAAGCCCGAGGAGTCATCGGGGAGCGGGAAGCGGTTCCGCGATGAGGTGGTTGATGGTAGAGCTGCTCCCGTGAAAAATGTAAGTTCAAATGTTTTTCACACTTTTGATTCTCTTTACTGTTTTGGTGGTATTGTTTATTAAATGCTAGAGACTAATAGCCATTGGCTGTAAGTAATTGATTTTTCATTACCCAAAACGTCAATTTAGTTCTTTGAACGTCAAATTTCAAAAATTTGTAGATTTAAAAACTTCTAAAGTCTCGTTTTTGTTAAGTTTCTCAAGGTTGCTTGGTGTTAGTTTGATTATGTGCATTTCTTGATGCTATTTTCTGGGTTTCCATTTATTTTGGATGGAGTTTTATGGCTAAATAAGACAGTTCATTTTCAAGTGGCTGATGGCGACGAGGGAGATCAGTGTTCTGTAGAAATTTATAATAGGATGGCTTGGGAGCTGCGTTCTTGGGATTCCAGTATTTGTGTTTGACAAGGAAAACAGTGCAAGAAATCTCTTTGGCTATTGGATTTGTTAGGGCTGATTGGTGAGGCACCTCTAATATGCAAAACGTGTCTATATTTAGTTGTTCTCCCTAAGGTCAAACTACTTACTATTTGGTAGCCATTTATTTGGTGAACACATGTGGCACATAATATATAGTGGAAGTGTTAGCCATGCTTTCCTTAGTGGTGATGTCCGATTTGGGGACATGGCACCAAGCTGTCTAATCTTTTATGTTGTTTGACATCTTAACTGGTTAATAGATATTTTGGAGTGGAAACAATGTGTTACGAAGTGAAATGTGTTTGCTGATTGGGGCTCGGTTTATTTGGCTCTTGGGCTTTATTTTGGAGGACCTGAAAATTGCCAAACAAGCCTAAGTGTTACCAAAAGTTTTAGATTTGTTGATAATCTCCTTACTTTTCTGCAGGTTTTTCATGGTCAACCCATGCCCACAACTGTTGCAGCTGCTCCCCATCCACCAGCAATCCGACCAAGGGTCCGGGCTAGGCGAGGACAAGCTACAGATCCACACAGCATTGCTGAGCGGGTATGTATGACACAGTGCACACAGAAACAGCAATGAGAGACTACGGGATATGGGTAATTAGAGTCTAAAATTTATTTATTTATTTGTTTTTTTTCAATGTAGTGTTACACCTTTTTTCTTTATTATGTTGCTTGAGTCCTAAACCTTTTTGAAACATTTTGGTTGAGTCTATTTTTTTGGTTGACTTGACTGTCAAAAGAAGGACCAACCAAAATATTTTAAAAAGGTCTAAGACTTAAACAATATGGAAAATAAGGTATATGACTACATTGAAAAAAAATCAGAAAAATTTTAGGACTAAAACTGTCCTTATCCTGAAAGAGTAATGTATTTATGTTAAGTACTAAGAATACACATACGGTCTGAGTTTTGTGGATTTAGAAAATAAATAAATAAAGAGTAATTTGTTTATATTATCCCAAAAGAGTAATATGTTTTATAACCATGGGTAAAATTAGCACATAAGAGAGAATAAGTGACTTGGCTTAGCATATACCTGTGGACAAACCAATGCAATTGTTTTAAGTTTGTTGCATTAAACATAACTTGCTGGTAATGAAGCCGTTGAAGAAACTATGGTTATGAACTAAACATGACAAGAATCTGTCTTTTACTCTTGCATTTTAAGAAATTTACGGAAATTCTCATCTGCACCGGATCTGGAAGGATTAGAAAATATCAATGAGATGAATGTTCCATACTAAGGAGATAACTAGTAGAGAAAATTAGAAAAAGCTTGATTTGTTACTGCTTCATTAAAAGGACAGTCTGCTAGTGAACCAGCTCATTCATGATTAGAACTTTATCTGCATTGTATTATATTATTTTTCCTTTCATAGGTGTTCCTTTGACTTGGTTGGCAAAAACACAATCTTTATAAAACCTAGAAATCTCAAGTCATTGGTGATGGTCTTTTGGAGTCCTAGAGAGGGGCCTAGCAATTTTCTCTTATGCTTATTTTTTTATTATTGAAGCTACATACATTCCCCTTAGCAATTGCAGAATTTCTTGATTTTCCCTTTTGGCACAGTTGCGCAGAGAGCGAATAGCTGAAAGAATCAAGGCATTGCAAGACCTGGTTCCTAGTGTCAATAAGGTAAGTGTCTTCACTTTTCGCATCTACCATATTTAAGTGATTTTAATGGTACATGAAAGCAACTCTTTAACCATGACTTTTTGCTAGTGGCAAATGCTTATATCACTGTGGGATATTGAAACAGGAAATTAAATGGGTTTCCATCAAATATATGGCATGCTCTTTTAGCAAATTTCAAGCGGTAGTGGACTTATCACTGCTGATAATGTCCAAGAAATGAAATCTGATATCATTTCTTGTGACTGTATTTGTTTTTGTACTTGCTGCAATCACTAGTGTGAAGAATTAAAGAAATTTTGAAATTTGGTATTACTTTATGTTATTCCATGATCTTTGCAACTTGTGGGTTTCTGGTCAATTTGTTTGTGCTGACTGAGAAAGAAACGTGTAAATTAGAATCAAAATGAGCTAATTGACAGGATGCAGGGGATTCGCTACTAGTGATGATTTTAAAATAGATTATCTCAAGATTTTTCATGTGTAAATTTTGGATGGAGTGGCTTACATTCATACTTGGAGATCTAGTTTGCTGCTGTAAGAATATGGCTTGATAAAGCATATCTCAAAAGTCAGCGACAAGAAAGCTTTATCAAGAATAGTGGATACTTCTTCTATCCATTTGTGTTGACTATGCTTTGTCTGTGCAGACTGACAGAGCAGCCATGCTTGATGAAATTGTGGATTATGTCAAGTTTCTAAGGCTACAAGTAAAGGTGCAACAATTTGCTTTCATCTCATCCTTAAACCTTGATGATATGTAGGACATATGTTCACACACTGACACAGATACCCATGCTACTTATATACAAGCATATGTATCAATTACATGCTGAAAAATCAATGTCGGGATATTCTCTCTTTTGGGGATTTAACATTTATGATTACTTGATAGGTGTTAAGCATGAGTAGACTTGGTGCAGCTGGTGCCGTTGCACCCCTAGTAACAGACATCCCACTGTCATCGGTGGAGGTAAAGTGAAGCATAAATGTTTGTATGGGTAAACCCCTTTGTGCGGCCTTTCACATTTAGGTAGCATGCACTTTCTGCCTCAGGATGAAACTGTTGAAGGTGGAAGAAATCAACCTGCCTGGGAGAAGTGGTCAACTGATGGCACAGAGCGACAGGTAGCTAAGCTCATGGAAGAAAATGTTGGCGCAGCAATGCAGTTTCTCCAATCAAAGGATCTTTGCATCATGCCTATCTCACTGGCCACCGCAATTTACCATACACAACCATCTGACACCTCTCCTGTAGTCAAACCAGAAACAAATCCCCCGACATAGACTTTGGAAAGAGGTAAGAATACTATGGTCCCCATTTAAAAGTCACCGAATACTTTGGGGGCCACCCATTATTTGCCCTGTCCCAATCCCCCCAATTGGCTGTTAGCTTATCTTAATTTGCAATCAAAGTCAGATGCCATAGTCATTGCTTTTACCTTCCTTTATGCTTTTTTCAAAACAGGGTTCGATGTCAATGCCTAAAAAATGCAGGCAGGCCCTTGGTGTCTTTGCCAAGTTCAAGTGAAGGAGAAAAACTTTCAAAGCTTACTTGATATGCTCTTCTTTTGGTATCAGTGGTGGGGTAGTGGAAAATTATGGTAGCACTTACCTTTTTTTAGTGGGCTCTAATTTTTGGTAGTGGGTTGTGGGACCTTGTAAAAGGGAGATAGATGGGTATATATGGCTATATATTACTGTATTAGAGTTGAGAAAATTGGGAATGCCAAGGTAGAATGGATAATGGTTGGTTGTTTTGATATGCGGTGGTTCTAGTCTAAAAGAAAATAATAGTGACTTCGACAAGGGGATGTGCGCGTGTAGTGTCCAAAAGGCAATTTGACTTATCTATTCTTCCGAATCATTATTGGGGCTTAAATCATTTTAGAGAGAGACAGAGATAGAGAGAGATGAGGGGAAGGAATCTGTGGCTCGGTTCTCGCACTTTTGCACGCAACCGTGAATCCTTCCTTGGGTAATCAGAATTTGAAATTGAATTCAGAAAATGAAATATTCAAAAAGAGGGCAAAAGATTTTACATTAGCTAGTAATCCACTACCGTGCCAAAAGTGAAGTCGTCTGGACTTGTTTAACCGAAAATGCTGAAAATGAAAGGAAAACGCGACAACAGATGCACATCGTGCGTAGACATGAATAATAAACAAATTTCCAAGAAATTAAACTTTAGAGATTGTTGTCCAGATAAAGTTTTATAGTTGAGGCTTTTAAAAATGTTAATTTGACACAAAAGGTACAAAGAAATAGAAAAAGAAAAATTATAAAGTGGAAATAAGAAAAAAAATTATTACATCGTGTTAAGCTGAAATAATAATATTAAATATCACAAAATAAACATACACGAGAAGCGTCCGAAATGAGTGAGTGTTGCAATTGCAACCTTCGTCCAACCCTACTCATGAAATTACCGAACAAGTTGCAACTCAACTTTAACGCCAACCTGACAGGCTCTACCAACTCCACAGATCTGCTGCTGTCAATCGCTTCTCACCATTTGCAGTACCAGCCCCAGCCCACCATACCATCACATCCGCTGCAAAACTCCCTAAACCCATAATCATCCAATGGTAAAAGTCAAATATCAACTGATTGCAACCGCCGCCGATGGGCATGAAAGACGATCTATTCCAATAATAGCCGACATTTACCAAACAAAAATTCAGTGGAAACTCTCCACTCCAAGTGAGGCACCACTTCTGACAATTTCCGTACAAAGACAGCAACCAGCCAGCAATGTAATCCAGATTTAAAATTAGCCGAAAAAATATAAAAAGTAAAACTTTCAAAGTTGTAATTTAGCGGCCAAGAATGAAGTCAAGGGGTGAGTGTTTCGCAGGTCAATCAAACAATGATTTATTTATTTATTTATTTATTTATTTTTTTGACAAGTTAAACAATAATTTTCATTCTGACCAACAAGCTTACAAACAAATATAGGGATAATAATTGATTGAAAAAATTATTAGTGGAATCAATAAGAACGGAAAATCATCCCTAACTGTTCATCTAGTCACTTGAAGCCCAGCTGTGACAGACCACGTACTGCTGAACATATACAACCCAGAAGAAAACGCAGTCCTGGGAACAACCGAGAACAAAGAGGTGGCGCCACAATATATATGGGTGAGTAAGGCCAGCGCACGGCAGCTAAAAAGATGTTTCAGACAAAAATGGATAAAATCGATCCCAACTATTGCCTTGGTGACGGTTTTGAGAGTGAATCTAGCGAACCATGTCATTAGCAACACTGAGACGAAGTTGTTTTTCTCAATACCATAATAAAAATTGAAGGGACGACACACGCACATCAATGATCTGCTTCGTTAAGTTAAAACAGAGGAGTTGCATGGAAGGAGTCATCCACCAGCAACCTTACTGGCGTAAAATACAAAAATAATTAAGATCAGGGTAAAGAAGAACAACTCAAGGAAGCTGGATAACATCCATGCTTTGCATTATTGGAAGCAACGTTTACCATAACTTTAGCAAGCATCAAGATCCCGGCAAGGAGGGGGCTTTGGATCACTTAGCAGGGTAGTATTGCCTCCTTCTGGTCCACTCTTCACACGTTTCGGGTTTTGTGTGCCAGGCTGAGAAAAAATAAACACCAATGCAAACACATATCATTAGTGTCACTCATCAAAGAGTAAGAAATCTCTGGAAAATATCAAAGGAAGAATGAGAGCTCATCATCTTGTAGCCCAGTTGCCTTACCGGTAGCTTCTCGCCCCTTCTTAACATTTCGACCATCTCAACAACTCGTTTTGGAGTTACATCTTCCTGCAATCAACAGAAAAGAAACAAGAGATCCCTCAGGCTGCCAGCAACTTGATCAGAAAAATAGTGAGTACATATCAACAAGAAAGAGGCTAAAGTTGACCCACATAATAATTGTAAGTATATCCTTCAGATCCATTGGAATAATCAGCAACAGTAATCATTGGAGCATTTACACAACATCCCTGCAAAACCAAACAAACCGCACAGATATCAAACAAAGCCAAGATAAACTTCAAAGAGTCCAAATGGTCACCTATAACTTTGAGGCTTTACTTCAGTTTATTTTCTTTTTTCTGCTAACAGCCTGACTTGAATGCAGTTAGGGTAATTTCCCCCATCCCTGACTCCTCAATCACGCATAAACATGGGACACTACCACAAACTCCTAGCATGACATAAAGAAACTTTGCCATCTAAGAGTGTAAATGCCTTCACATTTCCAATTAGCAGTCTTCAAAACAAGGATGCAGTGACTGGCGACCCAGGTTCTCATGCAGGTGTCATCTAGGTGAGGAAACCAACATTTCCCAAAGTAATTCTTCAAAAAACTTGCATTAATCCCTTTCTCCCCAACCTTTACAAATTAGAATTTCTCAAAGATTTCCAGCAGGGTTAAAAACTTACCATACATTCCATTTCTCCAACAGAGAAAAGACCATCCTTTGTTACTTCTGCACATTAAAATATTTATAATGGAGGTTTGTTCCCAAAAGTGATTTCAAATTGCAGAATCCAGTCCTTTTGTGTAACTTACCATTGCGCTTTACTCCCAAATGTTTAAGTAATGCATCTTCAATTACTCGTGAACCACGTATCATACATGGTGTTGTACCACAAACCAATAAATGATACCTGCCCACCTGAAAAACCAATGAAGGAGCTCCACATTGGTGAGCTGTAACTGGAACCATTACATTTGGCATATAAAGGAGTGTCAACATTAGAAAAAAAAAACGGGGGATTGTTTCTCACAGGTTGTCGGTTGAACATTGAATAAAATGTTGCAACTTCATATACACGGATAGGAGCAACTTCAATAACCTTAGCCACCTGGAGCATCCATAAGACACCAACTCAAAATCTATATAGATATAATTCTACATTCCAGTTGGACAATAAAATTCTATATTGTATAAGATCTCCTGGACATTAAAATGTCCAAGCAGATGGGCTAACGACTAATAAGCAATAAATAATTTACAAGCAATTTCAAGGTACTAAATTAAACCTGAAATTTTGATTTTAAGTGGTTTGCAAAATGCCATAAATTCATTGATTTTTCCAAACGATAATTTATAGAACACCAACATGAAATTAGGGGGGGTGGGGCACAGTCTTTGACAAAAAGAAACTACAACCAGTTACACTCTATGTTTAAGCCATAGAATATGTAATTTTCAATTTGATTTCCAACAACATAGTTAAAGACAATACAAAATTTTCAGTGATACCAAATAATTTATGATGGCTTTTGTGTTCTTTTCTAGAAGTCAGAATTAAACAAAAGAATAATAAAAAAAAAAAATTCCCCAGTACTGAAGCTTCCAGGGTAGGAGGTAAAGCTTTGAGGAAATTTAGCAAAATAATTGATATGGTAAGATACAGAAACTAGATGAAATTCAGATACTCCTATTGTCCAACTGCATCCAATTTTATCTAAAATTTTGAGTTCACTGTCAGCTTAAACTTGAATTGTCAGTCAGTTATAATGATCAAGCCAGATTTACAACGATGCCACTGTTGATTTTGAAAATTTTCATCAGCTTGCATATGTTAGAAACTGTATATTGAAAAGGGTAAACCATCTGTATTGGACCCACAATTGCAAAAATGTGCACACATAAGCATTAAGATGTGCTTGTCACACCAAAGTACATTCTGATGTTTTCAAGTAGCTAACTGGAATAAAAAATGTTACATGGTCAAAAGATGTAAATTCAAGTTAGGAATTTTCATCCATTCAAGTACTTACAGCATTCATTGCTGAAACAGGGAGCCAACCCCCATGCTGCTGCTGTGCTAGATCTAGAAGAGGAATAACTGCTGATTGCTTATAGTTGGATGGATAGTGAGACAATATTTCTTTAACCTAACATCAGAAACAATTATGATGAAATGTTGTCAGCAAATATCCAAAATTGAAATAATCAGTTTTTTGACTTAAAGAATTTGAATGTAGCAGCAAGATTGTGAACACAATGTCAGCAGAAAAACAGAAGCTGTTGTTCGATTCATATCAAGAAAGTATGATTTTATCTTTGATAGAAATTCACAAATAAGAATGCCCTGTTTTTATCTATCTTTCCTCATAATAAGTTAAGCTACCAAACAAGCTTAGCCGAATTACACAGAAATGGCTTCATATAACAATTGTCCACTCCACTGCCCCTCAAATAGTGAAAAATATGAACTTGCACTTAATGGAAAATAAGTTAAATAATTCTTTAGAAGTGCCATTTGATAAGATTTTTTGCTTACTTATAAATGCATTGTCTCATATTGTGCATTACAGGACTTTCAGAGGGAAGAGTCTCTGATGGAGCCACAGATCCTAATCGAGGCTTGTCCAGAGTTTAAAAAAAAAAAAAAAAAAACCTAAATAACCCATTCCATCATTTCTAGTTGAGCTCCTAAAACATAAGGAGAATTAAAACCCACTTCGACAGCTTTCAGTCTCTATTTCCTTAATTCTATTGACTACAACAGAGTTTTCATTACAAACTCTCAGCACTGCATGAATATTTATCAATTTGAAGGTTAAAATAAGTTAATTAACACAAATCGAAATAGCCAACACTTGGTTAACCTCCCCATTGCAGTGAACCAATGAACTTAAAAGAGTAATTTATCTGTCGTTCCCTCAGAAGTGATGAATCAGCATAACTGGAAAGTCACAATGCACAGGACAGAGAAAGGAAATTTTGCTTCACAGAATAATAATAATAGATCATCAATATAGAATTCAAGGGGAACCAACGAAATTGTACAAAGCCAAGCTATTTGATAGTATTCGGAAAAGAGAAAAAAAAAACTATTAGCAGTTTTTCTTTACCTTCGCCTTGTTTACGTCTGTGAACTCCCATGAAAGGTCACGATTGTTATCAGGAGTATCAATATGCTGCACTTATCACCACAATAATTTGAAATTAAAATCTATACGCATTGATCGGAATCAAAGATCCAAAAAAAAAAGAGCCAAAATCACAAACAGAAACAAGGAATTGTAGACACAAGGAGCAGTACTCACGTAGTTCAGCGCAGTGGAGAAGGATCGAGATGCCTGGAGATATGAGAGAAACAAAGAAATGAGACGAAGAGGAGCGATTGGAAGGGAAGAAAGAGAAAATCCAAGAAGCAAAACCTGAGGAACTTGACGGAAAGCTCGACGGATCTCGAGGAGGCGCGTGGCCGCTAGACGACTTAGCATTTTCGACGACGCTAAGCTCGACGATGACGGGAGGGCCGATTTTTAGGCGGGGAGGTGCTGATCGGGAGATATCGGACACTGTGAGAGTAGAATGAAGCCGACGAGGATCAAAACATCGTCCAACGCGCTGGTAGTTTACCAAATGGGCCCACGAGGCCCATTGAATCTTCTTGCTCTTTTGATGGAGGCCCACGAGCAGAAATTTTCCTGGGAAGTTCATAGGCCCAGCCTACTGGGTTGTGTGTGTGTGTTTGTGCATATATATATAAAAAAAAATTGTAAATATATGTAATAATTGATAAATATCCAAAGCCCCCGTTGCAGGGAGATTGGCTGCCAACAGTGCTTGCAATCCAAAGCCCATCTCTACCGAGTAAGAAGCAGAACAAAGAAGAGTGTAAGCAAAGAATGGCGTTAGAGCAAGCACTATCCTTTCTCCATATCCCTCTCACAAACGCCCAAACACCTGCTCTATCTGTGAATCACTTCTTATCTTATCCTCAGCCGAGAACTAGACGGCAGCGTCCTGATTTCGCCTTGAGATGTTCGGTTGATTACAGAGACCAGAGCTACAATCAGGCGGTGGAATATCCAAAACCGGCGGAGATTCCATGGAAGAAGGAACTCTGTAACGCGGTTCACCTCATCGGGGTCGTTGGGGCCCCCGTGGAAATCAGGCACCTCCCCTCCAGCAAAGTCCTCGCTTGGACGCGGCTCGGCGTTAAGAAGTCCGCCACCGACACCTTCTGGTAAACTATTGATATGTCTATCTTTTAGCGAAAAGATATACTTGCGAATGCCTGAAAAGATGCCTGGAAACGGAGTGAACTTGAATTTCCTCTGCCTTTGCTTTTAACCGTAAGATAAATTTTCTTGTTTAAAAAGTACAGACAGGAATTTTAACCCAGCAGAAAAGCATGGACTAAATTGTTAAACTAAATTCGGAAAAGGTGATGAATGATATTTTAAGGTGAGAAAGTCAATATCTTGGTATATTAGGACTTGGAAAATGCAAGTGAAATGAGCTTTGCTTTTTTGCAGCTTCCCTGACTTAGGACAAAGTTTTTCAGTTTCTTCCCCAAATTGATGAATTTAAATGCTTGTTTGAGTTTGTCAAAGATGTTGCATCTTGGATGCTTTAGATTTAGTCGTAAGCATCCCTCAAAGTTAGTTTTTGGATTTGATGTTTTTCTGAGGGATTTCTGACTGAGTGCTTCCTGGAATTCTGATTACTTGACAGTGTTTGAAAGGACCTTAACAAATCAGATATTTTGGGAATGAACTTTGTTGTTTTCAGGATCAGTTTGACATTTTGGGATGAGCTTGCACAAGTAGCTTTTCGGCATTTAGAGAAAGGGCATCAAATATATGTTTCTGGTCGACTTATTTCAGATACTGTTGAGAGTGATAATGGAAAGGCCCAGACTTACTATAAGGTTCTCTTCCTCACAGCTTTACATGCTACCATAGTGGCTTTGCTTCGTATTTTTCAATCAGATGGTAATGTTTTGGCCCCTGGCAGGTAGTTGTTCAGCAACTGAATTTTGTTGAAAGGAGCTTCTCATCAACAGCATCGTATGATCGTGACTCAAATACTATGACAACTGGTAATTATTATCTCTTTTCATAATGTGATATGGAATAAAATGATATTATGAATATCTTAATTCCTTTTCCATATAATCATCTGCAGGAAGTAAGCTTGGGAATAATGCTGCCAATGATACAGCTTCCATCCAAGAACTATGGCAAGCCTTTTTTGCTAATCCTTTGGAGTGGTGGGACAATAGGAAGAACAAGGTATTGGTCAATTGGAAAATGCATGTAGACATGTATTCTTACTTTGATGTGTGGATGATTTGGGTTCTCACATCTGATGCATGTGCATCCTTGTGTGCAACCATATACTGGTGAAAGTCTGTTTATCAAGATCATTCTTAGAAAGCTTGCTTATCAAGATCATTCTTTACCTCTCTCCAACTTTAACCAATGAAGGCTCTGTTTTTTTTTTTTTTTTGTTTCCCTGCCGCACCTTGTCCTTTAACCTTTTATGCTGTGCTTCATATTCACAGATGAAAATGGGCTAAATGCATTGGAGTATTATGATTTTAAGGATTTTTTGAATATACATCCTTAAGGCTTAAACTGATTGTCGGTCCATTGTATGTTCTTGCATACTTCATTTTTTAATGACATCAAATCTTCAATTTACAGAAAAGCCTGAAATATCCAGACTTCAAGCACAAAGATACTGGTGAAGCTTTGTGGGTGGAAGGCAGGTATAATCCGCCCTGGGTCAAATCCCAGTTGGCAATATTGGATGAAAGAATGGGGTCTCTTAACAGCCAGGATTCTGGCATGCATGTAACTTCAATGGCTGGAGATGACCTCTTACCTTTCTAGGGGCTTGCAGCCCGCTTTATCCTATATATGTGTCATTGGAGAGGTATCCTTGGCTACTCACTTCTGATTGAGGTAATTTTTTGGAAGGCCCTCAATGGGCTTTGTTTGTATATCCTGCAATCGAGGGTCCAAATGGTCTGCAAGTTGTAAGCTCAGTTGTATTTTGAACCCCTTTGTGCCGTGATCAAGTACGCTTGCCATTGTATGACATCTTTCCATTGTTGATCTAGTGCTGTAATTACCTTATATTTAACCATTACTTAACCAATTTGTTTTAGAAATGTAGCTTGTTAATTGTGAAACTGATGATTCGAGCATTTGACGAATTTTTGTGAAACTTGGTGACTTGAAGCTGATCTTCTCTTTTCATTGGTTGGGTGCTATGATATAAAAACTTTTAGAGCATGTGGGTGTCCATTGCCGCTGATGAGTGGTGTAACGTTCCATTGTTTATGGCCTTCGTAATTGGAAAATGTTTCTCACTGCGAGGCCGTGATTGGAAAGGTGCTGGAGTTGGCACTTGTCCCACTCTTTCTGCGCAAAATTTCCATGTGGGGGGGGGGGGCAGATTCTAAATGGCTTTACTGTATGCCCATGATGGAAGCGCTGCAATCCAGTGAATGAAAGTGGACTGTTCGGCTTCGTTCTCAATGTTTGTCTCGACTGCAGCCCTATTGTGATATATTTTTTTATATGAATCCTCCCTAAATGCGTTCAAAATCCGATATATGCAGTAACAAAATAAGTTGCTGATAAATCATTCTCTACTTTCCGTTTTAGCGCAAGTATTATTGCTATAATTTTCCAAAACATCGACGGTTTATGCCTTTTTGTTCGTAATCTTCACGATGCATGTATGCAATCTTGAAAAAAAGTGACCAATGACATGATTTCTTTTATTCTTTCTACCATTATTGACTCGTTATGGTATCCCAAGATCAAAACAATAAGGACCAAAAAGTGCGAATATGGATGAAGGGGGGTTCAATCTCTTCCTGTTCCTGTATAGCATTCAAGAAAATCAAAAGACTATCTCCTGTGGATCTCTATTTCTTCGTCTGCTGCATCTGGTGAATTGTTTGTGGTGCCGTTTTATACGCAACCCAGTCCATTAGCTTCAGATCCTTTCATAATTCTCAGCCTCTTGCAAGAGCAGATAAACATACTGCAATATCCGAATAGAAAATATCTTGTAAGGTTTAAGAGCGTAGAAAGAAAAACATATTGAATAGAAAATTAGTAATGAAAAATGGGGGAACTTACCTCCATGGAACATCTCCAAGAAGCATCCAATCGCCGTCTTTGTCTTCGTATGTAGGACAATAGTCAGATCCATTGTATCCTTCCCTCTCCGAGTACTCACCTGGAAGTTGTGAAGCCAGAGACTCATCAGAATCAATAAAGGGGCACAACAAATTAATAATAATAAAAAATATACAAATAAAATAAATTGAGCAAATGGAATATCAGATTGTACAATTTGTATTTAATTACCAATGGTAACCTTGAACATATTCTCCAAGGCCTTTAGAAGCTCTGGGTAGTTCTTGTATACCCTGACATCAATTTTCCTGAGATAAGGAACTCCATCCATGCTTACTTTCATATACATTCCCGTACAATCGGTCTCATCTTTTTTGGGTTGCAAACAATTTTTGCGGTAGGATCGAATCGGTGGCCATCCTACTACTTGTGCCCTACACATATCATTAGCAAAACACGTTGATACATGAAATGATGCCCAAATAAGAACAAGTCGGTTTTCATTGACCAATCCCATGACTCATTTTTTCGGTTTGTTGAAGGAAAGAGGACTTACTTGGCAGGAGGAGGACCATCGCGATCTCCATTTCCGGCGCTAGGATTGATCTTTGAACTAGACTGCTCGGATATTTCTTGTGAGGATCTCTTATTACTTCCGGAACTTGAAAAGGATTGTTTCCCATCAGGTTCATGATGAGTCCCTGGTAGCCCCAACCTTAGCTCGGTTGCCTTCAGATTGAGATCGCGTTCGTATTCCATCGACCCTTGCCCTAACTTCCACCGATCTCGAAAAATTAAGATAAGTCCCCAATTCCTTAGGCTACAAGTTTTTTAAGAGCTCTGTACCTCAAAAGTGGGAAACTTGGGATGAGTTTCCAGGGAAATTCTTTGTATATTCCTAATGGAGCTGAACCCTGGAACCAGGTCCTGAAATGATAAAATTGTTTGTTTGATGAACAAAGAATGTGATATGCTCAAAATTGTTTTATAGCTAGGGTGGGGCCCATTTCACCCTTTTAGATAGGGAACAATATTTAGGTGTCTTTTATTCTGTCGCTCTGCTCCTCGTGCATGAATTCATTGACGACAACAAAGATATTGATTCCCCGCACGCTCGACCCACACTCTTCGAGGGAATGACCAATGAGAGGGTGACAGGTAGAGCCTGCAGGCAGAGTGGGGGGCTCCACACTAACTCTCTTGTGATTGCGCGTGGAGTTTGAATCATTTATGTTCTGGACAGAAACTGGATCCGGCTGCCTGTCAAGCGAGGAACACCATCGCGTCCGCTGCCTCACGCCTGGGGGACAGTGAAGAGACAGGCACAGCCGACGGTATTGAAGTCTGTGGATCCCGGTTTCAACGGCCCAGAGGTGACGCTGTAAGAATCGAATTCGGGAACGTTGGATAACCATTTTCATCCCCATGTGATGTGGGGTCCCCGCGTGAATGTAGTTGACCGGCTTGGAAAGGCCAGGTGGGCTCCGATATTGGGGTGGGACCCTTCTTTTCTTTTGAATTTCATTTTCGTAAATTTAAATTTAATCTGTGGACGTGGAATGTGTGGATGGCGCTGCACGTGGTGTGGTCAGTTCACGCGCAATGCCTCCATCGCCATGATCATCCCATTTCCTTTTTTTTTTTTTTTTTTCAGGCTTCAGTTCCCTGGAATCACGCAGGAATTTCTTGCCATGATTTAATGAAAGCATATCTAACACCATTATTCAGATGGGAAACTAAAGTGATGTCCGTTGGATCATATCTTTTCACCAAAGTGTAATAGTTAATAAACCAAGTTTAACTTAGTTCCCCCCCACCTATCCCCCAAAAGATGGAGTTCAGTGCCTGCGTTGAGACTTCAAAAAGTTACTTTAAAATATGAATTCTAATTCTTCAATATATGTTAAAGAAAGTAGTGAATATGAAATGCAATAACAAACGACAGTTGGGGGAATAATCTGGTTCGAATGTGAAGATTGACTCTGGCATTGGGAACGGGTGAACCCAACTTGGTTTTGCCGGCACCAGGACACTATACTAACGAAAGTTAGGTCGGCCCATTTGCACAATCATAGACCGGTGACGTACCAAAATTTAACACGAGGGGTCACAATTGGTTGGGAAACCAGCCTTCCAATTTTTCTTTTGGTCGGGAAAAAAAAAAAAAAAAGTGGAAAGTAGGCCCTCCAGTCCCATAAAAAATAGAATTGTACACGGATAATGAATTATCGGAATAGCATGCAGAGTATACGTTTAATTTTATTAAAAGTTTTTTTTTTTTTTTTTTGAAAAAAACGAAAATTTATAATTTTTAACACAATAACAAACAATTGTTTTATTATTAGGCCAAAGCATTCATTGTTCTTTGAATTTTGAAACAAATCAACGAGTTGTGTACATTTAAGACAATAATAGCAATAAGTAAAAGAAATCGTATTAAAAAGCCCAATTATGGTATTGTGAATGAGTCCTTCAGGTCCTTAATCTCAAGATCCTTCATTTGAGAGCCTGGCTTGTCCTTTGATCGTCCCTTTTCAAGCAAGCACGCGTGAGCTTTGAGCTCGTGTCATTCTGTATACCTTTTAAGAAGTCTCCAATAATGAGAGCCTTGGTCCCATCCATAGCCAATTGAGGCCCAAACCTTAACACTGACAAGTTACATTTAATTAATGCCTTTCGGCCTATTTCCTTAGACTTAACTACCGCTGGCCCGTATTGGCTTGAAAAAGTGAGACAAGCTATCCGGCCACGCCCGGTACCGGGTGTCCCAATCACTGTGCTTGTTTACTTAAATCAATCATCTAGCAATTTTGTGCAATACTTCTAAACGAGCCGGTCAACGTCACTGGCCCACACGCTGCCTGATACAAATGTATTGTTGGCCCCACCGCCGACGCTTTCAGCTTTCGTTTTCTCTTTGTCCAGCCACACGAATGGTCGTTGGACTAATCTAGCATTTTGATTGCCAGAGGGCGAGTACTCTCCAAAACAAAACTGTGATCAATCTGTTCAAACCATCCAATTTGATCAAATCAACCAAATCAAAATCAAAATCTTCCAACTGTTTGACCAAAAAAAAAAAAGAATAAAATACTTATGGTGATTCAAGATAATTGAAACTTGTGATTTAATTGTGGATTTGAATTGTCAAATCCATAACTAAACCGAACTGCAAGATCTTGGTTGCGTGGAAGCTAAAGAATTTCTAAACAAATCTGCAACCAAACCGAACCGAATTGAACAACCCCCTCCCCCCCTTGTTTTTGCTTTCTTTTTTCAGTAAGCAGAAGAAAAAGGTCATTTAACAATACCTTAAAATAAAAACAAAGCAAAAACATAAAATGTGCCGATGCCTATCATGTAGATTTAAATTTTAGTTGTGTGGAGATACAAAAATTTTCTGACCAAGATGAGGTGATTTACATGTACAACGGCCTAGTGATTGTAGCCCCCATGTTAAACGTGGATAAATGATAATTGGGTATACGTTACAACAATTGTAGTGCTCTCCATCCATTTTTAACTAGTGGGATAAGTGAGTTAATCCTCTTTCTTTCACACACACATGCACAACACAAAGCTGACTCAAAACTCTCTCTGATATTTCTTGACGCGTTCACTTAAACTATATGAACGCATTGCAAGCTTATTTGGTCCCTCCAGGAATTATTTACATAGATGTTTGTACACTAATAGAAATTGCACATGGATGGGACCAATAACCAGAATAAACAAAAAGAAAATTTTCTCTACAAGTCCCCCTAAAGTTGCATTTGCAGCCTCAATTCTCACCCGTAGAGAGTTCAAAGTATTAAGCAAAAGCTCTAAAGAATGGCATATTTATGAAGATAGCCCACCGGTTCCTGTTTCTCCTTTTTCTCAGTTTTCCTTCCCTCCAGCTCCACCCCCCACTCCCTCCAAGCAAAAGCATAGGACAGCAAGTACAAAAATTTCAGAAATCAACTGACTTAATGACTAAATCTGCATTTTTCTTTGACTTGATTATAAGCTCTGCATTGGGCCGGTCATTGTATTCAATCTGCAGGATAAATCCATTGTTACGCTCAACTGGAACAAATTAGCACAGAAGACTCATTACCATTTATTAGCTTTTACCTTCCTCTATTAATGATTTTGTAAACTACGTGTTTGTGGTTCTTACTTTCTTGTTTGCAAATTAATAGTTATATAATTAGTACCAAGAAAAGTGAATCTCACCCGCCATTTAGCAACATCTGGAGACTTTCCTGTTAACATCAGATCAGATTAGAACGATATCTTTTCCATTCCCTAATTCAAAAATATTCAGTTAGAATTTGATAATGCAGTACCTGTAGAAATATGTCTGTTCAAAATGCGTCGCATTGCAGTGTCAATGTCAACATCAATAAACCTTCAAGGGAAAGGCATTGCATATTATTCAACCTGATACTGCATAAATCAAATTTCAAGGTTCGGAAACAAGACAACAATACCAAGACATTTAAACTGAGACTATCGAGAATAAATTTGTATAAATGCTTCAAGTCATCATGATAGGCTAATGGCCCACACATTTGAGCAAAAAGAATTTCCTTGTGAAAAAATTCTGAGAACTAATCTGAAAGAAGCATCAGGTAAATGGTAAAATAAACAAGAAAAACAAAACTAGGTCACATGAACTCGAACTGTAACAAACATAGAAAATGCCATAATACAGCAATTAAAGAGAGATTTCAATACAGAAGAGTGACACACTATCACTACCATTTGTTTTAAGACAGAAGATTGACATAGTTGATTTGGAACACATCAAAATATGAGATAAAATCTCCCAGCAGAAGATGGAAATTATGAAATTATGTTGATTATGATTAAGCATAATATAGATCTCGACATTGCTGTTTTCTATGCCATCCATTTCCCTTTTTTTTTGGGATGGACATGCCAGCTATGTCAATAAATTTTTGCAGATTCACATGATAATAAAGTTCAAGATGAATATTCAGCATCAATTTCTGGTCTTCAATGGTGATAAAAGAAGTAACATAGAGGCTAGCTGAAACATGCTCCATACCATTTCTCATCAAATATCAATGATATATCCTTCCAAACTTCTTCTTCCAGAATTAGATAATTGCCCTCAACTATGACTACTTTATGCCTGCAAAGAGCCAAAAAGTATATCCATATATTGTGGCTCCATGAATACATCAAGAACAAATTTTTTTCTCAAGCTTTATTTAATATGAAAAGAGTATTTTCTTTTATAGAAACATGATAGAATTTGTGTTTTAAAATGTCTCACTTCACTGACGAAATTAAGCTCATGGTATCCAGTTGATTCCCCAGGCTCTCTCACTTTTGAAAATTACCCATCCATTGAAGCAGGTAGTATAGGAAACCTCAGTTCAAAGAATGTTAGCCACATGGGACATTATCTATGCTAACCACTAAACTGTCTATGGACTATGTATCACTGTATCAAGGGACAATTAATGAGTCCATACGCCACCAAACTCAAATAAAATTGGTTTGAATTGAAAAGAATATACCGGCAAAAGAGTCTTGTTGACACCTATTTTGCAACAAGTCTAATTACTTACCAAATGCTCACAAAAATATTTTCTTCAACTGGATCACCAACACCATGGTCAAATGATGGTGCATAAACATATTCCTGAAAAAACGGTTGTTATTCAGAAAGAGCAAAGGCAAACTGCATTTACAACACTCTCAGATAAGAATTAGCATTGCCAGTACCACTTTAAAGCCACTCACCTCATTCTTCAGAAATTTTAAGCATTTGAGTAACAATGTAGGAGCAAATGTCCATGGTGCTGAATCAACAATGGAAAAATCAACACACAGAATATAATAAGGTTGCTGAATGGCAGACACTACTACTTTAACTGACCTCCCCTCCTGGCATGTGCTTCTTCCGGATCCTAAGATGCATTAACATAAATTAGCCTGGAAAATAAACACAAAAACTTCCGAGAACCAAGGTCAAGAACCATAAAGCAAGATCAACCTCCATTGCATCAAGCTGGGAACGATAGAGATGAAACCCATCCATTGGAATGACAACAGCTACATCTTGGGGCTTAACTTGAGAATCAAATGAACAAGATTTTTGGGCCCATAGCTTATTTACACGTCGAACTACTTCAGAAGCCAATGTGCTCTTTCCAGCACCAGGAGGACCCACCAAGCCTACAATATGCCTGCATTTGTTTTAGCAAAAAGTTTAAATAAAAGGAGGTACGTCAATGAAATAATCAGAGAAAAAAAATCAAAAAATTGGAGGTTTGAGAAATGCCAGCCACAATTACAAAAAATAAAATTAAATTAAATTAAGAGTGCATCATCTTACATGTGCATCATATGTGAATTATTCTCAAGTACCACTCAAACAAGTGAAACGTTACTTAGGTAGATCATATACTGATCAGTCACCATTTTATGCTCTAAACTTCTAGGTGGAACTGTCCATACTTCATTCTTGACCAACCATTTCAAAACAAAGAAGCAGATAGGCAACACCAAAAAGGAAACGTGATGATTTTGATATCTAATCAGCATTCCTAAATATATGTTCCTCTGTGCATTCCATTTCTTTAGGGTTTCTTTTTTAGGGGGATGTGGTGGAGGCAAGGCTTGGGGCTTCTAGAAGGGAACCAGGCTTCCTACAAATGTATTGCCTACTATACATTTTGCTATAATGGAAAGCAAATGTGCAATCAACTATTGCTGCAAAGAGAGCAAAAGACACAAAATGACCACTACCATGCCACAAGGCATTGGTGAGAACGTCAATGTAAGCTATATTGTCAAACAGCAAAACCAGTTATTAAAGACATCATCAACATAATGATTATTTTGATATTCAAGGAGCTAGAACTTACTTTGAAGAAGGATTTGATGCCACAGCTCCTGAAAGAAGAACTCTTTCAGCCAAAACATCATATATCTCATCCATACAACTACATGAAATAGAAGCAATGTTAAAAATAGATAAATGAGAAAAAATCAAAATCAAAATTTTATCTGTTTTGCTTTTTTTTTTTTTTCCTTAATTACTTCAGGAAAGAACAGGAGGGAGCAAGTGATAGTGGTTAGCTAGAAAGCCAGCATTACTAAAGTATGACCACCATCCTAATTCAAATATGATTCATAAGGCATTGACCCAGATTAAATTCATCAACGTCACCAAACAAATTTTGCTTTGAATTAACAGTCTTTGCTTCATAATATGGCTACATCAGTGTCCAAATAATGTGAAGGGGCACTATGCAAAACAGAGGACGCCATCAGCTCTAACGGCAAAAGTTTCAACAGAAATTATGATATTTGCCATTAAAAACAAGCCATCCTAGTGCACGAAGCTCCCACACTATAGAGCACCCCAGTGCCGGGGTTGGTCTTCACTATTATAAGATCTTTTTGTATATCAGCTCACATTGATGACCTGGACACCAGCATGCACAAGGGTACAGTAGAACCCATTTAGACAAATAACTAGAAGAAAAAAAAAATTGCATTTAAATGTTCAGACGCAGAAAACCAATCAAAATAAGCAATAAATGCACCAGCAATCATAATTTATTTGTTTGACTTCAAACACAATATAAATAAACACAATGTTGTTTCAAGCTGAAAGTAGTTGCTGAACATAAGTGAGACCATACCTTGCCTCTAAAATGGGAATCTCCCTCTTTGGACAGCACAATACCTGACATCGCAGCCATCAAGTTACAAATTGACATCACTTACTTGCAAATTACCATGTTAAATGAGAACAGTAAATAGTCCAAAAGAAAACATAGTAGGACAGATAACCTTCACGCGATTTGCCTTCTTAGTAAGATATTTAGTTTGCCACTTAGAGACCCGCGAATGTTTTCTGTCCAATGCAATGGATTCTGAACATTGATGCCGTAAGGGAAGTCTAACCGTTTTAAGCAGCAAGGATTCTGCACAATTCGAAAAATTCTACTTGAAAAGCAACAACCAGCAATTGAGTGAAACACTGATCATTTGCTCATTCTTTAAAATATAAAATCGCAGACTAGTGACAGCGCGAGAGAAAAGATGTCGATCCAGAGTGGATCACAATTAAATAAGGAATCGTTTCATGTGGCAAATAAATTATTGCCGACTCAACGAATAGAACTCCAAATAGAGACGAAATTTGGTCGGGATCATGAAACGACGCCAGGCATAGAGAAGAAGATTAAACCTGGCCAAGGATAACGCAGGTAGCCGGGTGAGCTCGTCGACAATGACGAAACCGCCATAGCATGGTCAAGCAAGCTGGAGATCAAAATCAGCCGAACTGGAAGACTGCTAATTGACTTCAATACGCCGAAGGAAAAGTTCCTCTTTTTCTAAGTTACGACCAGTCATTTCGCTTTTTAACTTCTCGTGCGTCGGGCTCACGTAGTGACAGTTGCCCTCATGCCCCTCTCCGTGACTCCTTTTATCTTTCTTATCTGTGGTGACGTAAAAACCCTCGCCCTTTATTTTTATTTTTATTTTTTTCTGTTTCTCTTTATACGTTTAACGAAGCTAAAAGAATTCAAAGTTTTCCCCTTCGACAGAAAGGGAAAATCATAAGCCCTGGAGCATTAACGTTGTGCTCTACTGATTTGAAGGGGTGCATCCCATTATGAAATTATGAATTTGAGTTCGATTCCCAATACCTGGTATTCTAAAGACATATTTGTGACTTTGTCTGCAATATTGAAAAATTTACGTGAACTCAACCAAACAAAACAAGAGAGTTTTCTTTCATTTCTCATTATTTACGTAAGAGAATTTTCTCTTTCAGCTTCATAAATCTGAACCCAAATACATGGACTAAAAGCCCCCGTGGTCCTCAAAAACTTAAATAGGATGTTCCAAAAATTAAAGAAACCGACAGTATCAGATTTCTTGTGTAAGAGTAATCATCGTCCACAACGCGAAGCAGCTTGATCCAGAAAACATTCAGAACGAATTCTTTTTATTCGATTAAATGCTGAAAATAAAAAATAGTCCACAGTACAATATCGCATTTTCTTTGAAGTTAAACAATTGGGTTAAAGGCAATTCGACGAGGCGGATGGGCCTCCGACACCTTGGGATGATTAAAGTCCATTTGGATTCTTGGGACACAAGGCCCGAGCAAACGAACAAATAAATCAGTAAGGTCGCGTCACGTTTACTGGAAGAACGATGACTAATGCACAATAGTTCCGTCGACAAGCACGTTACAGGGCCCACTCGCAATCCTCCTCCGCTTCTTATCATCGTCACATGGCTGTAAGGTGGAACCAAAACTTGCGTGAGACAAAACTTTCGCCCAAATATTTTTCGTTTCTTTTGGATTCGGGACATAGAGGGTATCTTTAGTAAAAACCAAGGAGTGATGTCATGCCATATTTTTCAGTCTTCTATCATAATGATATGCTGGACATAAATTTCAAGATCCAGTTTATATAGCTCATTGTACTGAGATGTAAGGTAGTAGAACTTGGTATCGACACTACTGCAGGGGTCCGTTTTGAACTTAGAATTCCTGCTGAATGGAATTAATAGGCAAGAAGACAATTATCTCTATTAATAAAATATAGCTTAAGACTGGTGCACCTCTATAAGCACAAAAAAACACTACTACTGGAAAAGTGGAGGATAATTCCACTTACCTGATGACTGAGGAAGTTTGGAACCCGAACCCTCTTCGACCCATCAGCTAGACGTTTGCTTGGGAAATTGGTTTCCATTTCAGCCAAGTTGCTACTGACCTGTACTCACGTTCAAAGATTATGGAAGAGTGAGAACTGAAGATTAAACCCGAAATTGAGTTAGAACTGATAACAAAAGTTTCGCCAAATATGACAGGAATTTAAATAAACCGAGCCCATCGCACAAAAGCAAGACATACAGATTCTTTTACTAGCCTTTTTTTTTTTTTCAATATATTACAAATACACCCAGAAATTATCCTTTTCCACCAAAATTATCTTTCTCCGTGAATGATATGAAGTATAGAGTTGGAAATGTATGGGCTATTAAACATCCTGCACTTAAAAATTTCATTACAAATCTTTAGAATTATGATTGTAGTGTTCATGCCAAATGATTTTAACTGAATAATAAATTGTAAAACACTGCCCCATCACGATTTGAATGATAAAAGATCCAAGCAGTTAATCATTCACCTGGCTTTCAATGGCCCCGATCAACAATTTGTTACACTCGGATGCATGTACAGTTTCGAGTCTGGGACACTGTAGCAGCAGCCTCTCTGCGACATAAAGGCGGGCAAACAATTACTCTAATTGTTGAACTTATAGTACAAATGCATATTATAGGCTGCTGCTCAAATCCGTGAATACAGGAAGATTATATATGGTCATACCAGGATGCAAGTTTGTACACGAGTTCAGATTCAAATCCTTGAGTTCTGGGCAGTTTAAGTACAGAGCCTGCATTCACGTTTGCAAACCAAGAAGTATGAAATAATAATAATAAGTCAGACACTGATTTTTAGATAATAGAATCTCACGTCTAAGCCAGAACAGCCCCATAAGCTGAGCTTCTTCAACCGACTGTGTTTGATAATGAGTTTCTGGCATATGAGGTGTAATTTGTTTTGAAATGTCTGCAACTCGAAATCATGGCCTTCCCCAGAGATTGGATACTCGGAGATCGGGTCAGATATGGTCATTCCACAGTCCATAAGCTCCAGATGAGGCAATTGAGCTGTAGCAAACTGAATTCCACCTGAGATCAAAATGACACAACAATTAATGGAGAATTTTATAGGAAAAGCCTCTAGCAAACCAGAATCCAAATTGTCATAGATTCAGAGCTTGGACATGAAACTTACTTGAAGTGATGTTAGGACAAAGAGCAAGGAGGAGTCTAGACATCGTTCCAGGGAATACATTGCAGATCATCCCAATACCACTGTCACTGATGCTCGACCTGAAATTTGTTGAATTATTATATAAATAATCCAAAAAACCAAACAATGCAAGAAAGTTAAGAGCATTATTTCCAAATTCAATTAGATAGTGATTGGATACATACCCACTGAGATCAAGCAACTCTAGTTTTGGAAAACTCGACGCAATGGCAGCAACAGATGCATCAGTGATTTCAGTTCCAAGAACAAGAGAAAGCATTCGCAAACACCTGAAATCATGAACAGCCTTGCCATCATTTTCATTTTTTGGCATTAGCTACATGTCTTTCAGTCTACAAATCCTTTTAAGGTTTTCTTGAGAACAAAAGATTATAGAAACCAAACAAGGACATAGATGTTATGACTAGCAAAATGGCACTTCAAATCATACAAATACACCATAAATAACAAAATTAAGCACCAAGTCAAAATCATTTGTCTAACCTCAAGTTTGCAGCTGTAAGAGCAAGCACAGCAACATGTGAAAGCCGAATTGATGCAATGTGTATATTTTGCAACTTAGGGCAACTCCTTCCCAAACCATCGACCATGGTTACAATGTCAGTGGTGTCATTTTCTTGGCGTGAAAAATCCAGGGATATCTCCTTCAAATTAGGGCAATTAAAGATCTATGAAACAAAACAAAATAAAAGTATGGCTGAGTACAAGGGAATCATCTTCAACGCCAATAACATTAATTTTATATAACATAGAGCCACAAAACAGGGGAAAATCATCACAAATGCTATTTATTCTAGAGCTACAGGGCTCAAAATTATACTGCACCAACTAGGCTATTAGGAAAAATTACCATCTTGGAAAGAGAATGAAGATCCGATAGCCAAAGTGTAGCAAGACTCGATGAAAAGAGAACAAGACCCCCCAGATTAGAACATCCTTCCATCTTAAGGCTTGTCAGGCAACGTTTATCAGCAACAAAACGACCCAATTCGTCGCTGCACAAAATGAAAGAGTTTAATACAAAACAACACAACCCTTTGTCTGGTAGCATTTGCCGACCAGGGGCGATCCTCTCTTTGACTGCTTAGACAACTAGGAGCAAGTGGCGTCATCTAAACTTTCCCATCCCCAATTCTATAAAAGACCTATCCAAATAAACAAGGAACTTAAATGCTGAAAAGCAAAAATAGAGATGATTTTATACCCAGTGATCCGGTTGACTGCATTATCAGATGTAGAGATCTCCATAAACTCTAGATTGGGACAAGAGAACGCAATGCAAGCCAACATCGTCGCATCCACATCACTGTAACAGCCCAAAATAGAATTGGCAGAAATGGGTTAGTGATCAGAAATCAACCAATGCAATGGCACATGTTCCATTTCCAATTTAAATTGGATAAAATAGTATTAATAGGGGGAATTTCTTAGCCGCAAAACAGAGTAAGATCTTCAACATTTAACGTTGGCTCTTCTTAGAAATCGATCCTTTCCGCGTCCAAGATGTCATCTATTCTTTTAAGGTTACTAGAAAACTATACTCACTTGGATTTGGTTATTGCCAGTTGAGTTCTCTGACAATTTTCAGGGGAAAACGATAAAAGTTTTAGTTCAATCCTTTAGTCTCAGGCGGGATCGTTTTAAATCCCAACAATTTGGTTCATACAATGTCAGTGTCCATGGAATCAAAGCGTTTAAAGTGAGAAAACCGCAGATCTGATAAAACAAAGAGCGAGGGAGAGTCTCATCGAAAGAAACTCAAACCTTTCCATTCTAAGACTCAATTTAACAAGTCCAGAACACTTTTGCAACACGGATCCAACACAACCCAGTTGAGCCCTGGGTGGAACCTTAAGCCTAAGCTCTTCGGCCGCCCTCCACAACCTTCTTGCTGTGTCTCTCCACCCCTTGCACACCCTCGCCGCCGACAACAGAGCCGCCGGTGGCAGCCTCTTGAGCACCTCCCATATACAACTCGCCGGTAGCTTACCCGGGCCGATATCAAGTAGATCCGAGTCCGATTCATCTACGTCGAGTCCCGGCGAGTCACATCGGAGATCGATATCTTCAAATGAGAGCACCCGGCGGAGGTGGGAGTACTGCTGACGCTGAGACGGCGAAGGGCGGGAGGAGGAAGCTGAAACCGCAGAGGAGGAGTCGGCAGAGGTAGGAGTGGTGGAAGCAGCGCGAGGAAGGCTGCAGGTATGGCCCTTCTTGGGGAGACCACAGCGGCCGCAGTTGTAGCTGCCGCGGTTCTTCTTGGCGGGCAAGTTGAAATCGTACGAAGCGGTGGAGGCGGCCGGAGTGGCGGGGGAGATGTGAGGTTGGTTATGGTGGCGCATGTTGCGGACGAGAGATGGGTGCGATGGCTAGCGGACGAGAGGATGTTGAGACTGCAAGGCTGAGCCCAAATAAGAAATGTTTGGAGACCGAGGGTTGGCCGGGCGGGCGCGGGAGATTTACGACGTTTTCGCGCCTTCGATTTTCAAAGTTCTTCTTTAATACTGCCAAAAAAAAAACAACAAATAAATTAATAAAAAGGTGCGGTCTGACAGTCTGAATCGGAGCGTGGCTTGGTGTGTGATAAAAAGACGATTGCAGCCCTCTTCTTCTTTCCCTTTTATATTTTTTTTTTATTTTTTTATTTTTAATTTTAATTGTCGTTGGGTCTTTCTTGCATTTCTACTTTCCTTTTTTTTCACTTCACGTTTTACTTTGTTGCCAATAACTCTTCGCCTAAAATGGAAAATTTTGCATTGTGAAAATAGAAAAAAGGAAATGTTTGCACCAAAATTTGAAACACTTGCCTCTCTTTTACAGTCTAGGATTTTAAACAAAATAGAAATTAATTAGGATAATAACTACAATTATAACAAGAGATTTTTAATTAATTGTCTTAATTATTTCCATATATAACTAAAAACAATTGTAATATTGACATGTGTGCATTAAACATGTTATGGTGTATACGTCGTTTATGCATTATAGACTCTCTCTCTTTTTTTTTTCATATTTGATGTAACACTATGAACTTAGAAATGGGATTATACATTTTTCACATACTTTTAAAAAATAAAAGTTTACTTTTGCGTGTCTACTTCATTGGAAATTTGATTCACAATAGCATGATTTTGATTGAATAAAAAAAGTTATTAATTTGTACTTGCAATTACACATATAAAATCCAACTTTTTACCTTTTTCAACTTTTTTTTTTTTTTTTTTGGGGTTGTTGTTGTTGTGGTAGTAGTCTATCGGGAAGCCGCCCCCCCCCCCCCCCCACCAAACCGACAAAAGGCGAGAAATTATAGACGAATTGGGCTTTTCGATTCCGTATGTAGGAGGCTGTCTGTAAAACTATCCGTCTTTGAATTTTGATGGCTTATATCTAATTCTAGTAGTTTGAACTTAAGAGCGGTTATTCGGTTCTGGTTTGAATTTAGTGATAATGGTAGCCTATAAGAATTTATAAATATTCCCATTTCCGCTTCAATTATTAGCATTTTTCTTAGAGGTCTTTGGTAGCCGCCATTGTTGGACTACTAAAGCATGGTGTTCAGATCCTGGCTAAAACCTGCCAGTCAATTTCTGCTCCGCTAACCTAAAAAAAAAAAAAAACAAAAGAGTTTGGTGTAGACAGAATGGACAATATTAAGACAAGTTGGTGGCAAAATTAGAGTGGTTGGCTTCAACCAGAGGTGACCGAGAACCATGAGAAATAGTAATATTTAGAGAGTTTAGGACATGTTCGGTAAATTTGTAGTTTTTTATTTTTAATTTTTTTAAGTTAAAAAATACAAAATTTTGTTTTTATTATTTAAAAAAAATATTTTGTGGAAAATAAGACCAAAAATTATAAAATATTAATTTTTTACTTTTTTTTTTATACAGTTGACTTTTAAATTTAATTACAAGACACACAAATATATATATTATTATCTTTCTTTCTTTCTTAGACTCCCTCCCTCCCTCGTAACTCATCCCATAGATTTTTTTTGTTAGAAATTTTTTGATGCGCAAATGTCATACAATCAGCCCGCGTGGACTGGTAGAGTTCGACCAAAGATTTAACAAAAAAAAAAAATGCTTACGAGGGCATTATAATTGGACGATGGCGATAATAATCGTTTTTTTTTCTAAAAAAAAAAAGAAAAAGAAAAAAGTCGTTATTAGAGATATAAAACAAAGTAGTTAAGAATAATGCCAGTGTTTGGCCCAGCTCAACTGTATTTAATTTGATCTGCACTGACCAGATATGAGGTCCTTGGTTTGCCACGTGTACCGTTGTGTGAATAAAAGCATTTCTACAAGAAAGTAATTCATCGAACATTATCACGTGCATTTTGAGTATGGACAGGGAAACCAGAAAAGGAAAACCACAGGCTATGCTTACCCTGATCCCGAGGGGACCACGGTGATGAAAATAAGCGTTATTTGAATAGCAGTGCGGAAATAAGTAATGCCCCCCCCCCCCCACAAACCAATAAATAAATAAATTAAAGTGCTTTTTTAAGTCAGCGAGATGCTGATTAAACAATTGCCGTACGATTATTAAATAATCTGTAATCAGACGTGATCGATACGACCGTTCTGCTATTCTATCTCCATTTCCCTTGAATGATTGATTTGCATTGGACTCGCCAGCTTCAACTTGGGTTTCTTCTTATGAACTTTCAATGGCTCTAGCGAAATTTTCCATTTCGCTTCTTCCTCTGAAGCATGACATTTTTCTACCCGAAAAATGTTCTCCGATATTACTTCCATGCCGAAGCTACTCTGAATCAGGAGGTTCAGTGTCCAGTTTGGCTACCAAAGCACGTATCATTCCTCGAGCCCTGTCCAAAACAAGCGAGTCTGCGTCTGTCGAAGAACAAGATCGCAATCACGAAACAATAGTTACCCAACAGCCGGGGCCAAAACTATCCGAGGTGTGGCGAGAAATCCATGGCGAACACGACTGGGTAGGTTTGCTCGATCCAATGGACCCAATTCTACGATCAGAGCTTATCCGGTACGGGGAGATGGCGCAGGCTTGCTATGACGCGTTCGATTTCGACCCATTTTCCAAGTACTGTGGAAGTTGCAGGTTCCTGCGTCGCAGATTCTTCGAATCACTTGGAATGACACACCATGGCTACGAAGTCACTAGATACCTCTACGCCACGGCGAACATCAACCTCCCAAAATTTTTCAAGCAATCACGGTGGCCGAAAGTGTGGAGCAAACGAGCCAACTGGATCGGATACGTAGCCGTTTCCAACGGCGAAACCTCAAAGCTTTTAGGCCGCCGTGACATTACCATCGCCTGGAGGGGCACGGTGACCCTGCTAGAATGGCTTGCAGACTTGATGGACTTCCTCAAGCCCATTATTGGAAACAAAATCCCCTGCCCGGATCCGACCCTGAAGGTCGAATCCGGGTTCCTGGATCTCTACACCGACAGGGACGAAACTTGCCGGTTCTGCAAGTTCTCGGCCAGAGAACAGATTCTAACCGAGATCAAACGCTTAATAGAGCTCTACCCTGACGAGGAATTGAGCATCACCATCACGGGTCATAGTCTGGGCAGCGCTTTGGCCATGCTAAGCGCATATGACATTGTCGAAACCGGCTTACACGTTCGGCTGGATGGTCGGGCTCTGCCCGTTTGCGTATTCTCGTTTTCGGGTCCTCGGGTCGGGAACGTGAGATTCAAGGAGCGAATGGAATTGATGGGCGTAAAGGTGCTGAGGGTCTTTAATGTGCACGACGTGGTTCCCAAATCGCCTGGTTTTTTGTTTAACGAACAGGTGCCGCCGTTGCTAATGAAGATGGCCAGAGGATTGCCGTGGTGCTACTCTCACGTCGGCGCAGAGCTGCAGCTTGATCACAAGAAATCGCCTTTCTTGAAGCCAACGGGTGACCCGGTTTGCGCACATAACTTGGAGGCTCTCCTGCATTTGCTTGATGGGTACGTCTTTCTAATTAAATCTTTGTTCATTTTTGCCATTAGCTAGGGATATATTTTTCGGGATCAATTTTTGTGTATTTAGTTTATGCTTATTTTATTCGTCTAATCTAGTAAATTGAAGGCATTTGGAACCGTTATCTCTCTCTATTTTTTTATTTTTTATTAATTACAATCACACTAACAATTAAGTTTTATTGTTTTTTTTTTTAAAAAAAATACTATTTAGTTTTGATGGTACGATCAATTCCAACCTCATTATTCAAAGGGCACTTTCGTTACTCTGTTTTGTGTGTGTGTGTGTGTGTGTGATAAAAAAGAAAAGAAAAGAAAAGGATAAATGTTTGATGTTGCTGTGCTTTATTATTATGTTTATATTTTCTGTTGTGAAAATTCGGCTAAATATTATATAACTACGCTATCTCAGCAGCAGGTTCTCATTGACGGCTGGCCGCCGGGAATCTTAAGACCTAGCAGCTAAGCCCTTAATGCTTCTTGTCTGTTTTTGGGTATTAAAAGTGAGGGCTGACTTGTGACCCAAAAAAAAAAAAAAACCAAAAAAAGAAAAAAGTGAGGACTGACTGGAAAATCGATAAATGAGAAACTATTACGAGGCAATGCGTCCCTCATTTCTTATCAACAGAGAATCTGTCTATGTTCGTACGACTGTCACAACACTTGAGTTAAATCATGAGCTGCAAATGAATTGATGCCACTAAAAGAACAAAAATAACACTTCAACCAAAATAAAATAAAATAATAAAAAATCCATAAAAAATTAAAAATTAAAAATGTTAATGACTTTAACAACATCGTTGTTGTATATAATTTTATAATATAATTACACTACATTAATATTTTACCTATAATATAAGATAATTTGGTAAGAAGTATAAAAATTTTATGTGTCTAATTGTGTTTTACTATTTTTATGTTTATTTAGTCAGATTTTTTATAAAATTCTCTTCGAAATATGTTGCAAAATGTATTTATTTATTTTTAGTTTATTATTTCTTTTTTTTTTCCTTTTTTCCATTGAGGAAAGCAAATGTCATAAATAAATAAATAAAAAAGGCTGGGGGAGAACAATCTTATACATACATGATTATATTATCCACAGATACCACGGAAAAGGCCGTAGATTTGTGCTAGCGAGTAGGAGGGACCCAGCCTTGGTGAACAAAGCTTCCGATTTTTTGGAGGACCATTACTTGGTTCCACCGCACTGGCGGCAGGATGAGAACAAGGGAATGGTGAGAGGCGACGACGGCCGTTGGATGCAACCGGAAAGGCCTAGGTTTGATGATCACCCCCAAGACATGCACCGCCATCTTAAGCAATTAGGCCTATCTTCTGAGAACGACTAGGAATGACTTATCTCCTGTATAATTAGGTAAAAACTTTTTGGTGATTACTTGCAAAATGTAATCGTTATGCTGATGGCAGATTTTATATGCAAGTTACTGTTCTTAGTCAAATATTATTTAATCTTCATTTTTTGTATTTTATAGAAAAGCTGGAGAAGAAAACCAAAAAAAAAAAAAAGACATTAGGAGAAAGAGAAAGAAATTTTAATAAAAGGGAAAGATTTAAATTTCAAATTCATCAATAATTAATTAATAAATACATAAACAGAAAATAGAAAAATAAGCTAAAAACTTTAACCGAAAGAAAAAGAGAATAATATTAAATATTAAATATTTTAAATCTATTATAAAAGTACGAAAACCCTTAAATTGTTTTTAAAAATACAAAACCTTGAAGTCTTACAAAAAAAACCCTAGTTCCCATTCCATCATACGCAGTCCTCACATGGCTGCACAGCCGACCTCCTAAAGCCAAACGAATTTCCCAGCTTACGAGAACCCTTTTCCAAAGAAAAAAAGGGGCTGTGTCTTGGGGTCTAAATCAAGAAATCCCTCCGACTTTTGGAAACCTAACTCGAGATCCACCAAATTGCCGCGCGACCTTCAATCCGGCAGCTCCTCCGACCACAGGACTTCCATCCACGGCCTATAATTTCAGGCGGAAGTCACAGACAACTTCCGAGAGATAATAAGCTTGCTAAATAGAAGGAAGGAAGCAACCTCGTTCTTCAAAATAACGGCGTCGTTTTTATTTTTAGGAGTCAGCACCTGACGAACAGGTGAAAATTAAGCTGCTGACATTAGGTTGACTTTTTGGTTATGATGTTGGAGGATAGATGTGATGTTGATTTCATTCCTTTTTTTTTTTTTCTGTTTGATTGATTGTATGTTTTTTGTTTTTTTTTTTTTGGGTTAAGAATTCGGTTTCATCTTGCAGGCTAAGTGTGACTGCTTTTGTGGAACAATGAGTTTGATTTCCCAGAATGTTGGCTCTAAAAACAGGGTCAAGATTAGAAAGGAGAACCCAGAGGAGCCGCCTGCATTTATGGAAGGGGACAACAAAGAAGATGTGGGTAGGAGAGAATATGATATGGGCTTGTCAAGTGCCAAGAAAAGAAGGAAAGAGAAGGAAGAGCGGTTGGCAATTGAAGAAGGAAAGGAAATGAGAAACTTGGAAAACTTTTTGTTTGGGTCTCTATACTCTCCTCTTGAATTCGGAAAAGATGATGAGGAAATGGCCCGTAATGAGGATAATACTGGTTCTGCTTTGTTCTTTGTGGACCGGTCTGCAAATAGTGCACTGTCTGCTTATGAAGAGGACGCTGAATTCTCCGATAGGGGTGATAATGAAGAAGAAACTAAGCAACAGAAAGCTGTCTGGGTGGATGACGAAGAAGAGAAGACCACGGTTAATATTGCTAAAGTCAATAGATTAAGAAAACTAAGGAAAGAGGAGGACGAGAGTCTGATTTCTGGTCCAGAATACATTGCAAGGCTAAGGGCTCAACACGCTAAGCTGAATCCAGGCACTGAGTGGGCTCGTCTTGACTTTCAGAGGAGAAATGATGGCTTTGATGATGAGTCTTCGTCCGATGAAGAAAAGAGTGGCATTACTGAGGCACGTGGCTACAAGGATGTTGAATCTTTTGATGATATTTTCCGCACTAATGAAGATCTTGTAGTGAAGAGCAGAACAAAGTTGCTGCCTAGGCTTCTTGAGTACTCCAGACTTGTGGATGCAAACACAGAGGATCCATCCGATGGCGTAATAAATTCGGTTCAGTTCCATCGGAATGCACAATTGCTACTTGCTGCTGGATTGGATCGACGGCTTAGGTTTTTTCAGATTGATGGGAAACGGAATACCAAGATTCAGAGTATCTTCTTAGAAGATTGCCCCATTCGAAAGGCATCATTCTTACCTGATGGTTCTCAGGTTATTATAGCTGGAAGGAGAAAGGTCTTTTACAGCTTTGATTTGGTGAAATCTAAATTTGATAAAATAGGCCCTCTTGTTGGCAGAGAAGAGAAAAGCTTGGAAATTTTTGAGGTGTCTCCAGATTCTAGTATAATTGCATTTGCCGGCAATGAAGGTTATATCTTGCTGGTTTCGTCCAAAACAAAGGAACTAATTGGAACCTTAAAGATGAATGGAACTGTGCGTTCTTTAGCTTTTGCTGATAATGGGCAACAATTATTGAGCCATGGTGGTGATGGTCAGGTCTACCATTGGGATTTGAGAACGAGGGCTTGCATCTTCAAGGCTGTTGATGAAGGTTGTATAAATGGCACAGCTCTCTGCACATCACCAAATGGAAATTTGTTTGCTGCTGGTTCAAACAGTGGGATAGTGAATGTTTACAACAGGGAGGAGTTCTTAGGTGGGAAGAGAAAACCGATCAAGACAATTGAGAACTTGACTACTAAAGTCAACTTTCTGAAATTTAACAATGATGCCCAAATATTAGCTATTTGTTCGCATATGAAGAAAAACAGTTTGAAGTTGATACACATCCCTACATATACTGTGTTCTCTAACTGGCCTCCCGCAAACAAGACACTTCATTATCCCCGTTGTGTTGATTTTAGTCCCGGGGGAGGTTTCATGGCAGTTGGAAATGCTGCTGGAAAGGTATTGCTTTACAAGTTGCATCACTACGATCATGCATAGAGCAGTATGGACGGTTATCTTGTTATTCATGTTTGTACACCTATAAGGTGATTTGCAGCAAGTGGAGAATTATTTATGGGAGATGGTTTAGAGGCTTTTAGGTTTTCAATTTTCTTCGATGTGGTAGTTTGTTACTTGATGTTTGCAATAATGTGGGCTTTTGTAGTTTCGTTCATATAAAGTTGATAGCAATTGGAGTGATCAGCTAGTTCAGACGATGGTAGATTTTCCATAAGCATCACGAAAATCAACTGAGAGTTTGATCTGTGCAATTTGCCACCTAAGTTAAAGTTCTCAACGTTATGCTCCTTCAGATAACTTTATAGAAATGTATAATGTACAAAACAAAAGAGATGGGGGAGAATTATTTCCAGTGCTTTAAAGGAAAAAGTGGAACACTCCAGGAATATTCATCTAAAGGAGAAAAAAAAAAAATCAACAAAACAGCTGTATCTCTCTCCTTGAATTGCAAAACCCACCCATTCCTATCATCCTATGTAAGGGAGTGCACCGCTGCTGAGAAATTTGGTCACAACAAAGCCTTCCGTTTCTCTTCCACGCATTCATCAATGGGCCAAGAAAAAAATCCCGATGCTGTTCAAGCATCTTCGTCAGAAGAGGTGTTCCATGAGGTAGATCCAAAGCATTTCAACGGTTCCACGAGCAGATTTCTGTGAGAAATTTTCCAGAGACTACTACCTACACAATTAATGGATATAGTTGAAATAGTGTGCAAAAATAATAAAAAAAAGGTATAAGTTTCCTTAGGTGGATTAAAGCCTAGATCAGAAAAAGAAAACCACCTTGGTGTGGAGAAATGAATAAGAGAGAGGAAACTTTCTAATTGACCTTAAATATGCCATTTACCTTCATGCATGGAGCAGCAGGTCAGAAAATGATTTGCAGTTCCATTGAGCATTATTCACTCGTAATGAATAAATAAATAAATAAAAGTGACTACTCATAAATAAATAGAAGTGACTACTCATGACAAGCTTTACTAACCTTAAAGGTAAACTGCAGCCTGATGCAATACAACTGACACTAGACACCAGCTGCAGCTTTAGCCACATGGTCTGCTGTTCCCTGGAAAATGATGATGATGATCATCATCATCATAATAAAGATTATACAGGTTTTGCCAAGTATTATGAAATGCTTTTGAGGATGATCAAGTGGAGAAGAAACTTCCAATCAAGGCAAGGGTCCTATAGTGGGACAGAGGTAGGCTCTAATACCACTTGTCATGGGATCATTATCTTCTCCCCAAAAGGGTACCCGTTGAAATATGCAGTATCACCATTTATATGACCTAAGATCCCCCTCTTTCTTAAGGACGTAAGAGTTGGCTAGTGTGCACCCGTCACAACATGCTGTAACCCTCATCCCATCTATATATGTGATTTGGTTGCCCTCTTGTGAGACAGTACCAAGAAACTTTACCAGCTAAGAAAATTGAAATGAACAAGATTGCATTTATATCACTATCATCAAGGATACGGAATTTTTACAAACCTCTGATTGAGGGCCCATTCGAATTTTCCGAGTAGGAGTTCTCATTGTGACCAACTCTTCAGCAGATGTTGGGTGAATACCCACAGTAGCATCAAAGTCTACCTTCTTCAATCCAGCTTTGATAGCTACTGCAAATCCCTACAAAATTAAGCATTGAAAAACCATATGAATTGTATGACTTGAGAAAGTAAATCTGACTGTAAGCAAGCACTAATAAGGTTCCATGTAGATACCTGCAAAATTTCTGGTGAATCTTCTCCACACATGTGTAATCCCAGAACCTCGTTTGTCTTTGCACAGACTATTAGTTTCAGGAAGACACGATCTGGGAGCCCTGATAGAGTAGCCTTCAAAGGCCTGAAATTTGCTGTGAAGACATCAATGTTGCCATATTCTTTTGTAGCCTGCAACAATTCTCAGAAAGTTAAAGCACAAGAAACCAATATTGGCTATCGCAAAACAAAATATGTATTACCTGCTCCTCGGTAAGACCAACAGATCCAATTGGTGGCTGGGAAAAAACAGCAGATGGAACAGCTCTTCCCAGGAAGACAATATACACTCAGGTCAGATAGTCATACTTATCCAAGTATATAGAATATAACAATTAAAGTAACAATATTTTGTACAGTGATGAAGACCAAACCCCGCAAATCCGAAACTTCAACAGTCTCCTACCAATAAGTGAAGACATCTTTTTGTACAATGATGAACACCATACCCTCCAAAGCCCAAACTTTAAGAGTCTCCTACCAACAATTGATATCTCCCAAAAAGAGCTATTTATGCTTAATTATGCAGGCTCAATTACCAAAAAGGTACATTGTCTTTAACATTTGAGCATTTTTTATTGGCTTACATTATTGAAAGTGTGAAAACATATAACACAAGATTGGTTCACTACCTATAATCAGGTTTTGTTGGCTGATTTTGAAATAGAGTTTTTGCCAATGCCCCTCCCTCCATCAAAGCAACTGGAGTTAAATTCAACCTGTCTGTAACGTCTCCAACTGCCCAAATGGACGGAACTGATGTGCGTGAATATTCATCAACCTGTGAGCAATAAGGATTAAACTCATCAAGAAAAACCACAGGTAGGGAGAGAGTGAGAGGAGAAGAATATGAAGAAGGGAGGAAATGAAGAAAAACAACATTCGAAGCATTGCACACACTACCTCTACTGCCCCACCATTGGTCATCTTCACCCCCACCTTTTCTAGTCCCAAGTTCTGAAATGCAAAACAAACTAGTCATATTGGCATATTTCTTCATTTGAAGTTCAGAGGAATTGTTTCAAAGGAAGTCAAACAAATTCCCACAGAGCAAATGGCCTCAAGTTTGCCAGGCCATCATCACTGACACCACAACTACAAAGAAAAAACATGACGCAACACTAAAAATCAAGGGCTAACTGTCTTTAACTCATGACCCAAGGCTCCTGTGAGCATGCCTGCAAAGCAACCGACCACAAAAGAAAATTATTCATGTCTGCATAACAGAAAACTGCAATAGAGAATTTGCAAACCTTGGTATTGGGCCTACGTCCAGTGGCAAACATTACATGGGAGAGGCCTTCAACTGTTCCTTTGTTGGTCTTTAAAGACAGGGAACCATCTGCAGATTTAAGAATCGCCTGTGGCATCTCCTCTGTGTGAAACTCAATTCCTCTCAGAGACATTTGCTCCGCAACAAAGTCTCTAATCTACAGAAATAGGGAAAATAAAATTTTTAGTTAACATACACATACCTATTAATTAATGACTCTTATTTATCTACTTATCTCACCTCTTCATCAAAACCTCTTAGAACTTTTTTCTGCCGTATAAAAACATGGACCTGACTTTTCAAACCATTGAAAATACCAGCAAATTCCAATGCAATGTAACCTCCACCAATGATGGCAATTTTCTTAGGCTTTGAGGGCAAGTCAAGTGCAGCATCTGAATCTATTGCATATTCACTTCCAGGAATTGGAGGAATAAAGGGTCGGCCCCCAACTGAAACAAGTATGTGTCTTGCTGAATACAGTTTTCCGTCAACTTCAACCATATGTGGATCCACAATCTGGAGATATTTGGCCAGAATACATGTACAAATAACAAAAGCATCAGACGAGGATTGCACTGAAGCAATCACACGAAATATTCTACACTCAATTCAGTTGTTTTTTTAACGTCCATGCACATACATCAAAATGGACTCCAAGGACAATCGTACCTTTCCACGACCCTCGATAAGTGTCACATTAGCATTTGTTAGAATATTCTTGTAGATACCAGTAAGGCGCCGCAACTCAGCATTTTTGTTAGCCATCAAAGTGCTCCAATCATGTTGTGGCTCTGCCTCATACTTCCATCCAAAACCTAGACTCTCCTCAAACTCATGAGAATATTTCGATGCATACACAAGCAGTTTCTTTGGTACACATCCACGAAGCACACAGCTGCATTTAGAAATCTAATGAGATTATCATTCACAAACTTTAAGGGGAAACAGGAAAGATTGGTGTAAAAGGGGACTTAAGTCCTGTCATTGGGTTTCATGGCAATTAGGGAGCCGCTGTATGTCTCATCAGCCCCCCAGTAGCTTGATAACTTATAGAAAGCATCCTATAAGAGACTGAGAAAATCACCAGATAACCTTTATCCGAACTAAGGTTAATTGATAGGATAGCTACCATCACAGAATTAAACAAGCAAAATTAAATATGCGTACAGTCATCTTTATCTGTGAACGACCCTTCTAAGCATTATATATATTATTTGTTAGCCCAAATAAATATAAATAACAAAAGAATCATTCTTCTTCTGTACTAGCTGCTTACGTGCCACCGAAACCTCCAGTGGTCTCGGAAGATATTGTGGCGAAAGGAAGCTCACAGACAGCAACGCGCGCGCCGAAATTGGCGGCAAACCGAGAGGCGCGGACACCCCCACTGCCGGCGCCAATCGTGAAAAGGTCGAAATCGTAGCGGCGAGTTCGCTCGGCGTCATTGTCGGACTCCGCACGAACAGTGAAATGGCGGCAGCGAAGGCGGTGGCAGCGGAGAAGAGAGCGGCGGAATGGAGGGAGAGGTGTTAAGGTTTTACGAGGAGAAGGGAAAGAGGAAGACAGAGTATCTGATATCGGAAACTTCTTGTACAGCGGTCGGAAAGCTGGGAAGCCTAGCTTCGGACCAGCGAGAGGAGCGGTGGTCATTTTTTAAGGGATTTTTATTTCTTATTTCTTTTTCTTTTTTTTTTTGGGGGTGGTGGGGGGAGGGGGGCTTTCTCTTCTGGAAGGGGACTTTAGGGAGAAACAAATATACCTTACGGCTCGTGCAACGAGAGGTTCTTTGACCGTTCACTAGTTGTATGTGGGTCCCACCATTCGCAATCAACGGCGGCGACCTCATCCCTCAAACTTTTTACATTTTCCAACCAATGAGTTAAGTACTAACATTAAATCTCTAAACAAAAATATCAGATGAGGGGAAATTTGAATTTGTTGTGCTAAAATTGCCCCTCTTCACTATATAGAGGTCTTTTGCATTTACCTCTACGTGATAAATAAAAAATATGTTTTTTAATCTAATTATTTTTAAAATTATTATTATTTAAATAGACAGTCTCATAATAATTAGATATATTTTTATTTAATTATATTTAAATTTAATTTTTTTTAAGATTTTGAAAATTAAATGATTTCAAATATTAAATGTTGAGACTAATTGTTAAGTTTTCAACTAATAATGTCATAATAATTATGTACATGTAAAGAGATATTTATTTATATCTTATAATAATTAGGGGTGATAATTTTATAGAAAAAAGTTAAATTAAAACAATATGAATGGCTTTTAATGTTAGTCTACAAAATATATGAATATCACTTTTTTTACTTGATTAAAAAAAAAACAAAAAACAAAAGGTCTGACTACTACTCGGATGGGAACGCGGAAAATCGATTGAGAAAAACAAAATGCTTTCCTTAATCAAAATTGAATTTACATTCACCGTCTAGATTTTCTGCATTCACCCTCTAGTTGATAAACAAATTACATATGTCTGTAACTCGAGCGTGCATATCAAAGTTTTTAAAATCAAATCAACGATAGACCCGAAAAATATAAAATTTTGAGATATAATTGATTTAATTATGATTTAAGTTAATTAAATAGGTTTTTAATTTTAAATATATAAAATCTGATATTTATATACTTTATAAAAAAATGTGCAAAATGTAATAATACATAACATATATAATTGTGGTATGTGTTATAATATTATGCTTCATAAATTTAATTATATATATATATATATATATATATATATATATATATATATATCCATTATAATTTAATATATAATAAGATTAAAAATCAATTAATATAATATATTAATAGACAAGTGATTTAAGTCATAATATATATATAAAATATAAGCTAAATAATATAATTTTACTTCTAAAAAAATAAATATTTTAATATAAGTAGTTATTATAAATTAAAATAAAATACATAATTTTATGCTTTAGCTTTAAAATGTAAATATATACACCATATAATTTTTTTTTTCAATTTCTATGTTTAATAATTTAAAAAACAAAAAAAGGAGCAGCCCTTTGGGGCACGATTTCTAACCTCAGTGCTGGGCTGATGTTATGACAATTTTTCCAGGCAACACACAATCGAAACAAATTGTAACTAATTCACTGATTTACGGCTCAAATGAACAGTTTGTTGATTTTTTTTCACTTTTTTTTTTTATTTAAAAAGAAATAAAAACTGTGATCAATTCACCAATTTACGGTTCAACTGATTCACAATTTCTAATCCCATTTCCAATTTCTCCGATCTGATTTTCAAAAGCTCGTTACAAACACATTAGCTTCGGCCTTGGGACGGTACTCTTCGTTTTTTTCTCTTTCAAGTTGCTACTGAGTATTGCATGTTTCAGTTCCACTTTTACCATTAGCGTAAGGCAGCAGTTATATTTACATTGGATACTTGCACTAAGCTATTATTGACTTCCACGATGGGGTTATTTGGCTCAAGGTGCTCCAGTTAAATAGTTCCAAAGCTGCTCCAAGACAACAACAACACAGGTGCTCCGTCCATCTCTCGTTTGCTTGAACCAGACTCTCAAATTTCCGACCTTTCCTGCATCACCACCATGAAACTGGGCCCAAACCATCAGCATCAATAGTGCCCTGAAAGGTTCAATATTCAATTAGAAAAAGATGAAAATGATCATAGTTAGTATCGAAGTTCCGCATGCAAGCAATTTCACCTACTACTCAAAAGTATAAATATAAATTCCAAATCAAGATGTGTCACAGATAGATTGCGTTATAAAATTCGGGTTGCTAAAATTACACCCTTTTGAATTTCTCGATTCGTGTGCCCCATGCCAAGCTCTGAAATTATGAATTCTGTATAATTGTTGTTACATGACCAGAATTAGTCCAAGCTCTGCAATAATTTGTCAAAGTATTCTGTGCTTACCCACTGATGTTAACACATTTCATCTCAAAAGAGGGAAGAAAGAGGAAAAGGAGATAAGATGAAAAGAGAGTTTATCGATCTCAGCTTAAAAACGAAGACAGGAAACAAACTAGTTGCATAAAGAAGTTTGAAGGCCAAACTCACTGTAATCACCATAGGGGCAAATGGCTTTTCCGGTTGTTCAAGTGGGATGGTAGGATAATTTACTGCATGGACTCGAAATTTAATCTGACATTAATTAACCACAAGTCAAAACACACTAGCAAATAGAAGTTCAGTGTACTTAAACAAGCAAATTGGCAAATGTAAACCTTATCCAGGCCATCAATATTGTACTCTTCTCCAGGAGAATATTCCCATACCCATCTGACCTTATACCTGCAATTCTTATTCACATTTTCAGAATGCATAACTTGGAAATGAAGTGAAATAATGAAAGCAAGACAAGAAAGAGTAATAGATACAGTGATGCTAAGGAACCAGGAGAGAGAACTTCACCTATTTTCTGGATCAGGCACAAAATGAGATGGATTTGGCAAAAGATGGGCCGGTACGTAAATGTCGTCAAAAAATCCAAGTGACACTGCCAATCCCAGTTTCAATATCAGCATCGAGAAAAAACAATTATTTCAGTAAACGCGTGACATGGCTGCTTGTAAAATTTAGCAGCCTACAAAAAGGAACACCATGACACTCCTATTATTCCAAAAGAACTGATTCTGACTTTATTTTGTTAAAAATAAGAAATGCATCATCCATTTCTCAACAAGCATGAACCTTAACACCAGCTAAAGAAAATCAGGTCAAGCTACAGCCATGAGTTCCTATATCATGCAACAATGAGAAACTAAATGTTTTGAATGATAAGAATGCCTATAATCCTATCATGAAGAGGATAAAAGGAGAGAACATGAGAAACACAGAATTAAATTTATCAACATACAGCGTAAACCATCAACATCAGATTCTTTGAGTTTTCCACTGATGACCTCTCCAACATACGGACGAAAGACGATGATTCTAAACTTCACCTGCCAAGAAATCAAATCAAGAAGCTCCATATGATGTAGAGTAATTGTTGCCAATTGCAATTTACGCTTATTCAAAAAACAACTGCACTCAAAAACCCTATAAAATACCCCCCCTAAAAATAGACATGGAAATTTAAAAAGAGAAACTAAAAATAACACAAGCAAATTGTCGGAATATAACGGTTTCATTTGCAGGTAATTGGAGGCATTAACATGATCATTAGAGGTGCAAGCAGGCACAGAAAATGACTAAATGTCCAGGTACATCAAAATCTCTGGTGCCATATTAAAGTTTGCACTAAATTATTTCACAACTGAATTACAGACGAAGTTTGACAAAAAGGGCTAATCTTTTAAAGAGTACTTCTTCCCAGTAAAAGGCTGAAACTTGTCTTTCTTTGAAGCTTCTGTCTCTCCAGTATCCTCTTTCTTGATGCTTTTGGATCCCTGTACCTTCACTTGCTCTATTGTCCATACTGTATCAGCTGTTGGTTGGTCTTTCTGTCCAAAGATTAAATGAGGCAAATATATGATCTTTACATCAGCTATTGCCTTCTCTTTTTTTAGTTTCTTCCACTGGCACAGGTTCTTTAAAATTGAGAGGTGGAGCAAAATCCGCTTCACAATCTGTGTTCATGATATTAACAGCATGATCTGGTTTTGTATCAACAACATTGATGCTATAATCTTTACTGTTGTAATTGATCACAAACGCATCTCCAGTTGTAAGACAAAAGAAATTCCTCAAGCTTTTTTCTAAGACCACTCTCGGGTTTGAGATACGAAAGAATTCCAATGAATGCGGTTGCAGCTTTATATAACTCCCTATTTCCAGTTTAACATTCTTTAAACTAACAAAATCACCTTCTTTCAATTGCAAGTTCTTCATCATGCAATCCGGCAACAAAACACAACCCTCCCTGGCAGTAAATTCACCTACCCCACAATGGGAAACTCGTTTTTTAGGTTGATTTTGGATTTCAAAGAGCATTGGACACTCAACTTTTAGAAGAAGCAAACGGGACAAAGCTGAAGGTGGCAATACAATCTGATTACTATATTCCAAATGTGATAACCCAGCAAGAGAAGCAGGGTAACAACGAAAAAGCAATTCAAAGGAACAAAATCGAAACAAATTTTCTCCAGGATTGCAGCGAAGGCCACTGAAATCTCGATACACTCTTTCAAGATTGGGATCAAGATCAATCGCTTGCATGTTATCATATAAGTCATCATCATCATTATCATCCAACATATCGAGATCAGGAGGAATGTCGTCGATTTCATAGGGCATCTGATCACAGTTTTCTTGAGCAATTTGCTCCATACTCTGACTGGTATTGGATTCTACAGGACAATGTTTCTTTGTTTGTTGACGTTTAATGGAGGGATTATAGACGGTAGTCTAATGTTCTGAGATTAGGCATGAGGTCTTTACAGCATGCGATGTGCTTATATATAGCTTTTGTCGACCCGGTCCTACTTCTGCTTGTATACGGATTTGTCGGAATGGTTCTAATTCTATACGGATACGGAAAGCCCCACTTCATTTAGAATACAAATTGCAATTTACACTTACTCACAAAACAACGGCACTCGAAAACCCTATAAACTTAAATACGAAAAAAACAAAAAACAAAGAACAGAGAGAGAAAGAAATAGAAAAAGAAAAAAAAAAAGAAAAGGAATAAGCTAAAATGAATTCAAAACGTACGGTATAAGTGGAAGCACCGTCTCCGGGAGAGATAAAACCGCCATCAATTTTTCTGATGTCGTAGATGGAAACGCAGAGTCCCAATTTTGCTATAACCTTAGCCACAAAAGTACCCAAAAAAAAAATCAAACGTTACTCTCGATCGCTGCAAAGGATTACAAGATTAGGGAAAATTAAGGAAGTTACTGAGGGAGACCTTGTCTAGGAAAGTATTCTCCAGCTCTTTCTTCATAGCCTCCTCAAGAGGAAGGCTCAGAAGATAAGGCGGCAACCGCAACTTGTGTTCTATAAGGCTTAGATAGAACATTCTTCTTCTTCTTCTTCAAGAATTCACGATTCAACAGAATACGCTGCAACAGAGAGAAAGAGTGTGTGCGCGTTCTTTGGCAACGCAGTCGGTGGCCTTTCTTGGTTAAAGTTTTGATACGCGCTATCGCATTTGCTGCGCTCAGGCGCGGCGCGCAGGAAGGGGAGGCAACCTGGCGGCGAGCTACCTTCGTTAAAGACTTCAAACTCGGTGACGAAGAAGAAGTCCTGGTTTTTGGGCTTTAAGGCCCATTTTAGGACCTTATATGACCTTTTTTTATATATATTATTTTTTTATTCCGCCCGAATAAAAAACAAAAAAACATCATCAACCCATGAATTCCAATTAAGTTTGATTTGGGAATTTAAAAATAACATTTAGAATTCTTTTTTTTTTTCCAAGAAATTGCAAAATAAGGATGATATGTTTTGGAAGAAACTTTAACGTTATAAACACTAAAGTGGCAATGTATATTTTTAAGTGGAACTTTGAGATATCCGGAATTTTGTATTAGAAATCTATTTGAATTTATTGTCAGGCCCAAGCAGCCTTCCAAGGGCTTGAATTGTCTACTTTTTCCGATTAATTTCTCAGCTGAAATTTTATTTTATTGACAAGCTTTCTTTGGGTTATATTTCTCAGATAGGTGGTCTCACTCCGCAGGATCTGTAAGGTCACAGAACCAATATCCTTTTAACTATTTTTGTTGTCCTCTTCTCACATCAATCTGCTCTGATATTTAGAAAATGGGGAAGAAAAGAATAAGCTTTAAGCAGCCAGGTGCAGAAATTAACAGAGAGAAATGGTTTTTGCTACAGAGGCCAAGCTCTTTGCGGCATTTTTACATTCCTTTCAACAGGGAAAAGTGATCAACCCAACACAAACGGATGAGTTTGGCTTTAGAGAGATAACCCTGATTCCTCGTCCTCCTCAAGGGTGGAGGTGTAGACAATGTAGAGAGACCAAATGAGACCGAACATACCCAAGAGGATCCAACCAAGAAGGTTGTTGCTCAAGCCAAAGGGAAGCCCTGTTCCTTCAGTGGACATTCTCTCATCCACCAAAGCCATGGCTGGGCTTGACACGGTGGCAGCACACGCAGCTGCCATCAGTGATGCGCTCATGCCCTTGTTTGACCCTCTTTCCTCCGCAGGTGGCTTTCCCTCCCTGGAACATCTCACTTTCCCCTTCTTTGACATTGTTGGCAAACCTACAATTGTATGAGCAGTCAACATACGCATCCATTGGCTAATTGACTGGAACTCGTAACAAATGATGCTAATCAGAGTCTTTACACTAATGTCAAGCCCAGAGGAGAAGATTGTGCAGCCGATACTTTGACAGAAAAGTTTGATAACAAGATAGAAAGAGTCCAGTTCCCCCCCCCCCACACACGCCCACCCAAAAGAATTTCCATTAACTTGGTACATGCAAGGTCACCAAATTTCATGCAAAGGGGGAAAGTCTTACCAAGAACAGGTGAGGACGAGACTCCCACTGATTGTTTGCTTGCAAAAGCTGCACGAGTGACTGATGAAGTTGGAGTGCTACCAGCAATGGTGGCCATTTTCCTTGGATCGAGAAGAAAACGGATTTCAAGTACAAGATTGATGACACAAACCAGTTTCTACCTAGTCTAGAGCACCACAAGAATTTACCATTTAATAAATTATGTGTTCAAAGCCTGTCCAACAGATAGCCCCTCATTTGATATCTGCTATCCGTATGAGCCCAATCACATTCCTCCACGTATCGCATCATCCATTTAACAAACGCCAACGTTGGGGGGAAGCAATCTAGCGGGCAATTGCATCCAATATATATATATATATATAGAGCAGATATTAAATTCAATTTACAGAAGAAATTATTAAATTTCATGCCTCTCAAGATTATGGCCGGTATCTTGGAGAAAAAAAATTATTGTTTTTTTTTTAAAAGGTTCAATTTTATAGAAGAAATTGTTAAAAGAATCAAGTGAGGACCCCAATTTCCTGAGAAGAGAAGCAGATCAATGATGGTAGATCTCAGTGGAGAACACGTACGACTAATTACTCAGTGGAGATTGCACTGCTAGTAAATAAGGATATCATGTTTGCTCCAGTGACCCTTTTACTTCCCAACGCTGATATTCAACCACGGTTTCAGAGAGTTTCGGTCTCTTAATTAACAAATTATTATTATTAATTTTTATTATTTTATATATTTTTTAATTTATAAAATTTTTAATTTATTATTTTTATAATTATTATTATTTAATTATTATAAATTTTAGACATATATATATATGCTATTTTAACAAATCGCTCGAAAAATTATATAAAATCCATCGACTCGAACAAATCACGGCAATTCAATTTTCTTGAAAATATCAACCACTTTTATTTTTTTTTATATTACAATTTTTTTATTTTTAATACTCAATATATCATCATATTATAGAGGTATTTTTAGAACTTTATTTTTATTCTAAATTTTTTATATTATCAATTTACAATTCTACACTATATTTTTACCTAATTCTATCAGATTTTAACTATAAAATATTTTATATTGAATAATCAATGTTTCTTGTATAAAAATATTTAAAACATATATAATAAATTATTTTTACATATAATAAATATTTCAATAAATTTAATAATAAACTCGTTAAAAAGTTGTCAATAGTATGAATGATAAATTTATTAATAAATTATTAAATAAATAATTAAAAAGTATTATGATGATATAAAATTAAATATTCAATTGAAAAATATTAATAATAACATCAAATTAGATATTTAATTAAAAAATATTTCTGATGACATCATTCAAAACATAAAAAATTTCAGTTGAAATTATTATAACTTTAATTGAATAATTATACATGAATATTAATAAATTTTTTAAAGAAAAATGAAGTTGTATTGATTGATTAAAAAAAAATAAAATTGCATTAATTGATTAAAACAAAAGTAATGAGTTTATGTGTAATAACATGTATAATAAAATTAATGTGTCAATTTAATTGTTAAAAAATATATTTTTTTAATTTTTTTTTAATTTGAATAGATATGCAATGAAGTTGTAGTAACATAAGTAAAAAAAAAAAATTATGCAAAAAGATATCAAATCTATCAATCTCCGTATTGAAAAAAGTTATAAGAAAAATAATGAAACTAAAGAAGATATTTGATCGAAATAAAATAAATTTTTTTTAACTAGTTTTGAAAATAAAATTAAATTGGAAGGCAAACAAATGATAAAATAATTTTAATTAAAAAAATTTTATTAATAATTTTTATTAGTACATAAAAAAAATTTACAAATTTTTTAATTTATTATTTTTATAATAATAAGTAATCAGTTATTATATATAAATTTAAAATTTATGGATAATGGATGCATCCATGCATGGCAAAGAGAGTGTCCTGACAATGTGCTTGTGTAGCTGAATCAATCGCATGTCTGACACGCTATTTGTTAATCCTGAACTTATAAATACACTCAGGAAGGAAAGTGCAGTGTCACCATGAACAATACAAGCCAGAGTCTCAATGACACATTACCAATACAAATGCCATCAGGCTGAGAATCCAAGTCTCAAGAAGGAAAGTGCAGCATCACCACGAGTATGTCCAATAACTGAAAATTTTGAGTGGTTTCAGACATGCGCACGACTGGTTCTTCCCGTATTTATTATCTTTACCTTATCAAGTCAACTATTGAGAAGGTCATCCGATTTACTGGAAACTATGTTTAATTTCTCGCAATGTTCTACTAGGGACCTTATACCAGTGTAATCTATACATGGAAAAATAAAACTGGATGCTATATCAGAAGACATGGTTTCGGAGAACAGCATAATCTAAAGAGAATATTGACATCCAGTCTAAAACAACAGATATGACCATGCCATTTGCAGGTATTAATGGTAGAGAGCGGTTAAATTTTGTCTCCTCCACTCTTGCAGATCAAACAAATTCATTCTAAATGCCCATGTGGATGCATTGACGTAAAACCTCTTAGCTACAAATGGATACGAACAATTAATGAACATAACCATTCGTAGAAATGAAGCTTTCCTTTCCTTGCAAGTCATCACTGCATTATTTACTTTTCCATTCGGTTTTTAGACATGTTCTAAAATCTAAACCCAAAATTTCTTTTTCTATAGATCAAAATGGAAACAACTTGCAAGTTGACAACAGGATTAAGATCTTAGATTTAAATCTCGGTCCTTATAAAAAATATGATCCTCCCTATTTCAAATAAATAAAGGAAAAGAGAATGTCCTGTTTGCCTGTTGTAGTTCTTCTTTGATGGTGACAAGAGAAACCCCCTAATCCATCTTTAGATTATTTTTTTCCCCATTTACAGGATTATAATTGTATTAATTGTACCCAAACCATAGCAAAAACACTTATTCATATTTTTCTTCCACAAAACCTCGTTGGAAAAGAATACTATGTATGCACGCAACTGTGTAAATGCTTTGTCGATTTGCCGTAGGAACAGTTGATGCTTATAAATTTTGCATCCCTGTTTAGATAGAATAATTAAAAACCAATCTCCGTGAACCTCATCAAAAAATTTTGTCAATGCGTTATGATCCATTAGCATCTGAGACGCAAAAGGAAATTGCCGAATCAATAGCTTATGGCTAACGATGATTTGAAACAAAAGGTTGTATGACTTTAACTTCATGTTATCAATTGAACAGTAATAACATGGGAAGACGTTTGCAGAACAGGTTTCTGGACATCAAAATTTTTGAATGTTTACATGTCGTGGAAGAACTTGTAGGTCTTAATGTCATCCACTATAAACCTGATGGCACCAACACAACCCAAAAATGCAACAATGGAAAACCACATGGCTATTAAAAAATTTAGGAACTTCATGGAAAAGCGAAGTTTTGTGTCTTCAGGCATTCTTCCCGCTTTCAGATATGCAATAGCAGGGAAGACAAAATCCAGGGGAGTGAACCCAATGGCACCACAAATGGACACGAAGTCACCAAAAAATGGCATTGCTGCAGCTATGAGAGTGATGATAACAATGTAAATGGAGGTAAAAACCAGACGAATAAGGTGGCTTTTGGCAGGGCAGCGGCCACCAATTTTTCTCCTCTCCAGTTTGTCATCAAAGTAAGCATAGGTGGGCCTGCAGTATATCTAAACAAAGAAATTTACCAGGATGGCTATGTGATATCTGGGGAATGTGCCATAGTTATTGACCATGAAGTTATCTGAATTTAGCACAAAAGTAAGAATGGGAACCTGATAGCATCCTGATATCTGTATAACTGCAAAGAAATTTGCCATGATAATTGTCCATTCTGGAATGGTGAGAGAAGCCAAGAGATAAGGCCGGACATCTGAACCAAACGCCCAATATCCAGAGAATGCCAATTGCCAGTATGTCAAGATAATTACACCATATGCTGCTGATACGCCTTTGTACATATTCTTTCTTGCAGGCTCTCTCACGGTATTCTGGCAGGGAAATTGCTACTCAGTGAATAGATTTCCATGTTTCACTTTTCCAATCATCTATAACTTGACAAAGACGGGGACTTCAGGGATGACATTTTGTCACTTATCAAGTGAAAGAAGCTCGTGGCAGAAATAGGAGAAGTGTTGTCAGATACAAGTTAAAATGAAAATACAATACCTGAATCTCAGGAAGCATGGCATCTCCAAATGAAAAGGCAATTGTTCCTAGAGCGCTGAAGGCTTTATAAATCTTCAGAGAGGAGCTTCCTCCTATGCTGTAACTGACTGACTTTCTGTCGATCTTTTTTCCTGCAAGTTATGAAAGACATGAAATCGAGGTCGATATGATAATAATTTTGATGGAAGTAACTGAGTAACTATGACAGCTTGGATAACAGGAATAAACAAACAGATTACAAACAATTCCCAAGCCTACCATTATAAAAAGCCACACCAATGGTAGTACCAGCAAAGCCAATTGTACTGAAAGTGCACAACGCATTGACCCATCTCAACGAGTGGATATCAGGGAACTGAGAGAGGGCAAGTTCAAATGCCCCAAAGAAAATAATGAAATGCTGCAATGTTAGCGTACCATCCTTGTGATAGTACTTGTAAATTGCCTGCAGGAGAAACAAAAGTGACCAAGTTATGGTGCATAATCCTGATTCAATTACCGAAATAATATTGGTTGGAGATTGACTAACCTTGATGCTGCTCCCAGCAGCAATTTGAATGGCAACGTTGTTGCCCAAAGAAGCCACCTGCTGAAAAATCGCAATAGACCAGTAACCCCAGAATCCTTAAAGAACCAGAACAGAGTATTATGTTTGGGCTTGTAAACGTGATATTTGGACAGAAACAGAGATCTCAGTTACGGAAATAAAGGAAGTAAAACGATACAACAACCTTGTTAATTCCGGGTAAAAAAGTACTGTAAATTGCTAAGGGAAAGTAATTTTCCTCCCAAATATGACGGAGAAGGAGAGCAAGATTCAGGAGAGATGAGGGAATACTAACCAAATATGCTCTCTGCAAGAGTACGATAGGTAATTTGTTTCTTTCCATTCCATCCCCACAAAGACGCAATCAACAGACTAGAATACCAAGTGGCCAGCGTTGCGCCCACCAAACTGCTCACCCCTGAGTCACCTCAAATTGGCAAAAAATTAACACTGATTCGCGCTAGTTCCATCATATGCCAAGGAAACATGAACCATAGTCCCTGTGAATAAAACGTATCCAACGACCATGAGCACGTGTAGGTAGGAAATTTACCGAGGGGCCAACCAAGAGAAGCGAGAGCGAAGGGTAAAGGGGCATAAGCAGCAGGGGTAGCTATTGTTGTGGCTACGTGGAAGGCCGCGTGCTTCCACGTCCCTTTGGCCCCGTGTCCTGTAGAGCTCGAATATTCTGTTGCTGCTTCTGCTACTACTGCTTCTTGTTCTTCCTCAACCAGCCCGTGCTTCTCTGTCACCGTTGCTCCGCTTGGACCATCCATTTCTGGTTGCCTCGCAAAATGCTAGAGGTGCTGCAGGCCACCATGTAAAACGCAAGTGGTACATATTGTTGACTTTCTAGCGCCTACTTTGCATCGTAGGAGAAAATCCAAATTGTTGACTTTTTTGCATGTGGAGGCAATTTTTACGGACTATATTATATAGAATATTTTCTGAAGAATATAAAAAAGTTCAAAAAGTTGATGCTCGGAAAAGAAAGTTAAAAAGTTCGCCTTGAAATTTTCTTGACGCAGGCACTTGTGCCAAACAGCTATTGAATACAAACACTATTTACCCAACGTGGTCAATTGGGAAAAAAAAAAAGTCCCTGATTAAGTTTTATTTTTTAAAAAAAATAATAATTTAATTTACTTAAAAAAATAATCAAATTAACTCAATTATATATATATATATATATTTCAAGATAATAAATTTACTCACATCACATAAAAAAGAAATATTAAGTGTAACAAACACCTTTGTTTAAATAAAACAACAACGTAATGTTGCTTGTAGTTTTGACGAAAAATGCGACGCCGTTTTGTACCCCGTAGCAGGTGTGAGCTGGAGTCTAAATTTGTCCTCAAAACGATACCGTTTCTAATGATGTGGGTCCCCTACTTTTCCTATAGTCGCCTGGCGATGTGCGATTGGACGAGACATAAACTGACCTGTCGCACCTCGGGCTGAATTTACGATGCACACGCAATACAGCACAAAATCCCCAAGAAAACGCACCAAAAGTCTCTGCTGCCGCACGTCGGCGACTCATAATCTCTGCCTCCGCTATTTCTAGACTGCCTGAAATCTTCAGTCTTTCCGTCACTGTAGCGATGGTCTACATAACTTCTTGGGACGAGTTCGTCGAGCGATCGGCTCAATTGTTCCGCGCCGATCCTGATTCTGTGCGTTAGTCTCTCTCCGTTGTTTACTTGGTTTTCTGTTTGGATGCCAGGAAAATTGACGATATGAAACAGAAAATTCATCGCACGTTTTTTTTCTCTCCATTATGTGAACCCTAAGATCTGATTATGATCAGATTACCTTTTAGTTCTTTCCCTTCTTTTTGCTCATTGTTCTGTTCCAATTTTCTTACTGTGTAATCTGATTTTTATTTTTTACTTATCTGTTTTGCGGTTCCAAAAATTTGCAATACAGACGCGCTACGTCATGAAGTACCGACACTGCGATGGCAAGTTGGTTCTCAAGGTCACTGACAACAAAGAGGTATGGATTTTAGGTTTATCTGTTATTTCTTAGTGTTTTGTTGGAATGTTATTGATACTATGCTTGGATTATTGTAATTTTACTTTCATTTGCATTGTTGGATATTTTGATGTTTTTGCTGTGTGAAATATGCTATTGAATTGGGTATGGTTCATAAATGCTTATGTTAGTGCTTGTTTCAGTTGTTAAGATAGTGGATTTCTATGTATTGTATCTGGGTCTTGGTCTCTGTAAAACAGTGAGAGAGTATTCATGATTTCATTTGTTTTTAGCTTGAATTATGTCTTGTTCTGTGCAGCATCACAACTTTTGAATTTCTATCGCTTGGATTTATATTCTACAAAGACTTGAGTAAACAAAATTTCACTTAACAAACTACTCAATTAGGCTGCCTAGGAAGTTGGCAGATATTGCATATGGGTCGTCATGGAGTCATTTCTTCTGTTTCTTCCTGTATGTGTAATGTGATTAGACTCCTGTACCATTGATGTCATGATAATTTTTATGTACTGTTCCTGGAATCTGAAAAATAGAAGTTTGATTGAAAAGAATCCATATATCAGGGTTTTTTTTTTTTTTTTGTCATGGTTAGTTTACATTGCATTCGTTTTAACCATTGCCTTATCTCATCCCCTGCCATCTGCCCCATGGAAAGGGCAAGAAGTGGGAGGTAAGGCAAGTGGTCGGGAATGTTTGCAAACTTATGCTTTTGGAGCCTAGGAACTACTGAAGCTTTCTTTTGTGAAATAACTCAAGCTCCAGCTGGTCGATCTTATAGGACATTTGTTTATTTTGATCCATTTGTGTTCAGGCCGCCGAAATACTAATCCAAAAATGTTGATTTCCCTTGTATGCAATGCGTTCTTGGTGCAAGTTGATGGAAAATTGCGTGAAACTACTTTTTGGTTGCATTATCTTTGGAATGGTTTCTAACACTACATGACAATGGTGCCTTCAATAACATGGTTTTTCTGGCCCTCTGCCAGTGTCTCAAATTTAAAACAGACCAGGCACAAGATGCTAAGAAGATGGAGAAACTCAACAATATATTCTTCACTTTTATGTCCCGGGGGCCTGATGGTATAATATCTCTTAAATTTCTTTTGCAAAAATTGGGCTGTGTTTATTCACACAAAGTTGAAAATGAAACCCTTTCTGGGAAGGTAATAAAAATCTAGAAGATCTTGGGGTATCAAGGTTGTCCTAACTAATCTGCTATTTTTCTTATATGCAGTGGATATGTCAGAAGCTGCTGGGAAAGAACAGATGGAATCACAGGCAGGGAAAAAAGGAAGGGGAAGGAAACAATAACCTTTTTGGCTGCTAGAATAGGAATTTGACTTATCTTACGTTGCTGATGAATTGAAGTGAGTTTCTGAATTCATTGCCTTTGGTGATACCTTGGTTTTAAAAAAAACGCAATTTCTTTGCTTTCAGACACAACTTGGCCATTGGTTTGTTGGTAGGTAAATTGGCTTCTATTTTCAACCATTTGCTTGATTTTAGTGGCGAAGTTAGCATCTCTTTTGAGAACCGGATGCTTCAATGTCACCTATGCTTTCTACGTGAGAATAGAGATTCTAAAATGAAACGGCGATTGGCCACTGCAAATCAGATGCTTTGCACTAGTTCCACTTGCAATGTAGGTCACCTATCAAAAGGCGGGGATGATAATGAATTGGGTTTGGGCCTGCTCCTGACCCAAAAGTAAAAAAATGTCGTCCCTCACTCAGACTCTCTCTCTCTCTCTCTCTATGTGTATATATATATATATATATATATACAGTAGTTCTTTAAGTTTGCACAACGTATGAGGTCTTTTTTTGTTGTTGTTAAATTGTCATAATATGAGCATTTTAAATAAGGACTAAAAATTTTAATTCAATGAAATTGGAAAGATAACGAACATTCAAAGGTGGACAGAGATCTCAGTACTACTGGGTTTCCTTCAATAAGCGGGACAATGGGTAGGACAATATTCAGTACTTAAAAAGAAATGTCCAAGAGGACTCCCAAAATCTTGTTATATCAGGAGAATTGGATCTGATCAAGTTTTAAGATTGAACTGGAGATTCTAGATTGCGGAACCAATGCTGGTAAACATAATTGGTGAAAGATGGATTGAAATGTCTCGTTGGGTGGGATAAGTTAACAAATTTATGAGTTTGAAATTGTACATGCTGTGCATAATGTAACCGGTGATCATTCCTGCAATGCAAATGGTCTCTGTGTTCTTGTCTCCAACGACTGCAAATGGGCGAAATTGAAAGGAGAGAATATGTCAATGATGCTGGAGATTGGTGTAGGCTTGAAATTGCAGGGACCTTCCTTTACTCCCCAAACCCGTAACCAACAGTCTGAAGCAAATTTTTATGACTGTAAACCAAATAAGGTACTATTAATGAAGACTTATGTCTCACCGCTATGATCAAAACTGAAGGAAAATCCAAATTAAAAATAGGCATTAGCCCCAACAAAATTTATGAAATAGAAAAGAGAGAAACTTGGACATTAGTTCCTAAATCGTTTTGCAGTCATGATCATAGCCTCGAATTTCCCTTTTAAAAAAAAATGGTTACATCTTTTTTTTTTTTTCTTTTTTCCTTTTTATAAACGGTGTTGTAATAGAGTTAAGGTATATTTAAATTAGATTTGAAGAGTGGTAGTCAATTAACAATAAAATTGAAATTGATTGATGAACTTATCAAGAATTTTCTTGTAGTGATCGGTTGAACTTATCAAAAATCTTTTGTTTTAGGTTTAAGGAGTAGTAATGGATTAAAATTGTAATTAGTTGATAATTTATCAAGAATTTTCTTATTATCAAAATAGAATAGTTATTAAATATATAAAATATCTAAAATCCTACTTCTTAGAAAGTATGACACTAAACTCTTTTTAATTTCTAGAATTACGAAGGAGTTAGGCGATAATTTTTCTTATTTAGACAAATATTGTATTGTATGATATATATATATGTGTGTGTGTGTGTGTGTGTGTGTGTTTTCTTTTTTTTAAGAGAGGTCGAGTCGAAAACACAAGGTGGGCTCAAATATGTCCGAACATCAGTCATGGATGGAATTTATAGAATTCTCGATTGAAGATTTTTATTGTAATAAGTAATAAATATGCACGTGGGTTTTTTAAAGGGGAAAATCTGCACTCCGATAAAGAAGGGCACTAGAGTACGGCCACCCCAATTCAAGACCACGGAGCGAGTTTCTGAACTCGTAAATATGAACCGTTCATTTCTCACTCCAATGCAATGCTTGCGGAGGAAACTATTATGGTCACCCCACTTCAAAACCATATCGAGTTTTCACGCTAGGACGAAGCTGCTTCCCGGGAACCTAGGAAGCTTCATCTTCTTCGGCACGCCGGCCGACTTCAACCTTAGATCTACCATGAAAGCTCTTCAATTTGGCTTGTTCTGAAGGAAAGGAGCACATGAGAATGTGCCTTCGGATGCTAGGGATAGTCTCTTAACAAACACTTTTAGTTTCATTGATTGTAGGACGTTTATGCCCTTCTCTTCGGATCCCAACGTGTTCCTTTTACTTCATTTTTGCTTGAGCCCCCTGAAAAAATGGCAAAAGCGTTTAACGCATATGCCATGAAAGCCTGTACAATTCCATCAATTCAGACTGATGGAAAAGAAAACGAAACGTCATGGAAAATATCCTGCATTTGAAAGGACACGGACAGAAGGCTTTCGATTCATGGGTTTGAAGCCCGACCAAACCGAGCCTTTTTGACCTTGTTTTAGAGAGAATGGCAACTACCAAAATGACTATCGGCCTTTTAATTTCAAAGCAAATTGCCATTTGGGTGGTAATTGGAGGGAAGAATATCACAGGGACAAAATGGACGTGAAATGAATAGTGAATTACCCTTCGTCAGCGCACTAAAATAAAAGGCCTTAAATCATGACTAGCTCTGCAACTTATACAATTTATATATAGGCTTGTGTGGCAAATGATCCCTGAGACGTTTGATTTCGCAAAATTGCTTTTTTAAGATAAAAGCTGATCCCTTTTACAATTACGTGGGTTCCCGTTTTAGACAATCGTTCAAAAGTTGAAATTCTCCATTGTCTTGCTTTTGTTCTTTTGACCACTTTTTTCTTTATTTACTTATTTTTTAAATGATCACTATTACTTTGAATCCTGTTCATTTTTACACTCTCTTAACACATGCTTTTTCATTGTAATTTTCTTGCATTAAACTGTCAATGTTGAATGGGGTCTCCTTGCTGTCTCTATTTTTTCAGTGGCTTATTAGAAAAGGTTGCAAAAGGAAACACCGAAGAGAATATTCGACATTTTAATCCACCGGTGCCAAAAAAAAAAAAAAAAAAAAAAACTACTAGCACCCAAAAGGGCAGACGTGCAAGCTCGGAGCACAACAAAGACTGATTGTAGTTCTTTTTACACAAGAGACAACACTATTTTTTTTTTATTATTATTATTATTTTGTTGTGGGGAGGGGGGGGGGTAGGAATTACATGGACTCCATAGACGCCACGGGATGCGAGTGCGAGTCTCTCGTGCACGCACTGGGAACCCTTTTTATTAGGATTCCCACGGACAACCTTTTAGTACACCTTGCTTCGCCCAAAAACTGCCTGTGAAGGGAAGCATTCAGTGCCTATGTTTGGAGATGTGCACAAGTCTATCTGATCAGACAATACAATAGATTCCAAATATAATTGGGAGCATAATGATATTCTTTTCAACTAAGTAGTATGATCAATTTTTTGGACTTTATAATTTTTTTTTAAAATAATATTTCAAGAATAATTGAGATTATTAAGAGAATAAGAGTTTAAAGATTTAAAATTATAATAAATAATAAATTTATGAGTATACATACATAATTATATATATAACTAATATTCATGCTTAAAATTTAATGATAGACGAAATGGATAAAAAAAAAAAAAAAAAGTATTATTCCAATTATGCTTTCATAAAATGGAAAAGCAACTTGAAAGGATGCAATTATTGATGTCCAACGATAACATCTACTTTTTTTTTTTTTTTGTTTTTTGTTATCTTGGGACGTGTAACGTCAACGAGATTGGAATTTATCAACGCATTGATGGATTCAGTCCAAGAAAAACACAAGGTCACCCATTGCCCCACCAGTTGGTACAAACTCTTGTTTGGTTCATCTAGACTAACACCTAAAATCTTACTATTATCATTTCTAAATTATATAATAATCTAATAAGATTTAGGAAATAAAAGCGAACGTTCAGGGAAAGTAGAAATGGCCTGTACAATAATTTGACTATAATAAAAAAAAAAAAAAAAAACAAGAAGGGAAGAAGAAAAAAATTTGAGTTGAGCCTGCACACAAAAGTTTTATTGTAATTGACCTAATCAATCTTTTGCTTTGTTGTTGGAAGAGGATGTTATCCTTGTGGAAGTAAAATGCCCTTTGATTGGACCGAATAAATCAATTCAAGGGTGCCAAGTCAACGAGGAGGGGTCCGGTGGGCCCCATTCTAAATCAGTCGGCCCACCAGTGAGGCCGTGCGCCTCCGGCGCAGGATAGCAGGCGACATTCGAGGTGCTCTCCGCGGTCAAAACGACGTAACATGTGGTGTGGGGGGGGGCAGGCGTCAGACTTTCAGCCCGGCGCTTTTTACGTGGCACAATGGAGCTGGCTGATTTCGCAACGGCTAATGCAGGAGTCTTATGATTGGGTCCCACTTTTCGACGGGCATTTTCTCTCCTTTGACAGATCCGGCGGCAGCGCACGCAATAGGTGGTAGCATAGGTACACGGAGGTGGAGGACCATAGCCTATTTTTGGTCTTTGGCTAATATTCCCCCTATTTTTCCTTTTTTGTTTTCTTTTACGAAAAGAAAAATTATCTAAATTTTAAGATTTGTATCACATAATAGTAATTTTAAATTTTAGTACAAGTTCCTTTTGCATGTCTTTATATCTGGATAAAATAAATAAATATATATATATATATATAGTAAGTATTATATGATTAACAAAATTTTTCTGTAATGGTTATAATATTACATAAATTAATTATACTAATTGATATTATTATAAGTATTACATAAATCAATTTGGTCAGAATAATTTTAATATATATGGAATATATTACCATAATATATTATTAAAATTTTAAGTTCCCTTTTCTACTCCAAACACAACAAAGTTAACCAGACAGACTATTTTAAAATCAACTAGTGACATAATAATGTCACATTTCAAACGCACATTCATAATACTGTTACATTCATAAATCTTATACTCTACTCAAAGACAATGTATGTATGTATGTATGTATAATGTTTATCCTTAAAAAAATGTGTATGTCTCTTGCACGAGATGGGTTTCCAAAGAGCAGGCCAGGGCATTTATTGCAATTTTCCACAAAAAAAAAAAGGCGAAATCTTCAGTGAGACTGAGATATAAGAAGAATAAATTCACCAGCAATCAAGTCAGACTGGGAGGAAGTAGTAAAACTGAAGCTTAAATGGTATTTATGTTGGAAGAAAGAAAATTCTAAACAAAAAATGTAGCTGAATTTAGGAGGAGAAAAGGGGATTTACAAAGGTCATTGAGCAGGACCCACCTGGAAGTCTTCGACACAGATGTCAGTTTCATTTCTCTGCTCTCTCTCTCTCTCTCTCTCCTCTCTCTCGTGTAAGGAAAAAACAGAAATAAAAGACGCAACTGAAAAAAGAGAAAACATTAATATAGTAAAGATGGGCGCTTTGTATTCTTGTGGGATGTGTGGAGAATTCTAAAGCAGAGGCAAAAACAAGGTCTTCCACTACGCAATTTTAGGCTCAAAGGCTCTTGTCCGGGGGCTTTCATACCGCCACAAAGTCCACCGAGGTCTGTTCCTTTGCCTACTCACAATTTTATCATTTTTCAGTATGACCAAATAGCTCTGATGTTTTGGTCCCTATCTCATCTGGGTGTCTTATCATTTTCCATTAATTTTCAGTGACACCGTGGGGAATCTGATCTACAGGGGCCTGTTGTTTTGAGAAAGCTGGATTTGCTGTAATTTTGATTAAACAAAATTTAAAATAAAAAAATAATAAAAAGCCATCTCGTGGTCTTTAATCCACCTGAAATAACCAGGTTGGCATTTAAGTTTTATTAGGAAGATCCATAGCTAGACTAGATTTTTGGAGATTTTATGGTCTGTTTTGGTCTGGGTATTTTGGGTTTTGGGTGATTTGAGATTAGGGAGGTTGTGGAATCAATATGGAGGAGGTTGAACAGGCGAACAGGGCAGCTGTGGAGAGCTGCCATAAAGTTCTAAGCTTATTGTCCCACCCTCAAGACCAGGTCCAGTATAAAAATTTAATGGTGGAAACTGGAGAGGCTGTGTTCAAGTTTAAAAGGGTTGTTTTTCTGCTTAATAGTAGTTTAGGTCATGCAAGAGTTAGGAAACTTAAGAAGTTTCCAAACCCTTTGTCCCGAAGCATCCTCTTAGATAACCCACACCATGGAGCAGACCACCCATCGAAGAATCTTAATCTTCAGTTCCTTCCATCTCGTGGCTTCCTTGATAACCGTCCGATTCAAGAATCCGGTTCAACTTCTAAGAATTCTTTATCTTTGGAAAACCCAGCTTTGGAGTTGAGCCCAAACGGGAAGAACTATCTTCCGCTTGCCCAGCTAACACCACCGACACATTATCACTTCCTTCAGCAACAGCAACAACAGTTGTCACAGAGGTTACAGCTTCAGCAGCAGCAGCAGCAGCAAGCCGAGATGATGTTTAGAAGAAGCAACAGTGGAATTAGCCTGAATTTTGACAGCTCCAGCTGCACACCTACATTGTCGTCCAATAGATCTTTCATGTCTTCCTTGAGTATAGATGGGAGTGTGGCAAATCTGGACGGAAGCACATTCCATTTGATTGGTGGCCCTCGCTCTTCAGATCAGAGTTCCCAGCAACACAAGAGGAAGTGTTCTCTAAGGGGAGAGGATGGCAGTGTGAAATGCGGAAGTAGTGGTAGATGTCATTGCTCAAAGAAGAGGTTAGATTAGTTTCCTTGCTCTTGTCAATCTAGTTACCAATTCATTAGCTAAAAGCTTCCAGTTGTCTTTCTTTCCTTTTTAAGTTTGTTTTAGTATTTGCTTTAGCTTCTGTGCTCTTTGGCAGGAAACATAGGGCAAAGAGATCGATCAAGGTACCTGCTATAAGCAATAAGTTGGCTGATATCCCATCTGATGATTACTCGTGGAGGAAGTACGGGCAGAAGCCCATCAAGGGTTCTCCTCATCCTCGGTATTCTTATATTTCAGTTTTTGACATATGTTTAGGTTGACTTGCAATTCTGTTGATTTGCTAATGTTTATTTGCAGATTTGCTTGTCTTAATCATTCAATTTTATATGAACAGCATGTATTAATTGCTCATAAAGTAGACAACAGGGTACTTGATAATTGTCTATCCATCTGTTGAGGTTCCTCCCCCCCCCTCCCCGGGGTTAATTGTAATACTGAACAAAGGAGATAAACATTCTCGTAGTCATTCATCTCCTACCACACACATAGAGTGTACCCATAGCAAATCCAAATGTCATGTTTATTTGTGATTTTACTTTTGTAGTCTTGGTCATAACTGAGTTGTAAGCCTTCCTAAGGTTGGAACTGGGTATGGGCATTGTGTTTTTTATTTGTTTCTCAAGTTCTTTGTTATTTCACCAGTCAAGGGTGCACATTCATTGATGATCCTGATCCCAGTCAAGTTGTTAACATCAATACCTTCTCTATTTATCATGCTCTGCTTATACGAGGCTCCCCATTGGCTATTGCACATCTCATTTTGCATATAATTTATGATCAAATTATGAAGGCTTTAGTCCCATATTTCTGTTTGTGTGCACCTGCACTGAGTGAGATGTCTGTTTGCATTCTTAGTTACAAGGGTTTTTACATCTGACAAAGGATAGTTGTAGCCGCAGTTTCGAGTGTCTATATTGTATGAATTGCTTGTCCTATAACACCAACTCTTCAAGGAACCTGTTTGAACTGTTAAATCCTTTTCAACATGTGCCAGGGGATATTACAAGTGTAGCAGCATGAGAGGTTGTCCTGCAAGGAAGCATGTTGAGAGGTGCGTGGAAGAACCTTCCATGCTCACTGTTACTTATGAAGGCGAACACAACCACCCAAGGGTACCATCACAATCTGCAAACACATAATTCTTGAGCAAAATCCATTTCAAGCTTCTCTCCATTAAGTTATTCAAGAGTTTCGTGTATGAATGGCTCCCGTACATATTTTGCATGGTTCAAGCCAGGGAAATACTTGGAGCAACTTTTTTAGGGGTTGAGGGAGTTGGCCTTGCCAAGCCTTACTGGTGATCTGGCAGGCAAGCTTGGAAGCCTGCCCACTGTCAAACAAAAGTCTAAAAATTGGGGCCTCCAGATGGCATGGACTCGACTGTTTTGACGATTGGTGCTTGGGAACAAGTTTTAGGAGCTTCATCGTTTTTCCTTTTGCATAGTTGATGAAATGGCTTAAACCGTTGTACTTTACATTTGGATAGGCCTTTTATTTCATTTCAAAGATTACTAGTTATTCCATAACTTAGGGGACTCAGAATGCACAAATGCAATGTTTTTGTTTTCATGAACTCTGGAAATTGGCAGATAGGCTGCGTTGTGGTGGCTTGGTATGGGAAATGACTTGTATATTTCAAATTTAAAGGTTAAGTCATTTTTAATTTAAAAAATAAAAATAAAAAAAGTAACTAATCTTCTCAGAATGATCCTCACATGATGGATCATATTATCCATAACAACATGGGAGGAGATTTGTTCTCGTGATCCGGCCTTGTAATTCATTCATGAAGATGGATTAGTCGCAATTCAGCCTGGCAAGGCATTGAATTCAATCTCATTCCAGGTTCTCATATTTCGGCAGTTATTTCGGACCATTCGAAAGCGAAGAATTAGCTCATCAAAACCCGCAAGCTCCTGGACAATTAAACGAAGTTGGGGTCAAAAGTTACTTGCAAATGTACGCTTCGGCTTCTACAACTGCATGGACTTCCTGTTTACTTTTACTGGAATGTATCCAAGTCATAGCTAGTTATCCACTCGGTTTGAACCTCGACCAGATTGAGGATTTGCTAATCTCTCTCTCTCTCAACCATATCGATAAGTCCAGAAAAAAAAAAAAAAGAAGTAAAATAGCAATTTAATGGGGAATTAGGCAAGGGAATCAAATTCTGAAGTGTGTTCCAGCCAACAACGCATGTGACTGGTAAGGGGATCAACATGGGCTATCATGCTTTAGCCTGGCGTTATATTATTGGACCTCTGATGGAATTTATTGTGTTCTAGGACAAAAAAATCCCAGATCTTGGATGATATTTTATTGAAGCAAGACATTCTGTCTGACCACCAAAGGCCTTGGTTGGTATACAGTCATGACAACCTCCTCAGCAACAGGAAATAACCCCCTTGTGAAAAAATGAAAAGGGAGAGAGAAATTTAAAAAATTACCAGGGACCACAAATATTCCATTGGGGTTAGTCAAATCTCCATTGTTGACTTGAGGCTGAATCCATCTCTCTCATTTGCCAAGTACCAAAAAGATAGTGGTCAATCAATTCACATATACCCAAGAAGGAGAGATACCTCATTGTGGAGATGCTAATGTCTTGGAGACACAGGTAGATACAATGTCGTTTACATTATACAAAATAATACCTGATATCATATCAATTTTACATGAAAATTTATTTTATTTTTTATATAACTTTATTATGTAATATTAAATATTATTTACATTTACTTGGTATTTTTGAAAAGAAAAGTCAATCATCTCTGGTCGGATGTGGTCAGATTCATTTTACCATATGATTCACTTCAAGAAGTTGGTTGGTTGCAGCATAATTTTCAATCTTGGAAGTAAAAAAGAAAAAGAAAAAAAAAGTAATATGGAGATCTTGACCAGCTGCATTGTCTCTTGTTAATTGTGATTAGGAGGGGACCAATCAGGGAGATTCAATTTGGTGAGTAGAATGATGCTCAAGAAGAAATTTGACATCCACAACAAACCATCTAGTTTATTGACAAGTAGGCTTTCCAAGTCTTGCTTGGTGCGTAGCGTGATTCCCAATTCAGACCAGCATTTTCAATTTGCAGTTAATTTGCTTTCTCTGTACTCTTCTTGGATTGATGTTGGCCGACTATGGTTTTCTTTCCTTTTTCTGTTGCCCTGTCTCCACCCCCCGCCCCCCCAACAGGACCCCTTGCGGTGGGACAAATTAATGCAAGGGTCCAAGAAATTGAGGAGTATAAAAGTGGATGGGTTCGGCAGGCCAACACAATACCGATGCGAAATGGGCTAAAAGACCCCCCCTCCCTATAATTTAATCCAGCGCATCCGATGCCATACACCATAAAGATGGAATAGATGAGCCCCATCGCCCAATGCATACAATCAATTTCCTGCAAGTTGCTTATTTTCCTGTTACGTAGTTATGAAGAAGAAAATAAGGTATATTAGAGAGGAAAATATTAAATGGCTCCAACAATTTGGACGAGATAAATAATAAAATAAAACAAAGACGAAGTCTAGCGTGTCATTTTACTTTTCAAAACATTTAGTAAAATAATAATAAGTTTTCTTTACAATTTTCATGTTTTTTTTAATAAAAAAATAATTAATAATAAATTATTATTATTAAATAATATATATATATAAAAAAATGTGTTTGTGTCTGTCTGATAAAATTCCTTAAGTTTTATGACGCGGCATAGAAAATTGATTTAAACCATTGACGCCATACAAGTAGAGAAATTTTATATTCAAAAAGTCCGTAAGCAAAAGGTTAAGACAGTGGTAATAGTTGCGGGGAAAATCATATGGAATCGTAATTAATTAATTAATTAAAAATGATAAAATAAAATAAACGGGGGAGGAGAATCTTTGTCGTATACTGGCATCCGCGGTCATCACGCGTGCCTAAGAGAAGAAAAGTAAATAATAAAATAAAAAGCGGGCTGTCCAAGAGCGTGCGGGTAACGTGAGAAATTGGAAAAGTGTTCCCAGAGGGGCAGTCAAAAAAGCTGCCATGGACCTGACGGGCGAAAGCAAAGCAGTGCCATCGTCAGTCAGTGGGGACTCGTAACCAGCAGCCAAGCAAACTCATAAAGAGAGCACAATGAAAAGAGACAGCTTTGTCATTTCGTGAGGTGAGCTGGCCTACCGCGATAGGCTAGCTTGAGCACATTTTAGAGAGGCGTTGCCCGAGTCTCCTCACTGGTCTGCCGCCGCACATCCTCCTCTTATTATTATTATTTTTAAATGAAAATTTTTAGGTGGTCATGACTTTATTAATTATTATTATTTTTTCAAAGTGCGTTGATGTATGATGATGGTACAAAGGTAAATTGCCTGGTAATCAACTGACCCATTAAAGAGGGAAACTGCATATTAAGTCTTTTTAACTTTCAACTTTTCGAGTAATTCTAAAATTAAATTCAAAATATCTATTTTTCATTTTAAAATTTAATTAGACTTTTTCATTAAACTATATCGATCTTTGGTTGATAACAAATGGTGGAAAAATAAAAAAAAAAGCTTCTTAAAAAAGAATTTATATAAACTAGACTAGATGTAAATATGATGGTAAGAATATATGTTTTGTTGATAAATATTATTTTCACGTCAACAGAAAATAAGAGTGGCATCATATCTTTTTAATGAATTTTCTGTCATACAGGTCTGTCAGGCATTAAAGCAAATTGCGCATTGGTCACAATAATTTTACGAAGAGTGGGCCTCATTTTTTTGGCAGTCTTTTAACTTACTATCTGCTGGAAATAATTTTCTGACGGGACCATCCTGATCGTCGGATCAACTGATCATATATCATGCTTTGATTGAGTGATGTCAGGAAAAACATTTTCAACTGTTCGTAAACCAGCAGCCTCTAATAAGCTCCATACAAATTAATTACCTTCCTAACCTTCAAACTGTACATATTGAAACCATAATCTTAACCACCAGGAGAAAGAAAGGTTAAAAATGTAAACCCATAATAAAGATATTTAATCTAGAAAACGGGTCATTCAGGCGACACTCCGGCGAGACGACGCGCGCTGGCGACTCAAAAGAGAGGCGCTGGCAGATTGAGGTCAAACAGAAAGGGCTTCTTCTCTTCCCTCACCACCTCCGTTTTTCTCTCATCTCTGAAATCCACCTCTACAGTCACGTCCTCCAGCTTGCAGCTTTTATATTCTCTTCTCACCGGAATATCTGGGGCAGGCATTATGGCCACTGGCTCCCCAGAATAGTAAACCGACGGGCTCCAGAAGTTGATGGCTCCACCATCCACAATAGGAACCTGCGGTGTCGTCGGCGGCGGCGGAGGCGTAGGAGGAGGAGAGGAGAAGCGCATGTGCATGAAGTTTGTCTTAGCCTTGGGTCCACGGAAGAAGCGGGCAGCTTCGTCGTAAGCGAGCGCCGCCTCCTCAGCGGTGTCAAAAGTGCCGAGCCACCTCCGCGTCTTCTTCCAGGGATCCCGGATCTCGGCGGCGAACCGTCCCCACGGCCTCTTCCGGACGCCCCTAAAACGCGCCTTTCTCACTTCCTCGACTCCGAAGTCACGACGACTATTCACGTCCTTCAGCGCCGGAGTTATGGCGAGGGACAAGCTGTGAGGGTCGTCCTTCCGGAGGCACAGAGCATCCACTGGCATGATCTGATTGTACGGACACCCTGAAACACAACGTAGATGTGCTGCGGGCACCGAGAGAGTGAGGGAGAGAGAGATGGAGTATTAGTAGGGCTTGTTTGGGTGATATATATATTGGAGGGGACAGCCTTGGTTAACCCCGACAGATTGAGATTTGTTTTCTTTTTTGTTTTTGTTTTTTTGCATCTGCCCCCTTCTTTTTTTAATCACCCAATATATGAATTTATTTATTTATATAAAAAATATTAAATTTATTAATATTAAAATTGAGATTTATTAAATAATAAGATTTTATATTTGATATAATCAATATTATATAATACTTAAAAGGACATATTAAATATTTTTATAATTTTAATTATCTTTAATATTCATGAAACTGTTCCAAAAAGATTAAATTTATAGTTTTGTATCGTCAAAATTTGGAAAGATTTCCCTTTTATTCGCTTTTTGCTTCTGTGTGGTTTGACAAATTTAATTGGAAAACGTAATTTGACTGTTTAAACTTTAAAACATCATTCAATGCAACTGAAAGCGTGTGTGTGTGTGTGTGTGTGTGAATGAAGGAAAATGAAATATTCCTGTCTCTTATACACATCTAGATGTGTATAAGAGACAGCGTGTGTGTGTGTGTGTGTGTGTGAATGAAGGAAAATGAAATATTCCTTCCTCCACGTGATACTCTCGTGACTGAGCCTTTTCCCCTCGGGGTAAAAAAGTATGATTGATATTTTTTGCAGGTGTTTTCTACCCTACGATCTACAAGGATTTGGTCAATGTGACTTTTTCTTTTCTTCTCTTTTTTTTTATTACTTTGGTTATTTTTTTAAAAAAATTGTTTTTGAAGACAATTAAATTTACTTTTACATACTATTTTACGTATGCATATATTCAGATTGTTCATGACTAATTACCTTTTGGCTGGCTGACCATAAATATTTTTCCCATTGTTTACTCTTTTATACTTTTTTTATAAAATAAAAGTATTTTTTCAACGCACAAAATTAACTATTTTTTTTTTTTTTTGGGAAGATGCTGCTTGTCGGGGCATGCGAGAGCACTGTTACATGATGCTAGACAATGCGCGGCACTTTCTTTTTTTTTTTTTTTATAATAATTAAAATAATGAAATTATTGTATCTTTGTAAAATGATTTCTTAATTTTCTCTAATAATAAGTCTCTCAACCTTCAATGATTTTAAGGCGTGTGATTGAATTGTTTGAGACGCTAAATAAGATCTTTCTTATATTTATTATTCTTTTTTTTATAAATAATTATTATACATATAATTTTATATCTCATAAATTTATTTAATTATTATTTTTTATTTCTTTTAATTTTTTTTATTTTTTTAATATTTTACATTACTTAACTAAGATGATATTCAACAATTTTGTTAAGAGAATTTTTGCAATATTATAAAAGAAAATTTTATAAATACACGACTTGAGTTATATAAAAAATGCTTTTTAATTTAAAATTAAAATTTTAAATAATTTGAATATTAGACTTTATAATTAATAACATAATAATATAATATAAGATAATAATAAACGCGATGGCGAAGAATGCAACTGAAAGCGAAGGATGGAAAAACAGAATTCAATAAAGCCTATCCCTATTAAAGAAAGCAATTTGCGGGAGTAAGCGTTCACATCAGTCAAACGGGCGTATTTAAAGCAGGATGGGCTTGGCGTGTCTGATAAGCGGAGCATCGTGGCCTATATGCATTGGCTAGTGGCTAGGCATTGCTGCTTGCTCTGCGACCTCAGTTGAAGGAGAAGAATAATGGAGGAAACTCTTTATTTCGGTAGATGCACTGACCAGAAATGAGTACGGCTCGGTGGAAGAGGGTAAGCTGCCACATCTCCCATTTTCACGGTTTGTCCGCTTATGCTTCCACCAAAATGTCACGTCACTAAAGAATTCGAATATAAAGCGTTTCGTGCCTTTATGATCGCCACTCGATCCTTCCTTCGTACGTTGAGACCAACCGTAGACAGATCGGTCGCGTTGAGGCCCAAAATTGGCAAACGTAGACATGAAAAGGCTCCCCTCCTTCACAAACGGATGGAATCTTGGGAATACTGTAGACTTTCTCACGACAGGTTGGCCTCCCAATGCCTTTTCGATCCTAGGGAAGGCTATTACACCTGAGAAATAAATTAAAAACACCACGTAGAGACAGAGGCCCCTGGGGCCCTTACGCGAGTTGGCCTCCGCAGTGCTGATGAATAGGTGCGTGGCATCTTTTTAGCGGGCAGAGATCTATTAAATGTTATGGTCCATTTGGTAAACGAAGATGGACCCATGAGCCAGAAGATGCCTGAACCAATTTCTCGATATTGAAGAAACAAAATGATGTGAATGCCTTTTAATTTCCTTTTTGTAATTTGTTTCTTTTCTCGGAGAAAGAAAAAAGCTGATGCGTGCTCTTTCTCGCCACCAAGAGGGGCTTTCAGAAGTGCTGAAAAGCACCCAGCCCTTCTGATTACCTTAACGACATGTAAATTATGAAAGATTGCGTGCACCTCCCAACTTCAGACTTAAGCTGAGAAAGCATTCCTATAGGGTCTAATGTGGGCTATGAAAAATCTTGTATTTGCCTTAAAGACGGTTGTTAGTGTAATTAGAATTGTACAGGCCTTGGGGAAAAGGTTTTAGCAACCATTCTGGGCCTTGATTATCCAAGTCATCATATTCTTGCGCAAGACCACCGAAGACTTGCAATAAAACAGTTTCTTGTTCAAACATTGAGACAACAAAATACGGAGAATAAAAGCAGCAAAATAAAGCCAGTAAAAACACTATGATGCATTAAAACAATGGCACGAGGATGACAGTTCATGCATCCGCAAAACTTTCACTTGAGAGGTATAAACCTGGACGAGTGAGTAGCACCAATACCTGGCCTTCCATGCTTAACAGGCTTGTAGCTGATTGAGAACTCAGCCAAATAGTGGCCAATCATTTCAGGTTTGATTTCAACCTGATTGAAAGTCTTTCCATTGTAAACACCAATGATGCTACCGATCATTTCGGGTACAATGATCATGTTGCGGAGATGAGTCCTAACTGGCTCAGGTTTCTCACCAGGCGGAGCCTCCCTTTTCTGTCCAAGTAGTCAAAGCCACAAGATCATAAGATTCTTTCTAATTCATTTACGCCATCAGGGCATATACTAATATTACAAAGAATTAAAGTGCCCTAGCATGCAGAAATTTCAAGTTAAAAAAGCACCCAGCTCACAAAAGAAGTAGAAGTGAGTCCACTACAAAATTGATTCAACAAAAGCCAAAAAAGGCTTGCATCTCCATAGATGAGCATTCAAGCAAGTTATCTAACAACAATGACATCAATTCCAACATATCTCAACTCATAAATTACATTCATTACATCAAATTGGTGACTATACAAATAGAAACTACATGAAAAGACACCTTTCCAGACCATGAACAAGTATAACAGTCCAGTGAAATGTGGAAGATTCTCTTCAACAATTTCATATATAAGGACCCAAAAGAATTCCCTTGCTCATAATTTGGAGCTTTAACAACAATCCAAAAGATTTAAATGAAGATATTTCGCAAGCTTCAAAATGCACTTTGAGAGGCATGATGATTCATAAACCAAAAAGCCCAAACACAGTAAAAGTGAATCAAGAAACAAGAATCCCGCGTTGCAGTGTAGGGAATCAATTTGAAACCAAAATCACATTTATCTTAAAAAAATAAAAAAACCTTACCGCCTTGCGCAGCTTTTTGATCAGAGCCATCGGCTTCCTCTTCAAACCCCTCTGAAACCTAAAATCAAAGCAACCAATTTAGATTTTCCGTACAGAAGAATAGAGAATTGGACTAGGCCTCTGTATATTTCCCACAATTTCCCCCCTTTGCATAAAAATATGGCATAAAATCCAAAAATCTTATTAACAAATTGCTTTAACTGGTGGGTCTATTCTACCTAAGCAGTCAAGAAACAAAATTAACTGATAATGAGACTGCAGCAGGGTAAATTCAAACAGAAGCCAACCTTCTGCGAGCACGGGCATGAAAGAGCTTGACGAGTTCATCAGTGGACATGTCCAAGAGGGCATCCAAATCAACTCCTCTGAAACTGAACTTCTTGAACGTTCTCTTCTTCGGCTGGCCTGTAGCGGCTGCAACTTCCTTCTCAACACCCGCCTGATTAAAAGACATACAAAACAGAGAAGATCAGATAAGCATTTTACGCACCAAAAACAAAAAAAATAAAAATAAAAATTCCTCTCCAATAGATTGCTTTTGTTTGTTTTTCTGGAAAAAAGAAATTTCAGTTTTCATCATTTTCCCGGAAAATTAGGGGGACGGGAATCTGAGATCATCTCACCATGGCTAGAGGTGACAAAAGGCGAACTGGTGCGCTAGGGTTTTGTGGTTGTTGAAATTTATAGCGCATAATCAGATAAGAAATATTGTAGTTTGGGCCTTAATGTTTCGAGGCCACGGACCTACACCAATTGGGTTTCCTGGTTTTACCTGTTATGCTTTGGGCCTCTGTTCCTCTCCTTTCAAATCCTTTGAACGTTTTTTTTTTTAAATAAATATATATATATATATATATATATATATATATATATATAAGATATCTGAGTTTTATTTTTAACCTCTTTTTTACTTGACTATCTCTCTAGACCATACTCATCACTTACGTTCAGATTGAATGCACATAATAATTTATTTGATATAAATATTATTAATTTTCGTGTCAATAAAAAAAATTACGTATAGAAATTTTATAAAAAATTTTGAATCAAAGCAATAATATGTAAAATTAAAATTACTTAAAAAATAGAATCCATTAATATATATAAGTTATAAATTAATTTAAAAATATTCAAAATATAAAGATTTTTTTTTTCTTTCTAAGTTTGGTGGCATAGAATAAATATAACCCTTCATGCTTTGAAAACATGAGGGGAGAGGAATCTATCACATAGAGTAAATATGGCTTTCATATTTAGTAACGTGATAAACTAAAACTGAAATGATTCACATGCTTTTATGGGCTGAAGTTGTCTTAGTGCAATCGATACTTTATATGGTAAATTATCATTTGTAATTATTTAAAACATTTACAATCTTATTGTCTAATTATCCATTTTGAAGGTTAGGGAAGATGTAGGTCTCTGTTTTTATTTATTTATTTATTTTCTGTCAATTAGCTCTAATTAAGATTAGAACTTTAAAACATTTAACGTTGCAGTGTCACTGATCCCCAAAGTTCATTAATAAAAACATGAATTATTAACTTGCTCCATTCTGACAGTGACACTTGAGGATATAGTTATTAATTTTGTATCATTATAAAAAAAATGTCCATTGAGTTCTTCCTAATAAATGAGTAATGCAATTGAGAATTTCATTTTTGAATCCTTGATGTTAAAAGTTATACCACCTGCTAGGTACGTTAAAATCACAAATCAGAAACAAGATTACATGTACTTTTCACTTATTCATATTAACTATATATTAGTATTTGAATCACTTATACACCGGTTCAAGACAAAAATTCATTTAGGATAAGCCAATTGGTAATAAAATTTAACGTTCATTCTAGTCTACATCCAAGAACATGCAACACAATTATCTTCAATGCATGCAAAAATGGAGCCTCTGGCTGAACTCAACACATCATAACGAGTTTGTGGTCATTAGAACTCATGCAATGAATATCATAGAGCACACCAGCGTTGACGAAAATGGTCAAACCGAATACGCAAAACAACATCTCGAGAGTTGCTTAGGTTTCAATATGCAAAACCCAATTAGAACTCAGTTGCTTGTCAAGTTTTTACCCAAACACAAAATGACAAGAAGGGAAAAATAGGATTTGTGAATCGTTCTGAAAAATTATGCACTAGCATTACTAGAGAGCGTCATATATCTCCACAAGGCTCATATTGTACCTTTCAAGGTTGAATCCGACATCATTGCAGCGAGTCTAATTTTATGGAAGTAGTTGATTTGGTTTTACAGTTTAGTGTAATTTCATCTTTGTTACATAACATCAGTAAGTGTTTTTCTAATCGGAACCCATGACAGATGTATACTCAAATCAAATGAACAACGCAGAAGACCCGAATAACTTGATGCAAGACATCGGTGACCTAAAAAAGGGGCTCAGCGTAATAAGCAGGCAAGGCAATTGCCTAACGTGCGGAAACATTACTTGTACGACAACTTTAATATGAATAGGAAAGCGTAGTTGAGCACAGTAACATTCTTTTATTTAATAAAGAAATCTCATGGTATTCATGTAATACTCAAAGTGATAATTAAGTTATCACACATGATTAAAGTTTTTGTCTACCAATAATGTAATGATTTGTATTAGCATAAGCATAATAATGACTAAAAAATCTTATTTATTAAGGTTAGTTATTAAATAAGAGTTCAATTTTTAAGTTATTCAAGGTACGCCTTAAAAATTAATAATTTAAATTTTTATTTTTAAAGTCTGAAAATTATAAAGAATAAAATTAACAATTAGAAAATTATTTTTATCATATAGTTTATGATCAAATTAATATTTAAATAAAGTTTTTAAAAAAATAATTAAATGTTCAATTCAAAATAAATTCATTTATTTGTGCAAATTTATTCGCATTAAGTATGACATAAAGTTAGATTTATCTATGACCAGTGGTTTTCTTTGATAGCATCATCATATTAAATTGAGTTCCAAAAATAAACTATTTATGTTTAGACCGAGAGATATAACAAGAAAAAAGTACCAATGTGGTATCAATACTATGTCATTAGTTAAATAGAGTAGAATCGAACAGAAAGTAAACTCGTTTGGTTTTACTAATTAGGTCAATTCATGGATTTAGATCACCCTTTCAAATGCTCTGAATACAAATGAGGCATAAAGGGTTTCACGTACATCAAAGTTTATACACAAACGAGCTTTTAAAATCTCGATCTCTAGCTATTTTAGACGAGAAAGAAAGGGCACAATTTAGCACAAGAGCCAACTGCAAGCTCTGAAGGTTGCTGTTCTGATAGCTTCTTGCTACAGAACTTGTTAAATGATTAAGATGAGGTATTTTTTTTTTTTATTTTTTATCAACAAGAGAAACACTCTTGTATGCTGAAATTGGTTAAAGAGTTTGTAAAACTGACAGTAAGATTATGTTTTGTATTATGGTCAATTTGAAGCTACTGATTTATAATGTACAAATGAAGTTTTCTCTCATATAATGGGAAAATGTTCTCCTTTCATTGCCATGAAACCTGAAGGTGTGTCCTTGGCTATTAGGGGTTAGTATCTTTTGCTCGCATGATAATTCAAAAGGAAGCTCTCATATGTGCCTTGAATTGCCAAGTTAAAGCATCTGGCATACAGCATCAAACAACTATTTCTTGATTCATAAATAGCAGGTCACACCATGGAAATGAACTGCGAGTAAGTGCACAACTTCGAATACTTCAACAAAAAAAGACAGTGATGTCAGGATACCAATTTAGCCATGGTTTAACTCCATGCATGTGTGCAGCTTAACATATGCTGATTTGTATTTCACAGTTTGCAAATGTGTATCATCAAAGTTGAGGACAAGGCCATAAGCAAAAGAAAGCTATGGACACAACTCTTTGGTTTTATATTACCATTGGTACCCCCCAACAAGAGACTGGATAGAATACGCCCCGGGGGGGTGGAGAAATAAAAATCAAAATTAGCATATTGTAACCCCTTGAATACGTTATCGATCTTCATTATCATACTGTGCTCGACTTTTTTTCACTGGAAAGGCTATTGGGAAAAATTGAGTTATACTGTTTAATTTTATAGACATGCAACAATATGTGTTGACCAAAGTTGAAAGATGTGTTCAACTTCAATGCCCTTTGGATCAATGGTTCAACAATCAAATCTTATTGGATTTTCATGATTTTTGGTCCAATGTGTTCCCTTGTTAAGCTACTATGAAATGATGAGAAAAAAATGCCAGAATTAAGCCGAGGACTACTCTGAAATCCCAGTAAACCACATTAACATCATGACAAACCCTATTTTTGACCATTATGGCTTCAAACCCGAATTTCTCACAAAACACTGAATTCCAGAGCAATTGCAAGTGCTCATCAGAAAGCTCACATAATTTCCTTCACAATGCAAAAAATCTCACTAAAATCCATCAAGTGTAGCTCATGTTATACCCTAATCAATTGAGCTTGAAAGCACACCCAAACAACAAAGTTGCACCCCACATCTCCAAGCCCTCCCCGATCCATATCCCAAACTCACATCCATTCTCAACCGTAGACAACGCCAACATCCAAGGGCCAATATTCAAACTAGAGGAGGCCACAGATCCAAGTGCGATGCCTTTCCACCAATCAGCACTGAGCTTTTAGGATGCCATCCTTTAGTACCTTGACTATTTAAATCCCATCATTCCCGTCATCTTCTCCTCACACAAACAAGAGAATTTTACCAGTACACCTTCCTTTCCTGATTAGATCCAATTGCTACTGATCATCCGTTCTTGTCTAATCTGAAGAATTTTCCCCCTTGTCTAATTGTAGCCCTATTGTCTTGGTAGAAAATTAAAAAAAAAAAAATGGCTAGCGAGGAGGCAGTTGTGGCGGAGGAGGCTAGTCTTGAACCGGTGTCCGCCGAGCAGGACGAGGATAAGCCGGCTACCAAGGCCGCCGGAAAGGGCAGGAAGGCAAAGGAACCTAAAGCGAAGAAAGAAGTCGCCGCCCCCAAGAAACCCCGAAGCCGTGTCCCCTCTTCCCATCCTCCGTATGAAGAGGTATTATTCCAACTTTTTTTGATTGATTCTTTTTTTTTTTTTTTATAAATCTCTGTTTGTCGGGCGGTCTAATTCGTATCCTGATGATGTCGGTTGTGTGTGTGTGTGTGTGTGTGTGTGGCTGGTAGATGATCAAGGATGCAATTGTGACGTTGAAGGAGAAGACGGGTTCGAGTCAGTACGCGATTACTAAGTTTCTTGAAGAGAAACATAAGCAGTTGCCGCCAAATTTCAAGAAACTGTTGCTTTTTCATTTGAAGAAGCTTGTGGCTTCTGGCAAGATTGTGAAGGTTAAAGGCTCGTTCAAGCTCCCGCCCAAGTCAGCGGCGCCTAAGCCTGCTGTCGCACCTGCTCCATCTAAGGCTAAGAAGAAGCCCGTTGCTGCTAAAGCCAAGCCTAAGGCTTCTGCTGCTGCTAAGGCCCCTGCCAAGTCGACCAAAAACACAGCCAAAGCCCCAGCCAAAACCAAGGTTGCTACTAAGCCCAAGCCGAAGGGAAAAGCTGCATCGAAGCCTAAAGCAGCCGCCAAACCCAAGGCGAAGGCTGCTACCCCTGCCAAGGCGAAGGCTGCTACCCCTGTCTCTTATACACATCTAGATGTGTATAAGAGACAGCTGCTAAGGCCCCTGCCAAGTCGACCAAAAACACAGCCAAAGCCCCAGCCAGAACCAAGGTTGCTACTAAGCCCAAGCCGAAGGGAAAAGCTGCATCGAATCCTAAAGCAGCCGCCAAACCCAAGGCGAAGGCTGCTACCCCTGCAAAGGCGAAGGCTGCTACCCCTGCCAAGGCGAAGGCTGCTACCCCTGCCAAGGCGAAGGCGGGTACAAAGACCAAGGCTGCTCCCGCCAAGTCTAAGGCCAAGGAGAGACCGGCTAAGGCTGCGAGGACCTCTACAAGAACGTCTCCTGGGAAGAATAAAGCGGCCGCGCCCAAGGCGGTCCCCAAGAAGGCAGCGGCTCCCGCTTCTTCTAAAAGCACAAAGAAGGCTCCAGCAAAGGGCTCGAAGCCCAAGACCGTAAGATCGCCGTCGAAGAAGGCCACAGCTAAGAGGGGAAAGAAATGATCGCTCTCTGTGGGGTGCGGGGTAGTTCTGTAAATTTTGTTGTCTTTAGTGGGTTTATAGGTCCATGCAAGCCCTGGGGGAAGATAAGACATCAGAATTCAGATCTTATTTCTCTTAGTTATAATTGTTATTTTTATTTTTTATTATAATTTCAATTTTCTTCTACAGTTTTGAGGTTAGGGATTCGACACAATATTAGTTGTAATGTTCCTGTTTAGTGGAATTATGGAATCAAGTTACAGCTTCTGGTACTCTTCCAAACCTTCTTTTATTGTCGTTGTCTCTATATTTGGTTTTGGGCTTTCTTACAGCATGTGTTGATTGGTGTTTTCCAGTTGGGTCTGCGGTTGTTCTTGGAAATAAGCGTGTCGAGTCTGCTGAGCCAATTTGATTGAATAGATCGGTTAGGAGCCACCTGGCCATACAAGGTGAGTCTGAATTTGTGTGCAATCAAGGAAAAGGTAGGGTTTTTAGCTCTCTACCTATGAGAACGTGCTTTGAAATTGATAATTAGCTGCAAAGATGATCCTTGTAAGTAAATACATCCCTCTGTAGGAGTGTAAAGGATTTGATAAACATTGAACACTCTGCTTTGTGGTGACGAGGGCGCATGCCTTTTTGTTGGTTGAAGAAAATACAAATTTTGTTGTTATTGCTTGGTTGGACCTGGTATGGGGAAACTTCCATTTGCCTGCAAACATGAACTTCATGTCTCGCAAGTCTACGAGTAACTAGCATTGTAAGATTTGCCAAACCATTACAGCGTTGTTCTTCTTTTTGGGTTTACTTTCCTCTTCAGAAGTTTCATACATCTATCAGATATTGCCGATGGGCGTCTCCAAATTATAAGTGTGAAATGAGAGATCTCTTTGAATGTGTTGGAAAAGGACTATTGGGACTTTACAGGGCATTTTGAAGTAAATATCATACACTTGAAAAATTCATAATGGTTTGTTGGTAGACATTGGTATCATCATCTCTTTTCTGTATTAGTTGATTAGAAAAGAAATCTTAATTTAGAGACGAGGGCTCGATTAACTATAGGAGATAATTTCTTCATCTGTGCTGCTGTTAATTTCAAAATGCATGCTCTAATGATTCATCTATTGTGCCTGAACCTGTAGGATTTCCTTCAGCATACCAGTCCACATTATTGATGCCTGTTTTTGTAGATTCATTCAATCATTCTCTTTTCTGTACGTTGGTTTGATTGTCATTTTTGAGAATTTAGCTACATGATGCTCTACCTTTTGCTTTGTAGCCCTTTGTCGAATCCTTTCTTTTTACAAATAGTTGCTTTATAAGATTTTATTGCCGTCATGGTAGTGTTTATGAGGCAACTGATCACACAAAGGAAGTAAACTTTTTATTCTAGATTCTTAACGATGTAAAAGTAGGCACCTTGTGTCTGCACTGAATTGTGACAGTTCCTGGACTCTGCTCTACCCTGTTTATGATCAGGCATTGTAAATTTGCGTTTCTGTGAGCAATTAGTTTGCTTTGTTATGTAGAATTCCATGAGTAGTTGAAGGTTGACAGATTGCTCTGGAAATGTACAACTGGTACTTCCATGCATACAAAGAAACTTGTGTTAATTTTCCTTTTCCTTCAAAGAGATGAAGCAACAGCCCAGATTGGGCAAGTAGGCAGAGATAGTCTTGAATTGAGTAAGCACTATGCAGGCAGGGGCTCATGGTTCATGCTATAGTTACATTGCAATATTTAAATGCTTAGATATGTTCTATAAATGACCGGAAAAATTCCATAGTAGCAGTGACATTTTATGCATGGCATGCATTGTGTAGCTAATTTGGTCTTCTTGCATGTCTGTTTCAGTATCCATTTCTGGCAAGACAAAACTATACCTGAATGATGGGCCACTTTGCCATTAAAACCTAGAGCTCTGTATAATGTTAGTATTTTCTTGTGACAATATTATCAATTTTTGTTTTTGTTCCATGGTTAATTGTTTGCTAATCTTTTTGCTTGTGATGCTGACACTTCACTGGGCCTCAACTTGATCTGTATTTTAGATATATAGCTACTGTCACTTCATTCAATTGATTTGGGCAAAAAACAACATTGGTCTATGCAGTTTGAGATATAGTTCTGAACTAATCATAGTATGGCGTATCTCATTTATCGGTGTTCTTACATGAACAGTTTTCCTTTTTTGGCTCACGATAACTTATGTTTCATGCTCTGTTTGACAAGGCAGTTTTACAGATCATTAAATACATCCTAATAGAATCTTGATCTTGGATGTCCATTTATTGCCACTTTGCTAAACATAGATGTGACATAGTTAATCTTGATTCTGTTATTATTGATCATTTACTTTCCCCATGTGTTTATATTTCCTCTAGTTGTCTTTTGTAAAAGCTAAATCAATATGGACTTAATGGTGCTGTTTGTTCCAAGTGGGACCAAATGAAGGAAGCACGCAATCAGATTTTGCACAATAGACTATTTTTCCTTTGGAAAGATGACATATATTGAACTCAGTGTGGAAATAGATTCTTATTCAAGTATTTTTTGTTATGGTCATGGTTTTAGCTAAGGGAATAGCTAAGTGAAACGCATAACTAGAATTGAATTGGTTTCTGGAAGAGATGTCATGTTGAGATATTTGAATTTCTGTACACAACTGATCAGATCATTATAGCTAGATCCTAGTTTGGTTTTGAGACCAAACATATTGATTGTCCTTGTAGTAATAGGCATATATTTCTTTTATACGATGTTCAGGTTGGTAGGCTGCATTTTGTGCTATTTCTAATATCTACTTCATTTGTTTTATTCATTTATTTATTTTTTTTGTGAATGATTCAATAAAAAGGAGGGTATCCCATGAGATATACACAGTCTTATCCTCGTTTTCTCAAAGAATTTGTTTTCCCAATGTGAACTTGTGATCTTTAGGTCACAATAGAGTGACTTTATTATTACATCAAAGCTTGCCTGTTCAATGATCAACAAAAATTAAGTAAATGGTAGAAGCAGAATCTTGTGCTAACTTTGCTGAGATCTGGCATGCATTGTACATTGTTACATGCATCAACAACCTAAAGTGTCACAATTTGAAGTGGAGGTGAAGTTTCTGTTCGGATGCTCACTTCCATGCATGAGATTGAAATTTACAATTAGTGGCATTAAAATGTCCTGTAAGAGACACCCTTCTTCATGAAGGGTCAATATCAATTTTTGTGTGAATCTTGGTGCATTCATGCATACAAGGTGCCAGCAATCAAGTTTTAGTTATTGGATAGAAGTTAGTCATAGGTAGCCAGAGAAATGCCAGAAATGAGTCACACAGATAGTTGTACTTCTCATGCCTGCTTACTGAGTGGTTTGCACACAATTTTGTGCATCATTTGCCTTGATTATTGAGATAGCTAAATACGTGCATGGAGGTAGCCAGAGAAATGCCAGAAATGAGTCACACAGATAGTTGTACTTCCCATGCCTGCTTACTGAGTGGTTAGCACACAATTTTGTGCATCATTTGCCTTGATTATTGAGGTAGCTAAATACGTGCATGGACTTAACTCTTAAAATGCAAATGGTTGCAAGTTTATTTTGTAGAAAATTTCTTTTCAGGATGGCAGTGTTTTGTATGTTATCCCCTCAACTACCAATTCTACGTGAATATGTATTTTTGGCAATGCCCGTCTGCATTGCTGTTAAGAATTCGTTTAGTGAATACAGGATGCTAATGTGGAATTGTGAACTTTTATTAGTTGTAGTTGGACAGATGAACACCCATTGTTCTTAGGATTGACCTCATGGCTCACTGTAACTTGACTTATGAGATTAGCATTTGGATTGTTGATAGAAGTTCTAGCACATCTGACTGTTATAAGTAATTGCAAAATTAGTGAAGTGTTTTGACTTTTGTTGCTTTATGGGCAGAATGTTGGATGGTTGGAAAGAAACACGGAAGGTACTTAGAATAACTGTGCTTCTTTTCATGTTAGTAATACAAGATTGTATCTGACAATGATGGCTGTCAGTAAACACGTGTTGATATTTTAGGATTATCACATTCTTTATGGGTAACAAAGGCTACAAGTTGATATTTGCTGTCTAAATACTTCAATTATGTGAAATTCAAATAAAACCCTTTGTAGGCTCTTATGTTTTTCCCACAAATGCATCATTTTGTTCTATCAATAGGTGCCAATATTGAAAATGTGATGTTTATCCATGGGTATATTACTGCCTTTTGTGGTGTTTTCTGAGCTGGGCTAGTTGACAAAACTGTACAGATATCTCAGGATGTGGAGAAAGATAAACATAGAGAGATTGTTACATATACCATCCTTCATACTTGACCGCAACCCAGGTAAAAGGTACTCAATCATTACATCTTCATTGACCTCCATTTTTTGGTCCATCAATCTCACGGAGCTTGGAAATTCTTCTTGATGGATTCTGAACTTACCATTTCAACCTTTCTACTTTCTGGATAGAATGCTTCAGCTCCTTTTGAATGTTCAGCCGTGATGGTGATAGTACAATGTCTTTCCAAATTGAGCCAGCTGAGCAAGCTGGGTTTGGAGACTTGTAAAGTTCATAGATTGACTCTGCTTCCTCGTTTAGGCTGCCAACCCTTTTTAAACAGTCTATTTCATCTGGATCAACCAGAAGGGTCTTGTCTCTGTCTTTCCATCCTATCAACTTCACGACCATTATTGTGTTAGTACTTGATGAGACAAATTTTCAACCATTGCCAGATGCAACATTTTTGTTTTGGAGCTTAACACAAAGCCATATTAATTCTGTGATTGTGTCTTTTTATTGTGATTCTATTTTCTTTTGTGGTTATTTATTTTAGAGATAGGTAATGCTGTTACTTAAATATGTGGAGGTAGAACCGAGTATAGGTCAGGCATGATAGTTGGTAAATTCAGATTGCCTTGACACCTTTTTAACTTTGTGTCTACAAATAGGACCCAGAATTTGTAACCGTCTGAGATATGAACCACGCAACAATCAACGGAAACAAAATGAGCTGCCTATTAACTTGGTGAGTTAAAGTCAACTCCATCTTACTTTCCAATGTATAAGAAAAGAAAAAAAAGAGGTCAATTTCATCCCAACTTAGGATCCTTGTATGAATTCTATTCTACTTGAATTGTCTTGGCAAGGCTTAAAGAAGTCAAAAAGAATGGACTTAGAGGAGAGTTTTTGTACCTTTGGTGGACCTTCTAAAGCATTGGTGCAATACAGCCTGGCATTGTCAACCAGTTGACAGTAGTTCAGAAATGCATTTGCAAATCTCTTGTGGGATTTCAATTGTGACCTCACCCTGACAGCTCTTCTACACATTATAGCTCTCCTGTTAAGAACAAAAAATTCCCCATATTGCACTCAGTCTCTGAGGAACCTCTTGATGTTTTTTGACAACCAAAAGCATAACAAGGTTGGGTAGCAGAAATTTGCTTCATACCTTATCCCTCTTACCACAGCTAAATAGGCATCACAAACAACCCCAATAAGCTCTATCCTGTATGGTTTTCGCTTTTTGTTTCCTTCTTGGAGTGGTTGTTCTTCGTCAATCTGTTCCCAATAGGTCTCGGATACAGATCCATCTTCTGCTTCCCTGTAACCAGCACCCATGCGATAACGACGGCGGTGGACATTTCTGGCCATTGTTATTGTCTGCACAACAAATGGGGCCCAGGAGAGTGTGCCGTCCATAATTACATCACGGCCTTCATTGAGTGCTGTCACTAATAGAGAAGATGCTGCATCTGTAGATGATTGGTGTACCTGTTTGAAAAAAACTTTTGATGTCATTTTTGATTCTTAGATAGCTATGAATAGTGGCATGATGGAAGAAGCATGTAAGCTTTTAATGAATTTGTTAATGCACCCTAGCACATATATGCCTATGTACACATAAATATACAGGCATATATCGTGTGAATTATAAAAATAGCTGATGATTGTGTTTTCTTCACAAGAAAGGAAATAGGATGGTGGACATGAAACGTGTCCAAAAGACATTGGCTTCTGGCCATATACTGTGATGCAGCAGAGCAACTCCTGAAGTACTGTATTGAGCAGCAGATGCTCAAAAGATCCCAAAATTTATGTTTATGAAGCTAATACATATAGGATATTCATTATTAAGGAAGAAAGAGCTGTTTGTTAAGATGAAATGTCTGCAAGTAAATGGAAATATGCTTCATTCATTAACGCTCATATGGACCTGTTTTTTTTGGTCCCATTGGCTGACTCATTCTAAAAAATGTGCTGGAGGATTGTGGAGTCTAGGGAGCAGCAACCACTATCTCGCTTGTAAGATCCAAAAAGAAATAACAGGACCCATGTAGTTTCTCAGATTACTTAGAACAATAGAAATAAGAAATAGGCATTGAACTAGATGGACACCGAGCTTACAATGATAGTTGTCTATCTGTTGTGGTATAATAATTATGATCAGGTAAGTTAAATAAGGGTTGTAGTGTAAAATGTTGGGTTTAAGCAAGAGTTACAGTGGATGAGTTGTTTCCTTGAATTCAGGGGACCCACTCTGTCTGAGTTTGTTATGTATGAATTGCCAAGAAACGGTTTTTTTCCCCATCTCAGCAATTTTGATGACGTGAGAGGGTAGGAGATCTTGAATTTAGTAAGTTTTTTCATGGATTGGCCTTGTCTAACTTTATTTTACTCCCTGCTCTCACTTGGTGGGTCTGTAGACCTTGATCTATCTGTTCCAAGCTCATCCATTTCTTGTCTGTCATATCATATGAACCAAATTCTTTTTGTAAGTTGTTTATGATTTTCAGGTGGTGGGGGTGCAGTGGGTTCTCATTATCTCACCAGCTCAGCTGTTTGGATCATGTCAACATGTCCCGTGGAGCTAAGCGCTTTGTAGATGACATCTGATTCTTTGAAGGCATCTGCCTCAATAACCACTGCATTTCCTGCTGCTCCTGCCCAGAATGGCCTGTTCATTGTTCATCAAAGATGAAAGTGTTATCCCATCTATGATTGTTAACAGAATGGGAATGGAAATCTAGTTACTCCTCCTCATCTCCTAGTGTCAGATAAATGTGCTTCAAATTGCCCATTTGATGCTTGATGTTTTTGAAGTTTTCTTACTCTTTGATGATATCCTTGAGCACAGTGCTTTTCCCAGCTCCCATCCCTCCACCCATGAAGAGGAGGACAGGACTTCTGTCGCTATGTGCCACTGGCGCCATCACCTCTGTACATTGTGAGTCATCATTTGCTGCAATTCCCATTGCTCTCATTTCTTCCACCAATGTATTGAACACTCTGGCAACCTTCAGGTTTTTTGTCACTCTCTTGAATCTCTGTTCCCTATGTTGGGGAGAGGGAAAATGAAAAGGCAGCTCAGGTATTTCTCTTCCATCTTGTATATCTGATCTATAAAATGCTGTCAACAATAGCTCATCTTGTGCTTATATGCTTTCTTTAACCCTAACTTAGTAGCACAGATATACCATAAGATAAGGAATGTAATGAGCAGATAAGAAATCACAGTGTTCTGTTCATGTTGATTCTCCAATTTTTTTCATCTATTTTTGTTTTAATCTCAGATAGTTGCCAGATTCATATTGGAAATGACAACATTTGTGTCATAATGATATTAATATGTACCTAGTTGCTGCCATGACAATGTGTTTGAGCTTCTTTTTAGGCTCTGCATCGGTGCTCAGCACCTGAAATTAGATTGGGGAAACATAAATGAAATCACAATACATAAAATTTGCATGTCTAATGATGAAGATTTTGGCATCTGCTAAACAATTTTTCATTCCTTGCAGAAACAGAAATAAGATCTGCTTATGGACATGTATCTTGATTTTTTATACACCTGAGTAATCAGTAGATCAGCGTGGCTCCAATGGAATGCAAAATAACTAAGAATGCACCTCTCAAACTCCTCCAACAGCTTTACAAAAAGTGTATCTGCATCAGCTTCATCAGCAAAGTACGAGTAGATGTCCTCCTCAAACCCTTCACATTTTTGAATGTATTCAGCAGCTAACTTGCACAGCTGTGGACATTGTCTCGTGTCTGCAAATCCCATTTGCCTGGCTGCACTCATGAATGAGGAATTGATTATAGATTGAAAAGATGGTAAATGTTCAAGTGACATAAATTGTTCTGGAAGTGTTTGTATGAACATATTACTAGATCATTGAAGGTGAAAAAAAAGGCGGAACAAAAAACCAAAAGTGGGACAAAGTTGATTCCAGGAGAGAAAAAAAAAATCCTCAGTCAAAGGGTATGTAGAAAAATACGTTACCTACATAGTGGGGAAACCTTTCAAGCTTTTCAGCGGTACCTTCAGCTGATGGTGTGAGTTGCGGGATGATCTTCCGATCCCTTACCTTCTGCAGACGATAGTGCACAGCTGCTGCAATGAGCAAGCCAATTGAGGAGGCTACACAGATCTGTGTGAAAGTTGGTTTGCTGTTATGATCCAAAAAATGTAGAAGAAAAAAAGGGAAGGAAAATTTCTAAGGAAATATGGATCAATGCAGCCGAAAATGAGGTCAATAGAAAAACAGGCCGATCAGCTTTGTTTCTTGAGCTTTACCCTTACCTTTTTGCATGTCTCAGAATGCCAGGGAAGAGAATTCTCTGTTTGATTGGATGCTATAAGGATGGGAAGCCAATTTGCCATCGCTTTTCCTGCGTGGTTGCATGTTGATCGTTATATACGTTTTAGAAAACCAAATAGAAGCCACAGAAGGGTGCATGGTTTTAACATCTTACGAGAACCATGTAATGACACTTGTGCTATGCTGATTGGCTTCTACTGCTAGCTGGGGGTTGCGAAATATAAATAATGAGTGACTGCGGGCCTGCAAATTCTAAAATTCCCATAACTCAATTAGCCATTTAGTCCTTGATTTGACGTTAATATTGTTTATGTTAGATCGAATTGTGCTGCTAATCTCACTTTCGTGGCAATGTTTGAATATTAATGCTCCCTTTCTCCTCTTGTTTCTGGCAATATAGGAATTACGCCGTCCTTAAAGGGATTTGCCCTTTTCATGCATTATGCTCTGTTTGATTTTTTGGATTTTATTTTATGTTTGATTTCTGGTTTCTTGAGTTTGGGCCATGAATGGTAAATCGAAGTGAATGTCCCAATGAGCTTCTTCGAGTTCCACGAAATGAAAATCACATGAGCCCCAGTAGTACGATCCTATCCGGTTAGTCACTCGGGATATTCGGGTCTGTGCTCTTCTTCGGGATGCAAAAGCCTCTGTAAAAAGCTCGATTTCTTCTTCTGATTCTCTTGTCGCTGTGCCGTCATCTTCTGCAATAACTGCTTCAACAGGTAACCGCTCATCTCTCTTCACAAATCAACATTTACCCATAATTTCAGAGTCCCAAAATCTCACCCCGAGACTGACTAGAGGTCATGGCGGCCCAATGTCCAAGGCAGCCAAACCCCACTCGATAGTTCCCTCAAAGTTTTCAGCTCAGATTATCGAGTTGACAGCGCTGGCTGCAACTGAGTTCACTTTAGTCGAAGATGTTGGAATGTTGACCGCGTGGGCTTGTGTGACTGGCATCTCATTTGATCTCATAAATTATGGTATGATCAGCAAAATGGGGTATGAGATATGTTACAAGCCATCAGGTAGATGAGCTTGGTACAATCGTTCCTTATAACCTGATAATTGCTTCTGGAAACCAACTGTGTTCTCCGTCTCATTGTCATGGACCTGTGTTGCTTCACACCGGGAACGGGCCTGCAAAAGATGCCGGCCATCGGTTGTTATCTGTGGACAAAGACTATGGCCGGGTGATAAATTGCTATATGTAGAGGTACGGAAGGATTGTGGACAACCATCTTAAACGTTTCGTTAACTTTCTCGTTTTTACAAGACAGGAAAAACAGTAGGTACTTAAGTTGGCCGAGTGTTACGTCCTGACAAATTCCTAGGTCAAGGATGGACAAGACCGGGAATGGAAGCAAGATCAGGAATGGAAAGAATCTGGAGATCATGAATGAATACATGAGATGTTTGAAAATGAGTTAGAGATATCACACATATGATGAGTGAGATCATTGTCCATTGTCCGCTGAAAATTTGTATGACTCTGACCAAAATGGGTCATCCCAATTCAGAGTTGCTGTGTCGGATAGATACGTGCGTGCCCACTTGAGCGCACACACATGTATGCACAGGCTACATAGGTAGGACATAATTGAGCAAACATACACCTAAAACTACTGATTTCAACTGAGATAATTGATCTGTTGTGTTCAGCAGGGATTTCAAATGCGATCAAGTGACTAGAACTTGAGGTGGGAGGACATGGACATTGGGGAGCTGTCCTGATGCCGGACAGGAGGGTTAGGATGAAACTGAAGAAATTCAATACAATACCTAAAGAAGGGATGGAAAGGTTGCGATTTTGCAGAACTCGGCAGTGACGAGCAGTAAAACTATAATGAACAATAAAGGGATGATCTGTCACAATAGGCAGAAGTTTAGAAAATGGTGGTGCTGACTTAGCTATTTATGAAAAGAGCTTGTTATATTGCCTATTCGAGTTTTGGAATAGTCCTTGCTAAATGATACAGCAGACAAACCTCCAATCCTTCCTCTTTGCATGACCCACCATTTGGACAGAGGTGATTTTAAGTAAAGCCATTGCAACAAAGATGGCATGGCAATTTCCACGATGCTTCATGTCCTTGGATGTCTATGGCATGTCTGTCTGATGTCCCTTTATCTTTTCAAACTTTTTTCCGTCGGTGTCTTCCGTGCACTTCAATGGCAGGGGGAAAATTTGTCAGGAGTAGCAACCAACCAAAACATGCGTTCCGGAATCTTATGCTTGTGGAAGCTGCTAAATTTGTTTTTCAGGCTTCCCTATTCGGTTGCTAAAATGAAAAAAATGATGGGTGGAAAAGGAAAGGTGACGGTGAAATAAGGAATAGATTCCAAGTCCTAATGCAAAATATCTTTGTACTTCTTGATTGAATTTACCGACAAGAAGGGACCGCCCAAAATATTCAACAAAATCTCAGCCTTCCCTAACGAACCCTTCATATATTTCTCACTCCTTTTTCCTTAAGAATTTTGCATCCAATTCATTCGCAAACATTTCCTCGTATAGTTTGAACAAAACCTGTCTTTTCAGTGTCCTAGAAATTGAGCTAGAAGGGGAGCGAACACACGACCTCTGCGACTTTTCACCATTACTTTTAGACAAATAATATTCTGTGAAAGATCGCCAACCACTATGTAATTATCAAACTTATTGATTTTTCATTTACATAATGTATAACGTAATTTACACCCTCCTCATTACTGCCTTTTGTTTCCATGCTTTGACAACCTTGCTCAAAGGGCAGTGTATTCAACATTGGAAATTAGATGCTTTCTCCAATCTTTCTCTAGTCAAATCGCATGAAGTTGCTTGCTCATCGTGTGCCTTACAAAATCTCAGTGCACCACATCACATTAGACATGTAATTGATTGTTAATTTCATGAAAACAACATTTGAAGATTTTCATAGGATTCAATTGGTTTGCTTAATCAGAACCAGACATAAAGTCTTCGAAGATCAATCAATGTTTTTTTTCTTTTTCTTTTTTTTTTTTTTTTTGTTTTGGTAGCCGTGCATGCCTGCTATTCTTTTTCATATGAGGCTAAAGATGATTGATTCAAGTTTTATTCCGTGCATATCGTACATAGATGGTAATAGTTGGATTGAAATCAAAATTTTGATGAAGTTCCAATTTAATTCAATTTTCTTGATTTTTTAATTGAATTATAAAATCAATCTTTTCTTTTGTTTAGATTTTAAACGGAAGAATCAAATTTTTTTGTTCGGTACAGGTAACTTTGTGGCTGATGAAATTCAATTATTTATATCTATTGAAATTATTACCCTTATTGTAAAAGTATAGTCTCATTTGGGGGGGGGGGAAGACAGTTTCAAAAAACGTAAAGCAATTGTGTATACAACTTAATTAAGAAAACAATTGGTAATAGCAATGTAGGAAAGGTAAAAAAAAACAGAGAGAATTAAAATGCTATCTCTTTGGCTATGTCTTGAATGCATCCACAACTCTTTCTGTTGGCAGTTTCACCTTCAATCTTCGTCTTCACCCAGGGGCACCCCACGCTTGACTCGAAAATTTCAACCTTAGGTTCCTAAGCGGGCGGGAGAAGATCAACAGCGTAATTTAACCATCTTCCCGTCAAATCATGCTTGCATGTTCATAAAATGTCACTTTAACCTCATTCCTGCTTGACTGACAAACAGATTAAATATTTTGCTACCAAAATTTATATAAATCAAGCGGCTGGGGAGCGAACTAATGCAGTTCATAAACAACATATGGTTATATATACAAGTATAGAATGCAACCAACCTCCAGCAGATTTGACCCGCCAGAATTTATGAGCTCCACGGGTGAATCAGACCCTTCTTCTTTGCTGTTTTAGTTTTAGACCCGCAATAGTTCATGTCTGACCCATCTGGTACGCGTAGCTTGGCATTGACAAGGCAGATACCATAATGATGCGGAAGAGAAATTGTAAAAAAAGTGGGGTGGACGAAAACACGCAGTCTCAGTAAAAAAGTCTATATACCCAAAAAGGAGACAAAGGAGATCCGAATTTTAGAGTTTGATGTCCGCATTAACACAACCATTTTCGTTAAATGCATTAATTGAGAGTCACAGAGACATGAAGATTAAGTTAAAGATCGAGAATGAGAACACACTCACTTCACTTGCTGCCTCTGCTACTTGGACTTGGTGATGTATTATTACCCTTCCTTTACCTGTAATCTGTCTGTGATTTGCATTTGCCAATGTAAACTGGGACAATCCTGTTGAATTGATATCAGATAAAGAAGAAGGCTTACAGCAATGAAAGCACTAACCTTCCTTGCGCTTCTAAGCTGCGTGAGGATAAGCATTGATCATGAAGTAGAATATTGTTGGGAAACTCTGATCATTCATCGACGGGATGATCAATATATTAATAAGCTTTCATCATTATGATGATCAGATGGAATTCCCAAGCTTTAACTGTAAACGCCAATCAAAGGTACAGCGTAGCTAGTTGGGGGGAATGAAGCCTGGTCCGAAATCATTCCGTATCAAAATCTGTGATGTGCTTGGCCAGAACGACCTCGAACCAGACAACATTCCCCTCAACTGTTGATAGTTAACACCCGAGAGAGGGGAGCTCCGAGAGAAAGATTGAGAGGGAGGGAGATGGAAGAAGTATATAATATATTCTGATTAATTTGATCTGTCTACGCATTATTATTCTCATTCTTTTGAGGGGACCTTGTACATTCATACGGACGAGAAAGATATTATTGCTCTTGGGTCACATGACATATGAGTCCACTTTCTACACCAACCCTACCTCTGCTTTACACACAGCATATATTCAGTTTTTAACAACAACCTGTATCCAGTAGACATGCATACTTTCAAACAAGAAGGCTTTCCGGGTTGAATAGGTGAACAATCTTTTTCCTGGAATCTCGGTAAATGTAATCATCATAAAATTACAAGAGTGTAAAATTCTGCCAGATTGATGATGATGATGGAGGTCAACCTAAAAAATTAATACAATGGCTGCATGGTCTGCCTTGAAATCCAACCCCGTTTCAGACTGTAACCAAATATGGGACTTTCGTTTTTCCATGTGTTTAACTGGAAAGAATAGATTGTTTTCTCCAAATGGTAGATTTACATATTGGCTTTGCAAGACTTTGAACTTGTTTTTGTCCTGTTTTGTGGTCATTATCAATGAAAGGATATGTCTTTTGCTTGCCACTATGGTAAAGGGAATTTTGGAGGTGGGTGGAGAACCCTCAACGATTGTGGCATATGTGCAGCTCGAATGATGCCAAGCTTAAGTCCCAAGCTTGACGAAGGTTAACCTGTAGAGCAAAGTCAAGTGGAAATCAAAGTCACCATGCCAAATGGTTATCTTGTTTAGTCATATTTGAAATATTCAATGCGTTTAATTTGTTGTGGGAAGATAATTTTTCTTTAATTCTGCAATCAATGTCAACTAAAAAAGGGCATCCTAGTTAAGAAATGGATCAAATGTACGATGTATGTAACCTCTAAATAATAATAGAATAATTTGATCATTAGACTAAGACTCAGTCTTTGTGTACTATAATAAAAAATATTAATGACTTTAACCATGGAACCCCAAATAATAATACATGGTAGAAATAGGGAAACAGAAAAGATTTGCAAGTGGGAAGTTGAATCTTTCTTTCAGACCGGTAAAGTTGCTTTTTATAAAGTGAGAAAAGATAAGCCCCTGTGTTTCAAAGGACAGCTTCAACTTGTTGCAAAGCAGAGACACTAATCTGTAATCAGCATAGTTACTTTGACTTATCAAACTTTCAGGACATGAAGAACAGAATATGATGATCATTAGTTAAAATACATTGGAATGACAGCTTGTCTTTCTTATACAAGCATGGCTGGCTCTCTTTCTTGACATTAGTATCAGGATTATTTCACCAGGAAAACGGTTTTTTAGTTGCTTTCCGTGATATTGTTTATCAAAAGACTTACCTTTGGAACAATTTTTTGGGGTCAATCCTTTCTTAACCATCGACAAGTCTTCAGAGATTCGTCGCATGTGCATTTGTTCCATGTCCAAACACATACGGTCCAGGAAAGCATTATTGATCATTTTCTCTGCTACTCCTGCAAGTGCTTGGAAACATGTAACATTTTCAAATTCTCAAAACGAGACAGATGCCATCATTTAAATCAAAAGAATGATTGTACATCATGGCCATCTTCGGAACCAGGAGCCCATCCATTAAACGAGGGGTATTTTCCTGGTCTTTCCTTCAATCAAAATACTTTTTTAAGGCATAGGTTAAGTGTAAAGCTAACATCTATTGACAAGCCTTATGCAACGTGACCTATTGTAGAATGCAATATCACGGTTTCTAAAGTGGTTGCCAGAACATCCGGCCAGTCGTATCTTTGATTTAACATTGTAGATACAGCGGATGTACTAGACGAGATAGCAAAGCCAGACAACGTACTAATAATTATGATATCCAGCTAAGGGACTTTGAATTATTGTCACGTTCTTGGACACTACTCTGTAGTTCCTCCGCGAAATTCAGCAGCCACCAAACTCTCAAAAGATATGTATGCTGTTGAGACTCAATGCGGACAAGCGGATATGTATACCATTGAGACTCGGACAAGCGAATCCTGGCCCAGAAATCTATACATGTCTACATGATCTACAAAGTACAACTTGCACAAGATTTAGACTCATAGACTTTTTTTGTTTTTTTTTTTAAATAAGTAACATATTTTGATATACAAAGTATATATATATATATATATATACATGAGTTGATATCATACTTTTACTTAACATTTTAAAATATTAAATTTATAAAATATATATATATATTACTTTTTTTTAATTTTTTTAAAAATGTAATTATATAAATTACATATTTATACTTAAATTTTTAATAATTATTATTTTCTTCAATTTCGGCTTCTTGGCCTCAAAAGGTTGATGACTATCGATGTCATGTAATTGAGAACGTGTCGTGGAATAATCATAACGCTTGGGATGGATCGGACATTGTTTCGTCTTCGTGGGTACCAATCATCATTAAGCAATAATTTCCGTCCATCCACGAGCCGACTTGACCAATTAAACTTCTATTAGTTTCGATCAAATAATATCTTCAAGTTTAAATTTAAAAGAGCTTACTTGGTAGGCTGCTTAGCTTCAGCTGTGGCATTAGAACACACCCATAATCCTGCTAGATTGGATCCTTTTTGTTCTTTTGGTCGTGTTTCACAATTGGAGACATAACATCTTATGTAATGCCTTTTTGTGTGGAAGAGGCAACGTCTTGGGCGTAGTTACTTTTGAATCTAACTAGGTGATGTTGAACAATATATATATATATATATATATTTTAATTATGGGTGGAGTTATAAATTATTAGAAGATTTGAAGTTTGAACTTTAATCAGAATCAATATATATATAAAGAAAAAGAGTATGCCATTAACCATTCGATGAAAGAAAATGTGCACGTTCAACATTTGGCAGCTACAAACAATCAAACAGCAACAAGTTTTACACTCTCCTCTTCCCTTCCCTTTCAAGATGATTATGTCAGAAGGAAGGCGGGAGGGAAGGAAGGCAACCCTTCTTTTTCTTCTACCTATTCCGCCGGTTGTCCTGTAGATGCGTGCCGCCTCAGCGAAAGTGCTGTGGGGTCCACCATCAACAGCTAGCTGCCACTTTGACCTTTTTGTTTCTTGGGTTGGGTTGGGTTGGTTTTTGAAGATGGACTCGTCCTCCTGCGGGTGATGGTGGAGATTGGGTCTGGCTTAAAAGAGGGAGGTGGTGCACATTGTTTAACGCAAAAGCTAATGTACTACCAATGAATTATATAATTCAATCAAAATTAAAAACGTTTTTAGAATTCAAAATATCAAATTTAAAATTTTAGTTTTGAAAGAACACTCAATGAAGATTCCATTTAAAAGAATTTTTTTAAATAAAAAAAATAAAACTTGTTGAGAACTTTTTGTATACAGACACATTCACTTCCTTCGTTGAAACCAAACAAAGGAAACTACTTTTTCCGCCAAATGAGAGGGCGAACAATGGGAAGGAAAAGAATTTCGGGGGGCAAATTGGGCACAGTTTAAACATATTATGAGGATTCGGATAACTGGGACTTTGAGAGGGTTTGCCGCCTAGGCCTGGCGGGGTTGCTTAATTTCGAGGGCATTGAAGTCATCTTGTCTCCTTAGTCCTCCCAGTGAGTCCGACCTTATTACCAGGAACTCATCTTTGCTTTAACTTACCAAGAACATCCGCAAGCCAGTTATCTCAAATTATCACTTGCGTTTTGACGCTCCAAGTTGGATGGTAACTAGCCAAGTTAATGTTTATTCTTATATGTCAGGTTGTACGGCAAGACGTTTGAGCCGATGCTGACAGCCAACAAACTGTCGTAAAATTAAGATTAAAGACACAATCTTGCACCTTTCCAAATTATTGCATTTTCCCGTGTTCTTTCTTACCTTGTTGGCAGATTTCAGGAGCTTCGTTCTGAAGCCCCCCCCCCACTTTTTTTTTTTTCATTTTTTCCTTATAAGAACGAGGACGACGACAACAACAATAATAATAAAAATAATAAAAAAGAGCCAAAATAATCGAAGACGGTTGATCTCAACGGTCACTTTTTTTTCCTCTTTTTCCTCAGCCGAGGTTAAATTCCTTTCCCATTGGGGATTCATTTTCTGTTTTATTCTTCCCTGTCTTTAACCATCAATCATCACGCCTTTGATCTCCAATGGCCCTCAATTTTCTTCTGTTCTAAATGCCCATCTCCAACCAGGTACTGTTTCTTCTCCAAATTGCATATTGTCCATATCTTGTTGAAACCTATTAATCCAGTGTTCTACATGTCTTTCATAATTTTGATCTGAAAATCTGTATTCAATTTGCAATGTACATTGTGCCTGGTACTGACCCATTTTGTTTTTATCTGCAAAAAAGTGGAGATCTTGAATGCAATGTCAGTGCTTTCATTTGGTTGCTAATTGCTTACAATATAATCCACAAAGGAAGGGCTAACTTGTTGCCTTTGCTTTCCGTAATGCAGAAACCTCAGATATTAGAATTGGATCTATTTTTGGGTTCTTGACATGAATAGGATTGGTTGGCCCGATCAATACCTTCTATCTGTACTTTTTGTCTTTGGTAATTGATTATGGCATTGTATTCTTAGTTGGGCTTGGCAGTGGCTCTTTATCCGATTCTTTTTCGACTTGATTGTTGTTAGTTGATTCTACGGTTGCATTGTTGTGTTAGGTCAATATGTGCGGTTGATTCACGTCAAGCCTTGTCTTTCCTCAATACAATTTGGCTCAAACTGCCCAAAAAATTTTGTTCAGCTCATGATCTTCAAATCTAATAATATATCATTCATTTGTTGGCCCTCTTCCACCCACAAGTAATTGAAGATGATGTTTTAGATTGACTTGTACGTGGTTTATACTAAACAACTGATCATTTCTCTAGGTGTTGTTGCTGCTTTCTTCTTTCAGTATAGAGATGGAAATCTCAACTTTGCATATGAATGATTGGTGCACGTATCATTTTGATCAATCCAAGGTTTCATTTGCTCATCCGATTCAGAATCAGGGGGAAATCTAGAGTGAATCTTGCGGAAATGGCTGCAAATGGCACTTCATTTGTTAGAGTAAAATGGGACGTGGTTGGGTTTATTTCTCTTCTCACATATGCCGGTTGCGAATTGGTTTTGCTATTTTTTCTGCTTATTGACGCTGTATTCTCTTATTTGCTGACAAAGTTTGCGAGTTATTGTGAATTGCAAACACCTTGCATCTTGTGTTCCAAACTTGATCATGTATTGGGCTGTGAAAACCCTGGATTTTATCGAAACCTACTTTGTAGCAACCATAGATCAGAAATATCATCCTTGATCTCTTGTCATACTCACGGGAAGCTCGTTGATGGCCATGATATGTGTGAAGAATGTTTATTGTCATGCAACACAAAGACCAAATCAAACACAGATAGAGGCAGAGTATTGGTGGCTAGATTCGGATTGGATCTTGGGCCGTCTGCTCCGCAGAGCACATTGTTGAATGGAGAATGGGTTCCTATAACTGCGGGCATGAGGTTGTGCTTATGTTGTGACAAGCCTTTGAAATCAAAACAGAATGCTTCCAGAGTTCTCCAGCTGAAATCACCTAGGAGTGGAATGGCCAAGCCTAATATTCCTTTGCCACGTCATTTGACCCACCGAGACAACATAAAGAAGACGAGAGGCAGTTGCTGTGGATCAGTGATGTCTCATCGTCTTGGAAATGTTGGCTATGATTCTTTGTCTCATGTAGGATACACTGAGCTCAAGATCACTTCTGATTCTGAGCCTGACTACCCATTTTCTGATGATGACGAGTATGATGTTGGTGAAATGGATCTTAACAAAGAACATAAAATGCAACGTGCTCTCAAAATTCCATCTGTACCAATGGCCAAAGAGATGGCCATGGGGAAACCATCCCACCGTTCCTCTAAATCACACATGCGGCCTGATGCTGACAAGCCCGAAGATGTGAAGTGTTTGGCTTCTCATGCTGCTTCAGAAAGTGACCTAGGAGACCAAGAACAGCGGAAAGTTGATAAGAAACCATTTTCTTCTATGCTTCCTGAGCTGATTTCACTTGATGATTTTCCTCCTTTATCTAATGTGGGGGAGAACCCTGTCAATATATCAGCAGAGAAGAGAGAGCTCAAGTTTCCTCCCTCTCGGAATTCCACAGCACTTTCTGAGCCATTGTCTCTGGTCGATGCTCCCTCGTTATTTGACAGGCAGGAGGATCGGGTTCAAGCATCACAGATGAAGGGTAAGCTGTCCACGTTGCTTTACCTCCCTATTTTAAATGTTTAATGTTCCACATGTCAACTCATTTATCCTCTCTTGAATGGTGTCAGTCGCAGATGGTGCTGGAAACATAAGAAAATTTCCCATGAACAAGCAAGAGGAAATTTTGAAGTCAAAATTTGTAACAACTGGAGCAGGAAGTGAAAATGACCAGGCTGCTAGTGAGGTGCCTTTTGTAAATTTGACTTCTGTGGATACGAGTGACGTGGGGAAGCCTACACCCAGTGACGATGGATGTTCATCTAATTTTGTGGTGGCGGAAACTGCTATAAAAGAACATGAAGATGTCAATGGAAATTTGAACCCTTTCCCCACAGGAAGTACTACTTCTCGAGGGGTTGATTTACCTTCACATGATATATCATCCCCTGGCATGCAGGGCCATGGTGATCAATTGGAGAAAATTGATTCTTCCAGCTTTCATGGAACTGTGATGCCTCAGGACTCAGCCCCAATAGAGAGGGATGAGTCTTATGGCGTTGAATCTCCCAGCAGAAGTCTTGTTAGTGAGGTTGATGGTGAAGGCATTGTGCATCAACTAAAGCAACAAATTGAGCATGATAAGAAATGCATAAATGATCTATATGCAGAACTAGAGGAAGAAAGAAATGCTTCTGAAATTGCAGCTAATCAGGCTATGGCCATGATCACGAGGTTGCAAGAGGACAAGGCAGCACTCCATATGGAGACCCTGCAGTACCTAAGAATGATGGAAGAGCAAGCAGAGTATGACGTCCATGCACTGCAGAAGGCTAATGATCTTGTGGCTGAAAAGGAGAAAGAAATACAAGATTTGGAAGCAGAGCTAGAGTTCTTCAGGTTGAATTTCCCAGATGAAAAAATGTTAGAGGTCCTAGCTCATGGTAGTTTTGACTTCAAGGGAAGGAGCAGGACTGTGGAGAATACAAGCATGTCTCCTGCCAAAGACGCCACTAATGAGCCTCCAAGCTTAAAGGTTAGGGACGTTCCCTATGGCAATGAAAAGCCTACAATTGCCAAAGATTTTGAAGAAGAGAAGTTGTACATTTCCCAATGCTTGAAGGTCTTGGAGAGGAAACTTCATAAAGTTGTTCATACTGGGGCTTCACCTCACACGTCCGGCAGCGTCAACATGGAAGGAACAGCAGATAGAGGACCTGAGGGGGGAGAGTCCCTCAACAACGATGGGACCAAAGCAAATGACCAGATGAATGGAAATAGTTTGCCAAGACAAAAGGGTCTTCCGGCATCTAATGGAATCCTTTCTGCAGCTGAAAATGCTGAGACTTTGGTTGACGAAGATCAAATATCTGGTCATGGAGATAACCATGGCATTGCTAACGGACAGAAAACTTCCAAGCAAGATGAAGAAATTGATCTGGGAACTCTTGAAAATGAAATTACAGACCTGAACGAAAGACTGGAAGCACTAGAAAGTGATTGGAGCTTTCTTGAGCATACTCTTAACTCTCTTCAAGCTGGAGAGGAGGGACTACAATTCGCTCGAGAAATAGCCCATCAACTGCAAGAGTTGCGAAAAAGCGGGGTGACGACGAGTAGGAGCCAGTCTGTTTCTTGAGTTCAAACGCAGTGTCCTAAAATTAGCATATTTTTTACAAGAAGAGGGAAAGAAGAAAACTGTTCATAGGGCATACCGTTCTCTAGGACGCAGATTTTTCGCACGGGCAATTACAAGTTGAAATTTTCTGCTATTCCCATTGCAGAGTCTTCTTCTGCCGATTCCAATTTTTCTTTTCTTTTTTAAACAAGAGAGACAGGAAGATAAAAGAAAATAAAAATAAAATAAAGTTATTTAAAATTTAAACACAGAATCAAGCGATTTTAATAAAAATATTATAATTAATTGTATTAAAAGGACGACTCTTTGTTGAAGTCTTGATTGATATTTTAATCCGTACATTATTCGTCACCATAGCAACAATTACGATTTACAAAGTTCATCATTGATGACAACACCGATAAGAGTGCTTCTACTTGGAAGCTGCTAAATGCGTCAAAGTCAAGAAAATGGACGGTGGAGACAAGTGAAACTGACCCTTTTTGTATCAAATTCCAATCTGTGTCATCACGTGTGTGGACTTTTGGACATGCGACCTGGACAAAATCTCCTACCAACAGGATCGACACCCTTCTTATATTATTATTATTATTATTCAATAAAAATAATTACAGATGATCATAAATTATTATTAATAATCAATTTATTCTATATTAAAAAATATATATATATATGAATTAAATAGGGCCATCACCGCACTCATAAAACATCCTCCAACATTCGATCGATCTCTCCTTTTTCGCATCCATCTAAGTTGCTTCACGAGAAAAATCATCCTGAAATCAACCCAAACAGGAAAATGGAAATGTCAATTGAGCTCTTAGTCTCATCTTCTCTCGTCCTCATCGCCACGCTTTCCTTCATATTCACCATAAACAAAAACTCTAAATCCAAGAAGAATTCATCCCCTTCTTCCCAAGGACCCAAAATCAAATCATACCCACTAATCGGTTCCTATCTGGCCGAAATCGAAAACCTGGACCGACGCCTCCAATGGATGACAGAAATTATCCAGAACTCACCAACCGCAACATTCCAACTGGAAGGGGTTCTGGGTTGCAAGCACGTTTTCACCGGCAACCCTGCCAATGTCCAGCACATACTCAAAACCCATTTCCACATCTACGAGAAAGGCGACGATTTTAAACGCGTTCTGTTCGATTTGCTTGGCAACGGTATCTTCAATTCTGACGGTGACACCTGGAAGTTCCAGAGGCAAGTTTCCAGCCACGAATTTAACACCAAGTCTTTGCGTAAGTTTGTTGAGACTGTGGTCGATACTGAGCTTTCCGAACGGCTTATTCCCATTCTCTCGGCCGCTGCTTCGAGTCAAATAGTGCTCGATTTACAGGACATTCTCCAGAGATTTGCTTTCGACAACATTTGCAAGATCGCTTTTGGGCACGACCCTGCCTACCTGTTGCCGTCCCTGCCGCAAGCGCAGTTTGCGGAGGCTTTTGAAGAGGCAGTCAAGATATGCAGGGAAAGGTTCAATACCATGCACCCGATTATCTGGGGCATCAAAAGGTTTCTTGATATCGGCTCCGAAAAGCAACTCAGAAAAGCTCTCCGTCAGGTAAGGCAGTTAGCCATTAAAATCGTCAAAGAAAAAAAGGAAGAACTTGAAAAGAAATCGAGCCTCCTCGAAGGCGTCGATCTCTTATCGCGATTCTTGATCTCCGGCCACTCAGACGAGAACTTTGTCACCGATGTCGTGATCAGCTTTATATTGGCTGGTCGCGACACCACATCTGCGGCTTTAACTTGGTTCTTTTGGCTGCTCTCGCAAAACCCTTTGGTAGAAAATGAAATTGTCAAAGAGATACGAGGGAAATCGGATATGCCTATTTTGGAGGAAGTGAAAGACATGGTTTATACTCATGCGTCTTTGTGCGAGAGCATGAGGCTGTACCCTCCAGTTCCCACGGACTCTAAGATGGCAGCAAGCGACGACGTTTTGCCTGACGGGACACTGGTGAAGAAGGGAACGCGAGTGATCTACCATCCTTACGCGATGGGAAGACTGGAGTCCCTCTGGGGTCCAGATTGGGCTGACTTCAAGCCAGAGAGGTGGCTACGGAGAGATGGGGAGACCCAAAAATGGAATTTTGTGGCCAAAGACCCATACACCTACCCAGTGTTTCAGGCAGGGCCCAGGATTTGTCTGGGAAAGGAAATGGCTTTCTTGCAAATGAAGAGGGTTGTTGCCGGGGTTTTGAGAAAGTTCAAGGTGGTGCCGGCGGCAGAAGACGGTACCGATCCGGTGTTCACGGCGAACCTGACGGCGAAGATGAAGGGTGGCTTTCCGGCGAGGATAGAGATAAGGACTGAGGGGGGTCTGGAGTTTCAGTAATTAATTTGGTTACAACAAATGAAAACAGCCTCAGATGACTCGTCCATGATTCCGTCTTAGGACATTTTATAACGGGGTGATGCCAACAGCCAATCTGTTTCTAGATGAGTTCAAGTGCTTTGTTGTGAGATTAGCTTATTTTTATAATTAAAAAGAAAGAAAAAAAAAACGGAGAGAGAATATTTGTTCATGAGGCATAACTGCATAAGCCTTGGTCTGTTGGTACTCAGATTGTATTGTATATATGGGGCAATTGTAAGTCGTCAATCTGTATTGCAATCTGAATTTTTGAGGTCATTGCTTATTCATTTGTCATTTTTGACTTGGCCCCATTTTTGACAGGACCAAGATTGCTTGGCGTGGGTTGCACACCTCCGAAGACTTCACAGAACAAATAAATAGACACACCTCTCTTCCCCATCATAACAATCCTCAAAAATCCCATTGCATCAGCAGTTTACGTGTGCAGACAGAGTTTCACCTCCAATTCAATTCGATCCTGCAAGTAATGGGCATCCCAATTGAGCTCTTAGCATCATCCTTTCTTCTCATTCTCACTCTTTTCTTCATCTTTTCCATGTCCAAAAACTCCAAATCCAAGAAGAATTCAGCTCCTCCTGCTCTTCAAGGACCCGAAATCAAAGTATACCCACTAATTGGTTCCTATTTATCTATAGTAAAAAACGTTGACCGACGCCTTCAATGGACGACAGAAAATCTACAGAAGTCGCCATCCGCAACATACAAACTGCACGGTGTTTTGGGTCGCCAGCAGATTGTCACCGGCAACCCTGCCAACGTCCGGCACATACTGAAGACTCATTTCCACATCTACGAGAAAGGAGACGAATTTAGACGCACTCTCTACGATTTCCTCGGAACTGGTATCTTCAATTCTGACGGTGAGAGCTGGAAGTTCCAGAGGCAAGTCTCCAGCCACGAATTTAACACCAAGTCGTTGCGTAAATTCATCGAGACTGTTGTGGATACCGAGCTATCCCAACGCCTGATTCCAATTCTCTCGACTGCTGCTGCAACTAAAACAGTGCTCAATCTACAAGACGTTCTTCAGAGATTTGCTTTCGACAATATTTGCCAGATCGCTTTTGGGTACGATCCTGCATACTTGTCGCCATCTCTACCAAGGCAACAGTTTGCAGAGGCTTTCGAAGAGGCTGTCGAGATAATTCCGGGCAGGTTCAATGTCATGCACCCTGCAGTATGGAAGATCAAAAGATTTCTGTGTATTGGCTCTGAAAAGCGTCTCAAGAAAGCTGTCTCCAAGGTTTGGGACCTCGCCGTGAACATCGTCAAGGAAAAAAGGGAAGAACTTAAAAAGAACTCGGCTCTCGCATCCGTCGATCTCTTATCACGATTCTTGAGCTCTGGCCTTTCTGACGAGGAATTTGTTGCCAATGTCGTGATCAACATTATATTGGCCGGTCGCGACACCACATCCGCTGTTTTAACGTGGTTCTTTTGGTTGCTCGACAGTCACCCAACGGTCGAAAACGAAATCGTCAAAGAGATACGAGAGAAATCGGATATGCCTATTTTCGACGAAGTGAAAGACCTGGTTTATACTCATGCTTCCTTGTGCGAGAGCATGAGGCTGTACCCTCCAGTTCCCGCGGACTCTAAGGTGGCAGCACGAAACGACGTTTTGCCTGACGGGACGCTGGTGAAGAAGGGAACTCGAGTGATATATCATCCATACGCGATGGGAAGACTGGAGTCCCTCTGGGGTCCAGATTGGGCTGACTTCAAGCCAGAGAGGTGGCTCCAGAGAGATGAAGCCAACCAAAAATGGCATTTCGTGGGCAAAGATCCATACACCTACCCAGTGTTCCAGGCGGGGCCCAGGATTTGTTTGGGAAAGGAAATGGCTTTCTTGCAAATGAAGAGGGTGGTTGCTGGGATTTTGAGTAAGTTCAAGGTGGTGCCAGCGGCGGAAGACCGTGTCGAGCCGGTGTTCGTCCTGAAGCTGACGGCCAAGATGAAGGGTGGCTTTCCGGTGAGGATTGAGGAAAGGACTACTTAAGGTGGTGGGAAAGGTCTTGCTTTTAAAATTAATTTTGCATTTTGTATTGAAATCTGTTTTGCTGTTTATGCTAATCATCCTTATTGCTATTTCGCGAGACTAAAATATAATGCCCTTTTTACGTGTTTGAAATGCACTGCTTTATTTTATTTTTTTTTTTAAAAAAAATTGTATTTTGTCTTTATGTAATAAACCGAGCAAGTTCTCAAAAACTCGGAAACATTACATATCGACTGTTTCAAATACATGGCAATGGTAACGGTCTTGTAGAGCTAGTGAACGGCCGTGGATGAGTCTTCAAACGTGGCATTGTGAACTCCGACATTTTTGTTTGACTCAATAGTGACACAATTTGACTTTCTGAAACTCCGGAGATTAATTTTCAAGATTGGCGCATTCTATCCAGGTCCATTACCAATCCTGGACTTCACTTCTCTTATCTTACGGATGTTGTAAATCCTTTTACAACTGAATGCAGCAATTCTAATTTGAGGGTTAAAGTTCTTAGTTATTATAATATCCGTTTGAAGGCCCGAGACTAATTCGCTACCAATTGCTTTGAAAGTTTGCGATGGCTTGAGACAAAAGATTTGAGGCAGTGAACTAAGAAAAAGAGAAACGTACAAAAGGAAAAACAAGAAACAACCTCTTAGTCTGAGTAGCCACCACCGCCTTACACTGAAGAGGAACCTCTAGCAAGCTGAATACTAACTAATACTTGACAATTTTAATTGAACAAAGATTATCACCATGGAGCAAAGTTAGCAAATGAAAAGTTGAAGTTAAAAGAATTACATTTGAAAAAGTCTGTTCACATACGCTAACCGGCTTTCCCACAGTCGTTTTAACATAATTACATGAAATATGTGATGGACCCTCCATTAGCACTTCGTGTCAAAAACTTGAAAACGTTCAGCAACTTTTGTGCTTTTGCATGTAACCAACACTAGCATGAGAGAGACATGGTAAAAAAAAATAAAATTTTGGACGTCTGATAGGAAATGGGTCCAACTACAAGAGTCCACCCGAGAATGCCTCTACAATTTTTCTTTGCTTGTACATGGCGAAGCAAATGCCGCCTTAGGTAATTTTGAAGTCATTGCTTACTCTTTTGCCAATTTTACTTGGCCCCACATAGTAATTTCTTTCACGCGTGTTCCATACAAAGAATTGCATGAAGTTCATATAAATTGGTCATCAAAAAGTGAGAGTGAGAGCGAGAGTAGAAGCTCGAATTAGATGCGATTCTAAAATTTCCTAGAATTCTTTGATGTCTGTATTTTCTTTTTTGTTTTTTCGAACAGCTTGATTTGTGTACCGGTCATTTTCAACCAACAATATTCTGAGTGGGAGAAAGTAGAAAAAGAGAGAAAAAAAAATATTACTCCTAGGAGTTGAAAACGCATAAGAGTATATAGGACATAAATGGAAAGCGAATCAAATATATAGAGTATAGTTGCCGATGTTGTTGTTTCTGTCCCTAAATGGACAAACGTGCCACCCCCATAATCACTACTACTATCTGCAGCGTGTACTGTGAGTATTAATTTCTCACGTATGACTAATTGTGTCCGTTATGTCAGTATTGTCTGGAAGCCATATCAGGAAAACTTTTTAGGTGAACCCCATCAATGTACTAAAGTCTCATTCATAAGAAGATTGCATGGTAACAAATAGATTTTTTTCGTCCTTTTGTCATTGGGTCTGTGTAATAGGACAACAATGGCATCTTGAATGTCGACGGTGATTCCTGGAGGATCCAAAGGCAAGTTGGTAAGCTGTGAGTTAAGCACCAAGCCTTTGCGTAAATTTGTGGAGACCGTCGTTGATACCGACCTAGAGCAGCGGTTGATCCCCATCTTCTCTGTCGCGGCTGCTAGTAAATCCGTGCTTGACTTGCAAGATATTTTCCAAAGATTCGGTTTCGACAACATATGCAAGGTGGCTTTCGACAACCTATAGGGGAAAAGACACAACTGACAGTTTACAAAGAAGTTAAGAATGTGGTCTACACGCGCCCTTGCTTATCCGAGAGCATGAGGCTGTACCTACCAGTTTCGACCGATTCTAAACTCGCAGCAAGCGACGAAGTTTTGCCGTATGGGGCCAAGGTGAAGAAGGGAACTAGAGTTGTCTACCATCCCTACGCCATGGGTAGGCAGGAGGCGTTGTGGGCCCCGGACTGGGCGGATTTCAGGCCGGAGACATGGCTGGAAAGAGTCAGAAGTTGAACTTTGTGCCGAGAGACCCGTACTCCTACCCGCTGTTTCGGGCCAGCCCCGGGATTTATATGGGCAAGGAAATGGCTTTCCTGCTGATGAAGAGAGTGGTTGCTGGAGTTTTGACTAGGTTTAAGTTGATGCCGGTAGCGGAAGACGGTGCCCTGCCGGACTATGGAATGTCCCTGACCGCCTAGACGAAGGGTGGTTTCCAGTGAGGGTCGAGGATAGTAGGAACGATTAATTTAATTGATTTAGGAAAATAATTGCACCGTCAAGACAATTGTTATCATCAGGATATATAATTGTCTACAATTTTTATTTTTTCTCACAAGTAAAAAACAGTATTCAGCAAAAGCAAGTAGTCATTGCTTATAGATACCATCTCGCAAGATTTCTTTTTATTTTATTCTATTTATTTAAAAAATCAAGTTTTAGGCACCAAAAATTTTGAATTTTTGTGTTCTAATTACAAAGAAAAGGTGTTACATAGGAGTCAAACGGATGCACATATGCATTGATTAGTGAAAGAAAACAACATTGATGAAGAATACAAAACAACACCAAAATGGAATCGATAATTATATATATATATATATATAATAGGCAAGATAATTAAATACTGAATCCTTTGTATTTCATTCGGTTTTCGTTGTTAACAAATAAGAGTAAGAATTCAATGTTAGATTCGATTCCTTCTCGTATTGGGATCCCAGATTTTATATAGATATATTTTGCATTATAAGGAAACTATGAAAGATAATTGAATAAATTCTTATTATAATCCTGATTTGTTTTCATAATTAATTAATTAATAAGAATCCAATATCTAGATCCTCATGGAGCGTAGATCTAAAGTCAAACTGGGGACAACGAAGACACGGAGAAAAAAGAAAAAAAGAAGAAGGGCTTTAGCCTCTCGTCCCAACGAGAAAAATGGTTAGCATTAGAGTCTGATTTTCTGCTGCTATTTGGGTATGATTGGAACTTGAACGTCTAACAAAAGGTAAAGTAACTGAAACAACGTAAGGGGAAATTAAAAGATTATAATAATTAATATATATATTTTTAAAAATTTGTATTAAAAAAAAGTATAATTTACAAATAAATTAAAAAAAAAAAAAAAAGAAGAAAAGAATAAAGGAATTTAAGACAACATTTGAAAGACAGACTAACTAGGTGCGGGTGTCCGAAGAAAGGGGCCAACAGCAGCCTTTTAATCTAAAATATTCAGCTGCTTGCACCTGTAGTGGGTCAATAGGAACTTGACATGTGCGGCTAGAGGATTGAGCAATTTGGGTGGTTTAGCATTTGAAAAATATTACAAGTATCCATAATACGATGGATAATAAGAATTATATTAAAAATTTCAACGCACAGCGCTTGTCCCGTCGCTTTTAAGACAGTAAGCAGATTGCAAATTGCAATAGGACATTGTATATAAGAACTTGGAAAGAAGTAAACCCTAGAAGTCAGATCTACTCTGCAACCCATCTCAAAAGTTGAAAGTAGTTTTAAAAGGAGAGTGAAACATCGGAGAATCTGGAAGCTAAGACATCCAAATTCCAAAGCCATAGAGTTTTTCGGTAATCTTTTTTTTTTTTTTTCTGCTTGCTACTCTATAGACCATTGGCGATACATATTCAACTATTTTCTGTCTCAGATTATTACCCCGAAAAAAAAGAAGGAAAAAAAAAGGGGGATATTAGATAGCTTTCAGGTAGCATGGAAATGATTTTGAGAATTTATTATTATTATTTATAGTTTTTAGGGGAAAATGATGTTTTTAGCAACTTTTGAGGAGAAGTTTGAGGACCCGCTTAGAATTCAATTAGTATATGTTATCTGAATTAACTGGTACCTCTGTTTGTGTTAGTTTTTCAAGGGTTTATTGAAAAGAATGCACGTGAAGGCCTGGATTTGATAGTTTAGAAGTATTTGGGGTTTGTGTAAGGCACGTGTGGGAGGAGAGAAATGGGCGAGAGTTTTTGGGGGACTGAAGAAAAGGCCATGGTTGAATCGATATTAGGTTCTGAGGCCTGTGATTTCTTGATCTCATCGGCTTCTAACAACATCACAAGAGAGCTGGTTTCGACTTCCAGTAATTTGGGTTTGCAGCAGTGGTTGCGTCAGCTGGTGGAAAGATCCAGTTGGAACTATGCAATTTTCTGGAATGCATCCAACTTGAAGTCTGGAGAGTCCATCTTGGCCTGGGGTGATGGGATTTGCCAGGAGCCAAAGGGCAGTGGAATTGGTGATGAGAATTCAAGTGGGGATGGTAAATTGGAGGAAGTTGATAAGAGAGAGCAGATGAAGAAGCACGTGCTGCAGAAGCTGCATGCACACTTCAATGGGATGGTTGACAATAATTATGCAGCCAGTTTAGATGCGGTTTCAGATGTGGAGATGCTTTATGTCTGCTCGATGTATTTTACATTTCGATGTGATTCAACATATGGCCCTGGGGAACCATACAAGTCTGGTAGATCAATTTGGGCCTCAAATCTGATTAATTGTTTGGATCAATATCAATTGAGGTCAGTGTTGGCAAGATCAGCTGGGTTCCAAACTGTGGTGTTTTTACCTGTTAAGTCTGGAGTTGTTGAGCTGGGTTCGGTCAAATCTGTACCTGAAGATCATAATGTCGTGGAGCTGGCAAAAACTATTTTCGGGGAACCTAATGCTGCAGAGGCAAAGGCATTTCCCAAAATTTTTGGGCATGAACTAAGTCTAGGCGGGTCAAAATCACGATCAATCAGTATCAGTTTTTCCCCTAAGGTTGAAGATGATCTAGTATTTAATTCGGAGTCTTATGCAATGCAAGCAATGGCTGGTAATCATGTTTATGGAAGCAGTTCTAATGGCTATGCAAGCGACACTAATGAGGGAAAACTCTATCCTCATCTGAACCAGATGAATGTTGCAAGTTTCAATACTGAATCTGTCATTACTGGATTGGATCAGCCTAAGGATGACTTATCTCCTCCGACTGATGAGCGGAAACCAAGGAAAAGAGGAAGGAAGCCTGCAAATGGGAGAGAAGAGCCACTGAATCATGTGGAAGCAGAGAGACAGAGGAGGGAGAAGCTTAACCAGAGATTCTATGCATTGAGAGCTGTTGTCCCTAACATCTCTAAGATGGATAAGGCCTCTCTACTTGGCGATGCCATTGCCTATATTACTGATCTGCAGACAAAGATTAGGCTTTTGGAAACTGAAAAGGATACGGGAAACAACAAACCCAAGCAGTCCTTGGTGCCAGAGATTGATTTCCAGCCAAGACAGGATGATGCACTGGTCAGGGTCAGTTGCCCTCTGGAATCTCACCCAGTATCTACCATCTTGAAAACATTCAGGGAACACCAGATTAACCCTCGGGAGTGTAATGTGTCCACAGCAGAGAATGAAGATGTTATTCATACATTCTCCATCTGTACGCCAAGCGGTGCTGCCGTGCAATTGAAAGAGCAATTGGAGGCTGCCATCTCTCAGTGATCACTGTGGGCAGTGCATTCTATCATCTCATTCCATGTCATGCACCTACTTCATTCTAGAATAAGATTTTCTTGCCTCAAACTTGTGAGGATTTACCATTTATTGGCGCGATTTTATTGGTGATCTGTCATGTTACTATGCCGTGGGGAGCAAACTTGTCTAATCAACCCTGTGGAGATATGAATCCCTCTATCTTAGACCATGTAGATAGCTAGCTATGATGTATACAGTTCTACGTGACAAGAACTTACAAAAGGTGTGAATTTATTCCTCTGGGAAAGACAGGATGCAATCTGGAACGTCTGGTTTTGTATATCTTGTAAGCCTGGGTTGTTTGATTGATTTTGTTTAGCCTTAGCTTATTGGTGATCGCTGTATCCCACGTGTCATAACATTGTCAAAAGTTGGAAAGATGATACTTTGCAGAGGCTTTGCACACCAAGTTAGAATGGTTACTGATTTTACCTGGTGACTCTGCGTTCTTTATTTATTTTTTGCTGGGGTCAGCCAGCCTATAATTCTAGGAGTATTTGTGTGTGGTTCAAGTTAACTCGAGGAATGTGGACATTCAACATTCAATCTGGTTAAATGGCTAATTGATTGTGTAATCTAGTTTATGTGAAGCAAGGTACGATGGTCAATTCTTTTTTTTATTTTTTTGGGTCTCGGGTCATATGGGGATAATGATTTTAGACCAACAGAAGAGAGCGCTTGGACGCATTCTTGTGTTGGGCTGCAGGTTCTACAATTCTAAGCTTTCTCGACCAATTCATCCAAAGTGTCAGTCGTAGAATTTTTACTTTTACTTTATTTCAACCTTGAATTGATCACCAACGAGTCTTTCCTGTATTCTTCTAATGAAACGGTAAAAGCTTATTCACAGACGAAGTAATTCTTTGAACTAATGCCAGTCCACCCGAACAAATTCTCAAAGAATGTTGTTTTTAGTTACGACGGTGGGGGCACTTTTCTTTTTTTTTAAAAAAATTTTATTTTATGGATTTAGTTCATATAAAAAATGCCACAAATTAATTATAGGGTGGGATATTCCTTCATTTTCCATAATCTTCCTATTTTATGCAGAGGCAGCAGTCATTCTTTTGCTGAGAAATTTTATTGCTAATTAATAAATAATTATCACCATTTCCAATGTCCCAAAAGTAAATAATATAATAAACCCCAATTGGTTACTGATAGTGTCACTGGCTTTCGGCCTGTGGCCATATTTATTATTATCATTATTATTATTATTATTTTCCTAAATTACATTAATCGAAGGAGACTACGTCCGTTCAGATCTCTAAAATGACTGTTTGGGGTCCAAGCTACGAACCGTGTGTTGATCAATTCCACCCCTCCGGTTCAACCTTCAAACACAAGGCCCGGTCAAACCCCGAAATATGTATGCCACCGGTCAAACCGCATGTACCCAATTTTCTCTGCCATGTCTTAGCGCTGAGAGCATTGGTTGCCCTCCTCACAGCTATGTATATATATATGTAGGTACCTATCATAGCTTCCTCCATGTTCATTTTCAAGCCATATCGAAGCCGATTAGTCATTTCCCTTTCCAAAACTTCTGATTTAAAAACCTTTTTTGGTGCAAGAACAACCCCCAGAGAGAGTTAAATATAATAAGTTTACCAACGGCCTGTGAGCATAAAGAGATGGCTTCCTGTCAAAGGAGAAAGATTTTCAAGTTCCTGTTTATTCTGACAATCTTCTTGGCATCTTTACAACTACTGGCTGCAACGAGGCCATTATCGGAAGAATATAAGCAAAGATGGAAGCAACAAGGGCTAGTGCTTCAGTCCCTCCAGAAAGGTTCGGGGACGCCATCTGGTCCAAACCCATGTTCTTATATCCCCGGACGGGGCTCAGGCACTTGCAGACTGAGTGAAATGAACATAGCTGGGAATGTTGTCGCCGCCCGCACGCCTCCCTCTGCTTCTGATCTAAACACTGTCATGGATGTTGCCTTGGCTCCCATTGCTAATGAGAACCAGGACAATAACCATGGTTTCTTTTCAAGTGATAGCTAATCATCAGTGCAAAAATCCCAGTCTACAAGCTAACAATTTATATATATATATAGATCACCAATTCAAGACCGAGCAGCGATTTTAGATAGTGCATTACCAATTTATTAGTGTAATTATGTTGTCAATTGTATACGTGACTGATTAATTACTTGTGTTATTCCATGAGCAATAAAACTAATCTGTTCATTCATTATTAAAATTTTGTTATAACGATATATGTTTTGTTTTGTTTTTTTTTTTCATTTGGAACGGAGCTGAATTTTTCAGAATTTTTATAGTACAATTTAAATTGACAATTTTCTTCTTCTAACTTTTATAGCTCGTAAATGCGGCTTAAAAAACAGGTTGAAATAAATTTTCACTGTTGGCACATGCTTGTTAGAAATATTCAAACTTCACATATATATCAGCAACAGGTGTAATGTCGTTATTACGGATACTCTAAATTTGTAAAACGAATTAATGAAGCGGTCGATCAAGAAAGAAAGAAAAAAAAATTATAACTTCAATATCATCTTAAGTTAAATTCATATGACCAGTGATGCAATCATTGCTATTCATGGAGGATCGCTGCATGCTTTGTACAAAAAGAAATTTAGACAAACTAATCCAAATATGAAAACAGATCAATAGTTGCATGCCCCTTCATTTGAGCATGCATGTGCTGCTATACAAATTGAACAGCGAGTTCTCCACGTCCAAAAATTAGTCTTTAATATTATAATCTGGATTGGATATATACCTAAAATAACCGTCACCGGCAGCCAACCCAACAGGAATCATAAGATTGGGGGGGGGGGGAGGGAGAGATTATGGAGGTGGATGAGCCATGGTCTGGCCTACAAAATGTCTGTCGTTTGCACGAGTAGCGCCAGGCTTAGGCATGTAGTCTCACCATATTTGGACTTGAAGGTACACCCTCACCATTTTACAGAGACTGTACCATGAGATCTTTCCTTGGCTAATATTTCACTTATTTTATGGCTATGGCAGCCTCCAATATTGCAATTTTTGTTAATTAGACTAATTAAACACGCTTGACTGAGCCCTTGTCGGGTAAAACTATGCATACGTTTTCTTAGAGAAAATTTTCCAAACGGAGGAAAGAAAGAAAGAAAAAAAAAAGAGCTGTTGTAACTATGTCAACGTACTTTTTGTTAGACACGTAATACTTAATAAGTTAAAAAAAAAAAAAGGGACATCTCAACTAAAATTTATAACTAAAAAAAGTAATATTTGGTACGTTTTGTCGTTTATTAATAAAAATGATTTTATTAATAATGTATAATTCGTCTAATATAAAAGACGTTGACCAACTCTCACGTGTTGTTGGTCAAAAAGAGTGCTGTTTTTGGGAGAACTTTCACTATTCTCTAAAACTCCACAAATTTGTGAGTTATTCATAATAAAGTGATCTATCTCTCAAGTAATAATAATAGAATTCACAATTTAGACCACAGAAAGATTGAAATTGGAACGTCAGATGCATCGTTGATTTAAGACCAAAGCCGTCCTTAAAAAGGGTAGCAGAAAAGACAGCTTTCATTTGTTTCCCCTCAATCCTCCAAAATAGCGAACATTGCTCACCTTTATTTCGTGCCAATATCAAAATACTAAAATGAGATGGATTTTCACTAAATTCATGCACACTGATAACGCCACTGACTCTCAATTTGTCAGGTTCATTTGGGAAATTCTCCCTATTTGCTTGCACGTACGAAAAGCTGCTTCCACGTGAGATACTTTGAGTCATCCCTCTCCAGCCCCCTTTCCCAGGGTGCCCCCTTTCCCAGGGTGTATCCAGGAAAATTGAGACGAAAGTTAAAAAGTTGGGCTATACATCCACATGGTAGAAGCAAGTTGGGCTTTTACATCCAAATGGTTGAAAACAGGTTAAAAATAAATGAATAAATAAACAAACCCATTTTCCATTCAGAGAAAGAGAACATCGTTCACTTTTATTTATTTTTATTTTTATTTTTTGAGCCTCAAAAAAGAGATGACAAACCGTCTGTAAAAAAATGGCGGGGAATGTGGAAGTGAGGGAGGGGAAATTTCTTATCCAACGGTCAAAAAAAAAAAAAAAAAGGAAAGATTTGGATCTGACGGCCTGTAATCAATGCCGTTTGAGTCGGCGGGTATTATAATCTATAAAATATCGTATATTCAAGCAATAACCCAAAACGCCCAAAAAAAAAAAAAGTTTTTTTTTTTTTTTTGGTCTGCTGGGTTTTTGTGTGTCCGCCAAAACGGACTCAAAGAGACAGACCACAAGATGGCGAAATCGAAGGAGGTTACAGTTGATGGAGCAACGTCAAACTCCACAAATCAACTGACACGAACACAGGTCTCTCCACGAAGAACCTGGAACAACAAAACTAGTCTGCATTTCATCTCTATCAACAACACAATCTACGTTCCTGTTTTTACTCTGTTGTTTGTCCCCATTCCTTTTCAAATCTTTCCTTCTCTCAAGAGTTGTTATTACCGCCTTTTGGGCTTCAAAATGGGACAGTTTGTTGATCGCGGTTTCTTCTTGTTCTTGATGGCAATTTGATGTGTAACTTTTACTGCGGCATTGTCCGTGGAAATTCTACCACTGGACTTATCGGCCTCTCTTGGAAGCAGGATGGTAATGTGATCTTCCCGCTTTTCTATTAGTCTTTACATTCTTTTCTTGAAATTTTCTTTCAGATTATAGTTTTTGGCTCACAAACTGCGCCAATCCTTTCTTGGTTTTGTTTTGTTTTTTTTTTTTTTCTTACATTGAATTCCGTACGAGATAGATAGACCAAGATTCGGAAGATCATTATTTGGAAAACAAACAGCATTACTGAGATAGGCATTGAGCAATTAATGGGTGATTTTCTTTCCGTTACTATAAGAGCAATGTGGCTCTGCTACTCGAATATTAAAATAAAATTCAATACTTAGCGTATAGTTCTATTAGCATTTCTAAACTTACTAAACTAGAATTCCATTTTGATCTAGAGAGAGAGAGAGAGAGAGAGAGAGAGCTGGAATGGGGGGTTTTCATTTTATTTTATTCAAGACGGAAAGATGTTTGGAATCTAGTCATATGATTTCGTTAATTTTTATTTTTTATTTTCCCTCCTGTAATTGAATATAACTTCTACCTCATAGCAAATACTTTGTGAGCATGTCTGTGTTTACTGATTAGGATTCACGCACACATATGTCTACATTATAGGCTCCAGTAGATAGACTATAAGTTCAATATTGATAATCACTGTGCTGGCACTACCCTCTTTGAATGGAGAATATTAGAATCTGGTAATGCACTAGTGGTACCATAATGTTCAAGTGTTGCAGTGGATGCCGGTGAACATTGATGTTGGTTCCCACATCTGGGTTGAAGATCCAGAATTAGCTTGGATAGATGGAATTGTGTTCAACGTAAAAGAAGAGGAAGCTGAGATTCAAACTAGCAATGGCAAGATGGTAAGTGTTGCTATTTTGATGTCAAATTAGGGTTTTCTTATGTTATGCACTTCCAACTCCTTGATCCTCCATTCAATCTTTCTTCATTCCACTCTTATTTATCATTCCTGTGATATTGACAGGTTGTTGCCAGTTTATCAAATTTACATCCAAAGGATGTGGAAGCAACTGCTGGTGGAGTAGATGACATGACGAGGCTGCACTATTTGCATGAGCCTGCAGTCCTGCACAATTTGGCAACTAGATATGAGATTAATGAAATTTATGTAAGAGAACCCTCAGCTTTAGTTTTCAGTGAGGTCATCATGCCACAGTGAGAAACCAGTTTATTACTGCAGCTAAGGGCAGCTTTGCTGTAATTACTTTTGACATTGTTGCAGACATATACTGGAAACATTCTTATTGCTGTCAATCCATTCCAAGGACTTCCACACTTATATGATGCTTATATGATGGGGCGATACAGGGGAGCACGATTGGGAGAACAGAGCCCTCATGTTTTTGCAATTGCTGATGCTGCATATAGGTGATCATCTAATTGTTGTACACTTATCAATGATTTCTGTAAAGATTTTGTGTATAGCCTACTCAATTGGAGACCTTGAAGCAGGGAAATGATTATCGAGGGTAAAAGCAACTCCATTCTGGTCAGTGGCGAAAGTGGAGCTGGTAAGACTGAAACGACTAAGATGCTTATGCGCTACCTTGCCTATTTGGGTGGAAATAGTGCTGCTGAAGGACGTACTGTTGAACAGCAAGTTCTAGAAGTAAGTTAGTAGATATTACTCAATTTCAAAGTTGTGAATGGTAGAAGACAGGTTAGAAACCACAATAAGTCTAGAGAATAGCTATGTAATGTGAAAATGTCAATGGAACTTTCCAGATTCTCCTTGTGGGGACCTTATAGTGGGACTAAAATTGGATAAAGGATGCAAACATTACCATAAAAAGGCAGCATTGACATAATTGGGAGTTAGTTCAAATGGTGGATTTGGTAGCAAATAGGGAGAGAAACATAATCCTTAACAGAGGATTAACTCACAGTGGTCTGCTGGCTAATGCATGATCTCTAGTCAGATACCAGTATCAATATTCTGTGATCCTTGGAAAAAACAATGCACAATCAAGTTTGAGGGTCTGGAATAAACATTTGGAACTATGTCAATCTTCCTTGCTTTCATCTGAAAGCAGGCGCAAATAGCTGATTAGTAGATCAATTACAGATTTTACAGTAGTAGAATTGGGAAGTGAACTTTGGGACTGCTTAGATCCGTTCTTTCTTAAGCTGAAAAAGGCAAGCAGCAAAGTTGGTATTAATTTTTTGTCAACTACTTAAAGAGGAGCACAATCTGTTGTGCATATTTCATTTTCATGTCACTGTTATATCTGAAGTCAATATACTTTGTTAACAAATTGTAGGTCAAATGGAGTTGATTTTCCTCTTTTTTATGCTGGATATGTTCTTTGAATCCTTGGCTAACAAAATTGAAACTCTTATACAATGTGTTCTCTGCAGTCAAATCCAGTTCTTGAAGCATTTGGCAATGCAAAGACTGCTAGAAACAACAATTCCAGGTGAGGACAGCCCTGTTTGGCTTTGCTTCATATTTTTTGCTATTGAGCCTAGAATTTTTTTCCCAGTTTGAAACTAATTTCAGGCTCAATTTCCATGTAATTGGTCCTGAATACTTTTGGACAGTGACATATTTTATGTGTAAAATGGTTTTCCCAGTTGAGTTCTAGGATAGACACCAAAAATTTTAGCCGGCAGTTTGTTCTCAGTGACATGTCTCTCCTTTTTCTTCCATTATTATTTTTCCACTGTAAGGGGGAACATGTGATTGTGACCATCTCTGCTATTTTTTTGGATAGATAGCTGTCTGTACTTATATTCTCTTTGATTATGATGGTGCAGCCGTTTTGGAAAGTTTGTTGAAATACAATTTGATAAGCATGGAAGAATATCAGGAGCGGCAATCAGAACTTATCTTCTTGAGAGATCTCGTGTCTGCCAAATTTCAGATCCTGAGCGCAACTACCACTGTTTTTATCTTCTGTGTGCTGCACCACAAGAGGTGATATTCCACTTCTTTATTTCATGTTCATTGATTAGGTTGCCTCTTCTGACTGACTGAATGATTTGAGAGTCTTACTAGGAGATTGAGAAGTATAAGCTGGGAAATCCCAAGTCTTTTCACTATCTTAATCAATCAAATTGTTATGAATTGGTTGGAGATAGTGACAGCCATGGTTATCTTGCCACCAAGAGAGCTATGGATATTGTTGGAATAAGCGAGACAGAGCAGGTGTGTCCTTCTGGCTTATTCTAATACTTGTCATGCGCTCATGTTTTCTGTATTGTTTACCTCGTTCATTTTTTTAGCTTCATATGCAGAAAGTAATGTAAGTGTGGAAATAGCTTATGTATCACTTGTTTGACTCTATAGGCTTCCTTGATGGAATTTTTTTTAAAAGAAAAAGGATCAGGAGTAATCTCTCTCTCGTGTTTGCAGGATTCTATTTTCAGAGTTGTAGCTGCAATTCTTCACCTTGGTAACATTAATTTTGCGAAAAATGAGGATGTTGATTCGTCAGTTGTGAAGGATGAGGAATCCAAGTTTCATCTTCAGATGACAGCAAAGCTTCTCATGTGAGGCTAGAGCCTCAATTGTTCTCTATAGACATCCACATGAACCACTACACAAGCAAACCTGAACACAAAATTCCCACCTGGGTACGTATGTGCATTATACTAATGTTCATTTTGTTCTTGTTTCAGGTGTGATCCTCACTCATTAGAAGATGCTTTGTGTAAGCGTGTAATGATAACCCCGGAAGAAGTTATCAAGAGAAGTCTGGATCCTCTGGGCGCAACCGTTAGCAGAGATGGTTTAGCCAAGACATTATATTGTCGATTGTTTGATTGGTAAGATCCCGGCTTCTGGCTTCATTTTTTTTTTTTCCCGGATTTCTTCACTTATACTTCATGACATTTTATCATAGTCCTTTCAATGTGCATTTATCTTTATTGTTTTCAGGTTAGTGGACAAAATTAATATTTCCATTGGGCAAGATCCTAACTCAAAGTGCCTGATTGGGGTCCTTGACATTTATGGTTTTGAAAGCTTTAAAGATAACAGGTAATACTCAACTAATGGACATGTTTGCAAATGCAAAATTTTTCACAAACTGAACCCACATTGTGCTTTGTCTCTATGCAACTAGTTGCATACCATATTAGATGTTAAAGTGGCAGTTAATTCCATCTCATCCCAGTGTACCTGAAACATAGACTTCATAGGTTTTTTTTATTTCTCAATTTGAGGCAAGCTGTCTGTTGCACCACGTGGCCCAGTCCATCAAAAGGCAATGCCATAATCAAGGTTAATTGCACTTGATATTTTATATTTTCTATATCTCTTGGATTTCCTTTGTTATTAACAAAGTTTTGTTCCAAGAAAATGAAAAATTAAAAAGAAGTGATTGGTTGCCATCTGGGCCCTACTCATGCAGGGCCATGGGTCATGGGCCATGGGCCATGACTTTGGTATCCCTATTTCTCATAACAGTGTAAAACTGTAAGAAATTTATGAATTGAAAAAATCACTCTGGGATTAGAAGTACCACACATATATTGATTATCCCTAATTTTTTCATGGTCAGCATGCATCTAAATGTAATAGTGGTGATATAGAGATCATAGTTACTCTACTTTCTCATTCTTCTCTTTGCTTTAAACCTTTGATTACTCTAATTTCAACTAACTTGTCATCTTGTGCAGTTTTGAGCAGCTCTGCATCAATTATACAAATGAAAAGCTGCAACAACATTTCAATCATGTAAGATGTTAATATTTGACTATTTTATCATTCTCGTGTTTCTCATAATATAATCCTAGTGCCACATTGTTATCCAGCATGTTTTCAAGATGGAGCAAGAGGAGTACACAAAAGAGGAAATCAATTGGAGCTACATTGAATATATTGATAATCAAGATGTAGTGGATCTTATTGAGAAGGTATCCATGCTGTATTTCTTTCCACCTTCTGTTCAGGATTTTTTGTCGAAATTCAAGGATTTAATCCACTCATATGTTGTTCTGGTTGTACTTCCTTCATTGCTAAATAACTTGGTATAGAGGCTATATGCAGTGGCTACATGAATGCTAAACTGCCTGTTAGTTAAATGTAGTGAAAAATTTTTTGCAGTCCACAGGTTTGCACCAAATAAATTTTTTCTGTAAGGGCATGGTGACACTTTTACGTGGACCATTTATAATATATATTAACAATTGTAGATTTCCATGTTTGCCATGAAATGGATGTATTTATATTTATAATTTATTGCAGTTTGTGCAGTATGCAAATCTTAGTACTAAAATTATTGCATCATAAAAAAGGCTTGGCGTAAATTTCATAAAAGTAAATGAAATGTAAACATGTGGTGAAAAGTTGTTTTTAGTGTGGATGTTGGAGGGTGATCTAGTCAATTCCCTAAATGGATCTTCTATGTGGAGATAAATTGTTAAGTGTTTCATGCAAAGATCTCTTATTCATTGTTCTTTTGCAGAAACCTGGTGGAATCTTTGCTCTGCTAGATGAAGCGTGGTATGATAACATTTCTTTGTCCCTACGATATCATGTTGTAAGAATTTGAATTTAATGCATCTTTTGTGTTGGAGATTGCCCATTTCTTGACACTCTCAAAGTTCTTGTTTCACTTTTTATGGAGTGAAGACTTTTTGCCTGCAGCATGTTTCCAAAATCAAATCATGAGACTTTTTCTCAAAAGCTTTATCAGACGTTCAAAGATCGTGGGCGATTTATCAAGCCAAAACTGACTCGCTCAGATTTCACTATCGTTCATTATGCAGGAGAGGTGAGCTCTTGTTTCTGAACTTTTGCATGTCATCAATTCTCTCCAATTTGTTTTAAGTTTGGGTTTAAATAAGGTCATCACATGCACTTCCTTTCAGGTTCAATACCAGTCTGATCAATTTTTAGACAAAAACAAAGACTATGTTGTTCCTGAACATCAAGATTTGTTGAGTGCTTCCAAATGCTCTTTTGTAGCGGGCCTCTTCCCTCCTTTTTCTGAGGGAATGACCAAATCATCTAAATTTGCATCTATTGGTTCTCGATTTAAGGTAGTTTCTTTGAAATCTTCTAATTTAGTAATTTGTTATTCTACTGCATGGAAGTTCATTTTGGAAGGTAGTTTACTATTTGGGCCATGCCCTCCAAGTCGAATAAAGAAGAATAAATTTTGAAACCACTACAAAAATGATAACTGATTTCACTGTAATTTTTGCAGCTACAATTACAACAGCTGATGGATATCCTAAATTCTACAGAGCCCCACTACATAAGATGTGTGAAGCCAAACAATTTATTAAAACCTTTTATTTTTGAGAATACCAATGTTGTGCAACAACTACGCTCTGGTGTAAGTAAATATGGTACTTAATTTGACTCTAGCTCATTTCTAGCGAAATGTATTTTGCATTTCATGCTTACTATTTTTTGGTAGGGAGTCCTAGAAGCAATTAGAATCAAATGTGCAGGATACCCTGCTTGTAAAACCTTTTCTGAATTCTTAAGTCGATTTAACATTCTTGCACCAGAGGTTTTGAGAGGAAAGTAAGTCCTACTACTCATTACACATTTTAACTTGGAATGTGTCATGTTCCTGCTAAGTTCACTCTTTTCTACTCTGATATGATTGTGCTTGCAAGCAGCTATGAGCAGAAGGTTGCATGCAAATGGATTTTGGAAAAGATGGAGCTTCGAGGGTACCAGGTACTCTCAAAACTATTTGTCACATTTCAAGACATTCTTGTTTTCTTTTGAGATAGCTGAGCTGAGTATTCGTTCTGGCGTAAACCAGAAATTAATTGAAACAGCTCTGTAAATACTACATTCAGAACCTGGACTTCTTGTTTATGATTTTGCTTCCTTTTCACTTCTGTAATTCCTGTGTTTTACAAGGCATGAATGGTTTTGCAGCTGGGGATAACAAAGGTTTTCCTAAGAGCTGGCCAGATGGCTCAGTTAGATGCTGAAAGAGCAAGATTACTCCGCAAATCAGCAATAGTTGTCCAGAGAAAGTTTAGAACTTGTACTACTCGTAGAAATTACATTCTTATACGCAAGGCTTCAATTTGTATACAATCTCATTGGAGAGGTATGCCTGTTGGCAAGGATGAAGCCTCTTTGTTGAAAGCATACATTTAGCATACACATTAACCTTCTTCTCCTTGTGCATTCATTCAAAGAATGTGATTAGGCCACTTTATGCTTTCTCAACTGTAAATTGGTTGCAACTTGAACCGTTGATATCATAGCCATATTTCTCCTTCTAGGGCTGCAATCAGCTCTTTAAATTACTGCTTAATTTGAGTTTATGCATAATGCTACTATTTTGACTTCTAGGGAAACATGCTCGAAAATTGCACAAGGACATGAGAAGGGAGGCAGCTGCTGTCAAAATCCAGAAGAATTTGCATAGACAAGTTGCTAAAAGGACATATACAGATATCAGGTCCTCTGCAGTCATATTGCAAACAGGTTTACGGGCAATGGCTGCACGGAAAGAATGCAAATTTAGAGAGGAAAGCAAGGCAGCAATTGTTATACAGGTCCTTACATGATTCTCATTGCCTTACTAGGATGTGCATAGTCATTGTCATTTTCTGCCAGAGTTTATTCTTACTTGTTATGAATATTTGCAGGCTTATTGGCGGTGTCATAGTGCTGTCTCATACTACAAGAAGCTCAAAAAAGCATCAACAATTTCTCAGTGCAGATGGAGGAGAAAAACTCCAGGGAGCGAGGGCAAAAACTTACGGGCAATGGCTGCACAAAAAAAATACAACTTTAGTGAGCAAACCAAGGCAGCAATTGCTATACAGGTCCTTAAATGATTCCTTGTTACCTTACTAGGATTTCTCTTGTCATTGTCATCTTCTTCCAAAGTGTGTCCTTAATTGTAATGTATATTTGCAGGCTTATTGGCGGTGTTGTAGTGCTGTCTCATACTACAAGAAGCTCAAAAAAGCATCAGCAATTTCACAGTACAGATGGAGGAGAAAAGCTTCAGGAAGCGAGTGTAAAAACTTGCAGGCAATAACCGTATGGAAAGAATTCAACTTTAGAGAGCAAACCAAGGCAGCAATTGTCATACAGGTCCTTACATGATTCCTCCTTACCTTACTAGGATTTTCCTAGTCAATTGTCATCTTCTTCCACTGTGGATTCTTAATTGTAATGAATATTGGCAGGCTTATTGGCGGTGTCATAGTGCTGTTTCATATTACAAGAAGCTTAAAAAAGTATCGGCAATCTCACAGCGCAGATGGAGGGGAAAAACTTCAGGGAGAGAGCATAAAAACTTAAAGATGGTAGGCTTGGACATACAATAAAATTTCAATGCTTCTCCCACTTAATGCCTGTGAAGGCACCTAATGCTTCTATGTGGAACCAAGTCATGAGCATTCTTTATCTCGATTATGACATCCAGATCATTGTTTCCTAATTTGTTTGTTATGCTTTACTTTACAAAAGCCTTAAAAAATTTTCAGAACTCCAAGTCTCTTGCTCAACAACAGAGCCATGTTTTTGTTATTAATAATATAAATACACTTGGTTTATATGATTACTTGATGCAATGTTAATATCATTGTCTTGATGAGGAGAGGATGGGATGGTCCCATTGTGTGTGAGTGGATACTGCTCCAATGTTAATCACCTTGGCTTGCCTAGTGGTTCTACTGCTAATAGCTTGGGTATCCTTTAGGAAATATTTGAGAAATGAGAAGCAATTGACACCCAACCTGAGAAGCAATTGACTGGTTGGGTTAAGTAGTTGTACAACTAAATGTGAGAGGATGCTAACTTGTATCCAAACTCTCAAACTTGGCTACCCATGTCTTATGGCTGTATTGCATCCTTACTCAACAGATAAGGAGAATATTTCATAGAGTTTTCTAATGGAGACATAGAAACTATTAATTAGAATATCACTGAATCACAGAGGCAAGTTAGTAAACATCAATGGTCAAGCATCAGGTTCTTGTCCATATTTTTTATTTTTTTAACTTGTTTATCTTGTCTATTGTAATAACCTTGTATTGATACTAATTCTCTCTATGTTAGTTTCAATTGATTTATCATTTAAAAATTTATTGTTGTTGTTGTATACAGTGCTTAAATATTTGGAGTACCTCAGGGGTATCTCATAGAATGAATTAGCAGATAGCTAATTAACTTGCTAATGAATTGTGATTGCTTGTATTGGATGACTAGAAGCACCAAGGCTTTATGTGATACTGTTTTGCATCTTGTTTGTGTCTTAACCTGAATTTGATTTCTCTTCAGGCAGCAGAAAGCACTAATTCACACCATGATGCCAATGACAAACTTGAAAAAGAGGTGCAGGATTTTACGTGCTCTTTGCAGTCTCAGAAGCAGTTGAGGGTAAGAAGTACATGCCAAATAATTAGCATTTTTCATATGACACATGTTTCGACCTTTGGTTTTTATTCTATGCTATATGACACAAAGAAGTTTGCTGTGAGCTCTTTTTTATGAGGGCTTGATACAATTATTAGCAATGGCTTTTATGGCGATGACAATCTTTGCTTTGTTAGAAGCATTACATTTGATGAAAAATGACAGTAACCCCAAGAAATTTGAAGTATATTGAATTCTCTTTGTGATTTGATATGTTTGACCTTTAACTACTATTTATAATCATCCTACCAGACTGATTTGGAAGAATCAAAAGGAAAAAAGATAGAAGTATTACAGCATTCAGCTCAGACCCTGCAAAATAAGGCTGATAAAACAAATACTTCACATCTCACAGAGCTTGATGCTGAATGGAAAGCAAAAGAAACATATCCTGTTGTCACTGACATCTCAGCTTTCGCACAGGAGGATACTGAGAACGTTGAGTCCCTCAGTGCCGAAGTTAAATATTTGAAGGTGATGGTGATGTGTTTACCAGTTCTCTTTTCTCAAAATAGAAAATGGTGAATCAAATGATCGCTATTATTTTTGGTTCTACAAGAATTAGTCAATATGTTACTTGTCACGGACAGTGGTGACATTAAGAACTGGTGTGTTATTAAATTCCAATTTTCTCATTTTATTTTTAGAGCCTACTTAAATATCTCATATGATTTTCTGTTCTGCCATGTTCATCTACCACAGACCTTATTGTGGGCAGAAAAGCAAAGGGCTGATGATTCTGAAAAGAAGTATGCTGAGGCACAGGAATTAAGTGAAAAAAGACAGAAGAAATTAGTAGAAACTGAAAGCAGAGTTTATCAACTTCAAGCCTCTTTGAACAGGTAGCAAATGCGTGAAAAACTTGAACATCACAAAGCCATTAAATTTGTAATCTTGGATTTTACTTTTGGACATCAATTAAAGGCTTCAGCATGCTGCATTCTCGTGTTAGATTTTAATTTCAGATGTCAAAATAGAATTTTGCATTCTCAAAGTACCATGTATATTTGTAAATGAGAAGGAATATAAATAATTATATGAGGATGGATTTTCTTTATATGAGCCTTTCCGTGATTTCTCCTGAAATCTCTTGTGGCTCATCTGTTTTGTTGCACTAGCCTTGACAGACTGTAAATATAATCTTGTATGCGACTGATAATAGATCTGATCTAGTGTGCCTCAGGATGTTATACTCCATGTCAGACCAGTTTGCAGAGCTGAAGATGATCTTACATATGGCACCAAGTTCAATTTCAACTTCTGGGCCTACTGCTGCAGATTTCCGAGTTGATGCTGTTTCTGATAATTCTGATGATTCATCTAGTGACTCTGATTTCACTTTTCCAGCCACAGCTCCACCTCCACCTCTGGTCTCATCTAGATTCCCTGCCCATAATCCTAAACCTCTTCAGCTTAGGGTTCAGGACCTTTCGACAACAGAACATTCAGGTTAGCTTGATTCTTTGCAACAAACTGTTCTCTTGATGCTAAATATGTCCAAGTCAGCTTGTTAGCTGCTTGGCTCAATGGAACTGAGAAAGCCTTCCTTCAGCATCTTATTCCCTATTACATCATATTTCTCCTACTCCACAGATGGAGATGGAAACTTTTCTAAGTAGTGTCAGTTTTGTTTTAACAGAATATGCTGATTTCCTTTGTTTTTCTCCTCTTCTTGGCATCTTCTTGGTGGTTGTGTTTCATACAGGTTCTGAAAACTGGGAAAGTGATAAGGAAGGAGCATTTGATGACTATTTCTGATGAAATTCCCTGTGGCAACAACTCATGTGCTTTTTTGCTATATTGAGTAGGCATCAACATATCAGTTGTGACATAGGAGACTATTCATAGCATGATATTTTCCCAGGATTCCCCAGGTCAACCAGTCGGGGACTCCAGTTAAAACATACTTCCAGTAAATTGTAAATACAGTGACAGTTTAACTAACTTAGACATAGCAAGACATTGTACATTTCTCATAGCAAGGGCTGAGTGTAGAAATCCATGCAATACAGAAGTCCTTTCACTTGGTATTCATACTTTTCATGGTTCAACTATGAACATATTATAGTACACATGAAGTGCAGACAGCGAAGCCACTTGGGAGAGGCAGAGGAGAACAGGGACTGTATTCAACATTCTGCAGCAGGAAGCATCAAGCTCTCAGATGAATTGCAGTCTTGAGCAAAATTCCTCCGTTATGGAAGAGTAGAGTCTAAACCACAGGCCGTTATTTTAAAGTCTGGAATACCAAGATTGTACGACTAGATTGTACGATCGTGCAGCTCAGCATTCAAAATTTCAAGTCCTTGTTGAGCTGTTGTCACCCTTCTCTGGAAGCCTGATGCTGCACTAGTTAGTCTGTTTACAATTTATCGCACGCTTGGCCATCCTTATTGGCCAATTTTTTTTTTTTTTCCTGTTAACAAGTCTGCTGTAGCCTTTGTTAGCATGTTGCTCTTTTGAATTTTTCTTTTATTTTTTTTTTTGTCATCTTTTTCTGGGTCTATTGGATCTTAGTGTATTCGAATTGGTCATATCTGGGGCCCTAACATCTGACTGTAGGAGGATGTACCAACCTCATATAGCATGACTGCTGTATTTGCTTACGTTAAGGAATGTAGAATTGTTATGTACTAAACTCCTGCACCATATATTATATGGGTAGAACTGGTTATACCTGATGCAATCTTTATTCCTTTCTTGCCTTTTCTATCTATTATTATAGTATATTTTGTTAACCGATAAAAAGCAAATCATTATATGGGTAGAATTGAGTTATATTATTTTTGAATTAATGCCAAGTTTTATCAGTAATCTTAATTAACCATAAAAAGGAATAAAATTAAGGAGTTTCATTCAATACAGATAAAATTTGTGTAAAAACAAAACTAATAATGAAAACGAAATAGAGTGCAAAAAATACCTTTGGAAATTCTTCCCACAAACAACATACATGCCCCAGCCTAGCCGTAGCCTTCACCTGCAACATTAAGAGGTGTATATCCTAGGTAGCAATATTCGGATCGCATTAGCTGTTATCACTGCAATCGCAATGTCTCCGACTGCTTAGCAATTTAAAACTGGGGTGTAGACAACTAAAGCGATGAAACACACACACACACACACACACACACACACACAGAGTCTAAGTAGCAATATTTGGATCGCATTAGCTGTTATCACCACGATCACTACTTGGCAATTTTGAATTGGAACATTGAAGGCAAAAAAAAAAAAAAAAAATCATTTTCACCTAGAGCCTGAAATATAATCATGAAGGAGGTGGTGCACGCATAAGCCCTCAAAAGCAAGGGACAAATGATTCGGTGGAGAAATAAGCAATAGTTTTAGCAGCTACAGCACTCACGTTGATGTCGTCCTTTCCATTGTCCATTTATGTAATGCAGTTATGCTCTTTTTTGTCATCTCTCTCAGGCATAGACTAGGTCAATTCATCAATATACAACAATGTTGCATAGAAAGGACGACACTTTTAGATTAGACCATTTTAAGTGTGGTGATGCGGTTGAAGACAAATTAAGCATGAGAATAATAACAAATATTGATCAACGCAGGCGTTTTCGTCTCCTTGTAATCTTTTGAACCACTATCTGCCTTTCTGTGGCCCACATTAGCCGAAGGAAAATTATATTGGCGATTCCTAACATTTCTGCCAGATCACAATTTCTTTGCTTACTTTCAAGAATAATAAACATTGACCTGGAATTGTCATATGATCTTGCAATGAGTATGATGTTTTGTCCATTACTGCAATTGGAATGGAGGGTCTTGGAGGCTGCAGGGTTTTTTCTTTCTTTCTTTCTTTTTTTTTATTTATTTATTTTGTTTGAGTGTGAGTATACGTACATCTGTGGTCAGTAACTAGTCGGGATTGGGAAAAGGCACGCATTTAGGTCATTGAAATACCATCGAGCCTATGCCTCCCCCCCCTACCAAAGGCCTTAACAGACTAAAATAACAATGTTTTTTTTTTTTTTTTTTTTGGGCTGGTCATATTATAATACAAATTTGAAAGTTAGAAAAAATTTTCTACTCCAATGCCCACGAATTTGTGGGAAAATTTATATATATTTAATTAATGCTTTATTTAAAGATCAATTGGTCACATGAGTAGTCCTGCCATTTTCGATGAGAATTATTCCTTTCCACGCTGCAACCACTGCCTAATAAACAAAGATCATGGCCTGCACATTGAAGTATTATAGAGATATGTTTCAGCCTCAATTAAATTGGTTTTCAATTTAAGCAAACCCAAAGAATAATTATTAGGAAAAAAGAAAAACTATGGGCCAGAACCAATTTCTCGACACAAAATAGGAGAGTGATGATTCCCACAAGGAAGACGCCCTTGTTGGGAAAAATGTAAGAATTCAAGATGAGCGAAAAATTCCAACTCAAAATTAGGAAAAAAAAAAAAAAAAAAAAGAAGAAGATCAAAATGTATACTTGCATTTAAAATTTTAATAATATATATATATATATATATATTTTAAGTATGAGTTTCTTATATATATCAAGGTCAAATATAAAATTTACAAGGTTGACAGATAAAATCCTTATAACAAATACTCACTCGCTTATACTTTTAAATCCTATTAATTAGATTCCAAATTAATCTCCATGGGACGAATTGACAGGAGGGATTTTTTTTTTTTTTCTACACCCAATCAACTAGGTACATATCTCCTAATTTGGCTATATGTTTGCTAGAAATTAATAATGAGTTGCACAGGTAAAAGATCAAGGAGTTGTTGTCTATTTTTCCTCTTATAAGCATGCGATACATTATCCTCTTTCTTATCTCCTTTTTTTTTTTTTTTTTTTGGAAGAATTTTTATCCCTTTTGAAAGTCAGTGGAGTAGAAGAATTAGATAGTTTTTGTGAACAGTTTAGGTTTACGGTCATTTCAAATAAACCTAAAAAAAAAAATTTTTTTTTTAAAAAATCATCTATTCCTAATAAAACCTTTTTAAAATATGACCCTTACCAAATTCTTATTTTCCAGTGCATCTAATAAGAATAACGCCGGTGAATATGTGTTTATGCGACATAATTTAGTGAAAAATTTATTAAATTGAAAGATATAAAAAAATAAAATAAAATATATGGGTCGTTGGATGTACTGCAGATAATAATCTCTAGTAACGGTTGTAATTACTTTGTAACGTAATCAAATCCAAAATATAAATATTTCTCTTATATATATATATATGTGTCCCAAGTGTATTTTTTTTTTTTCAGTATTTGGTAAATTTTTTATCCATCAAAAGAAAATTGGAAATTGGTAGACTGTATATGGTACATTAAGGAATTCATCTTTTTGGGATTTCCCAAAAGTATCTCAATGGATTTCCCAAAAGTATCTCAATGGATTTAAGCCCCAGAACTCCCAAAAAAAAAAAAAAAAAAAAAAAAGTATCTACCAAGATTTGAATTTTCAAGTCATATTGGTAGGCTAGAACATAGGTCTGGTGACAAATCTGCTTTGGCGCCTGTGAGATTTAAAGGAAATCAGCTATTACGAGTATGTATGTATGTATATAAATAAATAAATAAATAAATATTATTGTTTTATTTGCGGGAGCCAAAAAGTTTGCTAGAGCTGTAAAAAGATAAATTAGGCAGAATAAGGAGAATAATTAAGGAAATAACAGCACCCCTCAAGCAGCCGGCCCAGACAGAAAGCTCTCCCAGGAAAAATAAAAAGGGACAGAGACTTTTCATTCCAATTCACATACGCCTGGAACTTACATAGGCAATGTCTGTCTTCTATTTGTCTTTAGTCCGTGATCATCCCACAAAACCCTACTTCTATTAATCTATATATAATGATATGTGATCATCTCCCACTTAGTCTTCAGCCTTCAATGTTGCTTTTGGTTTCCACTTAATCCACTATTTCAAAATTAGACCTCCGGATTGGTTCTAACGCATGGCGGACTCGAAGAGCTCAAGCGAGGAAAGCGACCAGTTGGGGCCAGCCGACGGTGATGTGGGCACGGGTCGGTCCTACGATTGTGTCTTCTGCAAGAGAGGGTTCACCACGGCACAGGCTTTGGGCGGGCACATGAACGTCCATCGGAAAGATAGAGCCAAGGCAAACCCTAACTCGGTTCCTTCAATCTCAAGCAAAGCATGTGAAGATTATGCTAGCTTTCGAGCTTTCCCTCCCATCCAAATCTTCCCACATCACTCCCCTATGCCCCATGAGGTACAAATCAATTACCAAACATATTTTCAGGCACCTACGTGGGAATCTAGATCCCAACATGCTCATCCTCTCGACAATTCTTATTTACGAAGGGCACATCATTTCAATCCCTTTGGTGAAGGTTGGCCGAGGAGCTTGAGCTTGCAAATTGGCCCTTCCCATCCACAAGTTATTGAAAACGGAGAAAACGACAGGAAAGATGAAATTGATTTGGAGCTTAGACTTGGTTGTCCTCACTAACATTTATGTGTGTCTATAGGGCATTTTTCCAGGAGTACTCATCATGCTGTACAGCTCTGCCCTGCAAAAGAGGGAAAAGAACTGCAAAAGTGGCTAGAATTATTTGTAGTGCTTTGTTCGGCTCAATAAGCTTATTTTCTGCATGTCTTTGTGGCAATTTCTCTGGAGAAGACATGGTGGGTAAAAAGGGAATCTTTGCTCTTGGTACGTCGAGGGAAAGAGACAATAGGCCATATACTAAGGTTACAGTATAATTGTATCGGTTTTGAGATTACCATTTTTTGTTTTTTCCTTTAGTCTCCTTCATACATGATCTAATCCTAGTTCTTGGCTTCTATGTGACTTTTGCCGCTTTGTAATTGTGTTTGCTATTTCCCCTTTCTCCTGCAGTTTGAGAGGAGAAAGGTTAAATAAATAAATAAATAAACAAACTCCCTTTCGTTGCATAGGCATTTATTGTATTATACTGCTATTATCTGCCGGAATTTTTTTTTATCTTCGTACCAATAGAATTTAGAAAGGAGAATTTGAAGTATACTCTAAATTGTATGATAGTGAAACTTCTTGAACAGAATTTAAGGCTAGCTTAACCATAGCATTTTATTTTTCCTCGCTTGGCAAAGCCTAATAGTTACTTTGGCGTCTTTATTTCGGCATGTATAAGGCCTTTTTAACAATTTATATTAATAGTTTCATGAGTTATTTCAATCAGCACTCCTCTTTACTTCTGGAATTGCATACTCCGAGCTTTTGCCTTAAGAATTCATATCAAACCTTAGAAAGTGCCTTTGTTAGAATGTCAGCACTTTGATTTTTGTTTTGCTGTAGATTAGCTGTACTTCTCCTCCCTTTTGTACCTCTCTCAATGAATTAAAGTTTTATCTTTAAGTGTATTTTGTTTTGCTATGAAACTAAAATTGCAGCTTGGTTGTCCACAAATAACCGTGTGTTTTTTTTTTCTTGCTCCATGTGCAAATCTATGATGAGTTTTTTGATCCAAAGAGTTTGATTCACAACACCAACAACAAAAAGTTTGATTCGCAGCACCAACAACTACTACATAATTTGCTTCTATTTTTTATTGAGCTATGACATTTTGTTTCTTAGAACATCATGAAAAAATTTCAAAATCAAAGTTAAAATAATCACTTGAGGTACTTCTCATATCATTAATACATTTAGTCCAATCACTAGAAAAATAATCATAAAGATTAAAACTTTTAACTTGATTAAATCTTATTTTATAATTAACTCTACCTTAAACATATTTAATAATTCTTTTTGTAACTTGTAAATGAATTTCACTAGGATGATGCATATACCTTAATAACAAACTCACTCTATGCATGATATTTGGTTTGGTTGTAGTCAAATACACTATATAGCCTATTTCATTAAACTTTTCAGCTTCATCTTTTTTACAAAATTTCTCTTTTTGATTCATTGGAGTTGCAGGTGGCTTGCACTCTTCCATATTGAACTTCTTTTTGAACACTTATGCTTGTATACAAATATTCTATTTTTCTTTTGTTGTACTTTCATACCAAGGAAAAATGTTATCCTCCCAAGGTGTGTTAATTCAAATGCATCTTTCATCTCTTCTTTAAACTTGTCAATTAGCTTATTGTTGCTTATTGTAACATACAGATCATTAATATATGAAGATGTCACAAGTATTTTATCATCAACCTTCTTGATATACAAAGTAAATTCACTTAAATTGTTTTCAATGTGTATTAATTTTATTGTATCAAACGCTTGATGCTTGTTTTAGCCCATACATGGTATTTTTTAGCAGATATACCTTCTCTTTTCATCCTTAAATAGAAAATCTTTTAAGTTTCTCCACAAAAATTTATTCCTTTAACTATCCATTTAGAAAAAATGACTGAATATCCATTTGGTGTATAATCTAACCCTTTCGAGTAACAAGAGTCAACAACATCCTTATAGTATCTTGTCTAGCAATTGAGGAAAAATTTTCAAAGAAATTTCCAAAAAAAACCTTAATAATAAGTCTTACTTTATACTTATTCATAAACCATTAGGGTTAGGTTTGGTCTTATAAATTTACTTATATAACTCTCTTGTGTTCAAGTTTATCTATCATCTCTTATATGTGGTTCTCTTTAATAATCTTAAGTTTCTTCCTCGTTACAATTATTCATTTCTAATCAATAACAACTTCTTTATACCTTGTAGTCTTTATAATTGCAACATTGCATCTCTAATAAATGTTAAAAAGTAACTTGGTTCCTCTGATAGGTTCTTTATCCACATTATCATTCTTCTTTTAAAACTCAAGCTTCTTTTCATTCTCCCAACTCTATCTAACTCAAGGAATTTGACATTCTTACTGATAATTACTTTGTTACTTTATGACAAGTAGATCTTATGACTTTAAAACTGAGTTTTAACTTACAAAAATCTCAAGTTTTTCTTTCTTATCCAATTTGTCTCTTTTAGACTACGGAATGGAAGAGAAACACAAATAACTAAATATTTTTAGATTAAGTAACCTTAGTTTGCAGTCATACTATGCTTTAAATAAAGTTATTTTCTACAAGATTTTTGTTGAAAATCTATTTAGCAGAAAAATTGTTATATTTGTAGTCTAAACCCAAAACTTTTTTAGTACCCTTTTGTTATAAAATAAGCACATAGTCATCTTCATAGTCATTATGTTTTTTCTCTATATAGTATCATTTTTGCTTAGTGTAAGGTGTAAGGTGCAGTTAGTTAATGTTCAATGTTTACATATTCATGAAACTTATTAAATCTTTTAAAAGTATATTCAATTCCATTACCAAACTTGATCACTTACATCTTGCATTTACTTTAATTTTTCACCCAAACTTTAAATTTTTAGAAAATGCCAATAATCTTAAATTTAAATTTCATAAAATAAATTCAATACATTTTTATGTAATCATCAATTAAAGTAACATAATACCTATTTTCATTCAATGATGGTGTTTTCTAAATCTTTCCACATTTGTGTGTACTAATTGTAATTTTTGTGTAACCCTTTAGGCCTTATTTTATGAAAAACAAATTCTTGTTTGTTTCTCATACTGACAGATAGTATATACAAAAAGCTCATCCTCTAATTTAGGCAAGCCTTTCATAATATTATTTTTTTTCGATGAAGAATAAGGTAAAATGATGAAAAAGTCGCAATCTTCTATGTTAAAGCACTACATTGCTATATTTTTTGTGCACTATAACTTGCTCATTTTCCCATCAATTTTAAGGAAAAATTTTTGTCCTTTTAAACTCTAAACACCTATTTACCTTATAAATGTTTAATTATGCAATTTTTGTTTTCAAACAAAACCTTATAGTTTTTTTTTTCAGTAACTAAGACTTAAAAGGTTTTGATTGATTTTAAGAATATATAAAATATAATGATTAATTTCAAACCAGTTTGACCTTTAATTACCATTATACTATTATTTTTTTATTGAAATATATGCTTTATTTCTAATTTTAACTTTAGAAATAGTAGTTTTGTCAAGTTCTATGAAGAGCTCTTGATCATAAGTCATGTGATTTGTATAACAACTATTTATAAATAAAATTTATATAGAACTATTGATGGAAAAGCATAATAACACAAACAATTGCTCCTCTTGAGATTAATCCTTGATTGTCTCAACTTTTTCTTACTATTGTTAAGATTTTCATATCTTTTTTGTATACCTTAAATGACCATAATTGTGACATTTTGCATTTAGCCTCCATTAACACTTTTTTTAATGTATTTTTGGCTTTTTTGTAGTAGGGATAAGGTGGAAAGACTTTATTATTATTGCTTCTATTATTGTTGTTGTTATTGTTGCTTAAATTTCTGAACTTATTGTTGCTACTCTACTTCTTTTTATTGTTCTTGTCACCATTGTTGTTATGTAATTTGGCTTGAAGAGCACCACTATCCACAAATTCTAAATGTCCTTTGTTTTGGTGTTTGTAGTGCATTCAACAATTTTTCCAAGGTGATGCTTAGCATCCCTTTTAAATTTTCTAAAGATGAAATTATAAGTTAAATTTTTCAAGAATTGTGATTCCAAATTTTTGAACTATTCTAAAATATGAAAAATCAATACCATGAAGTCTTACTTTATTGATAATACCAAAAAGTATATTAGATTAGTCCTTGATAATTCTTGATTCCTTTATCCTTAGTATCTTAAATTTTTTAGATCAAATTCAGCATTTGTATCCTTTTAACCCTTTCATTTCATTTATACTCTTCCTTTAAGAAATCTCAAAATTTCTAGGTTATTTTAAATGTCATTATTCCGGTGAAAATAGTGGGCAAGACAATTACAAATAAGCTTGCTCTTGCTTTTGATTTCCTTTGCTTCCTTTCCTTATGATTTTTGGTTTATGCAAGGGTTAGATTGTCTAGTGAGGGAGGCATTTCATATCCTTGTTCAATAACTTCCAGTAGATCATTAGCATCAAGATAAGCTTTTATTCTAATAGTTAACACCTAATAATCAATTCCATCAAACATTTAAGGTGTAATTGCAATGAACCGAACTTTTAAATTCATTTTGAATTGTTTGTATGCTTTTGTGTTATGTAGGGTAAGTGATAAGTATTTAGGAGATTGTGTTTGGACTCTCTCGATCTCACAAGTCCCTTAAGATAAATTTTGATATCAACTATTAGTTTTTAAATAATAATAATAATAAAATTAAAGTGAAAATATAAAAATAATAAAATGTTTGTTGAAATTACAAAAAATTAATTTTATTGAGTAACTAAGAATTTATTTATACAAAATAAATAAACTGTACAAAATTTTATTATGTATTAAACATATCATATATTTAAAAAATAATATAATAAGATAATAATAATCATAACAATTATTTTAACTCTTTTATTTCATTCAATATGTATAAGACTTTTTCAGTATTTCACGTCAACAAACTTTATGAGTCATGCCAATAAGACAATGCAATCACATGCAATCTAAAATTCCATGCACGACCCTACTCTGTTGGCCGTTTCTTTTCAACTTTTTAGGCATCATTGCCGAACTTGACAAGTAAATTTAGCAGCAAGATGCCGCTGGAGCCTAGGCAGGAGTATGCTCACGCTTAAGTAAAAACCTTTCCAAGCCCTTCTTGCTTGATGATCTCAATTGTCTCCCCAAATGCTTACGATATACGACCAATCGATTAGGGACAACAATCTTTTTTTTTTTTTCTTTTTTTCTTTTTTAATGCCCATCTCTCCCTTATGTATGTAATGAGAAACTTCATAACTGGATATAAAGTTTTCATTTGTAGATTGTTTTGATGTCATAATGCATCTTCCCTATTTCTTTGACCCTGTTGTAAAGCAGCTGTAATCAACCATGGTAGACTGGGGTAAAAATATAGGACGAAAATTTTCTTTACTAGCTGTGATTGCCAAATCTAAATCCAGCAAAGATACCCACGTAAGGGAAAATACATGAACATCCTTGGGGTGCAATTCTTTAAACTTGAAAACAGGCGATAGACTTGGTCTTCTTTGAGCCACCGAGAAACATTTATACCTGATTTGCCTGTAAGTTTCCTCTATAAACTTAATTAATAGATTGAAATTAGGAGACAGAAGCGTTGCCAGAAGTCAAATACAAGCAAAGCAGACCGAAATGCTGCGTTATATTGTAATATATATAACTATATATACACAGAGTTAAGGATCACCTGAACATGCTTTTTTATGTTATTGCAGGAAGGTAACACGATGGACATATCTATATTCTATATTATTTTGTTATATGCTTTCTTCTTCGACACTTTCCATGAACTTCCTGAGCGCTTAGGTGAATGGGAAGAAATTGCAGAATAAAGAATAGATGACAACTAATTTATAATGAGGATCTGGAAAGTTGGTTGAAATACAAAGTCAAGTTAATGGGAGCTCCATGTGAATCGGAAGAATTTCAGTCCTTGGAGTCCCCTTCTTCAATTATTTTACATCAATTAGGAACAGTTGAATATGACCAATTGCTTACCAGACAACAGTGGTAGACTTTGACTTGAATGAAGCAGCTGAATTCAACGTAACGGCCGGCAATCATTTCGTATTTACCAGGAGTGGGAGCGTATATAGACTAGGATCCTACGCCCTGGTCGCGTTTCTCGGTGAAGACCTCTAGTTTTTAGCTTTTGGAAATATTTTAGATTACATTTTCAAAGCTGGAACCGAGAGACCTTGTGTTTACGCTACACACACACACACACACACACACACACACACACACACACATATATATATGAAACAGAATAAAGAGGTTCAGTAGAAATATAAGCTATCGTCTTTATAGATAAATAATTTAACTTTATAAATCTCCAATTTATACAGGGAAGAGCTCCATCTCAAGAATTCGAACCCAGATTATTAGGGGAAAAAATTCATCAAATTACCATCAAGCTTCCACGTTAAGTGATCAATTTTCGCAAAAATGACTCTTGTTCATGGTTTTACCATATTGCGTACGCATATTCCATTAATTTTCTTCGTTTCCCTATTGATACGTAGAGCATGCAATTGCATATGGAGGAGCCTTGGAACAATCTAGGCATGGGAAATGCCCGCTACATGTATTCCTAAAAGCCTAGACACAAGGGAATCCTGTTATCAGGCCTCAAAGAAATGAAATGAACGCCGTGAGACGAGATGGATTCGTCGGAAAAAAGGGAATAGACCAAGCGATCCCAAACATACCTAGGCTTTCCGTGCGTAGATTACCCAGCCGGTCAAGTGGCTCTATATGCCATACCAAAGCTGGAACCAGCAAATGGCCCAGTGAGATCCAAATAAACAAAGCCCCTAAACTTTAGTTTTGCCTAAATCGGCTTCGGTTGAGCTCCAGGCCCGAGTGCCTCAAGTGGCCAGCAAATTGGCAAATGCCTTCAACAAAAGCATGGGGAACAAAGATTTACACTTATTTCAGGCATCGAACAAACGATTTGGTATCCTGCAGCGTCTCTAGACAAACATGACTGAATATCTTACAGGCTGAGAGCGACATTGCTTCAAGTTACGAAGTAAAAAATGGGAGCTCCCAGTCCAAACATATCGCTAGACCCTGTAGAACATTCATCTCATATCACTACCTAGTGAGATAGTATACAACTAAGAATACGACCACAAATGAAGCCACAAGAGTAACCATTCTTCGACTTGATTTGGTTTCAAATACCTAAGGCAAAGAGAGAAAAAAAAAAAAACAATTACAATTAGTCATCACAGCCATCTACTGAAGGACATTTGACAAATGAGATGCATAGAAGCTAGGACCAGTCATAATTAAGCAAAATTGCAGGATACCATCTTAAACCGATCCATAGTTCCTGACAGGATTCCCCTTGACGCATCCATATCATTTCCCTAAATGCAAAACATTGCCACATTATTGCAACAGAATCAAAAACATCAACAAGAAAGAAAACCCATATAACACAAATAATATCAGGGCTGCAGCAGAAATACCATCCTGTCCAGCATGTGATTATGACCCTCCACTTCCTCATGGATATCACCAGACAACTACAAAATCAACAAAAAATTAAAAATTGGCATGGGATATTAAAGTTTTGAAGGTTAAAATATACACATAATCCATGTACGATTTGCGCATCAGCCAACATGTCAAATTACAAAATGCTTCCAAATTCAGAAACATGGAAAGATAAAAGAATCACTTCTTTTCCTCTCATTTCCAAACGTAGATACAATAAAATAAGTTACATAAGAAAATGTTGAAATCAGTACCTATTGTACTGACAGACATTTAGGAACAGTGATAAAAGCTCACCCTCTTCAGAAGATTGACTCTATCTTGTAATCCTTCCATAGCTATTTCATTATCTTGCTCATCAATTTCATGAGATGAGTATGAAGATGGGGCCTTGATGCCACCCTCCTCAATGCCATCAAAAAGAGCAGCTCTATTGGTCCGGAAGTCCCTGCACACAATATTATACCAGTATGACGAAAAGCAGTAAGAGTTGCAAGATAACACACAGGAAACATAGTAAGTTCATTTAATAAAGATGGAAAGCCCCATTTCACACAGGTGATAGATTAAGAACATGAGGAAGAAGGAATGACAGGAGATTGATTATCTTAATAGTCAGTCCACACAACTTAGATACTACAGCCCAGAAAGGGCTTTCACTTTTCCAGGATTCAGAGAAGGCACAGCACTTTCAAAAGTGACAAATTTATCATTCCATGCTTTCACATGAAGACAAGATGGACCACTCTTAGGAACAAAAGGATCAGATTTGGGGCCTATGTTAGTCACCACAAAATTTGAGGATACATAAAGTACAAGATTCCAGTATGGATTGCCCGTATACTTAGCTAACCAGCTCAGTATTTCTGAAGATTTTATTTTGGTTCTACTTAAACTTTGAGTGCATAGACTACAGTCAGCTAGAGAAATCACTTCTTTATCACAGTTAGTTCAGTTGAGATTTATACTGATTTGAACAAGCTGAACCGAGGTGCCTTGTCAACTTCTACACCAAAATTTAGCAGACATTGAGCTAAGCAATCAATTTAGTTAGACAATAAACACATGATCTCTAATGCGAGGCAACCAAGCCCTCTGGCACTAGAGACTCACTGAGAGAATCAGGTAACCAAGAGATTAAACAACATATCTAGACAAAAACAGAAACCAGAGATTAAACATGATATATAAGCAGCAATATTGATTCCAAATCAAAAGATCTAACAATAAATTCAGTGCTTAACGATCAGATACGTGCACGAACTACAAACATCCATAAACAACTGGAACAAACAAACGCTATAAACCATAAAATAATAATAATAATAATAAAAAAAAGAGCGGTCGAATTTCGCAATTGAACGAACCTTCTGGAATTCATGGCTCAAGCGATGACAGCATGTAAACAGAAAGCAATTTCAGGTTTCAGACTTCACCGAATCTTTGCTTCTACAATCAAAATTTGAGACTACTAGTCAGACACCTAGAGGTGATCAACTAAAACACAAAGTACTATACGAGCTGTGTATCCAGATATCGTGATCTTCACAAATTAAGCTCAATTTCAAACCAAAAAAAAAATTGAATGCGGGACATGTTAGCAAGACAAAGAATCCAGATCTGAAAAAGATAAAATTTAGGAACGGAAAAAACGGAAGCTGAGAGTGCAGACGCGAGGGGCTCTCAAAAGGCTTTACCTTCAAAAGGAGAATGAAAAAGTGAGACGGCAACGGCGAGCGACTGGGACTGAGAATGAGAATTTTCCCTTTTGAACTGTTGATCTTTACTAAAATCTATATATATATATATATATATATATAGAGAGAGAGAGAGAGAGAGAGAGAGAGAGAGAGAGACGCACACAGATAGAACCCGACGAAACAACTGCGGTTAAAGTCTAGGCTTGGCCTGGTGCGTATGGTTTGGTATGAATGAGAATTTAGGAATTAATTTTAATAATGGCATCGTTGTGTAAATAAAAGCGTTTTATTTTAGTGAGACTAAAAATTAAAAATGAAAAATGAAAAAAGAAAAAGAAAAACCTTTGGGCTAGAGCGTGATGCTCAAGGCCCAGAAGCAACGCGTAAAATTTAAGTACCAAGGGAGACGGGAAGATTATCGAGATTCTGACCTTGGGAGGACGATCTTGTCGACGCTGCCGGGTCAAGGGCTATTTCGACGAGCCACCGCCGACGCCGCCATAGCGGTGTCCGTATCCAAAATGGAGCAATTTTTATGTGAGAGGTTACTCGACCCGACCATGCCCATCTCGGAGCGGTTCAGAGCCCTGTTCTCTCTCCGCAACCTTAAAGGTCCTGGCCCTCGCGACGCCCTCATTCGTGGTGCGTTTTTCTCTGATTTTATGTTCCTTTTTTTTTTTTGATAAATTTTATGTTGTCTTTTTTGTTTTTTCATTTTTGTTGGGACAACTTTCACGGTTGCGTTTTGTCTTGTTTATTTTTGAGCTGTTGTTATTTGTCTTTGTCCGCTTACTTTCAGCGGCAAGAGATTCTTCGAATTTACTGGCACACGAGGCTGCTTTTGCGCTGGGTCAAATGCAAGACATTGAAGCCATCCCTGCTTTAGAGTCGGTTCTCAACGATCTTTCTTTGCATCCCATTGTTCGCCACGAGGTGAGTTATAGTTTCCTTTTCAACATTGCTCGTGTCGATGATAGCACCAATTGATTGGGGTTTATGCTGTGTCTTTAAGGCTGCCGAAGCTCTTGGCGCCATCGGTTTGGCGGGTAATGTGCCTCTTTTGAAGAATAGGCTGGTTGTAGACCCGGCACAGGAGGTTAGAGAAACTTGTGAATTAGCTCTCAGACGAATTGAGGAAATGAATGCTATAGTTGGCCTTGATGGATCATCTACAACAGAAAGATCACCCTTCATGTCTGTTGATCCAGCTGCACCAGCTTCTTCTGGTTCACCTGTTGATGAGCTGAGGTATGCGTGCTTACTCATTTTTGGACAATTTTGAGTTTAAATGCTTTGTGGTAGTTGCCAGATTATAGACTGATGTTCATTAACTTCAAGGGAAGTTCTTCTTGATGAAGAAAAAGGCATGTATGAACGCTATGGTGCTCTTTTTGCACTTCGAAATCATGGAGGAGATGAAGCTGTCTTGGCTATTATTGACTCCTTAGGGGCAAAGAGTGCTTTGCTTAAGCATGAGGTTGGTTAATCTCCCTCTCATCTGATTATCCTCTTTCTTCTCCATATGGGGGCTTGTATTGTGCCATGCTTCTTGTTCCTTGGATAGAAAAGACCTAAGAGTGAGAGAGGTTTCTGTCCTTGTCTAAGGCAGTGTGGTATGCATTATTTTGGGCATGTCCCATGTAGACCTATAAATGCTCCAAGTAGGAGGGGTGACCGGGTCTAGGTGGATGGTAGAGTAGAGGGAGAGGATAACCTTAATTTACTTGAGAATCTTGGGTGAGGGAGGATTTAGGACAGTTAGATCTCACACTAACTTAGTTCATGATAGAACAAAATGAGGAGAAAACTCCCATGTAGCCAAACCTAATCAAATCTGGGATTAAGGCTTTGTTATTTTTTTTGGTTGTTGTTGCTGCTGCTGCTGCTGTTTTTGTTGTGTGCCTGTCTGAGCTGGTTTTGGTTGATTAGTGAGTCAGTTGTGTATGCTTCAGCTTTGAGTGCTTGTGGTTGTATTTGACTATGATTTACAGGTTGCTTATGTTTTGGGCCAATTGCAAAACAAAGCTGCTTCAGCTGCACTTAACAGAATTCTTAGGGACATAAATGAACATCCAATGGTTAGACATGAGGCTGCTGAAGCTCTTGGTTCCATTGCTGGTATGTAATTATCTATTCTAACTGCAGCACTTGATTATTCTTGTTCTGATTTACTATTCATCAACATGAATAGAAAGTAATGGTTTTGGGAGGGGGTTACGTTTTATGCTCTATTTTTTGTGGAAGAGTATTTGTTATTGGATTTGCTCAAGGTTGATGCAGACGTAGTGTTTCACAAGGTTGGACAGGGATGGATAAAACGTTATAGGGTTGGATAATATTCTCAAGAAAGCAAAATTTACATTTATTTGTAAGGAATCACCTTTATTCATTGTGGAGGATGTGAAATTGGCTGGCAAGGCTTTTCTTTATTTTTGGGGGATATAAGGGCATTCTATCTATTTCTCATGTCATGTGACAAACTTGAGAAGATTTGCATGGTTGCTCAACAAGTTTTGCCAGTTCAGGAAAAATCTTGTGTCAGACAGAATATCCCCCATGTTTTCCCTCTTCACAATGTCATATGAACAACATGTAATGTCTCCTGGTTGGTTTTGAACCTTTTTAGTCTTTGTTGTGCTGCCTTAGCTAGTGCTGTGGAGCTTGTGAAACTGAACTTGACATTCTAAGAGTAATCTAATTTGGTTTCACTTTTGCACTGTGGTAGATGAGCAAAGTGTTGCACTTCTCGAGGAATTCTCCAAGGATCCTGAGCCTATTGTCTCACAAAGCTGTGAAGTTGCTCTGAGCATGCTAGAATTCGAGAGGCTGGGAAAATCCTTTGAGGTATGCATTTGGAAATTAAGGTTTAGGGCTAGATGTGTTGGGATTTTGCATGTTTTCGCAAGAAATGATTTTGTAAACCTGTTCTTTGCAGTATCTCTTCACGAAAGACCCTCTAGTCGAAGCTTAGCTAATTATGCGGCTTGGATGCAATATACTCCATTTTTATTTTTTTTCACTTTTTGGGTCCATGTTATCAAGTCATTCCTCGAGCCGGCCATCTTCCCTGAACAAGATGAGTTCGAGAAATCTAGGAGGACGAGAGAAGAAAGGAAAATGGGCCAGTAATTATACACTTTGTTTGGATTTAAGTATCAATATATTCCCAGTGAACACTAATTACTTGGTATGAGATGAAAGGATCGTGTCCGAATGTTTTTCTCCTGATTGATAGACTATTTTGATGGTTGAGATCATTGTGAGTCTACTTTTTCTCCTATACAATAGAGATATTAACATTTTATACATAACGTTCCTAATAAAGAAGAATTTTTGCAAGGCTGCTTAATCAGATTTTTTTTTTTTTTTTTCTTTTCTATCGGTTTAATTAAGACGGTGGGATAAAGCTCACAAGTTCGTCTTTATATGCATCTCTCTCTCTGGCGTAAACCAACCATTTATTCTCTCTCACCATGTCCAGGGAAATATAAGTTGTATGGCACTATGATACCTTTATATCCTGTGACCGTGAACTGACATTGAAATCATGACCATTTCCAAAATGAAATGACTCGCCAAAAAGCAATCGAGGGAGATTGAACGGCGACAGTTAAGGACTATTTGTTAATTATCTTTATTTTCAATGCTACTTTTTTATTTAAAAAAGGGCTGAAATGACATATTATTATACAGTACCTACCATCCAATCCAAGATAATTAGAAAATAATACAAATTTTATTCTTGTGAGTATTTGAGTTATTTTGTAAATATCTGGGTGAAGATTCTGCTTAAACCCCCCAGCGGTAGGGCACCCTACCAGGTTTATTTTAAGATTCTGGCTTTTAAAAAAGAAAGAAAAAAAAAACAGAAATTTACTTTCAGCGGAAGGAAAACCGGGAAAACAGTGCAAGGCTAACATCGTCATTTGGTCGTTAAATGACAGGGTAAAACAGTAAAATACTCCTGTAACGGCTATTTCTATTTTAAAATTTCAACTAGAAATTGAAGTAATAAGGGTCGGTTACCATCCTCTCTCTGTATAGGTAGCCGGTTTCAACGCTCAAGTTTTGCCTCCAGTGGCTTTCAGCTCTGGTTCACATTGAACATATAAGTTCAACATGGGTTCCTCCCTCTCGTGCCTTAGGACTTAATGCCTTTCCAAAATGTTTCCCTCGGCAATCGGCCGATTCCGCTAGGATTTTCGTGCTTTTGTGCTTTCACCTTTTCTTTTTTTTCTCTCAAAATTACCAGGTTTCTTGAAATCTTTTGCCTGAAACTTGAAGGCTCATTTTGGATTTTAAGGTTACGCTCAACACGATTCTGTTGTTTCTTTTGTCAACAGCAGACGCAGCCAATCGCACTTGGGTGGTTTCTTGGTGGTTTGCCTCAATGTTTTCCTTTTGTCAATGACTTTCTTTCTTTTATATATATATATACTCAACTTGGAATTTTCTTTTCTAAAACCGAATTATCCAATCAAAAGGGGTGTTTGTAGTTGCCGTTTGTGGCGGGTAGTACATTGGATGGCCATCGAAATGTCTTTTTAGACCTTTTCACTGGCAACGAGTTTTTTGTAGCCCAATTTGGCGCACTTATCGCTTTTGATCATCAATTTCTTGATTTCGAAGTCTTCATCATTAGCATCCCCGAGGAAGAGACCTCACTGTTCCACTAATTTCGTATTTTACCTTGAGAAAAAACAAAATCATTGTATTTCGTTTATATATATATATATATATCAATATCTGGATTTTTTATGTTAAGTTGATTGTTGGCTAAACTTGTTTTTAATTTTCCCCTTCGGTGCCATTGTTTCAAATCAAAAGGCAAGGTTTGATGCACGCAGCAGCAGCAGCAGCAGGTAGACTACTAGCACGACACTACCGAGGTAATAAATGGGTGATGAATCGATGTATATATTTTTTTAATTGATTCGGTTTGAATTTTTTAAATAATTTCTTCTTCTTCTTCTTTTTTATTATTTTTTTTTGTTGAAATGTAAAATTGAGTTATAAATTTGTTAAACAAATATAAATTAAATTTAATAATATTTAAGTAATAAAATTTATTTATAAAAAAATTAAATAAAAATAACTTGAACTTGAGCTTATAATTGACATTTTTTTTTCGTTATTGTTAAAAAAAAGTAAAAAATAAAAAAGGGACTTACAGAATGACTAGGATTCGGCCTAAATGAGACTCAACCTCAGTTGCTCATCAGACTACAAAAGCGCGAGTGAGTAGATATATATATATATATATATATTTTTTTTTTTAAAAAAAAAACACAGAATTTTAAAATACAAAGAGTTAAGAAAAGATAAAAAATTAAAGCGGGTCTGAATTTACCTCGGGAGTCGAGTGGGGCTCCGGGTAGCAAAGTGGGTTGGGTTGAGTAAAGTAACAGAATGGGAGCAGTGAACTCCCGATGAAAAGGGAGATCAAAATAAAAAAAAAAAGGAAAAGGGGTGTATGTCTGTGTCGGTCTGAGAAAGCAAGAGAGAGAGAGAGAGAGAAAGAAAATGGGAAGCCCTCCAAAGCCGTGGAAGGCGGAGTACGCGAAGTCGGGTCGATCGTCGTGCAAGACCTGCAAGAACAGCATTGAGAAAGAAGTTCTGAGGCTCGGCAAAATGGTCCAGGCCACCCAATTCGACGGCTTCATGCCTGTAATAATACTCTCACTCTCCCTCTTTCTGTCTTTCTTTCCTTGTTTTTGTTTTTACCCATGTAAATGCGCTTTTATTTTTGTATATATTTTTTTAAAGTTATAATCTTTTTCAAGATTTGGGAAGAAACTAAAAGGAACTAGTCCTTATGTATTTGTTGTCTGAATAGATGTGGAACCATGCAAGCTGCGTCCTGAAGAAGGCAAAACAGATAAAATCGTGAGTGCCTTGTTTTCTGTTTATTGTTATCCTCCAGTGATAGCGTAAAGTTACTGACTCGTCTGTCTTTGTTATTGTTATCAGAATTGATGATGTTGAGGGTTTAGAATCACTCAGATGGGAAGATCAGCAAAAGATTAGAAGTTATGTAGAAGGTGGTGGTCCTGCCACTAGTACAAATGTTGTTGTGCCTATGGAATATGGTATTGAGGTTTCGCAAACTTCTCGGGCTACTTGCAAGCATTGCAGCCAAAAGATCTTGAAAGGAGAGGTGGATATTCATGCTCTTTTTTTTATATTATTATTAAAAAAAAAAAACATTTTGCTTACTGGGAGATGCATTGCATTTCTCTACATTTTTTACTGAGGAACCTCATCTACAAATTACTGCAGCAGTTGTGATTTGTTTCCTTGCTCTTTTACTTGGCTGATGGGGTGGCATTTGATGCTATTTGTTGAGGATTCCATGCATATTATGAAGAGAAAACGGGAGCCTTCATTTAACCACTTTTTGGCACTACTTAAATCTCTTCTAGGCCTCCTCTTCTTCTGTCACCTTGTTAAGAAGCAGGCCAAAATCACTGTTGGAAAAAGAAAAATGAAAATCTTTCTAAGCAGGTGAAATTTTGTCTTGGTTTTCACAGACTCTGCATTAATTTTAACTAATGTGTTGTTATCTTTTCTACTCTTTTTCTTGGCCACCTTTCTAGATTGTGGGTGTACAATATGTGAGCTGGGATAAAGAAATGTAGCAGTGTCAACAGCTATTACTTTGGTAGCTATGTTAAATTTGTAGTTATTCGTATAGGTGATTTATTGCTGACATTAAGAAGATTTTTCTAAATTACAAGATCTTTTTATGTAATTCTATGGCTTGATTGCATTTGTGGTGAAACACTTGCATGGCTGGGTGTCACTTACATATTCAAATTTCTCTTACAAAGTCATGGAAATAATTTAGGTTCGAATGTCCTCCAAGTCATCTGGACAAGGATCAAAGGGATTGGCATGGCACCATGCCAAGTGTTTCATGGATTTGTATCCATCTGTTCAACCAGAAAAGTTGCCTGGATGGGAAGGTCTACAAGGTTCTGATCAGGCATCAGTTAGTGCACTGGTTAAGAATATTCCTCGCTCCACAAAGAGTGGTAGTGACCATTTAATATTCATTACTTATTAACTTTAATGCCAATCTATTTTAGTAGTTACTTTCATTTCCTCACTCTAGTCCTCTCCTTAGGCACCACAGTCAATGAAGAAGAGGGCAAAAAACTGCAGCCATCAACTTTGGAAGCTGGTAAAAAGCGTAGAAAAGATGTTGTGAATGATCAGAAATCGAAAGTTGCCAAGTCAGAAGGAGATGTGTCTATGAGCAGGTCTGCATCTGCAAATAGTGTCAATGACATGGAACACAAACTTGAGTCACAATCCAAAGAGCTGTGGGATTTAAAGGATGATCTTAAAAGGCATGTGACAACAGCAGAATTGCGGGAAATGCTTGAAGCTAATGGTCAAGATTCCACTGGCTCAGAACTTGATTTGCGGGACAGATGGTAATTGGAAAACATAGAGGATGGATTTGTTTATCCCAATCCGGGTTTTGTAAATCATTATTATCATGTTTTGACCAAATTTTTTCTACATGATTTCTGCTCTTATTAAAACTAGAAAGGGAGAAATCCCAAGCATTTTGCATGAATGGTCCTATTGTGATTGCTAATGTTGTTCTTTGGACACTTTGGGAGTATTGAACACCTTGATGGTGAAATGAGTGTAAAAGAATGTATTTTGTTTGGGGGCTAGTTGGTGATTTGATGTCACCTAATCAATGGCTTTGGTGTGACAGCATGCACAAGTGGTGCTTTTTTATTGATTAATGTGTTAATGTCAAGATAGTCTATGGTTAATTTGCATAAGCCTTTCTTGACCCTTTTTTTATTAGAAGGACGAGGCTTTGTGTAATGGAAATGTTACTCCATTGTGACTTGGTGGTCATGGGTTTGAATCATGGAAATAGCCGCTTTGCTAAAACAAAGGGAAGACTGCGTACATTAACCCTTCTCTAGACCCCACCAATGTGGGAGCCCTGGTGCACTAGGATTTTTTTTTCTTGACCTCTTTTATGGAAACTAGTTGTGATTGACCGGTGCATACTTTTCAGTGCTGATGGGATGATGTTTGGGCCACTTGGTCGTTGCCGAATTTGTTCCAGTTCTCTTCATTTCTCTGGAGGCATGTATACATGCTGTGGTTACCTATCAGCATGGAGTAAATGTTCATATTCCACCAGTGAACCAGAACGTCTCAAAAGGAAGTGGAAAATCCCTGAAGAAACAGATAATCAATATCTTAAAAAGGTATGCATTTTTCAGTTATCTCCTGTAGTGAGTTCTCTAGTGGTAACTTGATGCTTTGTATTTTTTACATACAGTGGTTCAAATCACAAAAAAGTAACAAACCCATTAGGATACTGGCATCGCCTTCATCTAAGAAATCTTCTGAAAGTCAAGCTGCTAAGTGTGAATCTCTGTCCTCAAAGCTTGAAAGCTTGGGAGATTTGAGAGTTGTTTTTGTTGGGCTATCTAAGGAATCCAGGGTATGTTCGTGTATTCTTATGGGCTGGTGATACTGGCTATCTATAAAAAATTTTGGCTATTTTGAGTTGGCTATATCTGCAGGATGAATGGAAGGCCAAAATTGAGGGAGCCGGAGGACAGGTCCATGCAAAGGTCAAGAAAGGTATCTACCTCACAGTCTCACACTTGAATTGAAACATTGTTGCCAGAAAAAAATTTCTTGTTGCAATTGACTGGAAAAAAGTCACGGTACTCATTTTTTTACAAAAATGCAATCGCAGATTCAAGCTGTTTAGTTATAAGTGGGGTGCTTGATAACGAAAATGCTGATCTAAGAAAAGCAAGGTAAATCTGCTATTTTTTAGCTTATTGTTGATATATTTTATGGTTATTTTAAGTCAGTTTTGGATCATTTGATTGACAGGAGGATGAAATTACCAGTTGTCAGGGAGGAATACCTGGTTGCGTCTTTCAAAAGACAAAAGAAGCTTCCATTTGATTTATACAAAGTAGAAGCTCTTGGTGAGACCTCAAGCATGGTCACTGTCAAAGTGAAAGGGCGGAGTGCTGTGCATGAAGCATCTGGTTTGCAAGATACAGGTCACATCCTTGAGGATGGGAAATCCATCTATAACACCACTTTAAACATGTCTGACTTGTCAACAGGAATTAATAGGTGGGTCTGTGCGGCTATCGCATTCTGTTGCCTTGTTTTTGTGTAGCCTTATTATGAATTAAAACTTTTTGGTCCATTAAAATTCTGGTCAATATTGTTTGATTTGATTTGTTGGCTTGTCAACCACTAAATGTTGCTTAACTCCTGAATCAAGTGTGGAGTAGAGTTTTGATGTGCTGTTATGCCTTTTTTTTTTTCCCCTTTTCCTTTTGTGTTTTCTCTTCTTTATAGTTGCTCATAATGCAAACATTGCTGCTGTAGATTAGGTAGTCTGTCATTTCACGAAGTTGTTGCATTTCCTAATTATGAGCTTCCTCCAACTCAGAATCAAAGATTGTCCATGGTGTAAAATGTGATGTAAATTTCCAATCTTGTTACATCATGAATTTTTCTCATAAGGCAAAAACATCCAGTAATAACTGTGGATTTGTCTAGTGTTGGAGCAGAAGTTAGCTTGTTGGGGATTATAAGTTAGATAGAGTGTGAAGCATAGAGTTGCTGGGGATATCACTTTGGAAATAGTTTGGTACGATCCATGTCATTTTCTTACATTTTTTGGAACTGAGACTAAAGTTAAGTGAATATAATTTAATTGTTCTTTATGCAAATATAACTTTATTGTTCTTATTTCTTTACAATCCCAACTATGATGGTCTGTTGCCTGCTAACTTTTTACCTCTTCTTTATGTATAGCTGCTATGTTCTCCAGATAATCCAAGAGGACAAAGGGTCAGAGTGTTATGTCTTCCGAAAATGGGGGAGGGTGGGGAACGGAAAAATTGGAGGAAATAAACTGGATAGAATGTCAAAATTAGATGCAATTTGTGAATTCAAACGTTTGTTCCTTGAGAAGACTGGGAATCTGTGGGAAGCATGGGAACAAAAGCAGAATTTTCAAAAGAAACCGGGCAGATTCTTCCCACTAGATATTGTACTGCTTATTTTCTTTCCATTTTTCTAGTCATTATGATGCTTTTATGCAGTAGCACCCTTTTCATTATAACTTTTAAACTTGTAGGATTTTGGAGTTGACAAACAAGTGACAGAGAAAAAGGCAAGCAGTGAAGATAGCAAACTTGCCCCTCCACTGCTTGAACTGATGAAGATGCTTTTTAACGTGGAAACATACAAGTATGAGCAATCTTTTGCATTTTATTTCTCATTTTTATTTTGGTAATCTGCATGTCCCAAACCCCAGGTCTTGTGTTTTGCAGGGCCGCAATGATGGAATATGAGATCAATATGTCAGAAATGCCACTTGGAAAACTGAGCAAAAGCAATATCCAAAAGGGTACTTCTATATAGCTATCTTATTCATGTTCTTCTGGCCTGTAAATTACTTATTTGTAACATTTTTCAGATAAAATTGATGGATTATGCAAATTTAGGACCATGAAATGGCACTGTTTGATCATTGCTCATATGCAATTTACTGTTTCAGGTTTTGAGGCATTAACGGAGATCCAGAACTTGTTAAATAGCAATGCTCATGAACTGTCTGTAAAAGAAAGCTTGATTATTGATGCCAGCAATCGTTTTTTCACTTTGATTCCTTCTATTCATCCACATGTTATTAGAGATGATGATGATTTTAAGTCAAAGGTATGAGATACTCTGTGGTGATGCATCCATAATGCTATTGCATTTTCTCAGCCTAGCTGTCCTTGTATGACTTTTCTTTGGTGAAGTAGATTACATAATGTGAATCCTTAGCTTTCTAGTCATATATTCATCTGGATATTGCTCAATCTTTCAAGAGCATCAGCTCTTTTGGTCATTTGCTAATTGAATAAGGTCTTCAGGACATGGAGGCACATATCCCTTTTTTGACTCTATGGTTAGCATTTGATTATTAGCTTACCTTTGTTACCTATTCATGCAATGTGTTCACTATGAGGAAAAAATATAGTGAGAAAATTGATTGCTCAAACCTATTCATTGTTTTGCTTTCCACATAGTTGAAAGCATTAGAAGCTTTCCTGGATACCTTCTGACTAGCATTCGGCTATTAACTTACTTTTTCTTCCTCTTCATCCTGTATGTTTAATATGGAAAAGAGTGAGAAAGTTCATTACTGAAACCTGTTCTTTGTTTGCTTTCATCGTAGGTGAAAATGTTAGAAGCTCTCCAGGATATCGAGATAGCATCCAGATTGGTTGGTTTTGATTCTGATATTGAAGAATCACTTGATGACAAGTATAAGAAGCTTCATTGTGATATGACTCCACTTCCTCATGATGGTGAGGATTATCAGCTGATAAAGAAGTATCTCATGACTACACATGCTCCTACTCATACGGTAACAGTTAACTTGATATTTTGAGCCAGAACATTTACTAGTTCTTGTGTCCTTGTTCTGGTTCCTGCTTTTTCTTTTCTTTTCTTTTTTTCCCTCTCTTCTCACCTTTCTGATATCTAAGATAATATTCTCAGGAGTGGACTCTTGAACTGGAAGAAGTTTTTTCACTGGAGAGGGAAGGTGAATTCAGTAAGTTTTCCCCTTACAGTAAAAAGCTTAAGAACAGAATGCTATTGTGGCATGGTGAGTTTCCATTCCAGACACCCTGCTTTGTTGCAATTTGTCCTTCCCTAAATAAGGAGTCCAGGGAACCAAACCTGCTTCAGCATGTAGAAAACAGATATGTTAGTGAATGAAAACTTTAAACTTGCAGGTTCTCGGATGACAAACTTTGTGGGAATACTTAGCCAAGGCTTGAGGATAGCTCCCCCAGAAGCTCCAGCAACTGGCTATATGGTTCTCTCTCTCTCTCTCTTTCTCTCTTGCTCATCCTCTCTCTCACACACACAGAGTTCATGTACTATGTGCATGTGCTTTCTCAAATTACTAGATATAGATGTACATATTTCCTTTTACACAAGCTTCTTTTTCAAAGCTGCTAACGAACACTTCTTCATTGCAGTTTGGCAAAGGGATTTACTTTGCTGACCTGGTCAGTAAGAGTGCTCAATATTGCTTTACGGATAAGAAAAATCCTGTAGGACTGATGATTCTGAGTGAAGTCGCCTTGGGAGAGGTATATGAACTGAAGAAGGCCTCGGTGAGTTCAAATGCCATTATGCAAATGTGTTTACAACTTTACATGTGTGTCCAGGCATGTGCACTTTGGAGTGAGGACAACGTCATTATTTGAAAGAACTTGTTCAAACTTCAATTATAGTGGTCTTAACTTAATTTCACTTGATTGCTTGCTTGCACAATCTCTTTTAATGGTGAACACTCTTACAGCCAGATAAACTTGGATGTGGCTTTGCTATGGTTTTTGGCCATTCATTCAACCTTTGCATATTTGCTTTCTCTTTTTCCTTAATGAAAACTCCCTTATAATTTCTCTCATCGCAACAGTATATGGAAAAACCTCCTGAGGGAAAGCACTCTACAAAAGGACTCGGCAAGAAAGTTCCTCGGGAGTCTGAATTTGTGAAGTGGAGGAATGATGTCATTATTCCTTGTGGTAAACCGGTGCAATCTACTGTTAGAGCCTCTGAGCTGATGTATAATGAGTACATTGTCTATAATACAGCTCAAGTAAGTTTTATCCTATCTCTCTCATCATCTACTTCTGTTTGGTTACATAAAAGTGCCAACAAACTTGATTTGGTAATTGTCACAGTCAGGGATTTTTATTGCATTAGTGGATCTCTTTGATTCTGGATTGTTTTCACTGTTATGATGCGGTATATGATGAGATTTTCTTGGATAGGTCAAGATGCAGTTTTTGTTGAAGGTGAGGTTCCATCACAAGAGGTAATGGAGGAGGTTGGACATCAAGGATTATATCTAGATATTTTTCAGATATTCACTCCAGATTGCATATAGTGAAGATCAATGTTACGATGAGATCTCATTTTGGGGTTTGATGGAGGTCTGGAACCGGGGTTTTGTACCTATAATATGTCCATTTGGCGGAGTGGGCTTTGTGAAAACTTTCAAGTCTTAATATTTTCTGTGGATTGTGGCTTTTACATTGTATGCAGTCATTCCTTAAAATGGGATATATCACTTGGCTCCTCCTTTTCGGTCCGTAAACTTTCCCCTGCCTAGAAGTAATCCTTTCTGCTGCCTGTCGAAAACTTCAGGATAAACTGACGTAATAATTTCCGCTAAATAATATGAAACTATTATATCGGCCAAGATTGGCGTGATCCTCAGAATTGGTGCTCGCAGAATTAAATGTCGGACTGTAATTTTCTTAGTCTAAAGGAAACAGTAATAAAATGTGGCTTAGAGCCCCTCCCTCTATGCCAACTCTAGTGAAGTTGTATTAAGGAGCTACCGGTGTTTCACAGAAACTAATTGACTCTATCTTTGATGCTTATTTTTTATGTTTTAATTTCATGCATTATCAAGGTGTTAAAGAATAACTGAAGAAGCAGAAATGTTTGCTCATGTTCACGCTGGGACATTGGCTGTCTGCATGTCAAGTCCTGAGGAGAGTCAAGATCTCAATGTAGGGTTGAGTTTATCAGTTGAAAGAGAGGAAAAGTAAAAAGGGTGGTGATTATTTCTTGTTAACTGAATCTTTTCATGGACTCAAAAGAAGAGAGAAGCAACAAGGTGTTGGGAGTATGAAAAAGTTGCGTAGGATAATTGTTCTTTATAATGGGATTCATTTCTGGCTAAAAGCTGGGATCTGTGACACGATTCTCTGTGCTTACAAGGGATGGGAAAGGTTTCCAATTTCCATGCTAGAATGGCACAAAACACCGTGCAGAGGGCTGGCACTGACAAGGTTCGGAGATAGAAGGGGCATAAATGAGATGTCAGACGTACTCTTTTAAGAGCAAAATGCCATTTTCCTTTGTTTTGGTGACAAGCCATTTCTGTTACCTGATTAATTGTGCAGCTTTGTATAGAATGCTTTGCTTTTTGGAGGCGACGTGGCGGGTCCTTGCATCATTTCCATGGCCTTATCATACCCATCTCCGTCCAGCTGTTTCTTTGTTGTCATTTTTTTTTTCCTCTCTTGTTAAAGTTGGGGCTTTAATGGAACAGGTCCTTTCACGTGTGCAGATGCTATCATAATGATGCTTGTTTTGTGTTCCTGTCATCCCCGGAGTCGCCTCTAATAGTCTGTGCTTGCTTTGGTTGCAATGCCTTGGTAATTGACGATTACAGAGCGGGTACTAACAGGACAAGAGGATTTCGGAATGTGAGAAACACAATGCCCGTATATGGCCGAATAATTTGAAACCAAGAATTGATGGGCGCGGAAGGTAATTCATGCCTCTTTCAGGTTGCTGCGTTCTTGTCTCTTGCGATTGTTTTTTTTTTTTTGGGGGGGGGGGGATTGCGGACGAGGACAATGCACAACTTACACTGACTTTTCTAGAAGTGAAACCCCATTCTTGAGGCAAGGAAGCATGAATTCCATGATCACCTGAATACTGGATGCTACTGTTGCATGTAAACAAAAAGTAATCTCTCTCTCTCTCTCTCTCTCTCTCTCTCTCTCTCTCTCTCTCTTGCTTCGCTAGGCAATTAATAAAGTACAGAATCATACGAATGAAGTCACCACAGCTTTGTTCGCCGCTTAACTTTTCTATCCAAATTAACTTGAAAGGAAAATGATAGACAACTTGAAATTTGAAAATGGTTGCTTAGTCGGCCAAGATGTCATAAATTAATAGATAGGTTGTCGGTAGACAACATTTTTAAAAGAGAAGTAAAAAAATAAAACGCACAAGGCGACAAATAGCAGCAGTTCCCAGGTGCGGCGTTCGGCGGAAAAATAAAACACGATCAAAGTTTGAGAGCATGAAAATTCAAAAGCAAAATTGAAGTAACCATTAGTCAAATAAATAAAAAAACAAAAACAGAGTCTAAATCATAAAAAAGGGGGTTTGTGCAGCCCCATATTGGCATAAGCCATCAATAAATGTCTCTTTGGAACCCTACATGAAGACCTTCCATGTCCCCCATTCACTTCCCTTTATAAGAACCCCTTTATGTCCCTTTAGATCCCAAGGTCCCCCGCCACACACACACCACTCCTCTTGCCAACCCCATTAACCTCATAGCCAGCCTCATTTACTGCACCATATCCCAGTGTGCTCGTGTGCCTTTGAAAAAGTTGTTTTAGATTCTCTGTATCCTTTTCTGTCTCCGTGTCACATACATGGCATCATCTGGCACTGGCACTGGATCTCCATGTGGAGCATGCAAGTTCCTTCGGCGAAAATGCGCGTCTGATTGCATCTTTGCTCCTTATTTTTGCTCGGATCAAGGGCCTGCTCGATTTGCGGCCATTCATAAAGTTTTTGGCGCCAGTAATGTGTCCAAGTTGTTGTTGCATGTTCCAGTGGCAGATCGCTGCGAGGCCGTCGTCACACTGGCATATGAAGCTCAAGCAAGGATTAGAGACCCCGTGTATGGGTGCGTTGCTCATATTTTCGCCTTGCAACAACAGGTAATCAATGGTCCTCTCTTTAATTGGATATACAATGTTCTTCCTTCTAATTAGTTAGAAATATTGAACAATGCAAACTAACATTAATTGTCCTTGTTTAATCTGACAGGTCGCATGTTTGCAAGCGCAGTTGATGCAAGTCAAGACCCAACTCGCACAAAATCTAATGGAATCCTCACGCAACTTAGAGAACCAGTATTGGCAAGGCTCAAATGTTTCTGGGGTGCCATCATTTCCTGGATTGAATGCAAGTTGCACGAATCCAATCTCTCCCCAGAGCTCACTCGAATCGTTGGATCTCAGCAGTGAGGGGATGAATTGGCAAGACATTCAGAGCAGAGAGGAATTGGCATTCCAATCTTGGGCCAAGAAGAGACCGCACAACAGTGACTTGGGGGAGCTTCAGGCACTGGCACTTAGGATGATGAGGAACTAAATAGTGTCACATCATCACCTTCTATTATTTTTTGCTTTGGTGTGCTCAAATGAAGGATGTGTATATCGAGTCTACCTAAGAGGATTCTATTTCAGATATCATAAGCCCGGTGATAAGGGGGCACATGCCTTTTGCTTACAAAAGAAAATGATACAAGTTGCAGGTCCTGGGAAATGCACTCTCTCTGAGCCTTAAAAAATCACAATTACCTGCTAGGACGACTAGATCAATTACCAGAGTGTTTCAACTTCATTAAAATATCATAGGTATTTGAGTTTTCACTGAAGGACAATAATTGAGACCTTAAGTTTATAAAGAATTGTTGTTACTTGCTCGGGCAACCCAATTACATGTTAGTGTGGTTATGTTGCTTTTCGAAGATAATTTAGTTTTTTCCCCGAACGGCGATAATTGGGCCATTGAAATCTCTTCCATGCATTATTGCTTTCTTTCATTGCAAGCATACTCTGGCCAGGAGGTATACCCATCAAGGTGTACTAAGGATGTCAATTCATAAGATTTCAGTAAGGGAGGATTAGGTCCAGAAATTACTTTAAAAGATCTCTTAAATGGAAAGGCAACCAAATGAAAAAAAAAAATGAAAATTATTACAGCTCTAAAAACTATTAATCGATAAGCTAATAGCTAGCAGCAACGTAGCGTTTGCTAAACATATGTTGACAGTCTGGTAGCAACCATAGCAGGATTTTCAGTTTAACTTAAAATTTTGACTCAATTATGCAAATTAATTTATGCATAACTTCAGAGAATAATGTCAAACTTCACATATGCAGTGGCGGGTGAAGAAGTAACTGAATTCAATAACGGAACAGCAGAAAAGTTGAAGTTGGTTAGTTGATGCGATGAACAATTACACGGTATCCCAAAAAACGAAAAAGAAAAAGGAGCCAATAAATTATGAATCATTGATAATCAATGAAGCTAATTAAATTCCAAGTACTAATATTATTGATGTTCTAGAGAATATTTTTAAAATGGGAAGCCTGGACGGAGTTGTTTAATGTAATTTAGGTTAATTCTGTCTCCTTTTGACCAACAAAATGAAAGCTGAAGATTAATTTTATGGCCGTGCACTTGGTTAAAGACACCCCCCCCCCCCCTCCCACACACACACACACACACACACACACACCCCAAAATCTGAGTCTAGAGTAGGAACACAAAAAAGGGAGTGTTATTGAATGAATGATTTCTTGAGGTATTATGCCCATCTCAAGAAATTTCAAGGAATTGGAGCATATGACAAAAAATAACCACAAAAAAAAAAAAAAGCCCTCCCCCCGGTTTGCACTATCACAATTTAATATTTCTTCTAATCCTATAAGCTTAATATGTTCTCGCATGTGTGGATTCAAATGATGACTTGAAAATATTTCATCTCGTTAACTTGGGATTGGAGAAAGAGGTAAAGGCTATCATTGCAGGAGTTTGTTTCTCCTTTATTATTATTATTATTACTATTATTATAGATAATAAAGGCATCGCTATAGTTGTTTAGGGCAAAACCAAAGCAGTGACTCCTTTAAAGACAAAGTAGAAACCTAGTTGCGTATAAGGCTTTAAGTGTTCTGATAAGTGGGTTCACCTAACTTGAACACCCATTTTAATTTTAATAATAACCGTAGTCCATTGCCTTGTATTCATTTAAGTAGACAAACTGTCCCCTTGATTGAATGCAAAAGCTACATCATGTGTTAGTAAGTCAGTCTTGACTACCATCGAACCAATTAATTAAGCCAATTGCTCTGTTCTCCAAAACTTGTAATTACGGTGACAAAAAAAATAAAATAAAATTATGAAACGATCCTTCGATAAATTCAAATTTTTGGGAAAATCACTACTACAAGTTACAATAAATAAATAAATATAAACTTGCTCACAACTGTTTGTGCGTAATGCGTGGATTTACATTCGTTATAAAATAAAAGAGTAAATAACATCTGTCAAGTTTTTGATATTATTTTTCACTTAAAATCTTAAAATTTTTGTTATGCATCTTTTAATTACACACACACACATATACATATATATATATATATATATATATATTACTTGCCTCTTTTCTCTTCTTTTTTCTTTTTCTTTTTTTTTTTTTGGTGCGAGAGTTTTTAAACTCACGTGTCATTATCTGTGATATTACTATTGCAAAATGCATAGACTCATATCGTTTACGAGATCAACGAAGACGTAATATCTATTAACTATTTTACAATTTTTCTCTAAAACCTAAATGCTTGAATTATGAGTTTTTTTTTTTTTTTAATCACGTGTATATGTTGCTAGCCTCTTTTTTTTTTTTTTTTTAATTCTTATTTATACGAGAGTTTCTTGGCTTACACTTGCTGCTCAACAGATTATGTACAAGACATCCCCGCATATACACACACAGCAATTGGGCGATTGACAATGGTTAAAGAAAGTACAACAACCGTTGCAGCTCTGGGAAGCAATATCCTCATTCCGCGACAGTCACTGAAGGCCCATTGCCCAAGAATCATAAAAAAAAAAAAAAAAAACATATTTTTAAACATAACTAAAAACTAGCAAAGCAAATACAATTAGGTTGGGCAGCATTATTCAAACCACCACATCCCCATGTTCTTCGAGCCCATTAAACATAAGATAAAAATTGATATTAAAACTATTTTGGTCAAGCAGCACGAACCACTTTCTTTTCATACCACGTCTTTCTTTCTGGTTGGTCGGTTACTAAGAAAAAGGTTCAAGGAAAAAAAAAGAAGAAAAAAAAGAAATATATAGAACTGCTAGCTATGTTTTACACATCTTCAATCCTTCGTTGGACTCCATCAATTGAACTTGGGAAGGTTATTATTATTCCAAACCTCCTCCCCCCCTCCCCCCCAATTAATTAACTAGTTGAATGTGACTTCAAGAAGGGTTGTCTCAAGAAAGTGGACTTGAAAACGTGTACGAAAAAAGAAAAAGAAAAGCAACAAGAACCAAACTTCTGCAAACACAGCCTATAAAGATAAAGAGTCAACTAAAAGAAGCATGTTCTATGCTTTTGCAGGAGTCTCATCTGGGGAAAGGAAAGGGCCATTCTCCTTGTGTCTGAGCAATGACAGACAATTATCTGCGGATACTTAAAATGAAATTAGGGTAGAAAATACTCTTAAGAATTTGTTTTTAAATTCAAATGAGTCAAATTGACGTAACATGACCTGTCATGTTCCATCTAGTTTGAAAGATAGATTCAATTCGGAGGAATGACTCAATAATGGGACTCACGTGCATTAAGCAGTTCAATATCTTATGTAAAGAAGTTTTATTTATTTATTTTTAATTAATTAATTAACTCCAATCGATATTAAAATTTATCTTCTTTTTTTTATATATATAAAATAACTCTAATGCAAATAAACTACATTTCATTGAATCGTTCACAAAATTTTTAGTACAAATGGTTTGTTGCAAGGCAATTTTCATTCACATGGCAGCAAATATTTAGTAATCTCCCAATTAACTCCAACAATGATACAGAGTATTAAAGAACGACAAGAAAACAAAAGAGAACACCACGACGTAAGAAAGGAAACCGGTGGGGTCCGATCTAACTAACTCATATATTGTAATAATAATAATAATAATAATAATAATATATGGCACGAGTGGGCATGTACACGTATCAATTGTCAAAGGTTTGAATACTACCAAATTTTGACTAAGGAATTTGAACGCACGTGCAATCTTAGCCATTTGATGCATCACTTAACTGCATTTCTTTTCTTTGATATATTACTAGCGGATTGGCCGGGCACGCGCGGATTAATCATATGTAATTTCTTTTGATTTTCTAAGCTTTGAATAAAAAAAATTAATTTTATTTTTTTTTTTTTACATAACAAGAGTAATAAATCGAGAATGGTTAAATTCCCCTCTTCTTGACAAATTATAATATTTTTCTCTACTTTTATAGATATATTGTGTCTATTCATCCTTATTTTTCATTTCAGTTCGATCCAGTTACGAAATCCCCTGTGCTTTTGGAACGGTGAAAATATGAAGTACTTTAGCAGAGCAGCTCAGGGGGGCTGATGCTAGAACTAGAAATGGGCTTCATAACTTCACATTCGAAATGGGCCTTCTGATAATCCTTAGGGGTTGGACTGATTCCCTGTTAGTCTACCAATTATAAGATTTAATTGTAGGATTATTTAAATTTGTAACATTTAATTTTTTATTTTTTACAAATTAAATAAAAAAATTCCATTCAAAAGATAAAATCTACCAATTATAAGATTTAATTGTAGGATTATTTAAATTTGTAACATTTAATTTTTAATTTTAACAAATTAAATAAAAAAATTTCATTCAAAAGATAAAATACAAAAAGAACTAAAGAACTCTGAAGATATTAATCATAAAATTTAGTGGTAGACTCATTTGTTATTTTAGTTTGAGGTATGGGATTCAAATTCTTAATTGATGCAAATTTAATTAGAATTGGGTCGACCAATCTTTTATTATTATACAATGAATTTATTGTGAGATATAATTGTTTTAATTTTTTTTTTTTAATTCAACTTCACCTAGATTTAGTCTCCTCTTTTATTAACTGAGTCAAACGTCACTGACACTCCCTCAGCTTGTTTCCGATCGCAGTTATATATACTTTGTCATAAATATTTTTCTTACTTGTTGACCACGAATTCGTCTTGCTTTCTTTCTTTCTTTTTCTTTCTTTTTTTTTTTTTCCCATCTTTGCAACGCTTAATGCTTTAGACATGTTATTTCTTAATGCTCGTGCATTCATGTTATTTCTTACTTGGGGTAACACTTGAGTAGAAATTCTATCTTATGGTTTCTCTAGATCAATAAAAACCATTGGTAAATTGAACTACTTTTCTCATATTTTTCTATTAACATTCTTAGTATGAAGATAAATGCTATCGTACATTTACTTGGCATAATCCATATTGATCGCCATAAAGTGAGATGATTCTCCAAAATGTATTGTTCGGTTCTATAATTTCATAACTTCATACTTTGATACAGAGATAGTCACAGAAATCTTGGACCTCCTCCTTATTGTTGTAAATTGATACAGAATGTGCTAATGCTCTCTACTCGTTGTACATTTCTCATTTTTTAGTATTATATGGAAGAGTCTAATCAACTATATTACTTCCTTCTTTATTTTTTCTTTCTCTAAAAACTTGTAAATTTCAATCGGTATCCTAGATGACCCATGTGATTTCCTGCCTTTCATCTAGAACAAATAGAATAAAAATTGAGGGGACAAAGCTTGAATGTAATGCAAACATGATGATCCCACTGGCGACCTAATGGGGGTTTCAAAAGTTAACAAGTGGACGACTAAAGCTGAAGACTTATCACTTCCGATTGAAAATTTGCGAAAGGAAACGAAAATGGGGGGTGAATTGCACTAGAAATTTGAGACTAGAACATGGAAGTCAAAAAGAAGTGGCTTTTTAGCATTTCTGGTACGTTCCATGATGTATAAATCTAGTGGTGGCAATCAAGAGAAATTCAAATTAAATAATAGTGTAGCTTCCTGTCGGATGAAGGAAGCCTCATGTTTAGAAGCAATTTTTTCTTTCTTTCTTTCTTTTTAAATTTTTTTTTTTTTTTTTTAATGGCTGTTGGTACCTCACTTTGCAAATAGTGGAGATGGTTTGTCCAAAACCATTGCAACAGCTCTAAAAGCCTTGAAATTTTTTATTATGGTCCTCTTTGATTCTAAAATTTAACAATTAACATGGCCATTCTGAGAAATGTGGTCAGTTCAATGAGATGTGTGACCGTGACAAGAAAGTCTTGTCGTTAACTGAGAATATAATTGATACCAAACCAACCATACCAACATGCTTGAGGACATGATTCATGAATGAATTGACAATCAAAAGTGTTCAAGAATCTAGTCATTAGAACAACAAGCACATGCACTACTATGTGTATAGGATTCTCTCCCATTAAGCCACATCTCATGTCAGTAATTGTCCTTTCTTTCCCAAAAGAGGTGGAATATGTCAAAATAGATTTTTAATACCACAAAGATATGATAACTCACTGGGGACATTTCCATTTACTCTGAAAATCGATGATCTTGAGTGAGGATTCAAAGTACAAGGGAATTGAACATGCATTCCATTGGTCAGTTCATATAATATGCAATTCAGTTCATTCATTAATTAATAGATAGCGTCTTGCAGGTCATGGATAACAATGCAGACTAATTTGCAGACTATGCATACATATGGAAATCTTAGAGTGGGTTTCCAATGTCATTTTTGTGCAGCAATCGTAGTGACTACAACAAAAATCAGTCGCCAACTCTGCTTCAAATTTTCAGTCCCTGTCACCAAAAAGATCAACAAACAGTCGCATGGAAAGGTACAAACAAGAAAAACTCAATCACATTTAGTATTAAAAAATATGTTCCAAATTCCCATGGAAGCATCAAGGCTCAAAGATGACCCACTCGAGGATCACATTTTGCAAAATTATAATACCAGCATCCCCTCGGTTTCATTCAGGAGATCGATCTCAAAATCTAACTTAACAACGATGATGAAGAGGACTAGATAGTAACAGACATCGCATGCAACAATTATTTCACAAGATTCTCGTTCTTGGACGAGGCATGTACCATTCAATATCTTTTTCAAGAGACTAATAGGCATCGGAAAACAAATTAAGGCAATTAAAAATAATGAAGCAAGCAGTGAAGGCCAGATTAATTAGCCACCTATTGGATACATTTAGAAAATGAAGAACTACAATGTCCAACATCATAATTATGTAAATTTGTTAACAATAAAAAAATCTTGGCATCGTCTTGGTTCTGGCATACATGTTTCAGACATTGAAAACGAGCACGGCCATGAGTCGGCTGGCAGCAAGCAACCTCAGCAAATAGATTGGTGATGCTTTCACTTAGCTAGGTGTTGAGTGTTTTATTTCAAAACAAGGATAACAAGGCCGTTTTCTGGAGGACAAAAATATATCTCTTGAATGCATATATTTTTTCAGATTGCTGTCTCAGCCATTTCCTTGGGAACTCAAGAGTGTCCTTAGATTGCTGAGTCATAAATATTTTGTGGGCCTTTTCACTTTTAAGTGAAACATGTGCTTAGGCAGCATGAGTGAAGCTCATTGTAAGATAAGAAAAGGGAAAGTAAGCGCAGCAAGATGTGAAATCAGTCTAGCTAGGTTACTTTCATTCTTAGGTCAAAGATGTCCCTTCTGACTAGGAAAATTCAACAAGCTAATGAATTCCAAAGGAGGGGACCAGATCTTTCTTCTTTTCGGAGAATTACAATAAGTTCTAACAATATCCAATATTGCTCTAGAATAAAGTAAAAGATGATCAGGGAAAGTGGGGAATTAGGGTTTTCGATTATATTAACATTTCTAGGGCTCCTAGCTCTTATTTATAGCAAGCAAAAGTGCATGTTCCATGTTATGCATCAGTAATTCAAAATTGACAAAAGTCTATCTCCATGGAAGCATGAAGGCACGTACGCACGTCTTCTCAAGAATGTTGAGTATAACCAAAGGCCACCGACCGAAGATCATCGACATCTTGATAAGCCCATTGCCTGTTGTCTGATTGCATGTCAAGGGATGACATGGATTGAGCAACCTCCTCAAAATTTTCAATTGAAATTGTCGAATTTCCGTGGTTTCCCATGGAGTTGCCATCCATGAAGGCGCTTCCGCAGTAGGACATGTTATTGTTGGTCATGTTTGGACAGAACTGAGATGCCATGTCCGTATTCTCTGACTGAAACCAGTCCTGGAGATCTTGTAAGTATGAAGAATGTTTTCCATGGAACTTGTCATTAGGGTTCGCTGCAGCAGAGGCATTGACTGGAAAGCTTTGGGCTGCTTGTTCTTTAAGAGAAGCTAGTTGTGCTTGTAGATTGACAACCTACAAAATTTGTTGAAGTGATTAGAAAATCATGTTATAAACTTTATATAAAGTAAAGTAGACTTAGGGTTTCTCAATAATCAATTGCAAATACAAAGTCAAAAAGGTAGCAAACCTGCTGTTGGAGGGCAAAAATATGGGAAACGCAGCCATAAATTGGATCTTGAAGCCTAGCTTGAGCTTCGTACGAAATGGTGACCGCGGCTTCGCAGCGATCACTCATGGGAAGATGAGCAAGCAATTTGGACGCATTACTTGCACCAAACACCTTGTGGATGGCTGCAAAGTGTGCGGTACCTTGTTCATGGCAGAAGTAAGGTGCAAAAACACAACCTGTGACGCATTTTCTTCTCAAGAATTTGCAAGCTCCACAAGGAGAACCAGAACCAGTCATCTTAATCTTTTGGTTTTTTTTTTTCTTTTATGCTTTCCTGTTTCAAGGACTCAGCTCTTGCTGCACGCACTATCATCACCATGCTTATAAACACTTGAGGAGCAGGGAGGTGGATCGTATAATTATGAATAATTAATTTCATTTGGTTCCCTTATTGGGCTACATATTTGATTATTTTTTTCCATAACAAACTATCTACCACTCTTCCAGCAAAAAACGCTCAAAAATGAGATTCCTTTTATCATCCCTTATCACGACAAAGGAACGACCATACACCGAACCCATTTCTATTTTCTTGATGATAGTTCAGTTTTTGGTTGTATTGATCCTCGTGTATCTGATAACCTCAGTAACGTTTTACTGTTAACTACATCAGGAACTATCAAAAACAGGGGAGTTGAAAAGAGTTCAAAAATGAACATTCTAACGGACACATTTGACTAGAATGGCTACTGTAATTTTGCATACCGGGCCAGTTTTCTTCTAGTTTTAGGGGCCGAATCATGGGTTTACCAACACGCCACACGAGCACATTTTCACTCAAAGGATCTTAGGCTACTCACGCAGACTTTGCAGCTGCAAAAGAAACTTGCCAGCGTGTTTCTTGCCAGGTCCTAACGAAATTCCGGAATATGGGTCAAATCTGCCTTACACCTAATATACTTTGTCAATGACTTCAAACAATGAGCTTGGAATGAATCAGATGTAACATAGCATTGAAAGGAAGACCATCCGATTCCTCTTTAAAATTTGGATGCTCGCTAAAGAAGCCTAAAAATTACCTTTTAATTAAGTTTTGCATACAAGTTTTTCTTGGTTCATGACTCAAACGGACTGCTGGAGTTGGAGTACAGTTCAGATAATTATTGCTGAGACCCTGGGATGACATTTTTTATTTTATTTTTTAGTTTGAGTACATGGACGTGGGCCCACATTATGACTAGAAAAGTGCAACTATGGGCTGTGTCTGATTCTCGCGTTCAATACCCACCTTCCGCTAACTTTATGGTTTATTTTTTGGGTTCTCCAACCTGTATTAACACTTTACCTTTTTCCATATTTAAAGACTTTTGGTATTTTGAGGTTGAGAAATCCCACAATGCCCTTACCACGCTAACTCTCTAGCGCTTCAGGTTAGATTAGTTAAAGCGATCAAATGATCTGATTGGTGAAGTCTGCAGGTCGTTCACCAAAAGCGATCCAGTGAATAGATAGGCGTCAGTCTTATGCAAAACTGCCACAGTTCTAATGAGTCCCAAGTGCCTTGAGAGTAGGAATCATGGCCTGGTGGAGCTTTTCTCCTTAGATCTATCTGCTCCAGTACGTGCATACTGATTGTTTTTATTTATTTATTTATTTTTTGGTAGCTTTAGCAAGTTACAGAGTAGACACAAATTAGCATGCCAATGCCCAATTATTGAGATATGTTGGGAAGCTTACTAAACACTGTCAATCCGTCACAACAGACAAGTTTATGATCCCAAGCAAAATATCTATTATCAATGAGGAAACATAAACATTTTTAATAAGCCATTGAGAGTTTCAAGAGATCAGTGGCTCGGCAATGCTATGATGCACTGTTAATTAAGTGTAGGATTGTTATTTAGAGATTCTAAACACTGATTAAGAACAGTTAATGGTCAGACTGTAAAGGGACAGAAAGGGTGCACAAGAAAGAAGCATATACCAAAAGTGAATGAAACAAAAGATAGTGACACTGGAATTTGTACACTCAAAATGCAAGGGAACCAAGCACACGGGTTGTAGAGAAAAGAGAGAGTCATTTCTCCTTTTGCCGTTTTTCGATTTGTTTAAGTCCTGCGGCTCTCGGATTGTCGAGCAATACCGTATTATTATCATTAATTAATCTCATAAATAATGATTATCGCTTTCAATCACTTTCTTCTGTCACACCTAGGCACCAACATGTAGACCTTGACCAAATGTGCGTCTGGGGCCCACACATCCAACCACAATAATAACCCCTCAATTTTCCACCCTACCCTCAATTAATTCCTTTCCATTTACAGAGTTTGTTTGTACTTATGCTGATTACTAGTGAAAGTGATACTGCGTTAACTTTTCGTTAGAACTTTCTGTCTATACCAAGTTGCCTGAAGCTGGTTCAAAGCAATTGCAACTGGCCAGGCTCTCTTGTCTGTCACCACAGCTTTTTGCTAGTTCAAGTCTTGTTTTTGTTTCAACACTGACACCTTGTGGGTAGTCACCTGCAAGAGTGACAATGATAAAACTCACATGTAATATTTGGTAAAAAGTTACTGAATAATGTTGAATTAATTATAGCTTTTGATTATCCACCCATGCAGCCAACAAAAATTCTCAAGTGAATTAAAACCACCGTAGGTCTCTCCTATGAGACATAGAATTCATTGACACATATGAGATCCATCTCTTACAAAGAAGATCTACGATTGACTTGGTGCATCCAAGAATGAATCCCTACTCTAAAGAGTCCACTTCGCTAAAGGCAATTAAATGCTTAGATGTCACTATTGAATGAGGCGACATTAATTCGTCACTTCGTTTTATTTTTTCTTTTTCTTTTTCCTTCTTCTTTTAAATTTGTGTTCCTGTTTTTGTTTGTTTGCTGGTCAATACCCTACAAGGTGGTCTTAATCTATGGCAATTGTGTCTCAACAAGAGCTTTGCATGACCTAATTGACGGGATGGGATGCTCAAAAGTGAACTACAATAAAAACAAAACCCTTAGTTTATGTTGTTTCTCCAATTGGATTGCCCAAATGCTTTCATTTTGCATTGAAAGCTCACAAATGCTATAACCGATTGATTGTTGGAAGACACAGGGAGGTGTCTTAGAAAGAGTGTTTGTGCATGGCATAGACTTTATTGGTTGTAGCCTGCAAGCAATTAATTAATCCCACCATAGGAAATAGGTTTCACTCATGTGTACTTGTTCGCCACTTAATTTGAGCTTGAAAATGGAGAGTAATATTGGGGACAAGGAGGAAAGTTAAATTCATTCAAGGGTTATTAAATTCATAAAAGTCCCCTCCTTTGGACAATAATGTAGGAGGGGTTCAACTAATCTTAAAAGCATCATACCATAAAACTCTTTTTTTTTTTTTTTTTTTTATGCTCTTTGTTTAATCTTTCATTTCAGAATTTAAAATGTTGCTTATACACCTTTTTGCACCACAAAGGTTCATTACTTCTTTGCATAGCATTTCTTTTTTTTCAAAATATATGAACTTTTCTGTATGCTTCATTCTCCCACCTAGTTGTGTCGCTGATAAGATAGATTCACTGCTAATCTGAACCACGATGAAGATTAATTAATGACATAACCCAAGATTTAAGTACATTGTATGCATGTGTACAATTTATGCATATTTATTTAGTGCTGTTTAATTTATGCATATTTATTTAGTGCTGTTTTTTCTCATAAATTTTTCTTGCATTATTTTTATTGATGTATGTATACAGGGTTGACTGGCTGGAAAACAAAACTAGCTAGTTAAGAACGAGACGGAACTCATCGTTACCCTGAAACACAAAAACAATATGTTAATGGTAGTAGCTTAATTCCTTTAAATTCTATATGCTTGAGAAGAGATCACGTCACCTTTTATTCCGATTAGAAATCTTTTTTTTAAAAAAATAAAATAAAATAAAATAAAAACATAAGTCACGTTACAATGTCACTTCTCCACCCACAATTCATGTTCTTTGTTTAGTGGAAATCTCACCCATCTCAATCGATTTGAATATAAAACCCTTAACTTAGAAATTGTTGAATTTTTTTTATTTTTTATTTTTATATATATAAAAAAAAGCAATAGCGAACACGTAACATGCAACACTTGCGTATATGAAGCACATGACTTCTATTTAGTTCTTGCTTGTTAGATGATTCAAACTAAGTGCAATGGTCCCAAAAACAAAAAGAATATTAATAACTAAGAGCACACTCTATCTCTTTTACCAAACTAAACACCTCTTCTTCCCCCAAATATGCGCAGTAGTGTTTGTTTGTTTGTTAACAAACCTTCGTCTCAAGCTAAGAAAAAACTTCTTCTTTTTCGTTGTTGTGGTGGGGGGGGGGGGGGCTTGTTTCGTAAACTAGAGTTCTATATGCCAAGGAACAAATCTTGAGATCGTATTAATAACGAGAAATTAATTTCTTGTGAAGGTTCAAAACTTGAGATCATATTAATAATAAGAAAGTAATCGCTTGTGAATTTCTTAATCGCGGTATAGATAGTTTTTTAGTAAATATTCCAAGGGGTAAGTTCGATTTTTCTGAACAATATTAGTAGATCATAGTTTCATTTTAACACAATCAGAACCAATTAACAACAAAAAGTGAGTGAGTGACAACCAATAAAGAACAATTGAAAATTGAAAACTGCAGCTTAATAAAATACAGAATTCTAGTTCACTTCTTAAATTTTAATTAGTTGGTCCAAAAAAATGTAGCTCAGAGTCTTGGGGTCTTTTCACTGAGAGACTTATATATATATATATATATATATATTTCAAACCTTAGATCAAGAATTATAGGATTTATTACTAAAATTTCTTAGAGATGATTCGCCTTTTACTAGATCCAGGAAGTAGATTGGTGAAAGTGTGCATAACAGCATAAGCCGACCAGAAAGAATACTATACTAAAGAAAAAATAAATAAATAATTTTGACAATTGAATCTCCAACAATTATATAAAACAAAATTTGAGCTTAATTAGCGAGAAAAATAATCAATTAACAGCTACCCTTTATTTATTTTTATTTTTTTTTTAACTTAACAAAGTGTAGGATAGGCGGGCCCCAACCTTAATTCAATCATGTTTGTTTAGAGTTTTCACGTAATTTGGACGATTATTATCATTAGTATTCATCGGGATTGCCGTGGCCGTGTATGCCAGCCACGAGCAACAACATTTAATATTGTTAATAGTTCATTTTTCTTTTAATTAAATAAATAAACTTCTTCTCCATTGTTTCTTTTTGCAATACACATGGGTCCCAGTGAAAAAGGAAGGCCACGTTGCTACCACAAGCTAGAGATTAATGTTTCCATTATAGCATAACCCTTTCTATTTTTTAAACTTCGAGTGAATTATTTTATTTGGGAAAGTTTCGGCATGGTTAGTAATACAGGCCAACGGTCCAATGCTATGAGCGAAGAAAGTGTGTACATTTGTGACATTTAACATGAAAACCTATATTACATAATATAATTTTTTTTTTTTTTTTTTGCTCTGTGCCTTTTCTTTAGTGATCTAAAAGTCCACTTTCTATGGTTGAATTTCGAGTCTAAAATCCCACGATTCGAACAAATAAGAAATCGAAGGATCTAAAATTTGCAAAACCATACAAGCTTTCTTGGCTCAACTCAAATTACAAAACCAATGCTTGCTTGCAGCTTCTAAAGAAGGGCATATTAATTTAGATGTACGGAGTGTTAGTGAATTCTATCAACACTCAATTTTATTAATTTTAAAATATTACAATATAATTAATTATAAGATGGATTAACTCATCGAAATTAATAGGCATTTTTTTTTTAATATAATATATAATTTAATATTTTATTACTTACAGTAATTATCGTAAAAAAAAAAAACTTAATTTTTATCATTATCTCTCTTCTCTCTTATCTCTTCTCTCCAGTTATTTTTACTTAAACATGCACTTACTCACGTAAATAATTTTATTCGCGGCATGCGTATTCCTCAATGGTAGATTTTTCATACCTTCCTTCATCACATCTTCTTTCTATCGACACAGATAGAGCTGGAAATTAATTGTTGTTGGAAATATGCCCCTCTAGACCAGTCAAGCCGACACCCCGGTTGCGTATGGGGCCATTGCACGTGTTGATATGATTGCAATATGTCAAGTACTTCGTTATAATTAATTGAATTTTTTCTTCTCAATCCGCAAGATCAACTTGACCTTCATTGTTTAATGACACGGTTATTGTTTTATATAATGCCAAAGCAACCCATTTCCCGGACGTTTCAGAATTTAATTTTTTTTTAATTTAAAAAAAAAAAAAAGGAACACAGAAAGGATGATAAGTACAAGACGGTATTGCAAAATCTAGACGTTCAAACGTCAATTTGGAACCCCACAAATACAAATAATGATGGTGGAAAATTGCTAATCGCTTGATGATTGAGAGACCAATAGAGCTCCATTTTAAAAATTGTATTTAAACATGGGTTTTGAAGCGTGTAATTGACTCAACTTGCGCTTATACATAATGCCTAGTTGTATTTTGAACAGGGGGCAAGAATTCAAAGTCCAAACCAAGATATAGGGACTGATATGAGCTCTAAGTTAACCAATGGAAGGTGCCAATTTAAACTTCAAATTCAAGAAAACTTAGTCAAATGTGGAGACAACATGGGAGGGATTCTAAGAAGAATTTCAAGACGCAAGTTAGCTTCAATTGGGATGACTCTTTGACCAGAATGGCATGATCGGAAACAATGTGGCCAGCTTTTTGGTCCTACTGCTTTGTCACGATCTTCTTGTTAAGTAATTAACAAGAGTCAAGCTGAGAGCTTATATTCAAACAAACCTTCTTGGGAGCCTCGTAATAATGTGGCCAGCTTTTGGTCCTACAGCTTCTGATAGCCGCGCCGCACCTGAAACAATTCTTTTGCAGTCACAGAACTCCCACATGAATATAGACATATCGTGAATTGTCCAACGTTTTTTTTTTTTTTTTTTTTTTAGGACCTACACTTTTTGTACCACGTTGCTTTCTCCCGACAATGAAAACCGACCAAAACAAAAATTGCACGCTGCTTTCTTAATCAGCTAGAAAAGAACACACGCTTTGGTATTTAATTCTATTCTAATGGGGCTTTGGCAGTGCAATCCATCGCAAATCTGTTACAATACAGTGAAGATGATGATGTATATATATATATATATATATATATCTATTGTGCAATCTAGTACACTGACCCATCCAGTCTCCAAACGTTGATAATCTTTTTGAGCAACTATGATAATATAAAATCAATCCACGGGCATAATGCTGGGTCAAGATGCTCCTATCTATATACTTTAATAGAGCCATCTCAGCATTTTGTTATCAAATCTAAATGCTTCTGAGCAATCTTTAGAGGAATTTTCAATCGTTGAAGTTTCTATTATTTTTCCTTATATAATCAAGCGCAAGTTGTCTCGCTAAATAGGATTTTCTATGACAATATTTGTGTATGGCCACAAACGGTATTCTAGAAGACCAAAGTTCATTCAATGTGTAGACATAATATTAATTCCTCACAATCATAGACAAATGAGTAACGTTTGCAAGGGAGTTCCAGAAATAACAAAGGTTTGTGCCCTTCAAGTGACTGGACAAAGGTATATATACTGGCCTTTTGGGAAAATTCACCGTTTTTGTTGGTTCCTATTTGACAACTAAAAAAGTTGAAAGCTTGCCCCCAGATAATCATTTTTCATCTACTTTTGCATTAGCATTCAATGTTTTTCTATGATTATGGAGCATCATTTTCTACTTTTCCTTGGATGCTATAAACCCCCTCCCACCTAGCCCTAGGGTTGTGGATGGACTCAGCCATTACTTACCTAGCCTTTACTTTCCTAAGATCAGGTGGGAATGGTGGGGAAGCTTAACCATTTATTACGGTTGTATGGATAAAAGGTAGATTTGTGTACTTCATTTTTCATGATGACGGAAGCACAGGCTAGACTTCGCGACGGGAGTGTGTGAGAAGCAAAGGTTAATAGTCAAGAAAGGACTCTGGAGTTTGTCAAACAGTGTAGATGGTTATATCATATGATTGTGGACGGTGTCTTGCTAGATTCTCGGCTCCACCCAAAAAATAAACGAGGAAAAACAGAAAAAGCAAGTGAGCTGGTAATAATCCTTGGCAACCCTCCGATTAAGTAATTTAAAGTTAGCCTCTTGGTCCCTAGCTTACAGTGATCAGTGAGCAAGCAGGCAATTACTGGTCAAACCACCATTCACCGTCTTTTCTCAAAGCTGGAAGAACCAATTCCTAGATAATGAACCAAAAGATGGGGGCTTGGAGGTGGCATGGGCAGCAGGGAAACAAGGGCTAGCATTTTTGTATTAGCACTTAAATCCAAGAAATAATACATGCCAAAAACAAAACATTAGTTCCAGGAATTCAACTCAATTCACCCAACCCTTAATGAGAACAAACTCGAAACAAATGTGGATGTGTACTTGCAAAAATTCTCAAATTCGGTTCTGAAATGATCCTATACATATATATACAACTGAACTAGGAAAAAAAAATAAAAAATTTGCATGATGTTACAGACGATTTTAATCATTTGAGGATGTCATTATCATTGGCACCAGGCAATCCTTTGATTACATCTCGCAAAGCATGTTGATGGCTATCACATTTGTGGTCTGAAATTATTTTGCTGGACAGCACTATTCTCTGGACATGCTCACCTGGGTGCCTCCTCCAGAGTGTGTAAAATTCAATGCCCCTGCCTCTCCCAGCATTAGTATCGATACTCTTCTTTATGTAGTAAATAGTCCCTGGAACAAATAGCTCCTCAGGCATCGTCGCAGTGGCTTCTTCCTTCTCAAGGGAAATAGCATTCTCTGTTTTAGCTTTGAACTTTAAAGGGAATGCCGGAGAAATAAGTGATTGCTTTCTTATAAGACCATCTATCAAAAACAGCATTGCAATCGATGAAATGAATGGAATACTTGGAAATCCAGAATTTGGGGGAGCATTAGGAAAACAAATAAACAATTGACGAATTATCTATTCTAATTACAATGAGCCTCCCAACAAACAAAAATGTTTCGGGTCACAACAGCCAATTGATTGAACTTGCACCCTGAAAAAGGCAGCTTGGCTTTAGGTATTTGTGTGTGTGTGTGTGTGAGAGAGAGAGAGAGAGGGAGAGCAGGGGGGGGTGGTCTTTGAACATGATAATAATGCTGCAGTCAGAAAGTATAGCTATAAGTTAAAGCGATTTCAGGATTCCAAAAACGACCAACAACAGTGAAGAAAAGCAAGTTATCAACATTTAAGCTAAATAAGAAGTCATACAGCAAGTAGAAAGATTTTGACAAGCTATTTGCTTTCTTTTCACTGAGCCAAAAGGCTTTTACATTCATTAGCAACTTCTCAAGTGATGAGAATTGATGACTCGATGCCTTTGAATTATGTGCTATGGTAGTAACGAGTCTTACACACATTATTTCTTTACAAATTTCAAAGGCTTGTTCAAAGTTTTGGGGAACATCAGACTTCCCTTATGAGTTTGGACAGGTCCCGTTCATCAAATTTAGAGGTTTTCAAAAGCAACTAGAAAGAGGCAATTAGTGTATCATGCAAACTTTTCAAGAAAGCTTCAATAAAAACAACATTTTGGCAAACTTCCAAAGAGAACAAGATGGGCTTACCAGGAAAACTTTTCACACTTCGGAATTTGGCATAATCAGCAAGTTTGCGGGCCACATCTTGCACAGAAGAAACAACTTGCTTTGCATTTGTGACCAAACCCATAACACTTTTCCAGTCCTCTTTCTCAATCAAACTCATCCTGTACAAATAACAAAAGATTGTGTGGTTAAAAATGGACACTAAAATGTGAACTAGCTTCAATCCTCCAAATGATAGACAATACTACTCCATTCAAGTGGCAATCCATAAATTAAATTACCAAACGCATGAAACTTCTTTAGATAATCAGTGTTCCAAAACATTGTTGACTTCTTTGTGACTGAAAACAATAAAACCCTTGAAAGATCCAAAATTACAAGGACTTCTAGTTCCAACTTTCAACCATGTAGAGGGTACATGCTACGCACTTCCATTGCAAAATTCATGTGGTCGGTTTCCTTTCTCCCTGTATTTAAACTGAATTTCTACCTAAATCTGATTGAAAATATCACAAATATACTTGTCCTCAGCTGTTGCAAATGCAAAAGATGGGTTGGTTTCACTTTTGCATCGGCATGCTTACCAATCAGTTTGAAGAATTTCACTCCTAAGTCTTGCCAAAGATGCTGCACTTAACCTGGGTACAATGTCATCCTGCAGATGTTGGATGTTGACAAGCAACACAGAAAATATAAGAGGCAGCATTTACGATGAAGACTTAATCCATTGCAACTTGGAAGAGTCAGTTAGCTATACAAAAAAAAAAAAAAAAAAAAAAAAAAGAAAGAAAGAAAAGGGGAGGCTTTTGCCTGATGAAAATGATTGACTTATAGTCATTCTTCCCACCTGCATCACAACAGTTGTAACAAAATCAGAACAGCTTTCAGCAAGCTCTTTGGAGACACAGGGAGGGGTTGCATATCCAACAGCAGAAACAATCTCTGGACTGAAGCCAAGTTCCTCCGATGACTTTTTCTTCAGCATGATTGCTAGTAAAGAAGCTATGGCACCTCCAAGAGAATGGCCCACTAACCTTAACCTAAATCCCTGTGGATGGATTACATTTTCTAGAACACATTTGAAGACTAGATAACCATAAAGGCAAGAAGAAGCAGAAAAACCATAAGAAAGATTCTGTAATGCAACTAGAACATTGCAATCAAGAATAAGTAGAGAAGCTTACCTCATGTTTCTCTAAGCACCTCCTTATGGTTCCAATCTCGAAAGTAAGAAACCACCGAGCAGCTTCAGCTATGCCAAAATGGGTTGAATAGCCTTCAAATGTGACTTCTTCATTGCTTGAAGAAACAATGTCAGTGATAAGGTCATAGACCGTGTGAGTTCCACGGATACCAAGAATTATGAGTTTCTTGCGATGATCAATCCCTATGTAATATCCAGGCCTCATCACACTAGAATCTTTTACATATTTGAGGACATTGCTTTCCCGAAGCATGCTATGCTTTGCAAGCCCATAAGCATTACCCTTATAACAACCTTTGGCTAACTCAAGATGGTATATGAGAGATTGTACCTATATCAGCAAATAATTGCCTAATAAGGGTATTGCATAGCAGAACAATAACAAAGTCAGCAACAATGTACTAAAGAAGTAGCTTTAGAGCCACAGAAGAACAAAACTAGGAATGCATTTAATATTGAGGACAACAAATATTTTCCATGGAACTAAAAGTTCAGTAGCTACTGTTGATTCTGAAGAGATCTGAACCCCTTTGACATCCTCAAATGGATCTAAAGATGCCTGCCGAAGGTAAATTAGATACAGTCCAATAGTAAGATCACTCAAGCTCCAACCCTCAAACCCGATCTTGCTCCGCTGAATGCTTGCAATGATCTCCATAAGAGATCGACCACTAGGTGGGATTTTGTTTCCAGCTCCATTTCCTGCAAATGTGTGTGGTTGTCAGCATCTCAACCCAACAGGCAATGAAAAATTTAAAGGAGGTGGTGTTTTTACAAGAAGACTGGAACAATCTCGTGGACATTATCAGCAAAAGAGACAACATCCCAAAAACCAGAGTTTGACAAAGAAAATGTTTCTCCCTATATACTGAATCAAAGATCAAGAGAATCAGATGGGTTGGAAGGGAGGCGAATGCGATGAAATAACACACGGGATTAAACTTCATCAAATTCCGAAGAAGCACAAGAGCGACTAGAACTAATACGCTATGCAAGCAGGGTGTTGAATTTCAACATAAACCACAGGAACATCAGTTAAAACAGGCAAAGCCTCAACTTTCAGTTCAGACAAGTTCAGCAACAAAAAATAACCGCGAAAATCTTTTCAAGCAGCCAAAGCATGCATGAAATTGTGCATGCCACTAGGGAAAAAGAGCATAACGTCAGATTAACAAACCTGTTGGCAGAGCCCACCCGCACAACTGCAGAGCTGGCTCAAGAGCCTTTGTGAGCCATGTGAGCTCAAAATTCCACTTTGAATCGCCCACTTCTTCGTCGCTAGAACTGTATTTTCCGAGTCCAGATTCATGCTCAGTTCTCCGCTCAAGTTCAGGCCTTAAAGAATCTTGTGTCGCATCCTTTGCTGATCCATTAAAGGTATTTGCTTCTGTCCTATCTGCTTTTCGCAATTGTGACTGACTCCGGTTTAGAACACCATAAACAAGTTTAATGTATTCTTCTTGTCTACTAAACAATTTCTTGGTATACCCTGCATAATAGAAGAAAAAATAAACAACCCAAAAAAGAAAAAAAACAAATATATATATATATATATCCAAAACCCATAACTGAAGTGACAGGGAGAAAAAAGAAGAGAAATTTAATTCAAGAAACGAAGCAAGCACTTACATGTGTCCTGGAGAAAGCGCTTCAGGAAACGATTAGCCATTTCCAGAGCGAGGAATTTCCGGAACAGCAGCAAGGCGTCCAGGGTAGCGCAGCCCGTGACTTGTGGCCGCTAAGCGGGCTTTGGCGGTGAACTTTCGGCGGTGGTAAAATCCTAATTGTTGAAGCTTGCGGACGACGGGTGGACCGACAATAATAATGTCGATGCCTAGGCCATAGTTAAACGTCCGTGGTCCATGTAATGATATGGGCTGTCATGACATTCATGGTTTGCCCATGAATATGAGTGGGTTATAAAATTAGGTTGGGCCGTTGGCCATCTGGGCCTATAAATTATTTGGAAAGAAAAAATAAATAAATAAATATATATATATATTAAATAAAAACAGAACTGAATTCCTCGTTAAATACGTAGTGATTAAAAGTTATAAGATTTAATTTTGAAGCATTAAAAAATAACGTCAATATAATTTAGTTTTTCATTCTTTTATAGACGTGAGTTCTCAAAATTGAGCGGCCCAAGGTTAGATTTGGGTCATTCATATATGACATATGAAAGGAGATTTTTATTTTTATAAAATATAAAATGAATATAACCTTATAAGCACATAAAATAATGCCAAAAAATAAAATAAAAACTTCTTAAAATAGGCTCATTTTCCTAACATTTTTTTTTTTAATGTGCAAAGATGGTAGAGTTGCATCCATATGGTCATAGAAGCAGACTGTGAAATCTTTTTTCACAAATCAAGATTGTCCCTCTTCTTTTTCATTTTCAGTCCAAAAGTGTATTTCTTATCTCCTTTTCATAGGGTGTAGCTTACAACATCCATTTTTATCCATTCTTATTCTTATGTATAAATTATTCCATTTTGTTTTGTTCTTTGAGCTACATTTCTACTTTTGTGTGAAATTATGGGAGTGTCTTCTGTTTGTGCCCGATGAGCTATACATTTTGAGAATTTGAATATTTAATAGAGTCAGAATTTCTGTAATAATTTTTTTCACCTTAAGAACATTAATTTTGAATTTGATTTTCACTTTGCATGTTAAATTGCCGCAATGATTTCATCTTAGTTTTCTATTATTTTTGTTATAATTGTCTCTTTACTCTATCTATTTTTTTTTTCCTCCAAACCTTCTCTTTTGTTTGGATAGATTTTTGTGGATACGGTGTCTTCTATTGCATACATTTCTATTTATAATTATAGCATTTTGCTTGGAGAATGAAACAGTGATTCGGTTAATTTCCCTATTGGCTTGATTGCTGCTATGATTGGCATCATTTTATTCCTTTTCCCTATCTGACCATTCTGCCGGCTATTCAATGTATTCTCCGGTTGTTTCTGGTTTGAAGGCAATTTGTTCACATGCTATCGAATGGAAAATAAGGGGTTCAAGATTAAGCCAAGTCCCAACAACGAACTTTTCCTACCTGGGACAAAGAAAAAGCACTTCAGGTTCAGATGGAGCTTTTCAAGATAAGTTGTCTAATGGGGAAGCAAAGAAGGAACCTGCATTGGACTGGTAAAATAGAATGTTAGACAAGATATGGTAACTTAATGCAATGTCATCCTTCCCATATCTATTAAAATATTCAAATAAATTATACCAAAAAGGCAGGTTTTGCATGGTCTTGCTATTTGGTCTTCAATTTTATGTGCACATTCTCTATCATACAAGGAAATTTGAAAATAGGGGACTAGCCCAACAAAAGAGAACTCCATCACCGCTCCTTGAGAAATTTCAAGACCTGCTCACTTTGCTTCTTCAAGTCGTGTGCGTATGGTTCCACTACTTTGGTGTTTGTTGATGCTGCATAATAACACAAAGAATATGAAGATAAATAATTTGAACAATTTGAAGCAGCCCAAGTCATCTCTGGTACGACCGTAAAAAGAGTTCATCACTGGATGTTGAAATAAAATTTAATCAGGGCCATTCTGCATGAGAAACTGTGAAGATGAATTTTGATTTACTTGCAACCACACATGGAAGATTTCTTTCTACAGCACCATATCATGCGTTAATCGTTTATGGCACTTACCAGATAAGCAAATCCCCACTAGATGTCCATTTCTGATGAATCCATTCTGGAACTAGTTCTAGCAACAATCTTAGCTGCTCTTCAACTTCATCTGTCAACATGCCATTATGAGTTAAGCTTAGCTCAAGCATTCGACAGATAGATTATGAAGCTCATGACAGGTTAATATATGCTTACTTCTATCAACAATATCAGAATGGCTTGCAATTATCTTGTGCATAAATTCTTCTTTCGTGATGACTGATTCTTTTTTTGATTGAAAGAAAAAATGTATCATGTTAAAGAGCTGTGGCAAGCGGGCAATCATCTGACACCGCCTCTTTGCTTGTGAGATGGCTGGATCTTGCTCTTCTTTAGCCAATCTCTCCTTTTCTCTTATCTGCAAAAGGAAACACAATTCTCAATGATCACACGATGCACTAAAATTCATATCTCTGTAACATGGAATACATATCACAAGCTTGACAACTGAAGTGAACAGAGGTCATATCTCAATGTACATTCTAGTAGGATTTTCACAAGGACAATATTTTTGACAAAATATTTACGAGAAGATGGCTCATTCACTAATGATTAGAAGAAATTCTGCAAAAGTCTTTTCCATCTTATGTAGAAGAAAACTTGTGCAAAGGAAACCACATCATTATGATAGTGGCACAATCTGTTCTTGGTTAAATTGGCTTTCTGCTTGCCCATGCAAATTGAAGATGATGGGAGATGGATCAACACAGGACGCAGATGCAGTAGAGGACACCAGTCTACTAAGACAACAGAGTTCTATATCAAAGAAAGTCATATAAAATCTGCCCCTCATTCTAATACTGACCATGATGTTCATAGTATTAGCACTATCAATAACGTGAAAAGGCTCATTTGGAATTATGCCTCCTGTTCCCAACTTAATTAACAACAGATGCCCCAGGAAAGATGAAACTTACTATTTCCTAGCCCCATCTGCAAACAATTTTGATGTGATTGGAATTGCAATAGGAACCAAGCCTAGAATTCAATTTTTATATACCAATACTGGGCATGTGTGCCCTGTTCTATAATATTAATCTTGGTCACAAATTAATAGCCCCAATTATGACATAGAACAGTTCATCTGACAAATGAATTTCATATCTATGAACTAATTAATGCCGAATTTATTGATCATGTGCCCAATAAGAATCAATGAGACCATGAAATGTCTACAAGGTGGAAAGCTCAAGGGCTTACTGATTGAAGGAGACTCTCGGGAAGAATATTCAAAATGTCATCATCAGCAGATGCATCCTCAATCTCATCTTGGTCATCCTGAACATTCTTAGTAGGTGTGTCGAATATCAATGACTTGGTTATAAGTGGACGCCTAGTCAGCTTGTTTGCTGATCTGATACAATCATCATCTGGGCTCATATAGCATCTTTTGGTTGGATGCAATGCAGGCGTGGCAGACATCAGCCTAGCAGGAGTGGATGCCGGTTTCACAGGACTTGATTGGACGCAAGTCATTTTGATGGAACAGCCATCTCTGCTGTCCATTTGCTGTATCTCTTTCCTTGGGGTTTCCAGTAGACAAGCCGTTGGATAAACAACTTGAGAAGAGGTAAATGCTGAAGGTTTTCTGTCACTGGTCAGCTCTTTAACCAATGATGGAGAACAAGAACTAGTTTCCTCTTTGGATGGGATTCTGTCAGGACATGACTCTGAAGCTGGACAAGTATTTGGAAACTCTTGGTAAATGGTTTTTGCTTCAGTTTTAGCAACTTTCTGGGAGAAGTGCCTCTGGAAAGACTGCGAGAAATGAGATGAAACGGCTCGTTGTTTTTTATCAAAAGCATCACTTTCTGCGGGCAATGAAAAGTTTGAGCCTCTTCCTTCAAGTGCATAAGCTGATGTTTCGGTTGTTGTTGATGAGGTGGAGGTTTCAGCCATGTCATGGGTTGGATCTTTCTTCAAATGATTGAATGGCTCTGGCAAAATTTCCTCTGGAATTTCCTCACCCTGAATACATTAAAATCATTTTTTGATGTTTACCAAAATAGCACTTCAGAAGCAGAACCGTATTCTTATTTGTCAATTAAGCATTCTATCGCAAACATGAACTATAACAGGTACACAATTTTTAAAAATTTCAGGAACTCTAACCAAATCACATTCCAATTTAATACACATACAAACGCTGACAGAAGGAAACAGGAGATAAAAAAATAAAAAACCATTTGTACCTGAGGGTGTGCTTCATGAAATTCTGCAAGCCGTGCGCGAAAAATTTTCCTCAAGTGCATGTTCTTGCTTTCCATTTTCAACCTCCCATCACATTCTATGGCATCAACATTTAGAGTAACATGAAGATCCGGCTTCATACAGCTGGTTCGCTCATCAAACATGAGTACTCTCTTTATCTCAATTGCCTCAGGCAACATATATTTCAACTGAGCTAAGTGTCGGTAAGAAAATCTCCTACAAGCACCACCACAATACTAAACAGATCAGTCAAAACCATACTTGTCAAAAATAATAATAATAATAATAATAAATTGCAAGAATAAGAAAGTACCTATCCGTTAAACACTCAATTTTTGGGGAAATGTTAGTGAAAGTAGAAATCGACCCCTTCAATCGCAACAATCGGATTGAACTATCCAAGCTATCAAAGAAATCACAAAGCATCCTGTAGCTGCCAAATCATTACACAAGAATTAAACCCAAAAAGAAAAGGGAAAAGAAAAAATTGGGGAAAAAGAAGAGAAAAGCACATCAAAATGACAAAAAAAAATACACATTAATCTTACTTGGCAGGAAGCTTAGTGGGCCCGCCGTCAACAGCGTGGCCAGACTTCTGCGGACGGGGTTTGCAGGTGGAGTCATCATCGGGCCAAGATGCGATGTGCCTCCGGACAGATCTGGAGACCTGATCGGACTCACCATGGCGGGGTCCAGGTTCATCGCGGCTTCCTTGAGCGATTTTGCGGACTTCCTTCAAGGAAAGCGCCACGTTACGGTTGCGCAGGCGGGGGGGAAGCTCCGCGGGCTGCTTGTCTGGTGTTTGGGTGGTGATTGGATTTGGGGGTTTTGATTTTGGGGTCGAACGGAGCGATTTCTTCTTTGTTTTGGGACCAATCGGTGACACAGAAGGGTGAGAGGAGCTCATCTTCAGTGGAAATAGAGTTCTGACCGTTGGATTTCGTGAGTTTGTGAGAGGAGGAACGGAGATGGAAACGAGAGCGGAAGGTGAAAGGACGACGATGACGGTAGATATTAGGGTCTTTTTCTTGGCGGGAATGCTGAGCTGGACATCTGCCACGTCATCCTTCGCGCCAAATTGTTCCGTTGGTTCCCGCGGATTCATGTCTGGGCCGTAAGGATGGCCTTAAGGGCGGCTGCTTGGTTGTTTTGAAGTGAATATAATTCTGAAGCCCTACTGGGGGGCCGCGAGAGTTTTGTGGGGGCCCAGTTTCTTTATTTCTTTTGGCAAAACGTTCTTTCCATTTCTCTCGGCAACTTCTCGTGAAGTTTGGAGTTCCACATCTTCTTCAAGTATAAATCAAGTTGGGTTGTTCGTAAGAATTTCCTTCTCCGCTTGGGTGGAAAAAGAAGCCAATGCTGCCAGTGAACCCTAGTTTAGCGATTTCTACATCCGAACGTTTCGAATATAAATTTTAGTTTGAATCGATTCATTAAAAAGAAAAACTAATAGCCGCGATTTCCGTGATTGTTGTATTTGGGAAAACGACTTGCAAGAACATGGAAAATTCCACAACCAACACCTGAGCCTGGAAACAACATGAATTAACATTCTTCTTCTCGGCAGGACGATCTGTAAAAGTTCATGCTGTGGTTTGGGCCTAGAAATAATTCTCGTAGATTCTTTCTATCACTAGTACGATTTATGCCTCTTTTTTTACAACGAAAAAATGCAGAAGAGAGAAGTGAGCCCAAAGAAAGCATATTTTCTTCTACGTAAGACAGACTCTAAAATCTTAATTTCGCAATAAAATTTGTTAAACGACGTCGCATGTAGACCTCTCTCAAGGACATCTTTCCCTTGGATGATCTCCGAGTGTCGACAGACGTGGGACCGAGAAACATAAACCCTTGCAAGAAGGGTTTTGGGTTTTGCTATTGGCGGGGTTTGACAGGACCAATATCCGAAAAACAAAGGAAGAGACATCAATCTATGTTGCCCTTTTAGACCCCCAGTTCTTGTTTTATTCACTTTTTTTATTTTTTATTTTTTATTTTTTGTTCCAACTTTGGGATTTGACTGAGAATAATCTGATCTTTCTGATCTCCCATTATGTTAATTTACATCAGACGCTACAGAGTCTTTCAGTGCATAAAACCCCTGTGTTTCTGAAAGGAGGTGTCTTGCGATTTTATTTTATTTTCTCTCTTCTTCTTGGTTTAGAGAATTTTTTTACTTAAGAAATTGATGTATTTCCTTTATTTTGATTATCATATTTATTATTTTATCATCTCTTCTAATAATAATAATAATAAATAATAAATAAAAAAGTCCCTTAAACTATTTGCAGTCTGCTGACCACTAAATCAGTAGATGGTAATTCTAGTTTGACGAGTTTACTTAGGATCGGTAACCCGTGACTTTATTGAACGTAAATGCTCTCACTGTCTTAAAATCATAATGAAATTTATTTTTTTTTAAGGCCCAGATGGTAATATATTTTAGGGTACAAACACGAAAAAGAGACAAAAAGCCTTGAGATTGGTAACTGTTCGTTACACAGACACGAGAACGAGGAGACTGGGGGAAAAGAGGTCAGTGATCATTCTTGAAGGGGACGTCTTTGTTGCTTTTACTCATAGTTGCTCATTATCTGAGATTCCCACTCCAATGGGGCCACGGCCTCCATTCTAGCAGCCCCGCCCGGCCCCCATGGACTCTTTCTCTCTCCAAGAGTGTGCAGATTAAAATGATTAGCATTCATGAAGAGAAAAGAGAAATCCACTGATGGTGGGTTTAGGCAATCATTCTCAAAGCCATGCTTACATTTCAGTAAAAATTTTAAAAAAAAAAAAAAAAAACTCATTTGCCTTAATTTGAATGCTATAGATAATGTCAATCCAGAGTCATCCGACAATATAATCCTACTCTTTTATGTAATTACTTTCCGAAACTCCACCTGGAAAACCAAAAATCAAGCAGAAATCAGTAAAACGAGATTCAAAATAAAATCAATCCAACTTCAGGGCTCAAATTCAACTGGAAGCACTGCTTTTCTTGAACCCCTGCCTTGACCAAATGGAAAAAACGATCTTTGACCTCTGTTGCTTGCCTCTTCAGTAATTTTAATCTCACTCCGATGCTCATTCTGTTGAATGATTGCTTGAATGCTTAGATAAATCTGTTGATCCGCTGCAGAATCCAATGAGAAAGATCTCCTGAGAGGTTGGATAGAGAACTGATCATCTCTTCCTCTTACATCAATGCACTCATCTCCCATGATAGAAACATGGTGGTGTTTTCTTGGTTTTAACTTCACATTTTCAAGCTCATGTTCCATGATCTTCAGCATTGGTGACTGACCTCTAAGTTGAATCTGAACATCTCTTGAATTCTCTCTTCCTTGTTCCCTGCTGTGAGACAACAAAGCCGATTCATCTCCTGATCCACCCAGTTCAATGACAACAAAATCTTCATCGCCCCCCATTAGGCTGTCGGTGAATTGCTGCGAGCCTTGAGGTGATGAGGCTGGTGCATTGATATGTTCAACTGGATATCTACTAGTCCCCGAAATGCTGGTCCTGCAAAGCGGGCAATTGCTATTGCTTTGAAGCCATATGTCAATGCAATCTAAGTGAAAAGCATGGCTGCAACTGGGCAGAACTCTAAGCATATCTTTTTCTTGAAACTCGTTCAAACAGACCACACAACCATAGATGCATCCAACCTTCTCGCCTTCTCTGCTTCTGTACTGAAGAGTTGGAATTTCGCGAATGACCGATTGATCAAGCCCCCGATTCCACAATGGCGGAGAGAGGCTTACAAGCGAATCCACGCTTTGTCTAGTTCGCCTGGTAGTGAGCCACCTTAGCATATTGATCTGATGCCTATTGGAGTAGCACTTGTTAAGGACAACATAATAGCAAAATAGGAGGCAAGCCGTGCCCATGATGCTCAGTACAGCAATAGCCAACACAGGAAAAACGTGGTCTGAATTAGTAGGTGGTAGCAAAGGCGATTGATTGATAGGATTCTGCTGGTTTTTGGAGGGCGAGAGGACATGGAATGCGTACTTGTAGTAGTGGCCATCTTCATGAGTTGATGCCATGACCAAAATGGTTGGTTGTAGTTAGAAAGTGTTGGATTCTTCAAATTGATGAACAGAGAGAATCATCTTAATGGGTTTTAGCCTAGCTTCTCCACCTTAAAAAAAGAGAAAAAAAATCCCCAAATGAACGATATAATTTATCTATTAAACTATTATGCAAGAATAAAAGCAAAATATTTGGGTAAAGTTGGGAATGGGGTGTAAGTAGCTGTGGTTCACTGGAGTGTAAACCATAATTATATTTTGTATCTTTTCCAATGAATGCGAAGACTTAGGATAAAAGATTGCAACCGTAATTCTAGATAAAGTGTTTTTGCATTTTTTTTTTTTTTTTCTTCTGGGGGATGGATAATCATCACTTGAAGACTAATGTGGACAAACAAAAGGGGTTGGCCATTACAAGTTCGCAACGAATACAAATTCCGTCGATAAATTGTTAGCAAATAGTAATTATTAAGGAAAGATTTTCACATGGGGTTTGTGAGTGGAGAACCTTTTCGTTTGGTGCTAGGTCTGGGCTATTCATCTCCTCCAGAAAATATTCTCCGTGGACTTCTGCTATGTTCCCTGTTCTCTGTTTCTCTCAATATTAAGTCCCAAAATTCTCCGATCGTCTTCCAGTCGAAGTTAGGTTAATTTTTGAAACTAAAGTCAGATATATTGCTCTCCCATTTACACAATCTGTTGATTTTTATTTTTTTTCTCAAGTCTAAAAGGAGGATCATATAATTTATGTACAGGGAGAACATGAAAGAGGCAAAATTCAAACTCTTATTTATTCTTTTAATACTAAAATCATAGATTAGTTGTTTTACATAGTCGGTCTTTTAAGGGTCAATTTGTGAAAGCAATGAAATGTGTTGAGGGTTGTTGGATAAATTGATAAAATGAATTGTTTAGGGTTGTCAAAGTCTTAGCTAATTAGTTTTATTGTTTCAATAAATGGCTCCACTTGTTTAGTCTATATAGGAAGCACTTTCATGTTAGTGGGTAGTTAATCGTCGTTATGTTGTTCTTCCTATTGATGTATTGCCTATTTAAAGACTTGTTAATTGATAAATGAAGTAATAGCATATGTTCTTTTTTTTTTTTTTTTTTCCTGAAAATACTTACAACTTATATCTTTATTTTGGCAAGAAAGTAACAGTGGAAATAAAATTTCTATTTTCTCACCTACCTTTTTTTTTTTTTTTTGTAACTTTTAATTCTTTCTTACAATAGCAAAAGAAAGAGCTGACCTTTGAAATGTTTGTGTAACCAGATATCCCACGTTTTGATGGTTACTATGACCATTAGTTCATGCTAATGGAGAACTTCCTTCGATCCAAAGAACATTGGCATGCGGTTGAATCTAGAGTAGCAGAACCAGAGTTGGGAGCAGTCTTGTCCCTAATGCAAAAGGCTAATTTGGAGGCGCTAAAATTAAAGGATCTCAAGGCCAAAAACCATCTTTTCTAAGCCATTGATCGCTTAATTTTGGAGACTATTCTTTGCAATGATACCTCTAAACATATATGGGATTCCATGAAGAAGTATCAAGGAATAGCAAGAGCAAAGAGGCAACAACTTTAAGCACTTCATTGGTAGTTTGACAATTGTCAATCAACTCCAAGTCGTTAATGACAAGGTTAATGACGTCACCATAATAGAGAATATCCTTCGATCTTTGACGTCAAAATTCAATTTTGTTGTCTACTCTATAAAGGAAGCTCATGATATTAAGAAACTTTCAATTCATAAATAGCAAAGCACTTTGCTAGTTCATGAACAGAAATTCAAGTAGCAAGAGATGGAGGAGTAAACATTGAAGGCTGTCAACTAACAACCATGATTCATCATTAAGTAAGGCAAATTGAGGACAAGGCAGAGGTAGAGGAAACAATGATCTCAGAAACTCAAATCAAAGATCTGAAGAGAATCAGGGTCATGATTCTCAAGGTAGAGGAAGGGGTCATAGAGGCGACTACACAACTGGCTACAGACCAAAGTCAACAGACAAATCCAATATAGAGTGCTACAAATGTCACATGTATGACCATTACAAGTCCGAATGTCATACTAATATGAATAAAACAGAATGGAGAAAAAAACTAATTTTGTAGAAAAAGAGGAAGATGTATCTCTTTTGATGGTGTGTCACTGGAAGAAAGAAACTCAACCAAACAAGTGGCGGCAATCGCATGTGTGGTGACAAGCAGATGTTATCTGATTTGAATGAATCTCACAACAACACGGAGAAGTTTAGGGATGATTCCACTATTTTTGTTATTGGAAGAGGGAAGATAACAATTTACATGAAAGACAATTTGAAGCAGACTATTTCCAATGTTCTAGATGTCCCTGAGTTGCAGACTAATTTGTTGAGTGCTAGTCAACTACAAGAGAAGGGATATGAGATCTCTATCAAAGATGGAGTTTGCAGAATTCAAGATGAAAAATTGGGTTTAATTGGTCAAGCTAGCACGACGGAGAATCGAATGTTTCCTTTGTATTTCATAATACTGCTCATTCATGTTTTTTCCCAAGAGCAGAGGAGGAGGCATGGTTATGGTATTTTCGTTATAGGCATCTAACTTTAATGGATTAAAAACTCTACAACAAAAGAACATGGTGACAGGTCTTCCTCAAATTATGGCTCCTTCTCAAGTTTATGAAGAATGTGTTATCAGTAAACAACATCGAAATCAATTTCCACAAGGAAAATCATGGAGAGCAAAAAAGATATTGGAGCTTGTTCATTTCGATGTTTATGGACCAATTAATCCTTCTTCTAATTGAGGTAAAAGATACGTAATTACTTTCATTGATTATTATAGTTGAAAATTTTGGGTCTATTTTTAGCAAAAAATAAAAATAAAAAATCAGAAGCCTTTGAAACTTTTAAAAGCTTTAAAGCGCTTGTTGAGAAGGAAGCTGACAATTCAATACAAGTTCTCCGCACTGATCATGGTGGAAAATGCCACTCACATGAATTTGTAAATTTTTGCGAAACTCATGGAATTAACAGGTAATTTACAGCAGCTTATATGCTTCAACAGATTGGCATTTGCAAAAAGAAAAATCACGGTATGTTAAACATGGTACGAAGCCCTTTGAAAAGCAGCAATGTCCCAAAAAGCTTTTGGCCTGAAGCAGTCAAATGGAGTATTCATATTTTGAATAGAAGTCCCACACTTGTTGTTTCAAAATATGAGACAAGAGGAAGCATGGAGTGGACAAAGTAGATCATTTCAAAATCTTTTGGTGTATTACCTATGCCCATATTCCTGATCAGAAGAGATAAAGCTAGATAACAAAGGAGAGAGATGCATTTTTCTTGGTATTAGTGATGAATCAAAGGCCTATAAGTTTTATAATCCTATCACTAGGAAATTTATTATCACTCGGCGATGTTATTTTCGATGAAGATCAAACTTGGTAATGGAATGAGAATAGTGATAGAAGACACATTCCAGCAAACTTTGATGATGATGATGATTCTAATGGGCAGCAGCCCATAGAGAATATGCATCAGCAAATAATCACTCGAGATTGAGAAGATGTGCAAGGATCATCTGCAATGGAGGAAGCTGAGCAACGACCACAACGTATTAAAAGAATACCAGCATAGATGACTAATTATGAGGTAATTAGAATTGATCCATCTAATGACCCACTTACATACTTTGCTCTGTTTTCTGGTTATGATCCTAAAAATTTCAAAGAAGTTGTCAAAGATTCAAAACGGCAAAAGGCAATGAATGAAGAAATTGCCGCCATTGAGTTGACTGATCTTCCTTGAGGACACACGGTGATTGGTGTTGAATGGGTGTACAAAACAAAGTTGAACAAAAATGGTGAAGTTGACAAGTAGGAGGCACGCTTAGTAGTTAAAAAGGCTATGAATAAGAGTTTGTCGTAGATTACAAAAAAAAATTCGCTCTTGTTGCTAGACATCATACAATCAGATTGATGATTGTAATGACAGCTTAAAATTCATGGCCTGTCTTTCAATTAGATGTAAAATCTGCATTCTTACGTAAACACCTGCAAGAACAGGCATTTGTCGAGCAACCTCCTGGTTATGTGAAGCCTAGAAGTGTAAATAAAGTATATAAACTAAAAAAAAAGTATAGTATGAGTTAAAACAAGCTCTACAACTTTGGTATAACCAGATTGATGCTTATTTTTTAAAGGAAGGATTTACAAAATGTTCATACCAGCATACACTTTTTTCTAAAATAAGTGACGGAGGAAAGATGCTTATTGTTTGTTTATACGTGGATGATCTCATTTTCACCGAGAATGATGGTGCCATTTTTGACAAATTTAAAATATCTATGATGGTTGAATTTGATATATATGATCTTAGTATAATTCATCATTTGTTGGGTATTGAAGTGGTGCAATCTACAATTAAAATTTTTATTTCTCAACATAAATATATTCAATAAATTCTAGATAAATTTCAAATGAAGTATTGTAATTTCATTGAGTACAACGACTGAATTTGGTTTGAAACTCTTTGGAGATTTTGAAAGAAGAAAGGTAGACAACATATTTTACAAACAAATTGTTAGAAGTTTGATGTATTTGACTACAAAATGACCTAATATAATGCATGTCGTAAGTCTCATTAGTAGATACATGGAATGTACGAAGAAGATGCACCTTCGTGCAACAAAAAGGATTTTTCAATACTTGCAAGCTACTCCAAGTATGGCCTATTTTACAGGAAGGAAAAAAAGTTTTATTTGGTTTTACAGATAATGACTCTGCCAGAGATCAAGACGATAGAAAAAGCACTTGAGGGTATATCTTTATGTTGAGATCAGGAGCTGTTTCATGGTCCTAAAAAACGCAACTGATCCTTACTCTATCAACTATTGAAACTGGGTTGATAGCCACAACTTCATGTGCAACTCAAGCCATTTGGTTGATGATGATATTTGAAGAGCTTCAGTTCAAACGGTAAAGAGCTACTTCAATTTATTATGACAACAGTTCAACAATTAAACCCTCTTGAACTGTTCAACAGTTCAACTTTCATGTTAATATATAGTTAATTGTTATTTTGTCATTCTTCTAGTTGATGTATTGCCTGTTTAAAGACTTGTTGATTCTCTATTGCGGCAAGAAAGCAACAAGGGTTGCTAACGGGCTTTAGCTACAGGGTTGGTCCAGAACAATTTGATGTATAGCAGAGACGTCCTCACTGGACCAGTCTAAAAACGTAGTTCAATATTTTGACATGGACTTGAAGCGCCGCTGAAGTTCTCTTGGGATCGTGAGTCCTGACGGCTGTTTCGTTTCGTTGTAGTACCCAAGAGATTTTTAACCTACAAATTTTAATCATACAATGTATGAACTTTTATGGTTGGAAGACGTCAAACTCAAAATGAAAACATAAGCTTAGCATAAATGCATACATACACAGCCTTGTAAACCAACATAAGCACGTTTTTGCAAACAAAATTGTATTCAAAATCAATTACCTTTGGAAAAAATTGTTGGTGGGTAGAGAAAAGAAATAAGATAAGAATAAGAATGTCCGTTTTACAAAAATAATTTTTTTTTTCTTTCTTAAAAAATAAATTTTAATAGGTAAAACCCACAGTTAACTTATATGTGACCTTTTATATATATATTTTTATATTTTTATTTTTTCTCTCCACCACATCTTACTTTTGTCTTTGTCAGGATGATTTTACAGCGCACTGTGATCATTGCCTATCTACTGACCTAGTTATCTATACTATGATAAAAGGCACCTGCTTTTCTCTTAAAGCCTTCCTTTTTTCAGCCACCTGTATAGTAAAGTCATTACAAAAAATGATACATTGAATACTCACGAGATGCCAAGCCCACGACTTCAATTTTTAGAGTTCAATGGAAGTGACATTCAAAAAAAGTGTTATTAATACCAATGGACGCTAAATTGGATTCCTTTCTCTGATCAAACTATACATTGCAGTCAATGTTTCAAAAATTGCATCGATTTATTAGGAAAAATGGAAATCTCTTTATGTATTGGTTCATTTTTTTAATAAAAAAATCGGTTAAATTAATAATTGGTATAAAAAAAAGGTGTACTAGATTCGCTTTTTTTTTTTTTTTTTTTAGAATGAAACAGATTATTCTCTTAAAAATAAAATCATTTCATTCTTTAAAATAACCTTGTTTCATGAAAATAAAATAATTTAATAAAAACAAAAAATTTAAAATATATAATAATTATTATATTTTGATAAAGTATAATTTTTCATAATTATATGTGTAAAGCTTTTTTTTTTTTTTGGGGTAAAACAAATAAATTTTTTTTGTTAACAATTTACTTTCATATGGTCTTATGAAAATTAATAAATTAAGATTTTTGGCAATAGTATAGCAGAGACGTTGAAACTCGAGTATTTGGTTCATCCAGCATCCAAACCTTTCAATGGTAATAACACCTTAAAAAAAAATATCGACTCCACACAATAACACTCTTGACAATAATATTTAACTAAAAGGCTTTTTTTTTTTTTTTTGACTAAGATTAAATATGAGTTTAGTCCCAATTAATAAGTTATTGTTAGATTATAGTATTAGGTAATTTCAACGTATTTTCTTTTTTTTTTTTTAATTTTTTTTTTAAAAATTATTACATTAGAAAAGCCTCTCATCACGGTTTCTATGTTAAGCATAAAAATAAATGCTTTATCATCTTATATCCTTCACATTCATGCAGGTGATTCATTAGTTTTTCAAATTTTGATATGTTTGGTTTGATTTAATTTTTATTTGCGTTCATTTTAATACTTTGAAATATATAAACTTTATAAATTATTCATATTTTTTTTTTGTTTTAATTGTGATATATCTTGTGTAGCTATTAAAGAATTCATTTTACTACATTTTAGTTTTTATGCATAAATATTTTTCAAATAATGTGTATATGTATTATTTCATTTATTTAATATTAATCTTATAGATTATATTGGTTAAATCTAAAAATTTTAAAATTTTTTTTAATTTAGTAATTAATTCAATTCTTAAATCCTTAGATTACAGTGCGAAAGAATATAAAAGCCAAAGGGCAATCCATGGTGCCGAAATGGCGGCAACCTTTGGATTCTGCATATATTTCATATCGTATTTTCCGACTAAGGCAAAAGCGACCTAAATCCCGATACATGCCATGTACCGAGCTCTTGTTTTGGCATTTTTCCGGGCGGTCATGCACAGGGAACCATGGTGGCTTCTCTTGAAACACGGAACCTGGACGCTGGCAACATGAAACCATTATACATGTGTTGAATTGATTGTTCATGTTAGAAGCCTTTTACGCAACTAGGGAAAGAGAACTAAAACTAATGGGAATCTTACAATTAGGACATGCAATAAAGTCCCTAACGTTGTTGTCATCATCACGACGTGTGATAGACTCGTGAAACTGACCTCATCACTGACATCATAACACCACTCAATTCTTTTTATAATAAAAATTTAAAATTTATAACAATATATTCATTTGTTAATATTATTTTATCATATTTATGGGTTACATTTAAAAGTTATTTATTTTTATTTGTATTTATTTATTTTTATATAAAAATTATATATAACACTTAAAAAATTATTAAATCGGTTTAAGTCTAATTTACTTGTAATTTTAATATTAATATTTTTTTCTGGTTAAGTATTGAATTTTTTTTTTTTACCTTATATTATTAAAGTAAGTGTTAACATAAAAATTTAAAGTTAAAATAATAAAAGATAAGACACATTATTTCTTCTTTCAATGATAAGCATGACATAATAGAGAGGCATTAGCAACCTTAGATGCTTATATTAGCGTCTGCCTTTTCAACTCCCGATTTAGGCTCGTGGAATAGAGAAATGCCGGGGAGTGCTCAAATTTTTAACATACAACTCAGCTAGTTTAAATAAAATAAAATAAATATATATATATATAATTAAATTATAAATTATAAATTGTATTTTTATATAATCAAAGATTCTAATTTGTTTATGTTTTCGTGAGTTTGCGATCGTATGATGGAACTTACGGAATATTGCCTTGTGAAACTTACTTACTAGTCATTTCTCGTGTCCGCATATTGAGAAACAACACCTGATGGACCAACGTTAACCATATGAGATAAACAAGTTCATGTTATATACAATTACATTGCATCATCATCAACCTTATCTGGTACAAATAATAACATGAAATTCAAAAGATAGTAAGAGAATCCAAGCAAAGTTTTTAAAACCAACGAATAGAAAAGGGGTCCCGCTCGCTTTAAGCAATTAGCACCCCCATCAACATAGCCTCCACAAAATCTGTCTCAATCATGCGCTGTACTATAATCCCATTATCAATCGAATTATATGATTATTTATTTTTAAAGCAATCCTCATAACAACAATGCGAAGAGAAGTGGACCTTTAACTCAGTATAAAATAGCTGGTAAGCAGAGTTTGAAAATGGCACTTTGCACAGTTTGCACGGCAGCATTGTCAAACAACCCCATAAATGGAGGGGGATCCAAAAGGAAAGGGCAGAGCAGAAAGCGAAGGAAGCGTTCGGTACAGAGGCGTAAGGAGGCGGCCGTGGGGGAAATTTGCGGCGGAGATAAGGGACTCTACAAGGCTAGGAGCGCCAAGGATATGGCTGGGGACTTTTGATACGGCAGAGGAGGCTGCAAGAGCTTATGACAGAGCTGCTTATGCAATGAGGGGTTCTTTGGCAATTCTTAACTTCCCCGACGAACACCCTTCTTCAACTAATAAGGTTGATTCTACAGCTTCCACCACCATCACCTCCTCCTCCTCCTCCTCAACTTCTTTGCTATCACCTTCTTCATTGTCTTTTTCTTCTTTTTCAATGGTACAGAGCGGTAAAGGATCAGGAAGTGCCAGGCAAGGAAAAGAGGTTATTGAATTCGAGTACTTGGATGACAAGTTACTAGAGGACCTTCTTGATTTTGATGAAGACAAGAAAAAGGATTAGTTAATTTCCATGAATTGATTTCTCGGCATCACTTTCGGTGTACGTCTGGCAGACGAGAAAGAAATTGGAAGAACCCAGATGTTCTTTAGGAACAGGGGAGCTGCGAGCAGAAGAAAAGAAATCATGTGACCAAAAGCACTTTTTTCAGGATTTGGTGGGGGCCTGTAGGACCCGTTGACCAAACCATGATAGTTTTGCTTCTCCTTGCAATGCTTCCTTTATTATTATTATTATTATTATTATTATTATAAAAAAAAAGAAATTTTATTTTCCTTCCCCAGTAAATGGCTTGCCTTGTTTTCTCTAGTCTATAAAAAAAAAAAAAAAAATGTAAAACAGAAAGAAGAGTTGCCTTCATTAGAATCACAACGGTTCTCAGTGGTTGTCCTATATTAATAAATCCTCTGGTTTGAGTTATGGCGGGTAATTGTGATAACAAACTACTTCTCATAGAGTTTGGTTTGTACCCTTCTGCTCTGTTGACGTTCAACAGAAGAACTCTGAAGTTGCAATTTCTATTGTTTCGAAATAACCAGCATTTCATTCGAAGCCAAAATGTGTACATGACCTTAGTACCTGGTAGATCTTAGAGCACCAAGATGGATCTAAAGTAATTGAATAACTAAAACCCCTCTAAAGGGAATTGGTAAAACCTAAAATAGAAAATGATATATCTACAACCAAACTATATAAATAAATTTTACAATTACTTGTGGCATTGCTATAATTTTTTATCATAACAATATATAGTCAGTCTCGTCAATACATTCAAAATAAGAAAATAACATATTGTAATCGGTGAAATAAAATTTTCATGTAATTTATTTGTATAATTGGTTTGTAAGAATAGTATTGTCCTAGAAACACGAAATGGTCATTTTCCATAAGAATCTGAATCTTTCATTTTTATTTTTTTAGAGATTCTAATTTCCTTAAAATCTTCAAAGTGTCCTCTATCCTTTGGCTTTGCATGCACCTGACTAATTTGCATGCCACATATATATATATATATATATCTGTCTCTTATACACATCTTTTTTTTAGAGATTCTAATTTCCTTAAAATCTTCAAAGTGTCCTCGATCCTTTTGCTTTGCATGCACCTCACTAATTTGCATGACACATATATATATATATATAGTCTGAGATTTATGAAAGCTTCTAAAATTTCGCATTCCGTTACATAATTTCTGTACCAAATCACTAAATCTTTAATTATCTTACAACTTCTCTAGTAAATTTTAGTAGCCATTAGTCTACATGTCAAAATTTTGTGTTTTTCCTCTAGAAAATACTGTTTAACCACAACAGTTTAAACATGAGGAGAATTTTCAGGTTTCAGTAATTTTTCTAAACCAAAAAAAGATATATCACATCCAAGAATGCCATAGAAATTTGAAATCCAATTAGTAAATCAAACAAATGATGCTCAAATTTTGTAACACTGAAAAAGGGGCTTATAAAACAGAGGCAGACAGACAATACGGATACCACTAAGAAATGCTACCCCAATTAAGACGTTTTTTACATATTGCACAACATCCGAATCCACGTCCAGTCATCGTTCTTGCTTGAATTGACTTATTGGATCGAAACTGATCCGTATAAACTTTTTTAAGCGATGCATGGCAACAGAAACCAAACAACTTGTAATACTTTTCAAATCCAACCCAACTGATCATTTTCTATCATGCGTTTCAAGAAGCTCTTCCAACAACTTGTTGTCCAAATATTCCAGCTCTATAACGCCTTCTGCACTCCACGAAGCCTCTTGGCCATAGTTGTCAGCAGGGCCGCCGCTGCCACTGGTATAAAAGGAAGCTGATGACGATGAAGAAGAAGCAGACGAAGCATCGAAGCCTTGAGCATCATTTTGATGCTCATTTGGGAAGTTGAGAATGGCTAAATGGCCACGAAACGCAAAAGCAGCTCGGTCGTATGCCCGAGCAGCTTCCTCTGCCGTGTCATATGTTCCTAGCCACTTCCGCGCCCCATTTCTCGTCGGATCACGTATCAAATTTTCCCCAAGGCCGCCTGCGAATCCCTCGGTACCGTGCCTCTCTTCCCTCCTGGTAATGCTTGCTTTTGTTCTCCGCACCTTGGTGAGAGGCCATCTTTTGTGTTTTAACTTGGGATATGTTTAAATAGATTCAGCCAAAATTTAAACCTTTGGAGTCAACATATCGGCATGTGTTTTGGTGCTTTTGGTGTGTCTATATATATATATATATATATATAAAAGGGGTGAGTCTTCTTTGACGGTTTGGTACTTGCTAGGAAATTACTTCTTGCTTTAAAGCAGACAACAATTTTTGATTTCCCTTTGCAAAACATTTAAAAACTCGGTTCTGGCCAGACAACAATTTTGATCGTCCTTTGAATTGAAATGCCTGCCTTTTTAAAATCGCTCTTTCTGTGCAAGTTACAACTTTGTGCTTGGATCTTTATATATGTTCAGTGGACTCGGACAAAACCCCCAGGAAAAGAATGTACAGGGGTGCCACGGATTTATGCATGGCGGGCTTCCAAAAGGTGGCAGAGAAGGCCACGAGTTGCCTTTGCCGGTGTTGTACCACATTAATTGTGCATCTCAAGGCAAAGCTTGACGGAAGGGAACTTATTTCAAACGAAAAACTTATAACATAATGTATGGGAAATCTCATTTTAGGCACAAAATGATTGGACAGAAAACTGGGAGCACTCTTCAAACTTCGAACCATTTATTTTTCAACCGTACAAACATAGAAATTTCTATGACAGCACAAAATATCAGATCATCCACTTTTATTTCGTTTTCTGCGGTAAATATTTCGTCAAACCATGTTGGGGGTAGTAGGAGGGGGGGGGCACGAAATTTTAGAAAATAGAAATTGAAGAGACAACTGGCAGCGTGTTTAATTGCCCGAGTCATCATCTATGCTTTACACGTGCAACTAACTCATTCCATTGACTCTCGCTGACCCTTTCTTTTTTGCTTTTTCGTTCTTCCCCAATAAGGTGGGCGTCAACCAAGTTGGACGCGCATGGACTGCTGGGCTTCTGTAATCGATTTGCCAAGCCGGGGCCGATGAGTCCATTTGTCATTTCGAAGGTGGCAACCAAATGACGAGTACAGGTATAAATCATTCAATAATCATACGAGGAAAATAGGGAAAAAAAAAAAACATATGATGAATGCAGGTCTAATTCGATTCGAGCTCTCAAAATGGTAAAGAAATGAGTGCACGTCCTTTCACCGAGTGCAAAATAATTACAAAAAATTCTATCAATTAATTATGCATTAGATTGACTAAAATTTGAGATATCAATTTTAGCTTCTAATAATTAAGTTTTTTTAAATTTTATTCTTCGTATAGTGATTAAAATCAACTTAACACATCCGATGCAATCATTTGTTTCGTAATTTTAACTTTAATTTAAATTATTTACGCATGTCTTATTTGCTGATTGCGAAACAAACGCTCAGTGGAAAAATGAACAACTTCCATACGATCCCATTTGGTGCAGAGCTCTTATTTAAGCACAGCAAGGCATGAGAAGCCCTTTCACATATAAATCCAAGAAGATTGAGCTAAGCGATTCAATTTTAAATGTTTTAATTGTCATTATTCTAAGCCAACTGTAGGATTATGCATGAGCTTGTCCTGAAGTTCCGTTCGTTCATGGCATCACAAATCGCACCAAACCCCTTTTTTTTTTACCTCACCCTCCCCCCCCGCCTCCCACAAAGAATATTTCGATTATTTTTCAAGGTAATTAGAATGGGAGTCAAGCTGTGATAGGCTGATAACTCAAGGAAAGTTTTGGCATATGGTTTTCTCAAGCATGTCCTCCCTTACCTTTGACTCAGAAACAGAAATATGAAAAGCAAAGGTCTGAATTCGCAAGACTCTTACATTGAAAAAAGAAAAATAATAATACGGGACAAAGGAAAATTTACATAGAAAAAAAAAAGGGGTGGAATAAAAAAGAATGAGAAGAAAATTTTTTTTATCCTTCTTGCGTTTAAAAGAGCATGAGAGGATTTCTTAATGTTTATCATAATTGCCATCACTGTCATTATTTGCCAAGCAGATCGTGAGGTAATCAATTCACTCTTATTTTTTAAAATTGAGCGAGTGATCTTAAATAATGAACAGCCACACGGACTTGAAGAAACTGATTCATACAAAATGCACTTGAGAAAAAAACGTACATAGATTTGAGATTCTGTTAAAAGATAAAAACAAATGTCAACATGTTTTAATTTCTAGGTTAGTCACTATGAGTGACATCCAATGCCAAGACTAATTACACCATATGACTCTTGATAATGTGAATCTATGATCTTACTGGATATGAATGGACTCTTTTTTTTTTCTTTTTCTTTTTTTCAAATTTAATGAATGTTATGGTATAATCTAAACAATTGCACCAATTCATACGTTTCTGTGCCTATAGTCCGTTCTCGATCCTGCTATTCTGCTCATTGGATATGGAGAATCTAAATCCATATCATAATTAACGAGAATAGATAATTGATTCATGGATGAGGAGGCGGCCGGCAGAAGGGTCACATCTTTCTTTTTTTGTTTATTCGTTTTCCCTCCTTTATAGAAAAAGAAATTCTCTCGCTTTTTTAGTGGAAGAAGTTGGAATTGTCAGTTGCATCAGTTCTCTTTCGACTCCCTGGACTGAGAACCAAATTCACAAAAAGGTGCAAAATATGGTCAGCACTTTGAACTTCTTTTTGAAGATGAATGCACTTTCTGGATCGAAGATTTAAAGCACGAGGTGCAAATCTTAGTATAATCGTCAAGTTGCATTCGAGTACCATAATCAAAACCAAAGAAGAAGAAGAAAAAATTGTAAATAAAAACCCAAATTGGACAAGGTTGGTGAAAGTAGGGGAAACGATTCGTAGACATTAGACAAGATTCGGATTAATTTTCAGAGATTATGTGCGTGCAAGTTTTAAATGCTATTTATCCTAAGCTACATGTTACCTCGCCCAAGGGTTTTTACAAGATTCCATGGCCCCATGTCACCTAGTTGCCAGTTTTTTTTTTTTTTTTTTTTGGTTTTTTTGAACGGCTAGTTGCGTGTTGTGGAAGGTGAACCCACATAACAGTTTTGAATAGTTTTGGGACTCCGCGCCCCTTAATTTTGTGACTGATTCAGAATGTTTCTTCCTTTTTTGGGCACTAAGAGGAAGTGGGAGAAAAGCATGAGCAGAGAGAGGCGGCGCCCACATGCAACAAAATTTAATAATACTATATAAAAAAAAATTATTTATGATTCAGTTTATTTCCAAGTTGTTAACGCATGAACACTAGAAACAAAGATACAAAGGATCGGCCACAACAATTGACAGCTGCGCCCGTCAAACGCTTGAATGTTGATCGCAGTGCACGCCAGCGTCGGACGGACCGAGCCTGCAACTCTTGAATTGGATGAGGTGGGGCGACGAAAGGCGCATGCAAGGAACCGGTCGTTTTGAGGGCTCAACAGAGAAATAAAGAAATGGGTGACAACTGACAAGCTAAACAATTAGAGTGCATGGCTAACAATTTCTTTATATATAAAGTAATTACTACACTTACTCACGTTCTTTATATATATATATATATAACAAATAATAAATTTATTGTTGTGAATTATATATATATATATATATATATATATAGTAATTATAATGATGACTAAAGCTTGGTTGGTCCTCGAAGCATAACAGCATTTGCGACTATTCCCATTGGCATTCTTTATCCTGAAAGGATATGCGTTTGGTCTCGCCCTTCGTGTCTCTATACAAACAACCTTTTGAACTTTTTGCTTTATTTAATTAGGAAGATCCATAGTCTTGGCATTGTAGTCTACAAGTGCCTTATATGATAAATAGGCGTCAGTTTATGATAATTTTGTCTAATGAAAAATAAATTTTAAGAAAAAAGGAATGAAGATTATGTCATTTGTTGCATGCTAAAGTATGGCAGAGATAGTTTTATTTAGGCCAAACACGCAAAACTAATATGAATACACTAATACATATTATAATTAAGGAGCATTTAAAGAATTAATCGTAGATTTACATATAATGGGACAATCGTTAAGGTGGGTCATGTCCATTGTTTTACGTAATCCAATCTAGCAAATAGTTTCCTTTTTCTCTTGGTTGAAATAAGGCAAAAACATGGTAACTATTTTATAATACCATAATATATATATATATATATATATATATATATAGTAAATTATATAGACACAGTACTTAATTCTATTGAATGATTTAATAGAGATTTAAACACATAATTTTTATATAGTAATAAATATTTTTTTTTAATTATTAAATTGTAATATTTAGTGTTAACAAATATTATTCTCATTTTAGATGGATCCCGATTTTTTTTTCATTAAATCATGATGTAAAATATTTGATTAATCAACAATCTTGGATTTTTGGCTACATGCCAAATTTGAAATTCTTCGTGACAACAAGCCCAATACCAATCTACCCATCTCATCCAATAACTAACAAAGATGTTAGCGTGACTTTATTTGTTATTATTTCGATACCTTTCTAAATATTTCTTATTTTTTTATTATTATCCAAAAATAAAAATAAATATAAGTAAATGAAGGGTTAAAAAATCATACACATTGCAGAATTACAAGAAGAATGCACAAGATTTAAGGGAGAAAATATGTACAGTGAAAAATAATATATCATCAACATAAATAATAAAAAAATCAAAATAAATAATAGTGAATATTAATATATATATATATATATATATATATATATATTAAAATTTAAATTTTATTATTAAATTTTATATTTAATAAAAATTAAATTATATCTAATAATTAATTATAAAAATATTTGGAAATAATTAATGACAATGATAAATTTATTTGATCTTATAATAATAATAATAAAAATCATCAACTTATCGAATAATTTTAATTTTTTTTCCTTTTTTACCTAACAGTCCACTTCTCTATCACGTGATTGCTCAGACCTGGCTGCGCATTTATTATTAGATATAAACTCCATCCTGTTCTCCGAATTAGAAGGAAACGTTGCCAGCTTGTAAGGGCATGAGGGAACCACGTGGTGCGTGGACGACAATTTTGGACACAATCGCGCCGCCGTACGTCACATGGATTTTGGCTCGCGTGAGTAAAAAACTCTCTCCCCTATGTGCCTAAAAAATTATTAAAAATTTAATTTTACTTTAAATATTTTTAAAATTTTTAATTACAATTTAAATATTTTTATTTAATATAATTATGTAAATAAATTTAATAATATAACAATAAAAAATGAATGCATCTTTGATAAGATAGGTAAGTGATTATATTAAATATTTTATTTATTATTATATTATTAAATTTATTAATATAATTTAAGTATTAATTTAAAAATAATAAAATATAAAATATTTTTAAATATTAAAAAATTAAAAAATATTTTTTATAATTTAAAATTTTTATTATGTTAACAAATTTAAAGATGTGAAAATAGACACATGAATAATTATTATATTATTGTATTTAATATTAATTAAATTTAATTAATAAAATAATATAATAAATTAAAAATAAATATAATTACAAAAAAATTCTAAAATTAATATTTTTTAAAAAATAAAAATACAAACATGTATATTATTTTTTGTATATATCATCAGATTTTATTATTCAAATAAAGTCCTCCATTTTCTACTAATGAATAAATTGGTAATAATATAGTGGCCTCTAAAACTTAAAATTGTGGAAATTAATTAATAAAAAAGAAAAGCCCCTCATTTTCTTCGGTCTATAAAGCGTTAATCAGTCATGAAAGTCTTCCGGATCAAATTATAGGAGCAACCTGCCACTTCATTCATCTAGACCAAAATTTGAGCTTCGAAATCTAGACATGGAACCATCTTTCTTCAAGCATCAATACCTGGAATCAGAATTGTTGGCGGAATCTTCGTACCGTTCTCTAGACTCTTGCTCGTCGGACGAGCTTCTGTATCACCATAGTTTTCTACCCTTTGACTCTGATGGCTCCATGGAAATGGTCTTTTTGATGCTCTGGTCGACGGAGCCAAAGAATCATCGGACCCCAACAACTCCATATTGGGAATTTAAGAAGAGGAAGTGAGTTCCAGTGCAGGGAAAGAAGGGCCGAAGAAAGAGAAGTCCTACTGAGGTGTCCGGAAGCGGCCCTGGGGGAAGTACGCAGCGGAGATTAGAGACTTTACGAGAAATAGCATCTGGGTGTGGCTCGGATCATTCGATAGTGCGCAGTCGTACGACCAAGCAGCCTATGCGATGAGGGCTTCGACAGCCGTGCTCAATTTCCCGGAAGAAGTGGCGAGAGAATCGCTCCAAGAAATGAAACAGGTGTGGGATGACGATGGGCGCTGGCGCTAAAGAGGAAGAACAGAATGAGAAGGAAGTCAATGAGCAGGAAAAGTAAAAGGGAAAGAGGTAAATGGTACGAACTCACAAAATGCCTTGGTGCTAGAGGATTCAGGAGTTGATTACTTTGAGGAACTTTTGGAACATGTCAAAGCAATCGCCAATCCTAGCTAGATTAAATTCTGCCTTTAATCTCTGGATTCCCTATCATTTGTCAATTAATTTCTTTCCATATATATATATATAATTAAGCACCATAATCTACGAACAAGGTTGCAGCGTTGCAGGATGTTTTTCTTCCCCTGATGTGAGGGGTGGCGTGGTGGGGTGAGGCCCATTTGTTAATTCCTGCCTTCTGGTTCGTTGTAAAGTTGAAAAGGCTGTAATTCGTGTATATAAATGAAGCAAGTTGCCTTTTTTATTTTTATTTTTTGACCTGCGCATGAAGCAACTTGGTTAGCTTAAATCTTTGAGTAATTGCAGTCTATGACATAACGGAAGAAAGAGGCAGACATTGCAACCTTGAATTAATTAATTTTTTATTCTTACAACCAAACGAATGAGAATCTATGTATAGAATGCACGGGCACGTGTACATGTCAAAAAAAAAAAAAAAAAAAAACATACATCGACGCATTTAAGCCAAGAAGATCTTCGGGTCCCTGTCAGTCCAACGTAAGAAGACACAGCTCGTGACCTGACGCATAACCATGTCCAAGGACCAAGGACAAGAAGTTTGATTATACATATGCATGGATAGGCTCAAAAGCAAAAGCCATTGCCCTTTGCTCTCTCGTGATTCATTTTTCTTAGGTTATATGTGGAGGTCCTGATGGAACAGCAAGAATAGCAAAGAATATAATCTCCCGTGTGACCTTTTTCTTCTTTTTCTTTTGTTTTTACCCTTTAATTTGAAGAAACATGTTTATTGGGAGTAAGAATGAGATTGTTGTGATTAAGAAAGAGATTATTAAGTTTAATGAGATTATTGATCCAATATTATTTTTATCTATAGATTTATTATTTTGATTTATATTTAATTTTAAAATATTTTTAAATTTCAAATTTAATTTAAGTTAATAATTGTATAACAACTTTAATTTTTTTTTTGTTAAATTTATATTTATTAAAAAAATATTAAGTAATATTTGGAATGATCTTAATGGGAAAAAAAAAATTAAAAGAATCATAAAAAATTAAAATTATTTAAAATTTAATTAATTATTTTAACTATTAAATTTTAAAATTAAAATTAAAATATAAATTTAGTTCACTTCCCTCATTCTTGATGGCTGTTGGGACTAACAATACTCCTACTTTTTGAGTCTGGCCTTTTGGTCCAATCCACAAAACATTTGAAAAGCCCACACCACCTTGCCAGTGCAGAAAGTGTAGCCTTCAGCGTAGTCATTTGCTTCCAAAAAGAAATTTGAAGCAAGATTTTTTTGTTTTTTGTTCTTTTTCACAAAGAAATTATAATTTATATTTTATAAGAATGTGTGAGAACTAGACTTTTACTCCATCGAATTTTTACAGTTGATCGTAAATATATATACATAAAAGTACTCTTCACCCTTTTGTTTTATTAATTAATTCATCTATTGTTTTTGTTTTATTTGCACCACTGTTTGACAGTAGGGGTGAAGTTCGAAATTTCATCTGGACAAGTTAATTATCTTTATCTTTAAGATAAACAATCTGTTTACAAGAGAGAATAGCCCCAAATGCGTGTATTTGTAACAGTAGTGCCCGCGGTTGATAGATCTGATGGTGATTTTATAATCAGCATTGTCAGATGGATAAGGTCAGTTCCCGAATGACCACTTCAATTTCCTGTTATGTCTCGGATTATTTTTAATCTAGAGATAACAATTGCATCTTATGAAAGCATGATTAGATGTTTGATTCTCTGTGAGGTGATTAGCCTTATACAAGATTTAGAAAAATAAAATAAAATTGCCTTCTCACTAATAATTTAAGCTTCTGTTGGAGATGAATGTTTAATTCTAACACTTAAAAGACTTCTTAACTTATTAACTGATTAAGGTATATATATATATATATATATATATATATATATATATATATATATAGAAGTGGTACACATCAAATCGAAATGGATTGTAACTAGAAGAACTCATGTAGAAGATATATATATATATATATACACACACACACACATAAGAGGGCAATTCACAACATAGACAAGCGGGACAAGGTGACCACTGCCATGTGATGTTTGCAGCGAACTAGGCAACCTTTTTGTTTTTGGTTCTGTGCATCGGAATTAAGCTGAGCAAAAGCAAAACCAGGTTATGGGTTGGGTGGCCTCCACCAGGGAGCCTAATGTCTCTAATAGAGTGGAGGTTCAAAGTTTAGGCCCTACCTACCTCTATAAAGAATTTTATATGAAAATATAATTGACGTGAGGAGACATCTCTCAGAGCATTGAGATTTACTCTAATATTATTTTCTCGAGTTTGAATCCTATGCTAAGTTCCTGGGATCCAGACATGGATGACTTGCTTTTACCCAAAGATTTAGCCGTCGAAATAGGCCTGAGTTTGACTCGGACACCACCTTACCACAAAACCAAATGAAAAAAAATAAAATAAATAAATAAATAAATAAATAAATATATATATATATATATATACAAATAAATAAATAACCTGTGTCATCGTTCAGGATTTCGGCAATCAAACCGCGCATTTTAGCTGCATCCCTACTCCTTGGTACCTGAGCGGCCGAGCCATTTCATCATTCAATTTTCTTTACTAAAGTCAATAATCTACAAATCTATGGCTATGGAAGTTTTGAAGGAGCGCACACATCAATTGTAGCATAAAATGGTACCCGTCTCCAGTAAAACAGGAGCTGAGTTGGACCAACTGCTTATATAATAAAGCTAATCAATCACCATGATACCAGAGAGCACACCTGAAGCAGTCTTGTCAACTGGGGGACGTGGGGGCAGGAGAGGAAATTAAAAAATCAGGGAAATTGTGTGGCCTACCATCAATCTGTATTCCTATGATTTTTATTTTTTATTTTTTTTTATTGTTCTGTGGAGTACTGTTTCGTTGATTGGATCTCCCTCCATCTCGTCAATAGAAAGGGTTGGGGTCTTGGAAGTCGGATGATGGCAAAGCAACCCAGGACAACACATACAGAAACAAGAAAAGGAAGGATCTCCCTTTCCCAGGTGCGTACTAGATTCATTTCTATTTATTAGAAGATGGCCGAGAATTCACTCTTCGAGCACACAAATTTGGAGTCCTCACCTCCTCCACTGTCTACCTTTGACTTTCCAAATCCATTATCGTGGGATGAGCCCGCACAAGCTCTAAACCCTAACGATTGCTCGCTGTTAGGCCCCGGCGGGTTCTCTGGGGAGTTCATTTCTTTTGACTTTCCGGTGGTGTCAGCAAAGGAAACCCATCAAGTAAGAACCCTACCGGACGTCCCATCAAGCGGAGCCGAGAACTCGAAGGAGACACTCAATTTCTCGAGCGGAATCGAGAAGAAAGAAGCCTGTTTCGTTGCGAAAGAAGAAAATCTCAGGAAGCAAACGGCCTATAGGGGGGTCCGCACCCGGCCGTGGGGAAAATACGCAGCGCAAATAAGGGATTCCACTAGAGGTGGTGTGCGAGTTTGGCTGGGCACATTTGATACAGCTGAGGAAGCGGCTCTAGCTTATGACCAAGCGGCGCTGGCCTTGCATGGCAGGAAGGCTGTCCTCAATTTCCCACTCCAGGTAGTGAGCAAGTCGCTGGCAGAAATCAAATGTGGTTTCGAGGAGGATTGGCACTTCTCTTCGCCGGCTGAGGTGCTAAAGAGGACTCATTACAAAGGAAGACGGTCGACGAGCATGAAACACACGGGGAAAAAATTGACAAGGCAACAGCAGGAGGATGTGCTTGTGTTGGAGGATCTTGGAACTGAATACTTGGAGGAACTTTTAAGCTCGTGTGAGTCTGTCGGTCATCATCAGTGAATCAAATTCTTCTTCATTGAGGTTCGTAACTTCTTCTCAGCCTTTCTTTCTCTTAAATTCCTGGAATTGGGTTGCTGCTAATAAGGAAGTCAAATAAGGCACAGGTTTGCAATTCCTCCTTGTAATTATTGATGAGCAATGACGGTTGTCTGTGCAAAACTCACTGTCTGTCCCCAATCTCGTAAATGTCTGTGAATTGTGAAGATTTGCATTTAATTTCCGGCTTCAATCATTTAAATACATGTAGTGGGACAAAGTTCCCGCAAATAAAACTTATCAAAATAAATAAATAAATAAATAATCCTACGTGTGAATCTGCCTTAATCGATCTAATGTATGGTTTTCAATGACTTTGTGGTTGATCTGCATTGCTTGTCACATTTATTTGTCAAGTTTTGATGTGCAGAAAAGATGTCATGAAATAATGTACTGTTGTTTTGGAGAAGCATCTAGACCCAGCAGCCCGCTTTTGTGGACACTTGGATTGCAACACCACCCGCCACCCCTAAACATCTTTGCAGCTGTTGATAGCCATATTAACGTGACTTCCTGCTAGAAAAAAAAAAACAAAAAAACAAAACAAAACAAAACAAGAAAAGGAAAGTAGGAGTCCTACTAGCTGTCTATTTTTTTTCGTCTTAAAAGTATAAATGAAATATAAATGCACATTACTAGTACGGGAATTGGGTTCAAGTCTCCAATTCTAGTAAATGCCCATGCTTAATGATTGGGGTTAATGAATTGATTTCCAGGAAATGCTTGATGTGCCATGCCCTAAAGTTGAAATGGTATGTGATATGAGTACCATTCTTCTACTTTTCTTGCTCAACTGTGTGGGTTAATGTAATCTTTTTTTCACATTCAATCAGTCATTTAAAAATTTTATACCAGAGGTGTTTCAGTCCCCAGGAGCCCTGTCTAGTTAGCTTATCCCATGTTTAGGTTTTTATCCCTTAAATTACACTCGTCACCGGTCATCATCAAACAATCTAATCGTGCCTCTTCCTTTCATTCTTTCTGCTTTGTAGCAGGATTTTAGATACCGCCCTTTTTGGCCACAAGTGCTGCCATATTTGCCACAAACAACGCTATTGATTAGAATGATGGTATCATCTTGGGACCCTGCTTTATAAGGATCAAAGTTAGCTACATGATGATATTTGTTTCTACAGCTTATTTTCCGTGATAGCCGTGGAATTTCAAATGGTCACATAGTATAATATAGTCCCCATTTAATTTGCACTCAATTATGGTGGAATTATAATATAACGTAGGAGAAGTATAGTTCTTAGGAAGAAATCCTTGCTAAAGATTTTCTGTCCAAACCCCAAAGTCACCGTTGTTGCCTGAATTTAAGATTGTTGGGTCGGAGAAATTCAAAGTTTCCTGACGAATTCATGAAATAAAGCTTTTAGAAACTCATAAGGAAACTGCAAGTAAGAACTTTTTTGTTTAAAGTTTGGAGTCATGAGAATGGCTTTTACCCTCAAGATATTTGTGCTCATGCACTCAGAGTCACCGCTTAGGAGAGTCTGAACAAGCAATATTTCATAGCTATTTGACACTATGTTTTTATTCAAAACATTAAGAAAGTGAATTTAGTAGTAGTCTTTGCGTTTTCTAGTGTTGGACAATTACCCTCTTACTTCATACTTTCTACTGCATTGTAATCAAAGTCACATTCTCCCAAGTATATAATTTTATGTACTCAATCTCAAGTCTCAGTTGGCGGATTCTTTGTGTTTATTTCTCTATACATAACAAACGCTGCGAAGTACACAACCAATATCAAGTTCAGACATTTCAAAGAACCTTAAAGATTATCCGGAAATGAAAGTAGCTTGAACAGTCAAAGGATCTGACTTCTTAAAAGGTTGTGTGCGGGTGTTTTTGTGTGTGTGTGGAAAATAACACATTATACGGGTACTCGTCAAGAGAGAGCCTTGCCTATTCAAACAATTTGTCTCTTGGAATAGTCATAACTCATGACCACATTCATAAAGACAGTTGGATTTTATTAAAGTTGCTACTCATTTTATACTAATTGATTGTAATTAATACGATTGGTTGAATGCTAACAAACACCCTTTGGTTAAGTAACATCTTTTTCTTTAACAATAACAATATGGTCCCAATTTGTAGAGAGTAGATATGAGAACGGAGACACACCATCTTAGGCCTTTACACAGCCTCACTTCAAACAGAGACATAGTCGAAATAAGTTAACCAGGGATCAGGGGAAATCGAGAATTCCCACCTCGATTTCTGAATTTTTGAAGTGGGAATGGAGGCCATCCCACCACCTTCCATCCTGCCAAATTTATTATTTTATTTTTTATATGATAATTATTTAATATTTTTAGAGGAACAATCTAAACAATTTTCTCTATAATATAAAGATTACTTTTTTTTTTTCCTACTTCAATTGGGAATTTAATATTTTATTTTTTTTATAGAATAATTTTAGAGGAACAATTTAGATCATTCTCTTTATGTAATAATTATTTAATTTATTTTTTTAATTAAAATTCGTAGATGAAGCAAGGATGAGGTCTTCCGATCGACGTTGAAGGTTGGAATGGAATTCCAAAACCAATCCCAACAGGGACGAGATGAAGATGGGAATCAAGAGTAGTATTGAAATAGTTATCCCCGCCCCTCTTCCATCTGCTGCCATCCCTATTGGAGAGAGAGAGAGGGGGGGAGGGAGAGAGAGAGAGATCCAAAAAGCACGGTACTACGTTAACAGAAACAGAGAATCTACTTTGTTTGCATCTATCCCCAAATGCTTCCCCTCTTTCTTATTTGTTTACCAATAATATATTCTTAGCTGACAAACAACTAGCTAGGCATAGAAGTGCAGATCACCTGCATTTGTGGCGCAACAATTGCTTCTGGCCCGCTATTGCTAGACCCATTCAAGCAAAAAAGAGAAATCTTACCTCTCAAAGGAAAGTTCATTTACACAGATTCATGATCGACATCAACTTCTTCAAACCTGCAAGTTATGATCAGATATCGTAAGAACAAAACAACAGCACCAAGAACAACAACAGAAACAAAGAAAAAGAGTTGACGACTAGATGACATGCTCAAATTGTTTACGAATTCATTGCAAATGATTTCCAAACATGGTTCACCAACCTTGTTCTTCAAATGAGGCCTTTTCTTAAATTTTTTTTTTCTTTTTTTTCTTTTTTCCCATTAGTGTGTGTGTGGAAAAGTCACGAGCCAAAAAACTCCACAAAAAAAAAAAAAAAAAAAAAAAAAAAAAAAAAAAAAAAAAAAAAAAAACAAAAGAAGAAGAGAAGTTGTCGCAAGCCCTCTATCTAAAGCAAGCGAGGCAATGCTAATTTGCATTAGACGAAGAAATAAACTTAAAAAATTTTAAATCATTAAGTAGACCTTAATGACTGTTAAGTAAAAAAATTAGAGTAAATTGTGAAATTTAGACCTCACTTGTTCACAGTTAAATCACCTACTGAATATAACTAGGTAGGAAAAAAAAAAAACAAAACAACAAAGAAATTGACCTCGAAGAAGAAATTAATAAAGAGACAATTTAGGCCAAAAAAAAAAAAAACATTTCAAGACAAACTTAGTTTTACTGACAAAATTTAGAAGCAGGAAAAATAAAAAATAAAAATAAAATATTTACTAAACAAACCACTGGATACAATTTTTGTAATATTTGGGTCATATTTAAAACATTTATTTATTTGTGAGTACAGCGAAATTTGAAATCTCAAAACCGTAGCAGCAGCGCGCATCCACAAGCCCTGGCATAGGCATGCGTGCGTCAGGTTGCGGCCCATTCGCGAAAGCGAATTTGGCTTGCACCAGCCGCCACAGATTTGTCCTGTAGCGTTCCTCTCTGCTTTGTTTGGGTTGAAATATAGACAGGGAAGGAAGAAAGTTACGAAGAAGAAGAAAAAAAAAAGATGAGAAATAAAATAAAGGAAAATTTAAATGTTTTTTAGTTGTTTAGATAAATTAAAAATGATTGTGAAAATTAATAAATGGGAAGTAAATTTTTTATTTGAAAGTGATGTAGATAAAAAAAAAAATTAATGTTTATAAAATGTAAATTATCTCCAACAGTATAATCAAAAAATTAGGACAGAAGGGGGCATTTCAGTAATCTCAAAGTCAGCCACAACTTTCCGACCATTTCCTCATCTTTTCCATGAGATTGAAATTTGGTGGGGTCCGTCGAAAATTTTTCTTACATTTTTCTTCTCGTCTCCTTTCCCCCCGCGTGGTAACTTAGCAAAAGATATTTTGTTTTTTATTATCACTTTTTTAATCAATCAATTCTTTCTCAAACTCTTTCCGACAATCCAAACAAACCTGTTGACCTTCGAACATACAAAAAAGAAAGGTCGGCCCCGTTCTCTCTGTCTCGTCCAATTTTGTTAGCAGTTTTAATGTGGGGACAACCTTTTTCAAGTGTCCTGGTTATGAACTTACTGTACATATAATGTTGTCTTCGGACCAACCCCCTCCTGCTTTGTATATGTTGCTATGCTCATTTCATCTACCAGCATATGATATGCTGATCTAATTTTATTTTATTTCGTCCTTTAAATTCATTGATTTAAACTACATCTCCCAACTCGAAACCACTGGTTTCAGTATATCATTCGGCTATTTAATTCAATAATCAAAAAGTAATTATACTGACAAAAAAGGCCAACGGCCCATCCCCAATAGGGTCATGGCTCAGCAATTCAAAGTCGCCCAATTCTCAGTGGGCTCATGGCCCCAAAGCTTTTTACAGTCTAGTGATCTACATGTACTTGTGTTTAGAAATACCACAGGAGATAGCCCAATGAGTCTTTCAGGTCGGCTTTGCTTTTCTAAGAAACCCCATTATTTGAAGTGGGTGGGTGGGTTGGTGGGTGAGTGGGTATTGCAGTTAAACTTTACTACTAATGAGACGGCCTCTTTGTATATATGTTGGACCTGCCCTTCATTATGTTCCCCACTAAAAAGTTGATTGGAAGGTGATCAGTACTTTCAAGGAAGCAACACACGTGCCCCTCTTTATCAAAGACAGCAAAATTCTTTATTTTATTTATTGTAGAGGTTTTGTTATTATTCTAAAGAGTGAATGAATGACCAGAAAGATCCAGGAAGCTCTGCTTTAAATAATAGCCCTTGAGAATGCATCACTTCTTCCATTGAATATTTTACCAATTACAGTTTTCTGAGCAATATAAAAATTTTGAGATAGTGGTGGTCGTGAAAAGGCTTTCTAATCCATTGATTTGTGTGCACTTCCAGGACTAGTTTAGGCTGCGCAATTTCAACATGCAAGGAGTGGACATTTACTGTATAATTCTTCATTTGGAATAAAGAAAAAAAATGAAATGAAGTATATTTTTTATTAAAAAAAAAAAAGAAAGAAAGGGTAAAATCACAACAGTATTCACTAAAACATTAGTGAGATATGAAAATTGATTTTATAAGAAAATAAATTTCCTTTTCCATTTTTCTCCCCAAAATTTCGTGGGACTATTTGGGCGAGAAGTCTCTCTAAAATGCCACTTATTTCTCAGCCACTCACTTTTCTCACCTTTTCTTTTCTTAAACATGGTGGAAGGCTGCAAGCCCCACTTCTCCAATTGGCTTAAGCACAATTTTGAATTCGTACACTAATACGGAATTCTGTTCTCAGTACCTTGAAGGGGAATGCATATATATACGGAATTCTGTTCTCGGTATCTTGAAGGGGAATGTATATATACCAGTCCACTAATGATGGTGACCAAATTCAATTTATAATTTGCAAGTTGATCGGTAACAAGACAATTCTTAATTTGCATATAATTAAACTCGAAATTCATCAATATAAACACGACTTGGACGTGTAGAACCTTTGTTCGGGTCGGTCGGATTGTGGCCGGGCGTTTCAATAATTTTGAAAAAACTTTTTGCCACTTACGTCAAGTTGACGAGATATTTTAGTTTTGGGTCCACACAATTATTGTTTCAATGTAATAACGTGGCTGTCTACATACATACATACATACATACATACATACATACATACATACATACATACACCTGTCTCTTATACACATCTAGATGTGTATAAGAGACAGCAATGTAATAACGTGGCTGTCTACATACATACATACATACATACATACATACATACATCTGTCTCTTATACACATCTAGATGTGTATAAGAGACAGCAATGTAATAACGTGGCTGTCTACATACATACATACATACATCTGTCTCTTATACACATCTAGATGTGTATAAGAGACAGCATACATACATACATACATACATACATACATACATACATACATACATACATACATGTTATGCTTAGGAATCTCCATTATTTCTCTTAAATTCAAAGTTTATTTATTGTCCTTTAAAAATAACTCTAACAATTAAAAGAGGTTGACACTGACATGAAAGTTTCCCATTGGCAAACTGAGAGGGGACGCGAGATTAAAAGAAAATGGGAGAGGTCAGCGGTGATGTAGCTCAGAAACGTTCACGTGAGAGGTCAGCGATGATTTAGCTCAGAAACGTTCATGTGATTCCTTTCTTGCATGGTTAATTTAAGTAAGAGTTGGTGCATTAGACTGGTGTATTTAATGAAATAGGGTTTTAGCAGTTTCTGTGGTGCACACAAACATAGCTTTTGAATCCAAAAACATGGCCTCCTTCACATTTTGTTTTTTTTTGTTTTTTGGGTGACAAATGAATCTTATCTCTCCGGCCACGCCAAGGCAGTGAAGGAGGAGTTGGTGATTGGTGAGACCCGAAGTTACAGTATATATAACCGAAACAGTTGACTTGGTGGAGCGTGGAGCTCGAGATGTAGTGTTATCTAGAGAAGAAATACATGAATTCTTTTTGTTTAATAAAATTATAACCACACAACACATGCATACATAACAACAGTCAGTGAATCCGCCCTCACCACAAGTAACTTCTAACCCAGATACTCGTCGTGTGTAGCAATACGTGTAACGAGTAAAAGCTGTGCAACGACTAATCAAATATGGGATTGGGCGGGCGGGTGAGAAAGTTCCGATAAGATGTCGACTTGACCATTACTGGGAAACAAGCGTTTATCTTTCAAGTTGTTCAGTAAGGGACCGCCAACCAATCACATCCATTGGCTGCTTTCCGAGGTCGTCCCCCCCCCCCCACTTTTAATCTTTCCAGCAGTCAACACCCAACAAATCGCTAAAGACATAATAGCACGACGTTTTTGGTGACAAGAGCACGAAACGCGTCGAGTCAATTATTCAAAGTTACTATTTATCTGTTCACAACCTTCAACAAAAACCCAAAATAAAAATAAAAATAAAAAACGAATATTTTAAGTTATAGTTTCATGGACCCAGATCAGAAAATTACTTCAATTTTATCGAGAAACTAAAAACATATTAAAAATAAATTTCCTAGTCAAACAACTAAAAATGAAAGAAAAATGGATGCATATTTCCAATTTTCACAAAATCCTTTTTTTTTTTTGTCTTTCCAGTTTCTCGTTTTTATGGAAATTGCCAGAAAATCGGATTCTTTTCCAATTTTAATGAAAAACTGAACAAACAATTAAAAGTAAATTTCTGAGTCAGACAAGTGAAAACAAAAGCAGAAACGGACACGTATCTCCAATTTCATATTTCCACATATGTACGGTGTCGTTATAAATTATAATTAGTAAATTCTTGCGTTTTTATGGAAGTTATTTGACGAATATATGAATCCCAAAAAAATGTTGAAAAAAAAAAAACATTTTGTCACGTCGGAGTCCAGTTGGGACTTAAAAACAATCTTAAAATTGGTGGTACTAAACTCCATGTCAAAATTAGCATTAGAGTGAATTTATTATATTTTTAAGGTATATTTTATTTGTATTTTATATAAATAGATAAATATTAAATTATGAATATTTTTTAAAAATAATTTTTTTCTCTAACAAATAAAAGGAAGAATTTATAATTTTTTTAAAAAAAATTTACATATATAAAAATGTACTAATATGAATCAAGTAAATTAGAGTGATAAATTTAATTTTATTAAAATACTAAAAAAAATTATAACAAACTATTAAATTAAATAATTAAATATTTTTAAATTTAAATAAACATTGCTACGTAATTTTTACACCAAACTTTCTCTAATATTCGTCAATATATATAACGCCTAAAAAATCTATTAGAGAAAAACATTAAAAAGACAGAGGCAACATAACGGGGAAGGTGGGTGATGCGCGTGTATGGTCACGGACTGATGCGGAGTGTGAGGAATATACCGAAGGAATATAATTTTTACACTGGCTTGCTTCCTGTATATAAAACACCTCAACCAGCAACCCTTTGAACTCCTCAAAACACAGAGCCGTTGTTATACTTGCCACGCTCTCTCTATCCCTCCTTCTTGTTAAAAGGTTAGTTCGACCATCTTCTCTCTGTATCTCTGTTAAACTTGTTCTGTTCTGTTGTTCTTTTTTTCTTTTTTCTTTTATTCTCCTTTTTGTTTTTTTGTTTTTTTTCTAAAGAAATGAAATTATTTGGATGTATATCTAATCTAGAGTTCTTGCCGTAATCTTTGTAGCTTCAGTGCCTGCCTTGTTAGTGATGACGTGATAAGGCTTTTTCTTTCTCTTCTTTTCCGCTCGCCTTTTGGTTTTCCCCTCTTTTTGGTTCGGCCTCATTAGTTTTTTTTTTTTTAAAAAAAAAAATTTAGAGTAAAAATACTTTTGAGTTCATAGGCCACAGCATAACACGTATCGCTTTTTTTTATAACATCAATGGAGGTTACCATTCAATAAGCAGAAAAAAAAAATATAAAAGTTATGCATATATGTACAGCTATGCACATACATATATATATATATATATATATACTGTCTCTTATACACATCTAGATGTGTATAAGAGACAGGCATAACACGTATCGCTTTTTTTTATAACATCAATGGAGGTTACCATTCAATAAGCAGAAAACAAAAATATAAAAGTTATGCGTATATGTACAGCTATCCACATACATATATATATATATATATATATATATATGAAATAAATTAAAATACATCCAACCGTGTAGTTTTGCATGTATGAGTGTATGATACAATCCAACAGCTGTCATACATGAAATGCAAGTTGGATCCGTAATTTAGTTTCTCTGGTAATTTTCTTGCCCACAGTGGCCTGACCCAATATTTTTCTATCTCCCACATCCGAGTAAAAGAATTTTTTTTTTCTATGGTCACGGAGATTTTGCCTTTTTCTGGAAGATTAAAGAATCCTTTTTTTTTTTTTTTTCTTCTCTCTCTCCCTCCTAACAACAAAACTTATCAGTGGAGCAGTTAGGCCTACCATGGTTAACTTTTATTTATTTATTTTTTCTCTTTGTCTTTACTGAAAATCTTGTCTGGGAAGTCCTGCTGTTTGATACTCTTAGTATTGTGTTTGCTTTACGACAGTTGTGTGAAAGAAGAATCCCGTGACAGGACGAGTGGTTTTTATTATGGTTCTTTACAAGATGTGCTTCTAGGCCCAATCAAGAGAAAATTAATTTTCTTGGCAATTGAAGGAATAAAGATGTTGCCTTTTTGCTATGTTGCTAACATTTCTTGGTCAACTTTTGCAGAGAAATAGGGGAAGAAAGGCTGAAGGGGGGGAATTAAGGTAGAAAGCCATGGCTAGGGATTTGCAGGTGCTTAACGCGCTTGACGTTGCGAAAACACAATGGTACCACTTCACGGCGATCATCATTGCTGGAATGGGCTTCTTCACTGATGCTTATGATCTGTTCTGCATATCTCTGGTCACCAAATTGCTTGGCCGCATATACTATCACGTTGATGGAGCAACCAAGCCAGGAACTTTGCCTCCCAATGTATCAGCAGCTGTCAATGGTGTTGCTTTCTGTGGGACTCTCGCAGGCCAGCTCTTCTTTGGCTGGCTTGGTGACAAGATGGGCCGGAAGAGAGTCTATGGTATGACCCTCATGCTCATGGTGATTTCCTCGATTGCATCGGGTCTGTCTTTTGGGCACAATGCTAAAGGTGTCATGGCAACTCTTTGCTTCTTTCGGTTCTGGCTTGGGTTCGGCATTGGTGGTGATTACCCACTTTCTGCCACCATCATGTCTGAATATGCCAATAAGAAGACCCGCGGCGCTTTCATTGCTGCTGTGTTTGCCATGCAGGGCTTTGGCATTTTAGCCGGTGGCATATTTGCTATTATCATTTCTGCCGCATTTAAGGAAAGGTTTGATGCTCCAGCTTATCAGGTTAATGCGGATGCTTCAACCGTCCCACAAGCAGACTATGTTTGGCGTATAATTCTAATGGTTGGAGCACTTCCTGCGGCTCTTACCTATTACTGGAGGATGAAGATGCCTGAAACTGCTCGCTACACTGCACTCGTTGCAAAGAATGCAAAGCAGGCCGCATCTGACATGTCAAAGGTTCTTCAGGTAGATATTGAGGCAGAAGAGCAAAAGGTTCAGCACATGGCAGACACGCAGTCCAATTCATTTGGCTTGTTCTCTAAACAATTTCTCAGTCGCCATGGTCTCCACTTGCTGGGAACAACAACCACATGGTTTTTGCTTGACATCGCTTTCTACAGCCAAAATCTGTTTCAAAAGGATATCTTTAGCGCAATTGGGTGGATTCCTCCAGCAAAGACCATGAATGCCCTCGAGGAGGTTTATAGAATTGCAAGGGCACAAACACTCATTGCTCTATGCAGTACCGTGCCGGGCTACTGGTTCACAGTGGCTTTCATCGACAAAATGGGAAGATTTGCAATCCAATTGATGGGTTTCTTCTTCATGACAGTGTTTATGTTTGCATTGGCTATTCCTTACGACCACTGGACTCACAAGGATAACCGAATTGGATTCGTGGTTATGTACTCATTGACATTCTTCTTTGCAAACTTTGGGCCGAATGCCACCACCTTCGTTGTACCTGCAGAGATTTTCCCAGCAAGGCTCAGGTCTACTTGCCACGGTATATCAGCTGCGTCTGGGAAACTTGGGGCTATAGTTGGTTCATTCGGGTTCTTGTATTTGGCACAGAACAAGGACAAGGCCAAGGCAGATGCAGGGTATCCAGCAGGGATTGGTGTCAAGAATTCGCTCATTGTGTTGGGTGTGGTCAATTTTTTAGGAATTCTGTTCACTTTCTTGGTGCCTGAGTCCAAGGGGAAATCTCTGGAGGAAATGTCGGGAGAGAACGAGGAGATTGGTAATGAGCCACATACTAACCACCGGACAGTTCCAGTTTAGATTGGATCAATCTGCTGTTCTAAAATAATGCGACTCCTTTATAGCTGTAACCTGCAAAAATGCTATAGATTTTTCCGCCAGTATATTCTCTGACGCTTCCTATCAAACTTGTCCAATTAGATAAGTTTTTGCATTCTCCTGGCTTTTTTTTTTTAATGCTTTCTACTTTGTCAGTTGTTCTTCGGTTATGCCAATGGTCAAACGAGAAGCCTTGGTGCATAAAATTGGTAGAAGGGCCATGAGCAGGACTTTCTCATTCACGGTTAAGTTGTGCATTTAATTGGAAGTGCACTATTGTAGAGAGAAGCGGTTCCTGGTCCTGACAGGCTTTGCAATATCTTACGCAAATTGTGCAAGTGGGGTTCATCCTCATCTTACAAAGTCATATGCACAATGGCTACCAAACGATGACTCCTATTGCAGCTGTTAAAAAAGCTATGTTTGGGATCATTTTCCGAATTCCATTGTCAACGTTCCAATTTCTTCTTTAGTTTGTCGTATACGGACTTTAGCCTCTTGCTTTTGGAAACTCGAGATTCTGCCTTCCACTTTTCACTTTTGCTAGAGCCGTTGTGTCACACGGCCCCCTCTTTATTCTTTTTCTCTGAATCTGTCTTACTAGGTGTGTCCAAACTGACATCCACCCGTTCCATTAGCTTTTTCAGATTGATTGTTACCTTGTCTTGCTGGAACCACAAATAATTTGAGAATCATTAATTCTCGCTCCACCTCCTCTCAACTCCGTATGACACGAAACGATTATAAAATTCCAGTCAACACAAAAAGGTATCTTAATAAAAAATTTTGACACGTCTTTTATTATTCATCACCATTTGCCTAAAAGGCCTGAAGTCCTTTGACGAGGTCAATCTCAAACCTTCAACCATCTAACAATACATATACAGGAATGAGAGATGCTTATCTTATCCTGTAACTGTCTGTTAGCAATATGCCAAGGCTTTACCGACAGAAGTTTGAAAGGGAAAAAAAATCCGAGATCAAAGTGTAACGGAGTTTGGACCATTAGCATATATGTTAAAATTTTTCTCTTTTTTTTCTTTATACGTGGTACATGAAAGAAAAAAAAGAAACATACATATATTTTATTTAATGGAAAGGGTTAAAATTAAAAAAGACTTAAAATATGACTTAGCAGGTGGAAGAATATGAGGAATAACATTGCAATCAATGTAAATCATTTCACTATTTTAAGGGTAGCTCAGTTCACAAAATTTTTACACTGTTAAGATTACGATTTAATATGATCACAAAGTCAATTTAGGTAATTAAAAAAACTTTTTTTTTTTAACTGGATAGAAATGAATGAAAAATTACGTTGAAAAATTTCAGAAAAGGTTTTTCAGAGAATTAAAATATAATAATCTATTTTATTAGTTGCCCCAATATATATATATATATATATATATGCATTTATATAATGGTGATTGTATTGGAATATATCTATTAGGACATTCAATTTGCAAAGTCTATAAATTAAGATTATTCGAGTTTCAACTTTCAAGGTGATACGACAAGCTGTAAACGTAATGCTCTGTTACCCGCGAGTGAAGAAGTTTAGGTCTAAGATGTAGGCTAATTTTGGGATAGTGAAAGTTATGCATGATGTTGAGACTAAAATAGGCTATGCCAGGATGATGATGGCGGGGCGAAAAAATGGGGAATATGCTTATAGTTTGTAAATATTCTACGTCTGTTATGGAAACTTGGTTTGTTTATAAGTCCCCAAGCCCCCACCTGGCTTCCTTACCATTTCTCGCTCACTTAATTCTCCTCCCCACCTTCCCTTTCTCTCTCTCAACCTTTCAAGGGAAAACCCAGATTCTGGTAGGTGAAAAACCAGAAATTTTCTACGTGCATGATTCTATTCTTTAGGCTTAATCTTTTTAGAACACACCCCATCTGGGAATGTGCATGAGAGCACAATCATGTTTTGTTGAATGTGCATGAACGGCTTTCTGTCTTGTCCGTTTTGGTTCTTAAATTGTAATGAATGTGCAATTACGTTTGCAATCAATGTAGCATGCTGTGGATTTCAAAATCATCCCCTTTATGTAAGAGAGTACATGCATACTGTTTATTTTTTAAACGGGAAAATTTCCTGTGCAGCAATGCCACTCCCTTTTTTTTTTTTTGCCTCTTTTTCTTTTTTTTATCATTATTGCATGACAATGGTGATGATCATATTCATTGAGGGCAATTTCTCATCCTCCTATCACTTTTTTTTCATTTTCAGGATATTTTCTGTGTCTAGGTTTGTAAGTGCCATAAAATATAACTCGCTTATGAATCATAAATCTATCCGTGAAACAGCATTTCCCTAACTTATACATAGCATCTTGTCATATGTTATAATTGATGGCCTCCTCTATTCTGTACTTTAATTGAATATTTTCTGCTTAGACCTTTTCTGGAAAATTCAACAACTCATAATCTTGTTGCTTTTGTTCAACCATTGCAGACATTTTCCCTGAGAATCGTCAGAGAAGGATTTTTGAGTGAGCACTGCTAGAAATGGCCAAGGAACAAATCCAGGTGCTTAATGCACTTGACATCGCAAAAACACAATGGTATCATTTTACAGCCATCATCATTGCTGGGATGGGTTTCTTCACCGATGCATATGATCTCTTCTGCATATCCCTCGTCACCAAATTGCTTGGTCGCATATACTACCACGTTGACGGTGCAGTAAAGCCTGGCACATTGCCTCCCAATGTGTCAGCAGCTGTTAATGGTGTAGCATTCTGTGGAACATTGTCTGGCCAGGTCTTCTTTGGCTGGCTAGGTGACAAGTTGGGCCGGAAAAAAGTTTATGGCATCACTCTCATGCTCATGGTCATATGTTCAATTTGCTCGGGGCTCTCTTTTGGAAAGGATCCAAAAACTGTCATGACAACACTTTGCTTCTTCAGATTCTGGCTGGGATTCGGTATTGGTGGGGACTACCCACTGTCTGCTACCATAATGTCGGAATATGCTAATAAGAAGACTCGAGGGGCATTCATAGCAGCAGTCTTTGCCATGCAAGGATTTGGAATTTTGGCTGGCGGTGTATTTGCCATTATTGTTGCATCCATATTTCAGACCAAGTTCAAGGCTCCAGCTTATGAGCTTGATGCAATCGCTTCAACTGTCCCTCAAGCAGATTATGTTTGGCGAATTATCCTCATGTTTGGGGCAATACCAGCTGCACTTACTTACTATTGGCGTACGAAGATGCCTGAGACCGCTCGTTACACAGCCCTCGTTGCAAAAAATGCACAGAGAGCAGCAGCAGATATGTCCAAGGTTTTGCAGGTTGATATTGAGGCAGAACCTCAAAAGATTGAGCAGATGAATCAGAAAGTAGGCAGGTCTTACGGTTTGTTCTCAAAAGAGTTTGCAAGTAGACATGGTCTTCACTTGCTTGGAACAGCCAGCACATGGTTCTTGCTTGACATTGCATTCTACAGCCAAAATCTGTTCCAAAAGGATATCTTCACTGCCGTTGGGTGGATTCCTCCAGCCAAGACAATGAATGCTATTGAGGAGGTTTACAAGATAGCAAGAGCCCAAACTCTTATAGCCCTCTGCAGCACTGTCCCCGGCTATTGGTTTACAGTTGCTTTGATAGATATAATTGGAAGATTTGCCATCCAAATGCTAGGTTTCTTCTTCATGACAGTGTTTATGTTTGCATTGGCCATTCCTTACGACCATTGGACTCGCAAGGATAACAGAATAGGATTTGTGGTGCTCTACTCATTAACCTTCTTCTTTGCGAACTTTGGACCTAATGCCACCACATTTGTCGTCCCAGCTGAGATTTTCCCAGCCAGGGTTCGGTCTACTTGCCACGGTATATCTGCAGGAGCCGGAAAGCTTGGGGCCATGATTGGTGCATTTGGTTTCCTGTATTTGGCCCAGAACCAGGACAAGTCCAAGGCTGATGCAGGATACCCTGCAGGCATAGGTGTGAAGAATTCACTTATTGTGTTAGGTGTAGTCAATTTGTTGGGATTGCTATGTACTTTGTTGGTGCCAGAGCCCAAAGGGAAATCTCTTGAGGAGCTATCTGGTGAGAACGAGCAGGAAAATGAGGAAGAAGCACACTAATGTTGGCCGAAGGTCTGCATGTAAAACATTTTCCATTTGTTAGGTTGGTCTCTGGTAGTTTACTTGTATGACTCTGCAAACGAGGCTCTGTTGTGTCTTCTCATCTGTCGCAGCAATGCTAAAAAAGAAAGGATTAACTATTAAATTTTTCATTCATCATCTTGGTGACTTCGTTTTATCCTGAACATACACATCTGAGCTGTTCTGATTTTTTCATCAACTCAAAAAGCACATAACAGTGTTTTTCTAACAGATTTTTGCAAGTTCACCAACAAATGCATGTCACAAATGACAAACAGTCAGGAAAATAAAACGACAGAATATTTGTTAGATTAAAGTTATAAGATAAAAATACATACGTTAGAACTTCCAAGTACCAGAAAACAGATTTCTTTGTCAGATAACCAACAAAGATTGAGGAAAATGTATGTTGCAGCAACAACGTTGTATAATTGGCCCAGAGTTTCTTATAGCCTTCAACGGTGCTGATTATTTAAGGGCCACATAGATTATAAATGTCCAGAGAAGGATTCTGCACATAGTTTTAATGAAATAAAACTTCTAATTCCTGGTTTACCATTGAACAAAAAAAACAAAAAAGGTGGGGCTGTTTAGTTTGCACGGTCCCTGAGGACTTCAAGATCCATCTCTGCTGAGTCAGTAACCTGAATCTCATAATTAATACTATCCAGCTCCCGTCTGAATCTTTCTTTAGATGTGGCATAGAGCAACTTGGCACGGATTCGAGAAGTTGAAGGACACCTGATCAGTCTCATCGCAGTCAACAAAGAGAGTCCCATAATGCTATTGTGTGTGTGTGTGTGTTTTTGCAAAGAGAATCGAAAAGCAAAAGGGCTTACCATGCAATGAAGAATGTCTTGCTCTTCTGGCAATTCTCAGAGGTCACATAATCAAAGTCATACACAGCATATCGGCAGTCATTCTCAGGCAAAGATGCAGTGAAATCATCATAGCTCTCAACTGGCCTGCCAGTCTTCTCGACCACCACCTCTTTCTTCTTCTCGTCAATTTTGAATATCACATAGCGGTGGACCTTCTTCCTCTTCAGTTCCAAAAATGTGTCTTTGCTGTGATCAGCAACCCCCATCCCAGACGACGCATTGGGCTGGAAGCTCAAATTTTACAAGTCAAATCAAAACCAAAATAAAAAAAATAAAAAATCTTTTGTTTGTATCAGATTGCTCAGTAGCGAAATTAACATAACAACCAGTGATCTAGATTAAATTCGCATCCAAATACACCCCAGATGGAGCAGGTAAGCCAAAGATCACACCTTTTTTCAGTGAAACAGGAAATAAAAAATAAAAAGGTAAAGAATTGTCTAACAATTTCAATTCGTTAAAGAAGCTAAATAGCATTCTAATTCAACAAAAACCAGGACCTCCTTCTATAAACAAAGCCACAACATAGAAACAAACCAAAAGCACGAGAGAGAGAGAGTGAGTGAGAGAGATACCCGACCAATTCCTCTGAAAGACATTGAGAGAAATAGAAATCAGGATGCTAATGGTGACAAGTATTTTGAAGGGCACAGCTTCAGCTTAACAAGAGCCAAAGATAATGTAACAACCACAGTTGAACAGATATCAACAGACGAAGAAAGTGGGTGCCAGCCTTTGGACGAAAAGGCTGCAGAGAAAAGAAATATCTCAATAAATAAATAAATAAAGAAGAAAAAAATAAAGCTAGATGCAGACTAATAATAATAATAATTATTATTATATAAGTAAAGCAAATAAATAAATATAATGGGAGTGGAATATGTTTGAAACAAATAGCAATTTCAATATTCTTAATGAAGTTTTTTTTTTTTTTTTTTTTTTTTGGCCCTTCGTTTATATAAAGCTTTCAAAAGATTCTGATTTTGAGGGGATGGATCGTAGGGAGCTTTTGAACAGATATATGGTCCTTGCCAGAGGTGAGTGGGCATCGTTAGTTTTCCCGATTTCTAATAATTGTTATCCTTTCCTAAGATTTGATGGCAATTAACAAGGACTAAGGTCAAGGCTGATGGGTGAGATAAAGGTCTAACGTGTTGTATAAAATTGCGAGTTATATTAAAATTTATTTCAAGTTATATATTTAATATTATTTTTTTAAGATAAAATTATCCTTATTCATATATAATAGAGATTTGTATAAATTATTTTATAATATAAAATAAAACATATTTAATAACCGTGTATACTTTTGAAATCAAATTTTTAATATGTATATTTAAAATTATTTTTAAAATTATTTATGTTATTTTTACAATAATATTGTAAATAATAATATTTTTCATTTTTTTTGTCATTTGTTATAAAACCACGTATACAATAGTTGTTTGTTAACTTTCAAACAATTATTTTTTTAGTTCAGCAGTGACTTAATGGTCTATTGTTCAAAGTCTATTAGACACAAATTTTAATTTTTTATTTTAAATAATATAATAAATAAATTTTAAAATAATTATTCATATTGATAAGTTGTAGAACTAGTTTATACAAATAACCCTATAATATTATATTTTCTTTAAAATAGTTAACACATTAAAAGTTATTATATTCATATCTTTTTTATGAATTTTTTTAAGTAAAGTTCTTTAATTTGTTGAAATAATTTAAATATTTCACATTTATATAAGCAAACTAGCGTTATCATCATAATGCACCTTTTCAAGTGTATTAAAAGTTTTAAACTCATCCTCCCACCAAGCACTATTAACCTTAGAATAAAAATAATTTGTATAGTACTTCAATCATACTAATCATAAACTTTGATTTATTAAACTTAAAACTTGACATTATATCAGTGTTAAGTTGAGTTTTCATCATAAGTAATTTGTATTTATGAGGTTAAGACTTGTCTCTCTTAATGTCTTATTTACCATATATTTTGTTAATTATTTTGTCAAAAGATTAGTCATATTTTGATTTAATTTTACAAAAAATATTATGATTATTTCATTCATAATCGAGTCTTTCACATGATTGTGTCTTGGTTTTATGTATTTAAACTTAGCATTATATATTTGATTATACACTGTTGTTAGAGTTACGATATTATCACAACATATGTAAATGTGTGATATTAGCTTTTCTTATAGAGGAATATCATAAAGCAAATTTCTTAATCATTCTATTTTTTTATTTGTTGAAACTAATACTACAAATTTTACAGTCACTATAGAATTTGCTATGCAAGTTTTTTTTAAAAAAAAAAAACTCTAAGAAATTGCACCTATCAAGTATAACGATACATCCACTGGTAAAAATATAATCTTCTTTATCAATAATCCAATTAACATCTGAATATCCTTTTAAAACAAAAAGGTAACTAATATAACTTATACTATAATTCTTGTTTTTCTTTAGGTATTTTATGATTATATTTACTTTATATTAATGCATGTTACTTGGATTACTCATGTACCCATTCCTCTTACTAACTTCACAGACTATATCTGGCCTTGTACATGTCATTGCTTACATTAAATATCTTATTAACATATTCCAGTTAAAATATTAGACTTCGAACATTCTCGGTGAAATTTATGTTGGGTTCAAATTAGGTGGATACTAAAATATAATTTAAATGATTAAACTTATTCATAGCTTTTTAAACGTAATATGATTGAGAAAATATTATACTCATTTAATTTCATAAGATTTTGATTCCAATGACTACATTTGTTTCATTCATGTCTTTTATATTGAAATTACTAGATAAAAATATTTTGATAACTTCAACTTATTTTAAGTCAGTCTCAAAACTTAACATATCATCCATATATAAATAGATAATAACACTTTTCCTCATTCAACCTTGTTATAAAACACATTTGTTTGGTTTATTAATCTTGAATCCATTAACAAGTATCACCTCATCAAATTTTTGGTGTCATTGCTTTGATATTTGTTTTAGCTATACAAGAACTTAATCAATTTACAGTTTTTTTTTTTTCTCTTGATCAGACACAATAAATCCATCAAGTCATTTCACATACACTTCTTCTTCTAATTCACCATTTAAGAATATTGTTTTTACATTCATTTAATGATTTGCCTTTTATTTTCTTCCTGTATGCGAAACTCTTTTTCTACATGAAGATATTTGTAAATTTTTCAAGAGAAGTATCCTTTGTTTTATGTTTTATTCTTCTCTTGAAATCTTTTCATGAAAGATGCAATTTATCTATTATTGAATTCACAATAATGGTTTCATCCATAAACATTTTGTGTTGTAAAAAATGATTAAGTGTTCTCTCAATTTCAATAAATTGTTTTATTACTAGTCTATTATCAATCATTTTATAATTATTAGAGATAATGAATTTTTTACTTGTTATATCCTTTTACATATATTTCATCTTTAATTTCTCTTATAATTGCTTTACAATTTGAACATTTTAATAGACATCAAATAATGAATCACTTATTGAAATTAAGATATGTCTTCTGCTTATCTCATCATCTATTTTCCATTTTTATCTCTTTCTAATATCAACAATAGTTTATTTTTTAGCTGTTTAAGTCTTATAGTATTTATAACATAAGTCACTTATAATGATACTAACAAAAATAAACTCTATTTTGCTTGCATATAAAGTTTATTCCATCAAATCTTTTTAACTTAACAAAGTTAAAAGCCAACTCTTTCAATGTTCCAACCATAGAATAAAAATTTTTCCTTAAGAAAGTTATGCAAAATTGTGAGTTATACTCAAAATTGAAAGAAAATTGTTTCAACTTGTGTATCTAATATCATTTTCCTTGAGAAAAAATTCGCTCTCATTAATTTACAATAGAGGTTTGTGTGAATTTTTTCATAGAATAAAATAAAATACACTTGATTGTAAATTATACTATTGAAATTAAGTCCTCAAAAAGTTTGTGTATTTTAAAAATTATTTATAATATTTTAATAATATTATTATAAATGATAAGATTTTTAATGAAATAATAAAAACTGTAAGAGATTAAATAAAAATTTTCATATATAAAATAAATGATGAACTATTGTTATTTATATAAATAGTATTACCTTTTGATAATAATTCTTTTTTAACTATTAAGAAAATTACAGTAAGAATAACTTTTTTTTGTTATTTATTGTAAAAAAATATAAATTAATTATTTATTAACTTTTAACTAACTATTTTTTAGTCTAGTGACCACAAACTTTAAGTTGTATTACAACTATATTTGATAAGTTATTTAGACAAATTAATATAATATAAGATATATAGTAATTTTAAATTTGTGTAAAAATTATTGTGATTAGTTTATATTTTTTTATTTTTATCTTAAATTTTAATTTTTTTAAAAAATAATATTTTTAATAATAATAAAATTATTATTATTATTTATTTATAATCAACTAAAAAATTAAAAAATTAATCAAGAAAGTTTTTTGTGTGTATATATATATATTAATCATGCAACGAAAGAGGAAAAGAGGAAAAAAAAAAAAGGGAAGGCCGTGCGTTGCAACAACGCTACTTTGCTTTTACCTCCCATTGGCCGATGTCCCAATCGAATCTTTCGACCCATAAACACGTGCTACGCAAGTGTGATCTACGTGGCGCGAGCGTGTGACGATCTCTGTCGTTGGCACAGCAAGTGCAGCTTGTTTCGCACTTTCTTTACAGCAACGTTTTCTGCACGCCGCCTGCCGTCTGATGTTTGGATTCGTTAACGGGATATTGGGCCAAGATGCTGTCTTTGGATTTGGGCCCAATCGTCCCTGATTAAAACGTCTCAGCATAAGACTTTGCATGATTTTAAAATAATAATACTAAGAAGCATGTAAAAAAAACAATTAATTTCCCATATTCAATTGTAATTTGAGTCTAACAATTTCTATCTGTTGAATCAAATTGAATACATATACATAAAGTCAAAACACGTCAATAAATTATAATCAGATTCAGAGTCCTACCAGATGCTGGTGAGAAAATGATTAGCGTATTCGACCCATTTTCTGTCCGAACTGCAGCCAAAAATGGTGGCATACAAATGGCTCTTTTGATGAAAACAGGAAGCCATTTTGCATGGTAGTGTTTTGTAGTCTTGATCTCGGTAGATACTGTCTTTGAACACGTGCACATCTTTTGGGTTAATTTGATCAGGGTAACAGTTTTTTTTTTTTTTTTCTCAATAAAAAAAATAATAAGATGATGCAATTTTTATTAAATAAATGGGTGTTAAACTACAAAACCAACTTAAGCGAAACAATTACTCTAATCAAGCAATAAAATTAGATTGTTCAATAGTACTTTATTTCACTGAGCCATCAGCCATAAAATTACAATGGAATTACAGGCCAAGCCCATGAAATGTGAGCGGGTAACAGGCTAAGCCGGTAATCTACCTCGTTCGCATCATAATTGTCTTAGTTCTAGGGGTGGCATCGCGTGGGACATGATCTTTTTCTTTCACTCCCTCGGTCACTTGATGTTGATGTGTTCAAGTTACTGCTCATGAAGTTGGTGAGGCCGTGTATAACTGTAGTTCTAAAAGAACAGTCATGACCAAATTTCCTGTTTAGTTGTCCTTTGCGCAGTTTAATTGTATGCTAATAAATAAATAAATAAAAAAGTGCTTTATTTTATTTGCCTTGTTCGTTCCATCAATTCCAACCGACCAAATCAAATTTATTTGCAAACTCAGCTTTATTTGTTCCCATCCTCTGTGCTCTGAAAAAGAGGAGACGGGGAAACATTTCATACAAATACCCCAACATCACATTTAATAGATGTGCCCAGGTCATTATCCTCCTTTTATAAAATAAAACAGTATTTATATTTATAAAATTTTTAATTTTTTTATTTAATATAAAATTTCTTTATATTATCTCTTATTAAATTCAACGACGTTATTATTGTTAATTAGAATTTAACTATATACTTCCTTTTTAAAATATTTGATGGTAAATATTAAAATCAAGTTAAATTAGCTAAAAATTACTTTTTCAAAAAGTAATTAATTTTTTTTAAAAAAATAATTTATTAAAATAAACGATACTCATATTTATAAAATTTAAATTTCGTTATTTTTTATTTTAAAGTATAATTTTTTCGCACTAATAATTCTTGGAGTTGTACCCAGTTTTCTTTTTTTTTTTTTTTTTTTTTTTTTTTTATGGGTGCTGTAGTCTTGGTGAACTGAACTAGCCTTTGTAAATACGCTTCTGGCGCCCTGTTTTCATGGGGCTGCCATGAGTAATATGATTCTTGATGTTCCCAAAATAAAAAATAAAAAAAAAAAAAATCATTGTTGCCGATAACTTTTACATGGTCCTCTCTCCTTTTCCTGGAGTCAAAATTCGAAGTGCGGTTGGACCTGGCAGCTCCATTGCCATGCATGCTTCAAGCACACGATTGAAATTAGCATTGGTCGGCTGGTGTGAATTCACCAAGATTCCTGTTGTATTAACTCCTTACTTTATACTTGCGGGAAATTATGGGAAACAGTTGTCGGTATGTAATCGACAATTTTATTTTTTATTTTTTTTTTTGACTTTGATCATCCAATCGAAAAAATTATTGGATAAATGTTGCAGTTGGGCGTATTTTAATGATTGATTTTCTTGATTTCGTATGCTAATTGTGATTTTGAGTTTTTTTTTTTTTTTTACCTTTTTTGAATGGGAATGAGTTGAATGTTTCGAATCTCAATTGCTTGCGTGATGCAATGCCATTTGTTGTATCAACCATATTTAGTAAAAACTATTGATTTTATCATATAGTAATTTTTAAGTTTTTACTGTCGATCAACACTTTAACCAACGGAACATACTCCAAGTTTTCAAATGAGAAGATAATATAATATAGATGCATAGGTAAGAAAAATATACTTTTATTTATTTTTTATTATTAATTGTTTGACTTTAGGGCCAAGTATATAGAGTATCAAAGTCATTGACCAAGCCACAAGCAGTGGGCTTAGTGCAGGTATAACATTAAAAAAAAAAAACTAATTGCAAATCTTTGACTTGAGGCTATTATAGGTTTGCCCCCAATTTCTGGCAAAGTGGTGAAGTGCGTGTGCAAAGTTGATTCGGTCGACCAAGTTTGCATTTACCATAACATAGAAATGGACTTTGTAAGCTATGAATTTGTCAACTGTTTTTGAAATTGAGGTTGTTCAGAACCAGTGGCATATCAACTAATTGCAGGATATTGTTCAAATTCTCAGGTACTATGTTTGGTTTTCTTGCGCAGATTAATTGAGGGAGTTGGAAGCAATCATTAAGCACTGCATTGTCGTACCACCAAGCTATAAAGAGTCTTTGCGTATTGACCCGATAGCATAAAAAAGTCGGCGTCAATGATGAAGAAGCTGAAATTTTCAGTTTCACCACCTCAAACAGCGGTTTATTCGTTCACACTATCGTCACCCCGCACGTCCTCATGAGTCATGGTCGTCATTTATTTATTTACTTTACTTACTTTAATCACCATTAATTATTGATTAAGCAGAAATCAAAAGCTTTACCTTTGAGTTTTTTTTTTTTTCCTTGATCGAGTGGGCGTGGGGCAAACGATTTAATTATTAGTGAAGTATGAAATTTAAATTTTAAAATTTAATTTAATTTTGGTGACAACTATTTTTTACTAAAGGAATTAACGAATAAATAAAAATTGTTTGAAGTTTTGAGGAAGTTTTACGGGAGAGATTTCCTTGATTAATCTATGTGATTGCTAGTTTGAATTTGTTTTGATGACCTTGATGAGGTCAGTTTGACCAATATTGTTGGTTTTTTTTTTACTAATATATATTTTATTGATATAAGATCGTGCATTTATAATTTTAAAGCCAATCTTCTTCTTCTTCTTCTTCTTCTTTTTTTTTTTTTTTTAAAAAAAGGTTAAATATACAGATATGGCACAAGACTTTGTTCAATAAACAAACCGAGGTATTGTTTCTGAGTCCTACCCGGAATTGCATTTTTTCTAGTATAGATGTAACAAGCAAACCAACATTGATTATTGATAACTACAATTACATTTACCATTCAAAAAATGCAACTTCATAAAACAACTCTTTTTAGACACAAAAATAAAAAAATAAAAAAAAAAATCGTAAACAACTCTGACATCCCATCAAATTATCTTATAATATTGGGAAATTCGTTACCTAGGCTAGAACAACAGCAGCAAACTGAAAGCTAATATTCTCCGGAGCTTGGCAATGAAATGCACCCCTATTCTACATTCACTCCCTCTTGCCAGAACATTGGTTTTGTTTGACTAGTCCACAATATTGGAAATTTAAACGCTAAAAACAACAACAACATGAAATTGATCAAAATATATATGAGCATTTCAACGCTTTTGTATATTCTTTTTAGCACTGAAAAAATCTCCTTAAAGTGATTAATTTATAAAATAAAAATACTCAAATAATTAAAAATTTAGACTTTTATTTTTAAGACATGAGAAAAAAAAACTTCTATTAATAATTCACCGCTAAATGTCAAAGTTATTAATCTAAACAAAAAATAAAATAAAATAAAATTAGTAATTCTTATTTTACATATAGAAATAATAGTCTTCAGAATTTGTAAATTACAATGGGATCACAATTTCCGCAAAGCTAAAGAAGTAGAAAATTTGATAAAATACATAACTCGGAGTAGTACTGTATATTTTTTAGTACAGGAGCCAATGTAAAGAAAGCTACTGATGGGAAGTTGCTTGGTGGTTACTAACTGTTCGTTACGATGTTGAATAAAACGTGGCCTTGACTAATCAAATCAAAAGATGTTGCGAATTTCGTTAATGACTGAAGCTGCCATTGATTCAGACCCCCATGCCATGCACCATTAAGTTCCATCATCCCTTTGGGCTTACTGCTGCCCAACGTCAGCAACAAGTAAGAGTGTTTGTCTTCAGTTCAATGCCATCTTTTATCAGACTGTTCATGTCATTTCTTTCACATGGTCGGCTTTATGTGGCAGCCTGGAAATTGAATGACGAACCTGACGTGAACCTGACGTTGGATTCTACAAGTACATACTGTTTTTTTGTTTTTTGTTTGTCTCTTACTCAAGGTAAAAAGACGGCAGCTTAATTATCAAATCACCTGAAGAAGAAAAGACCGGGGTTGTGTTCTTTGTTTCACGTTTGTATTCTCAAGTGATGCTCTAACATCTGAAATTTGTGGTATCGGATTGGAAAAATCCCAACTAGCACTTCACACACAAAACACACCCTCGCACGCACATTTTGAATTCAATAACTTTTTTATTAATGAGCATTTACGTATTAATGCATATTTATTATTTGTATTATAATATTAATAATTTTTTTTTTAATTTCTAAAATTGAATCATTTTTTTTTAAAAAAAAAAAAGTTAGGTGAATAAATATAAAAGACGTTGATCAATTATATTTTATTTGTTACCATAAGTAAATAAAAAAAAATATTTTAATATCTTCTTATAGCTATCATTTACAACAAATGTGATAAGACAATGGTGCTCTTTTATAAAATGATATGCTGTGAGCTAATAATATTTTGGCTTTAGCTCCCATGTTTCTAAATTTCTAACCTCTGTGAGTTACTTCCAAGTGAACTTGACTACAGACGAGTCGACCCATTTTATAAAGATTTGAGAATTTAGTTCGCTAAGAAATTGTTGAATATCCTTTATTTACAGAAATGAATGATTGTTTTCTAATGCACCCGATGTCATACATCATAACTGCTATTAGTTTATAATGTGGCACCCATCCCTTGGCAAGCTTGCCGCAAAAAGAGGAAGAGAGCAATCGAATCCTTTAGTAGATCAAGATTTTTTTATTTTTTATTTTTTTAATGATGGGTTCGAATTAATCATCCGTATAAATTGTGAAAAAAGCCATCAAATCAAGAAATGATGCAACGAGTCAATTAGTTACTAATGAATAACATAGGTATGATTCTCTTTTTAATTTGTTCGTACGCAGATAAATACGCCTAGAGTGTTACAAGCCTGAATAAAAGTTTTCTGTTATAGTCGAGTAACTAAAATAAGTAACATATTTCAAAAGATGTATTATTTGTATTCAAGTATAATAATTTTGATATTATTATTAAATAATTATGTAATTTTTTTATATTTTATTAATCTAATAAAAATACAGCATAAATAATATATATATAAAGTTTGACTTCAATAAATTGACATATTTAATTTTTTATATAATAAAAAATATCTAATTTTACACTAATACTAAAAATGTATAAATTTTTACTCAAATATTAATTTATTAATAATTTTAAACTATACTGATTCAATTATTTAATTTTTACTTGAATACTAATTTTTAAATTATAATAAATATGAATTAATTTTAATATTCTTTCTTAATTTTGATTCGTTCTTGCAGACATTTACTGTATTTACTTCAATTTAAGAAAATTTTCAAATTTCAATGGATTAAATTTCAAATTATCATCAATGAGTTATCAAAAGCTCCTTGACAATTTTCCTTAATTAACTTTGGATAATTTTTACTTGACTTTTGAATTTTTGAGTGAGGTGTGGCCTTGGACTTTATTCTCTACAACACTTTATAATATATGTTATTCATATAGTACTATCATATGAATATTTTACCTCTTTATTTTTTATCTCACATGAAACAATTAAATTAAATTACTTTTAACTATTAACTCAACAAGTTCCTAATTCTAAGTTTCTTTTAATTCTTTTAATTTTGCAAGTCCTTATATCTAAATCTTATAAGTTTTACTGCTAAACACAATTTTTATATCAAAACCTTTTACCAAAATTACTTATATCAACTTAGCTACTTAATTTTTTAATCTTAATTCAACTTATAAATTATTTTTCAAGTCTCTTATATTAGATTATTTTACTTATTTCTCTTTTCATTTTTTTTTGTTTTTCTTTTTTCCTCGTACTCATGATTATTAGATCAATAAATTTTATTATTCCTTTTCTTCACGTCTGATTCTCTTCTTTGGAGTACATGATGAAAAAGAGAGATTGATGTTTGAAAGTTTTGAATTTGATTTTTGTTGACAAAAATGGCAACATACAAATTAGTCTCGTGACAGAACATGGTAACCCTAACATCTCCTATAACTTTGATGATTTATGTAGTAGCTCCAATAATTTCAATAAAACATATGCTTTCTTTCAATTTAGATTAAAAAAATTTGTTTTGATATAATTATCAAATGAATTATATGAATTTGTTAGCACAAAAAAATTCTTCGGTGGTAATTAGTGGCAACTTGTGGTAACTTCTCCGTTTTTTTGTCATTGGATCAAAATTACTCTTTTATGATTTTTAGTTATAATTATGACTATAATCGAACCAGCTTTAATGTTAGCTTTTGGATCAAATAGGTTGTAAATTCAAAAAATGTTAAAAGCAAAATAGTTTTTATACTACTGTTTAACAATTTATACAAATATTTAATATTTTATAAATATAATAAAAACATTGCCGAAATAATATAGATAAAAAAATTCAACTCACCCGATTACATAATAAATTAATACATCAAACTCTTTATATAATAAAATTGACAATTTAATAGACTTCTTACTAAGAAACAACACAACAACAAGAAAAAAGTGGATTTAGTTAGATGATCTGGAAAGACAGATTTGGGAAGACGGATGCCACTTACTGAAAAGGAAAAAGATTTGGGATTGATGATCCTCTTTTTAAATTGTTTGTGTTATCTTATAAATTTAGTTACAAATGGCATTTGGCACGGCTATGGTTTTATGAACCTGAAACTAGTCATAAAATAGTCTAATTTATTATAATTTGGATTAAATACGAAACAAAATGTAAAATGTGTTTGAATCAGCTCAAAATTGTGGCATATCTCCTTCATGTGTTAGCTTAATGTTGACTGGGTCTCTGATCTGATCAACAAGCTGTGGCAGGGACAGCTGCTAAATGGGATATTTGTACTTCATAGCCACGCTCTAGCACATTCTCTATCCTCAATTCCTGCCGTGTCATAGCCCATGGCGGCATATTGGAAATTGGAAAAATAGGAAGGAAGAATTACAGGAATTTTTATGACTCTGACGTATTTTTAGAATTCAAAATCATGCTTGATGCTTGAACGAGGACTGTATGTATAGTTGTCACTGACTCTTTTTGTTGAATAATCTGGCACGAAATGCTTGAAATTTTATATCAGAGACAATGCTATTCTTAGCAACAAATTTTATGAATAAGATACACAAATAACATATAATCAGCCAATTAAATGCATCATAAAACATCTTACTCGACCGATGATTGTAAATATTCATAGAATTAGTTTATCGTAGTGTATTTATATGCAAAAAAAAAAATAAAAAAAATATATATATATATATATATATTTATCCATTAGTATTAAAGTTTGATCTCTAATTTCTGGAACTCGAGAAGCTAATATAAATTCACTACTAAACCATTAGAACATTTCCTTTGTAATTGGCATCAACATGGGAGGAAATTAAAATATCATTGTATCTATTTTCTTTAGTAATTATTCTTATTTCGTGGGCAAGACTATCTTGCTCTGGTGCGGAAGTATGCGGAAATGACAAAGAATCATTGCGAGAAAACTGGGCATCTTTGTAGGTTGTACTAATGAACGGCATCACTAATTGGACCGCAATCATTAGGGCTAATACCTTGACCTATTGCCTTGCAGTTTGAATTTTTAAAGTGAATTGTATTTGAACTCTCAAACAGACGTTGCTTTCCAATCAGCCCTTTCTCAATGTCCAGTTGACGCTACACCCCAAAAAATATTGAAGATGATCGACATCAATAGTGGAATTTTAGGCAGTTGTGCACCAATGGTTTAAACTAATAATGCCCCTACGTAACAGGTGTACAGGTTTAAAACTGCACTGTTGATAAACCGTCTTGATCGGCTAAGCCATGTCTTGATTCCAAACTTATTGCCACATCTGTTGGGTCCGATCCAATTTCTGCCTCTGGCGATAACACTTTTTTTTTTTTTATTATTATTATTTTAAAATGACGATTAATCAATATTTGATTGGTAAATCTTAGACCATCAAAGCAACATTAACTAGTAGAACACTTTAATAAGAGTTGTAATTTGGGTAGCTCGTATGTACTCCCATCTTCTAATATAAATACAAGAAATTATGATATGAATTTTCTTCATCTAAAATTGGAGTTAAGCGCCTATTACTTCTTTACTATGTACAAACAGCATAGCCATCTTTTTAGTAAAATTCTTGATTTAGAATATTTTAAAAGCAGCAACAAAACACGTGGGTAGAACGGCAATTCTTCAAACGTCGGCTGGCCAAGTTGAAGTTAGAGAGCCAAGTCAAGACACGAGAGCTGGAACCCCAATTGACACATTTGGAGACGATTAAAAGGATCGCTGCTGTGCTGGTGCTTGATTATGAGTGTCGAAGCCCTGTATTTGCCAACAAAAAATAAGAGTTGTGGGGAGGCAAGAAATAGATATACTCATGAATAAGAAAACAAAATATTATGTACAATTTGAATTTATAATCTACTTAACGCATCAATTCCATAATCCTGATTATATTTTAAAATTTTCATTAATTAGAACAGTACAGTATTCATTCATCTAATAAAATTTTTTAACTAGAAATAGGCGGGGCTACCGGAGATAAGTGGTGCAATGCACCACCACTTGCGCACAATAGCCTCTCTGTTCACGTTTTTCTATTTTTTATTGTCCACAGGGCCAATGGCATCAATGAAAACGACAGAGAAAAAAGTATGCGCAATGCTAAGACTTTTTTGTAACAAGGAACAGCCAGCACGGCACTGCCGTCGTTCCTATAAAAGACCCTCTCTTGGCCTCACTTTTGTTTTGTGTAACATTTCATTTCTTAGTTCCTGATAAGGAAAAATAAGCAGCCCCCCTCCGGACTTTGGCAACTGGGACTCAAAAATGGGGAGAGCTCCATGCTGTCAGAAGATGGGATTGAAGAAGGGTCCATGGGCTCCTGAAGAAGATCAAATACTCATCAATCACATACAATTGTATGGCCACGGCAATTGGCGGGCACTTCCAAAACAAGCTGGTAAACGATGTCACTTTGCAACACAGATTGGCCTTTGTCTTTGTGGCACCACCAACTTACTGTTACTTTTAACTTCTAGTTTGGGTTCTTGTGATGCGAATGATACTTTGCGTTCAACATTTCCGGTTTTCAATCTCTTAAATTCTTTTCTTGCCCTTTTTCAATTCTTCAGGCTTATTGAGGTGTGGGAAGAGCTGCCGGCTGCGATGGATAAACTACCTGAGGCCGGACCTTAAACGAGGAAATTTCACCAGAGAAGAGGAAGAGGCTATCATCAAATTGCATGAAATACTAGGAAATAGGTATGTGTCGACGTCTTTTCAGTTTACTAGGAACATATCCAAGAAACATAGATCACAGTATCACACCGTCAAGTAGCCCTTATGATGATTAAGGAAATTGGCATACTAGACGATTGTATATTTTTTTCCAACGGAAAGTACCGCACCCACCAGGCCATTCAGCCCAACCAGTAACTAAGTTTTCTGTTTCAACTCTAGAATGCAAGAAGCAACAAATGAGGTCGGCTAATAATTGAGGAGAGTAAAATAATGCACCACGCTGTGCACGAGAGTTGTCGCTTTACCTACGGATACCCACTTGGGTTTATGCGCATCACAGTCATTCACGCGACTACAGAGAACTTGATCTTTTAGCATTTTTAAAATCCGCGAATCAAGCAAGATCGTCGTAACACGATTTCCCCGTTGTTTTTTACTTCAGGTGGTCGGCAATTGCAGCAAGATTACCTGGACGGACAGACAACGAAATAAAAAATGTGTGGCACACACATCTGAAGAAAAGACTGAAGCAAAACGATGCTGCACCCCAAGCCAAAGGAGGCTCCATCAATAGGTCCAAATTCAATCAGGAATCTAAGATAAGGCCGGAGTGTCCAAATTTGTCAAATCCTGAAGGATCAGAGAGCGCAGATCGCAGACCAACTTCGTCACAACGATGTTCAAGTGACGTTTCTTCTCTGACCACCGAGGATACCTTTGGTAACATGTCAATGAAGGTCGAGTTAATAGATAGTTTTCCTGAAACGGACGAGGACTTTTGGACAGAAGTATTGTCCACTGATAATTCGAGTCCGGAGAATGATTTTCTAGCGATTGGCACCGACCCTCAACTACAATATCCATTATCTCCAATAATTAATGTCACAGAACCGCACCACGACAATAAGTCAAACATACACGATAACCTGGAATTTTGGTATAGCCTTCTCACAGAAGCAGGGGAATTCCCAGGATTATCAGAAATCTGTTTAGGATAGTTGTGTGTAGCTTTTTGTTTCCTTTTTCTTTTTCCTTGATTGGAGAGATGTCAATGATTCTGAAATATTGGTGCCTAATTTGATGACCGTCTGCCAGAGAAGACGATGTTAAACTTGTTCAAATTGTCCAATTTGTCGATGAGAATTTCTGCTTGTCAGTTGCAAGCAGTAAACATTTCTCGAGCCAGAAAATTTTGAATACAAAACAAATGAACAAACAAAAGTTAATATTCTGACTTCAATAATTCTCCTGCTAGAGATGCCCCTTCCAATCAACTCACCCATTTTCGCTGACCATGCGAGTCTCAAAATAGACAAGTCATGTCCAACCATTCTTTAATTCTGCTCCTCAAATTTGTCGTGAAAGAAAGTCGCTTAAAAGATCAGAGTGCCGCACGTTTATTGTATCACAGGCATGTATCACCTTCAAAGTTTAAAAGATCTGCACGATCGGTACTGTCTCTGTCATCCGTCTCATCTCGCAATTGATATGTATTGCTTCTGTGCAAAGCAACAGTTGCAGTAGAAACTACATAGCACAGACTAATTAAGGCCGTCTTATGAGTTAACGTGATGGAAAGGTACGATATTTCGAGTTAAAGATTGTCATACTAAAATGCAATATGTTTATTATTTGTCCACGGTTTTCATTTTTCATACCTTTTTATGTTTGGCAGAGGAATATCCGATTGGAACATTTTAGTAATTTAAAAAAAAATAAATAAAAATTCACCCTTTTGTTGGGAACTTTGTTGTAGAAATTGGTAGTATCTGCTTAAAAAGATTGATCATAAACAGTAATATTTGTTCCTTTGTTTTTTCTTTTTCAATAATTTTTATTAAATCATAAATTATATAATACAAAATTTATATTTTTATTTTTACAAAACCTTAATTTGACGCCTTTTTAATTATTGGATATACCAAAAACACTTATTTGAAAAAAAAAAAAATAATAAAATAATTCATGGAACATAATGGACTAAGATGCAGAGTCTGGGCCTTCAGATTTTCAATGGGCCGCATTCTTTAAATTCACATTAACCAATGGGCTGACGTGGGATGCAGATTTTGTCGTTAGGTCTAGTCAATTGTGCCATATGCCTCCAAACGTCACCGTTTTATTATCCTTTCGCCCAAAATTCCAAAGGATAAGAAGGGAAACCTATTTAAAGTTTAAAGCCGAGGTGAAATTGCGTAAATACCCACGACACGTGTGACACGTCTGCAATCCATTCCAGGGGCCTTTATCTCTGTCGATCGCTCTTTCGAAAGGCTTTGGCTTCTCAATCTAATATAGGGTTTCTATCTAGCAATTAACGCTCTCGTTTGCTTCGATTTCACACACACACACACACACACACACATATATATTTGGGGATCGTAGGCTTGCCACAGCCACATCGGACGACATGGCAACGGCATCAGGTATGTGTTCGATTTCGCCATTGAAATCTGAATATGGGATGTTCGGCCTTTGCACTTGCCGCTTTTGTTATTTTTATTTTTATGTAGTTTCAATTCCGTTGAATTGGATAGTTGGACGCTGTTTTCCTCTCACGGTTTTGATGTTGAAATTTGATTTGAATTGGATCTCTTGGTTTTCTTTTATCATTTTCCTTGGCTTTAGCTCTGTGAATAAATTATTTATTTATTTTTTATTTTCTCGTCTAATGTAGAGAAAAAAAAAAAAAGGAAAAAGTGAGCAAGACGGAATTTTTTCTTTTAGAGAGTCGTCAAGAAGTTAGAGCGATGCTTAATTCTGAATCATGATGGGTTGGGCTCGGTGTATTGTGTTTCTGTAGACTAAGACAATTCAAAAGTGCCATGCTTGGTTTTTTTATTCCTTTTCGCACTTTCTTATAAGTTACCATCTTCTGCTTGGTTTGAAGTATTTAAGTTTCTTTTATGGAGGAAGCAGAAATGTTATGTAGTGTGGGGGCCTTTGCACAAAACCATTATGCTGGCTCACCTTTTCTTGCTATGATTTTTTGGGAGGGAATGGAAATTTACTTTGCTGTAGTATGGGAGGTGGAATCTGCATCATTTTGCATTGCAAATTTCCAAGTCCAGTTTTTCTTTTTTTTGTTCTTTTCAATTAATTTGGAATAACCTCCTCTTTTGGATCGTGCAGTTGCATTTAAGTCAAGGGAGGACCACAGGAAGCAAATTGAATTGGAAGAAGCACGCAAAGCAGGACTTGCGCCTGCTGAGCTTGATGAGGATGGAAAGGAAATTAATCCTCATATCCCTCAGTATATGTCATCTGCTCCTTGGTATCTTAATGCTGAGAAACCGGTAAGTTGTTTGCTGATTTTTTTTTTGTTCGTTATGATTGTTGGGACATGCCTCTGCATGAAGGCTGACATTTGTTTTACTTTCTTTTCATTCTTTGTTTTTGGTTATTAGAGCTTAAAACATCAAAGGAAGTGGAAATCAGATCCAAATTACACAAAATCATGGTATGACAGAGGTGCAAAAGTTTACCAGGCTGAAAAATTTAGGAAGGGTGCCTGTGAAAAGTAAGTGAATTACATCCTTTGCAGTGTATGCATACATCTGTCTATAAGGTCGTACAATGCATGTGCATGTGTGGGTTGGGTATGTTGCACGTATTTATGTTCCCCATTTTGCTTTTTGCACTCAATTGTCCTTCTTTGCTTGCTACAGCTGTGGAGCCATGACGCATGATGCCAAGTCTTGCATGGAAAGACCCAGGAAAGTTGGGGCAAAGTGGAATAATAAACACATTGCTCCTGATGAAAAAATAGAAACGTTTGAGCTCGATTATGACGGTAAGCGTGATCGATGGAATGGTTATGATACATCAAGTTATGCTTATATTGTCGAGAGATACGAAGCACGTGAAGCAGCTAGGAGGAAGTATTTGAAGGAAGAACAGCTTAAGAAATTGGATGAGAAAAACAATAACAAAGATTCTGAAGTTGGTCTTAGTGATGAGGAAAATGATGAAGATGATTTAAGAATTGATGAAGCCAAGGTTGATGAGAGCAAACAAATGGACTTTGCAAAGGTTGAGAAGCGTGTGCGCACAACTGGCGGTGGAAGCACAGGAACTGTAAGGTGAGGGATATTGTCCTTTTAAATATCTGCTTTGATTTTGTTGCTGAAATGGCTGTGTATATTTCTGTTTGATACACCATGGCTTTGGTGGCTGCTCTCATATTTATTGCTAGTGCTTGTTGGATTCAGTAGACAATCCCAATTGAACATAATTTTGCAGGAATTTGCGTATTCGAGAAGACACAGCAAAGTATCTTTTGAATCTTGATGTTAACTCTGCCCACTATGACCCTAAAACACGTTCCATGCGTGAAGATCCTCTTCCAGATGTAGATCCAAATGAAAAGTTTTATGAGGTGAGTGGCCTTGGAAGCAGACACTACTAAATAGTTGTGCAACTTGCACATTGTATTGATTAACATTGTCTGAAACTGGACTTTGTATTTATTAACATTTCTTTCATACGTACAGGGAGATAACCAACATAGAAACAGTGGACAAGCATTGGATTTCAAGCAGCTGAACATCCATGCTTGGGAAGCATTTGAGAAGGGACAAGATATTCACATGCAAGCAGCTCCATCCCAAGCTGAGTTGCTTTATAAGAATTATAAGGTCATAAAGGAAAAATTGAAGACACGAGCGAAGGACACAATTATTGAGAAGTATGGCAATGCTGCTAGTGAAGAAGAGATTCCCAGAGAGCTTTTACTGGGACAAAGTGAAAGGCAAGTTGAGTATGATCGTGCTGGGAGAATTATAAAGGGGCAGGTAAAAATTTTTCCATGCCTCATTTTAATTTGAAAAACCAGTTTCCATTCTTCTTGTTGGGCATTTTTATGATATTTGATCTCCAAGAAGTTCCATCAACTCTTGAATTAATATAGGATTTTAAGATCAAAATGGCAGGTTTTGTTCTTTGATCTATGTTTTCCCAGTTAGATGAGGAATATGTATGGTATTTCGCATATAATTGCATCCAGTGTTTTTTTCAGCAATTCTGTAGTTGGCCTTGTATTTCCCATCTCCCAAATGACTTAAGCATATGGGAAAATTTTTTTTTAGTATCTGATGTTCTTCAATTCTCCTTTGCACATGGAAGCATGTATGTTAATGGCTTTTCTTATTGCAAACAGGAGATTTTACTTCCTAGAAGCAAGTATGAAGAGGACGTTTACATCAATAACCACACAAGTGTTTGGGGTTCATGGTGGAAGGATCATCAGTGGGCCTACAAGTGCTGCAAGCAGATGATTCGGAACAGCTATTGCACTGGTGCTGCTGGAATCAAGGCTGCTGAGGCTGCAACAGATCTTATGAAAGCTAATATTGCTCGCAAAGAGGTCACTGAAGGTGTGGTGTAAATTTGGTCTGTTCTTATTTGTCGTTTTACTTTACTGCTCTATTAGCCATAGACAAAATGCATTCTTCCACAGAATTGCTGTTTTCATATAGGAGATCGTCAATGCTTAAAATTATGATTGGTTCTTTCAAGCTTTTGATTACTTATGTGAAGGTGTCTGTCTTCTTAATTTATCTTGGTTTTTTTTTTGAACCAGAGTTGCCTCCACCATCAGAGGAGAGAAGGCTTGCCACTTGGGGTACTGAGGTCCCAGATGATTTGGCCTTAGATGAGAAGCTACTCAGGGAAGCACTTAGAAAGGTGAAATGTCTCTTTGGTACCCATTTATGTATTTTTATTAGTTCTTCCTTGTTTATTTGGGGGAATGGGGTAGATGATATTTGTCAAAGGAATCTGGGGGAGACACTCGGGAGTTGTTTGATGATTTTTCTACCTGACTCAGTAAGCTTGATATAACCAAGAAGTATGGACTCCACTTAAATAAGTTGTATTAACCTCCATTGAGGGCGAAACTTGAGATGCAACACAATTTCTACTACTCTAATGATTTGAGGTTTGGTTATAGATTTTAGACACCTGTTTTAAGTACCTAATGGATTTTTCTGCATGCCTTCTGGTGAAAATCATGTTTTGCTGTGTGTGCAGGAGGATGACAGAAAGGGGGAAGAGAAAGATGAGAGAAAGCGGAAGTACAATGTTAGATGGAGTGATGAGGTAATTAACATTAATATTTTACTTGTTGGCCAACTGCTGGAATTATCTGTTCCATAGTTGTGGGTCAGCTCATCCATGCTTTTACAAATTATAGGTTACTGCTGAGGACATGGAAGCATATAGGATGAAGAGAGTGCACCATGACGACCCAATGAAGGATTTCCTGCACTAAATCTGGATATTATGCCATAAACACCTTGACTACCCAATGAAGAATTCCCTACACTAATAAGATCAGATATGCCTTGTAGTTCTGTATGGATTGCCTTTCTGACTCCAGGTCCAATCAATCAGTGTGCTGCAGCTTAAGCTGCAACTCGGTCAGCTGATCACCTTGCGTAAAGTGCAGTTGTTCAATGGCTTGATTTGGTCATGAGTTTGTATACTTTGTTGTAGGGAGAATGCCTGTGTATAATGACTTCTGGAATTCTGGGGAATGCTTTGGATGAATGCCTGGCAAACTTGCTCGTGTGAATAGCAATATCTGTTGTTTGAATGACAAGAACTCTCATATGTACTATATCATTGGTAGATTTAAGAGTTGTGCAACAGATCATGATATATCTTGCCAGGTATAAGAATTCGATTGAATAAAGGTTGTTTCTATTTACTTTGAGGGAGGATGCCCTTGTTTAACACTGATAACTGCAGCTGGGCTCTCGATATATCACACTTTGAAATTCCCTTGTTACTAATATCCTCCAGTGGATGCGTGTGAGCACTTACCTGCAATATCAGGGCAAAACCGTTTCTTCAGTAGCCGGACTCACGGCGGGAGTATCTGAATAGGCCAACCTGCAATTCCGATTAGAAGTTTCTCTGAAACCAAGTATTTTTTCTCTCTAATGGAAAAAATTTTTTGTCCGAGGTTTCTCTAGTCATAAGACCAAATATTTAGGTATGTACATGAACTTATAATCAATGGAGTGCATGCCTTCCAGAATAATGTGTTTTTTTTTTTTTTAACAAAAGAAGTAAAATCAAAGCAAAGGGTTCCGTATGAGCTATGAACTGTATGCCCTTGGGCTATGCACCTCGTTCTATTTTCTCCTGGAGCTACATCTCTGCCCGGAATCTTGAGATGAACTTCTCGGCTCTTTCATCTATTCCTCGCATCTGGGGAGAGGCAAATCCCAATGACTCCCACATGGCATCGCCTGCATTGTGTATTTCAGCATTTTTCACATCAGCTTCCTCTCTCTGTGGCACGGCAAGCTTCGCATTCTCAAAGCCTGTTGGTGGATACCCTGCCAGAAATAGCTTGTCGATGTAGACGGGCGCAGATTTTTTCTTAAATTGGAAGTAGCTGCTATGCCTTTTAACAGCAAAGTTGTGATATGGATGCACAACCCGTCTTGTCCTTCGGTCACCTCGCTCAAAGATGATGGCTCTTGCAGATGTTGTAGTAGTAGCACTGGCAGAGGATCGATATCTTTTGTTGGACTTCTTGATAGATCTTCTAGAAGTATGTAGTTTATGCAGTAGTTTAGATGTGAAGCTTTTCCATGCCCTCTTGGCTGGTGGAAGCCTCAGACTTAGGCAAGACATGAACGAACGAGAAAAAAGGGGGATGGAGATATTGCGGTGGCCGTGGCTGTGAAGAGTGTTGAGATGATGCTTTATAACAATAAAGGAGGATGGCTGCTTGCTGTATTCCTCTTTGCACTGAATCTGTTTTTTATGTTATAAGATCGTATTGGCTTGCTGTCAATTTTTTTGTGAACCGGCGTACTTCTCACGCTGAATGTAGGACAAAATTAGAATATGCACTGAAAGTAGCTCTTAGGACCAGCTTAGTTCTTACGCTATAGATCCTCGAAAATCTGGTTTTGGGTCCAAAAATAAGTCTTTGGTTATCATCTTTCTGCTTTTATTTTCTAGAGCATCTTTTCAACTTTTTCCCTGCAGCAACTCATCATGTCTGCTGCTTTCCTTTTCTACTACACTCTCGTGTGTCTCCTGGGATTTCCAGCTTTAGACTTGATCAAAGATTATTCCTTCCTTCAAGTCAAAACTCATCTCAAAATCTCAAGCTCCTTCAAATGACAAGAAACAATATCGTCATCTAAAATCAGTTTCAAATCTGGTTCACTAACCACCAAATTTCGTGTTGCACAAGCAACACTAACATTTTCTCAACTTGTTAAAGACCATCATGAATTCGAGGAAACAAAAAAAAAAAAAAAAAAAAAAAAAAAAGAACTCGACCCTTCAAAGACCTGACATGACTTCAGGAGAAGAAAAAGTGTTAGATGCAAAATTTGTAGGATATATTAAAAATTTTTTTAAAAAAAATATTTTTTTCAATTTCGTACTTAATATCACTTTTTTTTTATAGATAAAATTGATCAATATTATTTTAAAAAAAAAATAAAATTAATTATGTAAATTTTTTTACATTAGTATAAAATGAAGTATACTTAATTGCAAATCAAATTTTTAATAAATTTATGTATTTTTAAAATTATTTATAATATTATTATAAAAAAAATTCTTATAAAATAATAAAAAATTTTAAAAATATATATATCCTAATTATAAAAATTATGATAATTTTTTATATTAATCACTTTTGTAATGTTATTTATTGTGAAATGATTGTCCGGTTAAAATATAAAGGTTGTAACTTGAAAATTTTCACAATTTCCTCTTTTTTTTTTAAAAAAAAATATACTTTTATTTTGAAAATTTAAATAAAAATTAAATTTAAATCAATTTCACTGAAGAAATCTTCTATTTTTTCACCTAAAAAATTTTCAAGGAGGAGTGATAGAATTGCCACTTTGCTGTACAACTGTGAACTAACCTTCGCTTGTGATGCTCCTGGTTATTTTTAAACTATAGTAACCAAGGAGGAGTTTAAGCTTCAACCAAGAAGTATGTTAGTCAAATTTCTTAGTTACAAGACTTGGTGGGAGCAGTTGGAGCTACTGTTCTCTTTTCGCTCTGTTGTAATTAGGAACAGTAGGTTGCATCTTTGATTTTCTCAATTTGTAACTTTGTTTAAATAATGTTAATTTGTAACTTTGTTTAAATAATGTTAACTCATGCCTTTTGTAATCATTTTAAATTGTCTTGTTCATGTAAAAAACTCCATATAATAGCATTGCTCATCCAAGTGTTAAGCTTTCCTACGGCTGTCCTTTTTGGCAGTTCATTCCTTTGCTGCAATTTCTGCAGCATGTTCTTCTGCTACAAAATTCCTTATTCTGCTGCACTTTTTAAATTTAAGTGCCATCATCCTCTGATTTTCCAACAGTGTACGAGATTCTTTTTTATTGGTATGATAAATGCACAAAATCAATGTAGCGTTACAGTTAAGGTTCAAAAATGGAACAAACAATCTCCTAATTAATTCGGCGTTCTTTTCTTTGGCTACAAGCTTTGTGAAATATACAGTAACTCTTCTATACAGCTTTCGTTTCGTAAATGCCATCCCGTATGTAGCTAGAAGACACGAATGAAGCCTCTTAATTAGTATCAAAGTCAAACATGTTTGTTGCTTAATACAAAGCTCGTTGGGATGATCATAAAAAAATGCTTGCCTTTTGGCCTAACTACATTAGCGAATGGCGTTTTAGATGTGTATATAAGGGCTTTGTCGAAAGGTCTCACCTTGTCAGAAGCCTTCGTTAAGCACTGGAGAGAAAGTCAGGCAAGAATATTTATGGCAGCTTACAGCAGAATGGTGCTTGCTCTCCTGCTCGTTTTCTGCATTGCCACAAGTGGATTACTTGGCAGGAAGTCTCTGTCTTTAGATATTCGACACAACAATTAAAACTTTGGCAAGTCATATTAGGAATTGATTTTGATTTTGTTTCTAGTAGATTGGTTTGAAATCTCACTCAAGATTTAATTCTAAGAATATTTTGCATCTGCAGAAGCAAGGGCAGGATGTTCAGGCGAGTACATTTCTTATATAATTAAAGAGAAAGACACCTGCGATTCTATTTCCAGGGTTTGGAATTCCGGTTTCCATTTTCTACAACTAGGCCAGACCCATGTACAAAAACTATGGAAAAACTGAATTAATTAACATTTGGTCTTTGGTCTTGGAGGTGCGGCCTGCGAGGGGGACGCGCATGGCGTTGTTCTTGGTCTTGAAGGCGACCCACTCGAAATTGTCCCTCTCGGCCAGCTTCACCGAGGCTTTGTTCTGAGACACCGCCAATACCTGTCCCTGGCGAAGTTCCCCGTCCAACACGGTTCTGCCATTGTGATTGACAATCTGGCAGCGAGCTTGGCCCCTGATCACGTAAATCACGCACTGAGCATTCAAGTTCTAGTGTGGCAACATTAGAGAATCCTGCCCGTGCAATGTCATACTCAATTTCCTCAGCAACAAGCGTGACAATAACACTACCAGCGCAGTCTGGTAGTAGAACAACTAGACTTTTAGTTCTAGTAAACGTGCAGAGCTCAAATCCTGACGGGAACCAAAAGAAAAACCCATAACAATAACAACAGCAATGGCTTCCAAATTGGAATTCAATTCCATAATTACCTTGTAGATAACACCTTTGAAAGCGCTGAGTTGGAGGAAGCAGAGAATGGGGAGATTGTGGCTGTTGACGGAGCTGACACGTTCGGCTGCAGGGGGTGTAATTGTCAACGCAGGTGGGATCGCCAATGTTCTCCTTCATCCTCATGGTGCAAAGCGTCTCCTCGAGGCCGTTCACGCATTTTTCCCTCTCGCTCGCGCTCTTCTTGCTCTTAGCCTCTCTTGTTGCATCCTGGTGGGTGGCCTGACCACTTGGAGCCCACCTTCTTTGACCTTCACGATGTTGCGTCTGTCGTCGTTCTCCCTCCGGAGCCTCCTTGCTATCTGCCGGTCCACGTTGAAGGCCTCGGCGATCAACCTTAGTTCCCATTCCGCAGAAAACGTTGTTGTAGGAGCCCTGTTTTCCTTGTCTCCAGCTGCACGGGCTTTCACCTCGTTGTCTTTGCTCACTTTGTTGGAACTCGTCTGCCGGGTTACCAGCCAAGTCCAAAGTCTGTATACGTCAAACACGGCCATGGAATTAAGACTCGAAATCATTTTTTAATAGAGCTGCTTAATTAAAATTGTTGTGGGGATTTGGAAATTTTGTTTACCCAATACTCACTCGGGTTATTGTCAACGAAGCTTTAAGAATCAAGGTGACGGCCATGGTGCTGCAGTATTACCACATTGGAAATTCAAGGCTGCAGCAGTAGGCAGTGCATTCTGTATTGCCAGGAAACCATTTGCTTCAGGCTGAAGAAACAATTGTTAGTTAACCAAATGGCTCTTGATTACATTGTAAAATAGTTTTAATTTCAAATTGAGTCAAAGGATGTGATCAATTAAATAACTAATAATATTACCTATTTCAAATTTAAAAATTGTACTTCAATATCTATTTTATAAATAATGAAAAAGAATAAGAAGGGTGTCTCGTTTTTTGCCAAAAAAGGCATTGTTTCCTTCTGCCCCTATCTTCACTCTGCACATGCTGATTTGCTTCTGCACATTACAAACAGCAGGGAAAGCAAATCAAATATATGTGTGTTTAATCTTCATTAAGATCCTTCAGTCAAGCTGGTAGGCAATGTTGGAAACATCAATGAGAGATACGGCGATGATTGCCATCGTTGTAGCTCCAGTGGGCTACTCCGGCGGGCACAGCAATGACATCGCCTGAGCGGAACGTAGAATCCTCTTGTTCTGATCTTGCCTTCTCGTGATTTTTGCCATTCCTAGAACGTTTCCGGACACTCGGGGACCATGTGGCCACCAGACCGCCTCCTATACTGCACAACCGCATGAATTAATTGATTGATTGATGCTCACGATGAGTAATATGCCAGAAACAAAATAATTAATGACCAATCAGTAATCAAGAATCACTGTTTATTATTTTGCGAAGTTGTTACCTTGGAAAATGCATAAAAGTTGAGGCACATTGCTGTAGTAGGGCAAATCAAGGCCATTGGGCTCAACAGTGTGCTTTACGACAGCCACACCAGCGCATTGGGCTGTCGGGATCCTAGGACTCAATCACGCCGGCTTCGCGCTGAACTGAACACGGTGGTCTAGTTCGAGGGCATTAAGCCTATCGAGCTAGCATTCACCTAGCTGCTGGTATTGCTGACGACCTAGGGAGTGAAGCTTAAGACTCAAGCTGAAGGCCATGATGCTGCAGTATTACTCACTACATTGGAAATTCAAAGATGCAGCAGTAAGCAGTGCATTTTGCATTGTTAGTAAACCAGTAACTTCAGGTTGAAGAAACAACCGTTTTGTTTTCTTGTCGCAACTCAATTAAAATTGACCAGATGGCTCTTGATTACATTTTTCTGTAAAATAGTTTTAAATTCATTGAGCCATGGAATGTGGCTACTTCTTTTATAATCATTAAGTTAACAGCTAAATTAAGTTTAACTCATAATAACTAATGATATTTTGTTCTTCATTGTTCATTTATATATAATGAAAAATAAGAAGAGATAATGAAAAATAAGAAGAGGTATGTGCTGAACTTGCAAAAAACATCATTCCCTTCTACCTTTGTTTTCACTTTGCACGTTATGACGTGCTTCTGCACTTAACAGACAGCAGACAAGCAACTTAAGTATATGTATTCAACCTTCATTTCAGTCCCATAGGGAGCCAAGAAAGAGGGCAACAATACAGAGGAAGAGAGAGAGCTGGGAAGACTTAGCCATATTGGTATAAATGGAGAGGCTTTGGTTTAAAGGATGAATTTTGGCGATCGGGATGGTTGGTATTTATAAGGGATATGAGGAAGTGCACGAGTGGCACATAAAAAATGAAGGGCAAGGCTTCTTCAGCCATTCTTCACCATGTATGTCTACTTAAGCTTTAATGGTTTACACATCATAAGGACGTGTAGGGGCAGGTGTCTTTAACCTTCAAAGAATAAAAGAGATAAAGTGCCTATAGTAAAGAGAGGAAGAGATAAAGGGGTAGTTCATCCATATTCGAAGTTCCTTGTGGGGTTGCTTTAAAGCAATTGGCAAACATGGTTTATCCTCGCAATTTAAACCCTCAATGAACAATTTTAGGGTTTATAAGGTTGATAATCAAGATATTAGTGACATAAGTATAATATTAATCTCAATAAAGTAACTTTTTATTTACTTAACATACTAATGAACAGATTAAGTTTCAAATTATTTCAAGGTTATCATGGTGTTTTAATTTTGTTTTTTGAAAAAAAAAAGTGACAAGTTATGCCTTTAACAATTCAAATTTTAATTATGGTAGTTAGAGCTCCTAAACTTGTTAGAGTAAAATGATTTCCATTCATTTTTTATTTTTTAGCAGTTTTTATTTTAGTTTGAATTCAAACTCAAACTTTTATTTCAAATTATAATCTTTATGTACTAATATAATCTTTATTAATTGTACTTCTTTATTCGAATTTTAATTTATAAAAGATTACAACTTACTATTAGTTATGGTTTTTAAAATTTGTAATTTTAAAATTTTTTATATAAAGAAGTTGTAATGTAATGAAATTCATTTTTTAAAAGTCATTCTATAAACCATTTGTGTATTATTTTCTACCTCAATTGTATATCATTTGGTTTGCATCTCTTATTGTTAAAACTAAACAAGTAAGCATTTATTGCTAACCACTGACCTAAACCAACAAATTTGGTATCAAAGCCAAAGATTCTTATTTTATTAGTTTGGTGAGAAAGGGAGAGTTTGAACATTTATGAGTGAGAGTAAGAGAATTTGAACTCTTATAAATAAAGAAAACAAAAACTTTAAACGATTATGATGATAAGTTATTTGAAAGTTATGAACCAAATTAAAGTATGGGTGAGGACTTTCCAAACAAAAATATAGTTCAAAAGCTCATAATAAATATTCTAAAGAGATTTGAAGCTAAAATATTTTGTCTAAAAGACTCTGAGAACCTGAATATTATCTTATTAGGGGAGTTGATTTGTGTTATTTAAACTTAAGAAGATGCAATAAAAGGTGCCTTGCAGACAATTTGTATGCAAAAAAGGCAATTAAAGAGAAAAACCAATGCTAAACAATCAAGAAAGAAAGCATAAACACATAAATCAATTGATAAAAAACAATATTCACCATATAGGTATTGTAAAAGAAATAATCATCTCCTTAAATTTTTCTAGAGAAAACCTAATATCATTTGCAAGATCCATAATAAAAAGAGACATTTAGAAAAGATTTGCAATAATAAAGAAAATCAACTTCAACCAAAGCCCCAACAATCCAAGCAAGAAGCTCAAGTTGTTGATGAAAACCCATTTTGTGAAGAACACATTTTTGTAGCAACCATATATGCTAAAAGAAAAGACACTAGAGTATGGTTAGTAAACAATGACTATACCACTAACCATATGCACCTTCACCTGAGGTCTTCAAAACTCTAGATCATGCCTTTAAGTTCAAGGTAATGATTGACAATAGAGAGTTTCTTGATATTCAAGAAAGAGGTATTATTGTTGTGCACATAAACATAGGTATCAAATTTATTTCAAATGTTTTATTTGTTCCTAACATTAGCCAAAAATTGATTAGTGTAAGGTAGCTCTTAGAAAATGCTTTACAATAATGTTTAAAGATAAAGCTTATACCATTTGTGATAATTTTAGAACCCAACTTGTCTCTATACCAGTGAATGAAAAAAGTTTTCATTTAGACATTAAAAGGTATTATAATCTTTCCTTTTCTACTATCTCTGATGATTTAGTTATGTGACATAAAAGACTTGGTCATTTTCACCAAGTAAGCATTTAAAAATTATAAAAAAAGATAATAGTGCACAATCCATATACTCTAGTCCAAACTAATTTTGTGTGTAAGGCTTGTCAACTACAAGTAGTTTAGGTGTTTATTCTTTTCAACTCATTTTTTCAAAACCAAAGACAAGTTATAACTCATTCATCCTGACCTCTAACGACCTATGAGAACTATCTTATTGAATCAAAAGTTTTGCTAGATTTTGTTCCTTAAGTTTGAGTCAAAAGTTTTTGTCATATTTCAAAGGTTTAAGACTTTGATTGAAAGATAGTCTAAACTCCCAATCAAAACTATTAAAACTAATAATGATTCTAAATTTGTTTCAATCTCTTTCAAACAAATGTGCACATTGATAAGTATTTAATAGTAACTGATTGACCCTTATTCACTTCAACAAAATAGGATTTGTGAAAGAAAAAATAGAACTATAGTGGAAATAACAAGGTGTTTACTGGTCAAAAAGTATTTACCTAAACATTTTTAGGCAAAAGAAACTACAACTTCAATATACTTACTAAATAGACTTATTACCAAAGTAGTGCCTAATTCAACTCCATTTAAAGCATGGTGTGGACGATACTTATACATATGCACATGTTGTTAGATTAAACACTATTAAACTTTTACTTTTTGTTGTAGCACATAAGAATTGGTTTGTAAATTAACTAGATGTCAAATCTACTTACTTGAATGGTTTGCTTCAAAAAAAGATCCATGTTAACTAGTCAAAGGGTTTGTGAAAAGGGAAAAGAGTATAAAGTTTATTTGTTAAAAAATACCCTCTAAAGTTGAAGTAAGTTCCTAGAGTCTGATACTCTAGGATCTATGAATATCTGTTGAAGTTAAGTTTTAATAGAAATCATAATGATGTTACTTTTTATGTTAAAAGTGATGAGATTTAACTTCTTTACATCTTTTTTTATATTGATAATCTTTCGATCATTGGAAATTCAGCTAAGATGATAAAAAAATTTTAAGGAAAACATAAAGAGTCAATTTGAAATAACTAATTTAATTAGAATGCACTACTTCTTTAGCCTATATAGAATTTTTATAAGTTAAGAAATATACGCTAAAAATCTACTTCAAAGGTTTCATATGTCTAAATGTCAAAGCTCTGTAACTCCCTTCACTCTTAAAAATAAGTTCTTAATGGAATATAAAAGCCCTGACATATATAAAAATAAATACATAAACATTATAAACTGTTTATTGTATTTGTCAACAACTAGACCGAATATTTTATTTTCCATAAACTTACTTTCCAAGTTCATCCATTCACCTAAAAAAATCCATCTTAGGGCTGCTTAAAAAATTCTTAGGTACATCAAGTTACTATTGATATAAAGATAATGTTTAAAGGCATCAAAGAACTAAAGTTAATAGACTATATTAACAATGATTAGACATGATCCTTTATTAACAAGAAAAATACTTTTGGATATATTTTCTCCTCGGGTTCAAATGTTTTTAGTTGGAGCTCCAAAAAGTAGCCAACTATGGTTTAGTCCACTACAAATGCTAAGTATATTGCAATAACTTATATTATTAACTAGGTTTCATAAATTAGGAAAGTGTTGATTGATTTGAAACTGAGGCAATCAAAACCAACCTTAATTTGCTATGACAATTAGTCCATCGTTATCATTTCTAAAATTCCAATATTACATTGGAGGACAAAACACTTGAATATTAAATTTTATTTCATCAGAGTATTTTAGGAAAGTGGACGGATCAGTCTTGTCTATTGCACCTCTAAAGACTATATTGCTGACATTTTGACTAAAAGCCTAAATAAGGTCAAATTTGAAGAACTAAGAACTACTATAGGAATGCAAAATTATAGTGTCAAAGATTATCATGGTGCTGCAATTTTGCTTTCTCAAAAAATAAGTTATAAGTTGTCTCTTTAATAATTCAAATTTAAGTTATTATAGTTAAAACTCACGAAGTTGTTACGTTACAATGCTTTCTAGTTATTTTTTGATTTCTAATAATTTTAAATTTAGTTTAAGTTTAAATTCAAATTTTTGTTTTAAATTATAATATTAATTTGATCCTTATTAATTTTATTTTTATTATTTAAATTTTAACTTGTAAAAAATTATAATTTATTCTTAATTATGATTTTTAAAATTTTTAATTTTAAAATCTTTTATATAAGAAAATTGTAATATAACAAAAATTTATCTTTTAAGAATCATTTTATAGATTATCTATATATCTTTTTTCTGCCTCAATATTGTGCTATTCGGTTTGCATTCTTTATTGTCAAAACTAAACAAGTAAGCATTTGCTAACCTCTGACCTGAACTAACAGTATTAACTGATATTGAAATGTTGTGGCTTTCTGGTGCCTTCTGAGCGAAAGCTTGAAGATCATCAGCACGTAGTTCCATTGTTTTCCACAACAAGCAACTTTAGTCATTGCTAGCATTTATTTTTTTCCCCTGTAATTTAGGCAACGGTAATTCCATTTAGAAAATGTACATCTTATCTTCCCAATGCCTGCAGATATACTCATAGTTGAATCTTGATTTCTTGTAACCCCAATCTAATCCAGAAAAATTTAACCAAATCAAGCAGAGAATGAATCAATTAATGCTATTTCTGAAAGAAGACATACATAGGTACTGTTGATTTTGTTTTTGATCTATAGTACACCTTTTTCTTCTTCAACGTCGCATTGTAAATTTTTATCACAATCTTCCCTGGTTCACTTATGTAAAAGGAATTTCTAGGGCTTTCTTCCAATCTCTTGTCTCTTTGTTTCTGGAGTAAAACCCTGTATGAGCCTTCATCGTCTGGAACGAACTCTTCTTTGTAGTTCACATCCCATCCAACCACAGTGAAATCCCAAAAAATTGTCACTCCTGCCTACATTGCGTCAAAACCACCGAGGGAAGTCAAAAATTTACGCAAAGTAAAGCGTTATTGTAACTATTAAAGTTAACTAATTTTGTAAAAGCTAGGAAACCTGGGCCACTGGGATTTTGATGCAGCTGGCCGCATTTGGTCTAATAATCAGCTCATCAGCCTTGTCCCCAGTAGTGAAATCAACATCATTATCCCTGTAGAGACCACCATATTCCACTGGAAGATTTTCTGGGGATATGTACCTTATTGAATTAAAGAAAAATTTCGATAAGAGGGCTAGATAAAAAAGCATATCCTAAATATATGTACAATTAACAATAAATAGATAGCATAATTATTCTTACTTTAAGAGGGTCTGGGTGACTTTTGATGGTCGAGCAAAAACAAACTTCTTTTTAGTTCCTGGACGTATGAGCTTTGACGCCATAACTTGAGATGCATGGTACCAAAATGGTACGTTTACCAGTATCTGCAAAACCAACGTTTTTTTTTGTTTTTTTTTTTTGAACTTTTTCTGTATTAAAAACTTAACCATTTTGATTAGGCACTAACACAAAATTTTGCAGTTATGGCATTCTAATCAGTCGTGGAGCGCTTACATTTTTGTGAATGATCTCAGGATAATGAGATTGAAGCAGCGTGAAGGCTTTCCTGCCAACAGAACGCAGCTCCTTGAAATCGGGTCCAGGAGAGTTATTAAGATCTATAATCTGAACTATTGCATTTGCCCCACCAGGTTTAAAGCTTAGTTTCTGGACTCTTTTTTCAATGTCTTGGATCATCCACCTCAAAAACTTGTTTCGGTCCTCTTCTGTTCGTAATACCTTTTTGTACAACCCTTTATCCTTTAAAGATCCATATAAATTGAAATATAAAGGGCGACCTTGCTTGTCTACACTATTTCTGTACGCAACATTTTCGCGAGCAGGATGCAAATCCTCTCCAAGAATTGCATCAGTATTGTATTCCTTCCGCCATTTCAGGGTCCTTCGAAGCATCTCGAAGGCTTCAAGAGGCTTGTATTCTTTTTCCTTCAGGAATTTCGACAGCACAATATCGGTGCCTTCATGGCCTTTACTTGGCAATAAAGGCACACCCCAGAGGCAAATATGTCTATGTTTCTCTCTTGCCTTTCTGATTTCTTCGCTTGTCATGTGTTTACTGGGTTTTTCCAGGAGGTAATTTCCAAGAATTGCATCTTCCACCATGCACCTGAATTCCAACAAGGCTTTCTTCTTTCTTTGCTTCATTTCTTTATCTTCTGGAATTGTTGATCCCAAAAGATTCATTCGACATGTCTGTTGGTTTCTAAAGGTACGTTCTTTATAATTGGCCTCTTCGCCTCTGCACATCAGCTTGTTTCCTCTGTCTTCTCCCTGATGATCTGCATTGAGTTTGTGCTTTTTGACAATTCTCTCCTCCATTAATTATAGTCAATTTGGAAATGTACCTTTATCATGGTCCGTTTCCGGCAGGTACGCGATGGATTGCCGCTGGGACCCGATGGAGAGAAAAGACCAAGATAGGATGGAAGAGGCAGCCAAAGGTTGCCACTAGGGAACAGTTTTTATACGAAATCTCCTAGTTTTGGGGGTTTGGCTCAAACAGAAGGAACAAGTTTCCTAATTTCAAACGGTTATTATCTGGCACCATATTTAAAGGGGAAAAAATGGGTTAATTTTTTGGCTGTTTTCGATTATGATGAATCAGGAAATGCAAGAATTATGAAAAAGAATGATACGGATTGGTTAAAAACGGACGGTTTGCAGTAATTAGATTGCAGTAAATAAGAGACCTGCTCTGTTTTCATGCTTGCACTGGACGTTTCAAAAGTTTTCAGGTTTCCAGCGCAACCCGCAATGCCAATCATGGGCTGCCGTCAGTTTTTTAATCTAACTTCTTATTGCTAGCTTTTTAATATCAAAAAGCCTATAATTTATTTTTCATTAATTCTTTAATTAAAAAGTTAATCAATATCCAGAGAGCACCCTATTTAGCTTTTATTTTGATAGAAAAACCATACATCCAAATAAGCGACAAAGTTGAAAGATTGTGCAAAACTGCGACAAAATTGACAGATGGTGTGTGTGGGAGAAGGATGCGGAGGGGAACAAAGCAGTGTAACACTTGCCAGGCCACAAGCATCCGCATTCTCGGTGGAAAAGAGACATGTTAGCAGGACAACAGTTGGCCAAGTAATTTACAGGCCCAAATACCATTATCTACTATGCTACAACTACTCCTACAAGACTTCATGTGACTAAATCTGATTGAAATGCAGGCGAACAAAAACTTGCTAGTACATTATACAGAAGATAATCAGAGTTTTATTACATTACATATATCAGCATGATTATTGGATTGATCAATGATCAGCACGGGTTGGTAGAAAGAAACAGCTGCCATTGCAAAGGAGTCGAGCTAAAAGATTACAACTAAAAGCTTGAAAAATATGTAGAGCCTGAACCATATATTATGTATAATGAAACCTATACACAACCCTTCAAACTCCAACCTCTTGTTTCGCATCCCTCTTCTCTCTGTCAGATTCAGTATTCACTCCTGTTGAGGAATCTTCCACCTTGGTTTCTTCTTGATGACCCATCAGAGCAGGCAACTTGGCCTCAGTGCTATCCAAGCTTCCAGCCAACTGGTCTCCAGATTTTAGACCAGCTTCCATCTCCTCATATTCCATGATTATTTTTTGAATCTCATCATGGAGATTCAGAGCTTCAAATAGCACTGCCTCATCATCAGTGGTGCACTCTATGACCCTCTGAAGGACAGGCTGTGACTGCTTGCACTTCTCTAACAGGCTCACTGTTAAATCCTCCTGTAGCCATAAGAAAAATTCTTAATCTACAGTTATTCCTTGTGAAATTTCTTGTCCTATTTAACTCACTCAATGCACTTAACTTATTTGTAAAATTGACAATAATATAGATGAAAAGACTATATGGTGCCCATGAGGGGAATAATGAGCTTTCAAAAACATAGGATTATTTTATTCTAATCCAGGATTGGCTATGAAAGTGCATATAATCATCATAAACATCATCTTTGTCATGTGATGCTATGAACAAGTGAACTTTTGTTTTGCCTTTTTTACTACAACCAATTATTTTTATACAGGAGAAGTTTGACAATTGGCAATGCCCATCTCTAGGGTAAAGAATGAAACATCAGATAAGAAAAGAGAAGACTTCATTCAGAGGCATATATGGACCAAAAAAAAATATCAGATGACAATCAAAAGTAATTATAAAAGATGACACTGAGTGAAAAAAAAAAAAAACATGTTGACAAGTTGGTGGACAAATGTAGAATTATGCTATTGAAAACATTCTGACTTACCTTAATTGGTTTTGGCTCATTTTCAGTATTCAAAATGCTTGAGAGAAGCTCCAGACTATTACGAGTTGTTACAAGAAATGCATTCTTTTCTGAAGCTGAAAGATTTCCATTGATATGTTGGAAAGTTGCATGGTTTGTGCTATGCAATTGGGTGTCAGGAATGGGGTAGCTTCCCGAAGGAGAAAGTGGTTCCTGATGCATATATGACTCCAATGAATACTGCATGGGGTTTGAATTCCCATCATCCACTAGAGCAGGCAGAGTTCTTCCTTTCAAGCCCTGCCATGATCATGAAATAAAGTGTCACGGAAAAAATTTAGGCATTTCATTCTTCCATGATTTATTATAAAATAATCAGTGATTCATCGTAGAGAGGGAAAGTCCATCTAAAATTGAAAGATAAAATGCAAATGTCAATCAATCAAACATAAGAAATACAAGGGAAAAAGGAGGCATAGATGTATTGTGCTCTCATCCCTATTATCCCTTGATCACTGAAGGGGAAATAAATAATGCACAAGCACTCCATCCAAAATGGCTGGTAAAGGAACCAGTATTATCAATGATCGCATATCCCTAAGTGGCAGTAATTTAGGGGGCTCCTTTCTATAGGAACAATTGATGTTTTTAGAACCACTTTTGTGCATTTTGGCATAATTCTGGAATTCTATGAACTGTGGATAGGAGGGAAGTAAACTGTTGCAAAGATTTGAGTGATTTCAGTAGTAATCAGCCAAATAGCTATAGTTTATAAAGCAAGGAATGTTTTTCAGCTCCATGGAGAGACCCACATCTGAGTCCGCAGCACTCCAAACAGTAAACAAAAAGCAAAAACCAGATACACTACATAAGCAAATTCCTGGCCTTTCAAGCCAATTTAAGGTGAAGTACAAAATTTTACACACCCCAAATGACTACATTATTACCAATCAGCAGACAATGACAAGATTACTAGTTGGAAGCATCTACGTACTCAGGAATCCGACAAAGAGAAAGAGGCATACCATATAAGTTTGGCGAAAGACAGGAAGGTACTCGAGATCTTGAGTCTCTCCCCAGGCTCTAATCAGTTCCAAAGCCCTAGATCGATTCCTGGGGTCCGCCTGGGGATTATCGATCATCTTAACCAAGTCATCCAAAACCCTCTCGGACGCCACCTCCGAGGGCACCTTCTCACAGTTCATAGCACACGCCTCCAGCAAATCAAGACCCAGCCTTTGGCTCACCACGCTCTTACCCGAGATCTTCTTTTTGATGGCCTTGACAATCTCCGTCCCGCTAAATTGTTCTCCATTGACCATAGCGCAAATCCTCAAGTTCATACCCCAGTTGGGCTCCTCCATAGTCTCTAGCGTGGCCTCATCGACCATTTTCGATTCGGGCGTCGGGGTTTGCAGAATCTCCTTCACCTTGTCGCTCACGAGTCGACTCATTTGGGCCCCGCCGGTCTTCAACCGCTCGCCCAGCTGAGACAGCTTTAGCCTATCCATTTAATGGCCTTTGCTTTGCTAAAGACGCAAGCCTTCAAGGGCCAAGGCCAAAATTCACCTGTAAGAAAAACACGAAGAGACTCCTATTTAACATTCTTCGAATTCGGACAAAACTGAAATTAAAGAAAAGAACAACTTTGAGGCAGAAGTCAGATACTGTTACGGAATCCTAGGTGAGACTCAAGATCGGCAAGGCTCTACACTCGAATGATTCGAGCACAGCTGTGCATGAGTTAAGCCGTTTTCCACTTTTTCTATTGTCCTTTTCTTGTCTTTTTTCTTTCTCTCTTGTTCACCGTTGGCGTTTTCCGTTTTGCCTATCCTTTTTCGGCTGTCATTACTACTTGAGAGGCGTGCACCCACGGAGGGAGAGGGAGAGGGAGATAGAGGGATTGAGAAAGTCAAAAAGACTATCATACGCATGGTGGATCAACAAGCCACGTCGCCTTTGTGTGGATCCTGTGTGTTCTTGCCATGCCACGTCACTTCCAAACGTAATAAACAAAAAAATAAATAATAATCATAAATTTATTATTATTATTATTATAGATTATAAAAGCGTAATGCACCACATTGATAAGAACCCAATTCAACTCCATTGGACCGACCCAGTTTCAGCGATCAGCCCAATTGAATTTTCTTTTTATTTTTTTAAAAAATTGAGACAGTTTTAGTTGTAAAAAATTAAACACAAAGTGATAATTTTAAGTGAATAGTAATGGAATAAAGTTAGAATAGCAAGGTATTCTGAAGTGAATACTAATTTCACCTTACACGAGTCAGTGGGCCTCTGCTATATAGATCCAGCAGACTGACACACACATAAGTTCTTATCTATTCTGAAGTCGGCCCACTTTCCGTTGCCTTCGTTAGTATTACAACAACAAGGGTGCATGTCTTGGGCTTGTGAAGCCCAAATCCGAGTCCTTAATCCCTGTCCTCGATTGAAAAGTTTTCCAAGGGCATTCTCGTCGTCTGCCAACATGGCGCCTTTTTCCTGTTCTCGTGTACATTGAACAGTGACGCCACGAGGAAAGTGTCTGGTGAAGGTCTTCAAGGAGACAAATTGTTTAAGGATTTTTATTACAGAGTTTGTGATTGATCAGTGTGTATCTGTGGGAACAAAGAATGGGTGCATGTATCTGCCAAAATCATATAGAATTCAAAGTAGTTCCATTTTTAAGCGATGCTTTCCGACTGTCTGCTTGGGGTTTTTATCAGGATTATTTTCCATATAGTTCTTGTCCCCGGTTGAGTATTTAATGTTCTTCTTCTTCTTCTTCTTCTTCTTTTTTTAAAGCTGGTGATCTTTATCAATGGCGTATTGTTCATTTTTGACCTTCTATGGTGCCATGTTAGACAACCGGATCTAAAGGCACAAGAGAATGGGAATTATTGATGCTCCGAGAATTCTCTTTCGGTGAAAATACAATTGATGTTTTCAGGGCATCTTCTTCTCAGTAGGACCCAGTATCATCCGAACTATATATACTTTGTTTGGGAAAATGATTCTCACCTACGTGCTTGAGTTCTCTTGCTGCTTTCACTGGAAAAAAATAAAATTATGTATTCGCTAGCCTAACTGACTATTATGAATAATTATTTATTGTGTTCCTTTAAATCTAAATATCATTTATTTAATCATAAAAAATTACTATCATTTTTATAAATATTTATTTTATATATATAACTTTTTATTATTTTTTTTACTAATATTTTTATTTTCTAGTATCTATAATATTATTATAGAAATATTATAAATAATAAATTTAAAATATATAAAAAATTTGAAAGCTTAATTTCAGTGATATAATTTGTAATTAAGTGTATTTTATTTTATAAAAGATTTAAATAAATTTCTATAGTGAGAATAAATTTTAGAGAGAAAAATGAAAAATAATTTAAGATACTTTTATTTTATTTATTTTTGAATATTATTAGAGTGGAGAGTGGAGACTTTTGCTAACACAGAGTAGCTTTCATTTCATGCACAAGCATTGGAAGATGACTGCTCTACTGCCATCATAGAATAAGGATGACAGGTGATGAAGATGGTGAAGAATGCTTGAATGTTCATTCTGCTTCGGCTGGCAAATATACCCCCAAGCCATTCAGTTTCACTTTGGTGTTTACAGAAGTCTCGGTAAAGTGAATATTTACTTTTTCCTCTCTTTAGTCACTCTGCCGCCGACACCACATGTTTGCTTGGTTTCATGAGATTCTAACTTTATTGTTCTGCTTTTTGATAACAGACGCTAGATCTTACTAGTATTCCAAAGGACACATCAAATGCCAGAGACTTGCTAGGAGCCTTTCGGCCCAACGAAGTTTCCGAGGATGTTTCCTCTGGCATGCAATTCAGTCCTTCACCTGGGCTGACAGAGGATTCATTTCTCCACGTTTCAGTCATTCATTGAAGATGTATATAGCATTTTATTCATGTTTCATAGTGGTGGTCATGGGGTCTTACTGATCATTCATGGTAACCACAAAATATGTCTACTCCCTGCCGCAAGATCAATCTCACCCTAAATGGAGTTTTCCTTGTCTAGTTGGTTTCTTTCTAGGGCACTGGCAAAACATCACCCTCATGGTTTTTCTACTCATCTGTTACGTCATACCAGGAGATGGTGAGCCATCTAACATTTTTTAACAACAAATGTTTCTATTCTTGGTAAAAATGTTTCTGTGGCTCAAATTCCATACATACATACATATATTTATTTTTTTATTTTTTTATTTTTTTTTTCTGTTCTATATTTTTCTATGACTCAAATTTCTTTCTTGTGTTGTGGTCCAGTCAAGAATGTTCTCTTTGTGAAACCCAGAAACTGTTAAGGAGCACTTAATAAAAAATACAGAGATCTGAAAATGTGGTGGCTTCCCCATTGAATACACTGAACAACAACAATTATGTTAGTCCTTTCCCCCTGTAAAGTTTATATACATGTATATAACTTTTTTACAAGTATTATAAAGTTTTTTTTTTTTTGAACAACTCTTTTTTCTGAAAGGTGCTTCTGACTGAATCCAAGCAAGCCCAGCCCACAATAAAGGCTAAGGATCCAACGATTCATTTGGTGAAAACGAAAACCAGTGAAAAGGAGAGAAAAAAAAAATAATAATAATAAAGGGTCGGGAAGAGCATTGTAGTTCAATGGCTAAAGAACAAAGAAAAAGGGTTTAACAAAAAGAGGGGGATGCGATCAGCAGCTAAAGGCAAGATACTATCGGCCTTAAACGAATACAGCCTGTTGTTCAATCTGTAATTCCATATATCCTTACTACCCAAATGGTTTCTTTCGCCACTTGGTGTCGATACGTCGCCCTCAAACTCAACTACTCCGTTTCTGTCAGCGGCAGGGTCGGTCCCTCTCTCTCTCTCTCTCTCTCTACTTATCATGTGGGGATATTTTTGTTTAGTTTAAACTTCGTTTCTTCTCTGGGGTTCCTTGATTCTACGAGGGGATTGACGGTGTTGAACGAATTGGGTTTTGTTGTCTGTTGATGTTGCCCCTTTTTTGAGTTTTGGGTTTTCTTTCAACTTGTGTGTTATTTTTGTCCCCGCAACAATGGTCGTTGCTAGAAGGCATTTCAGTGGTTCAAATTGAGTTTCAAACGTTGTGCAGATTTACTACAGAGGAGGTGGAACCGGTGAGGAAGAGGCTATAGACGCATTCTGGAAGAATTTTCTGCAGGGAAAACTGACGTATTTGCACTGGAATAAAGGACAAGAAATGTCTCCAACAATTGGAGAGCAAAGTGGGACTCTTCTTGTTCGGAAATTACCGGCTACAGATTCAAAGTACGAAATCTCTCCTTTATTTAAGAAACTTCTAACTCGTTGCTTCTAATTCGATAAAGCATAATTTTGTCTGTTGAATTGGGTTTTCATTACTTCCGTCAATTCATTGACATACTTTGCACCTGTGTGTGGCATTGTGGGAAAGATGCTGATGTTTTGTTGACTGCTAGTTGTTGGGTCTAATAGTTTTGTGCTGTATCTTAGTTGGTGTGGGCTTTTGATGCCCTCCTGTCTGGAGGTCATTAGACAACATGTTTTAAGACCCCATGTTTGGTTTAGGGAAACTTCTGATGGCTTATGAATATGTTTTGGATGAAATAACAAGGATTTGATTTTCTTTTTTATATGTCTTCTGATGGCTTATGATATGTTTTGGATGAAATAACTAGGATGGAATTTTTCTTTTGATATAGTGGCACAAGATTTCCAAACAGTGTGTATATTGGTTTCCAAAGATTGGATGAAAGAGGAACAATTGAAAAAGGAGGGAGAAGTTTTGGGAACTATACTTTAGGGGAAGTGATAGACATGCTGGGTTACAATTCAAAATTGGCGAATTACTCTCTGTGGGGATCATGTAAGGCCTGGAAATTGCAGTGAATTGATACCATCACTGATCTATGGTATTGGGGAATGTTGTTGGTCAACTAGGTTGATCTATATACCACTTAAGCTTTGAATTGAAGCAAATATTTTCAGGGTGGCCTTAATGTGCATAAAAAAGACCCATGTGCTAGCTTGGGAATATTGGTTTTTTTTAATTATTGATTGCAAAAATTGTGATTCTCTTGAATCTCTTAGTCTATTTGTCCTTCTTACTAATATCTTGGTATATTTGAAATCCCAGTGAATTGAGAGTATCAATGAGCATTGGTCTTGTTGAATGTCAGTGTTCGACTAGTTTGGTCTATATACTACTAAAGCTAGGAATAGAGGCGAATATTCTCAGTATAGCATTAATGCACCTCAAAAGGACCCATGTGTGACCTTGGAAATGGTGGTGTTTTTAATTATTCATTGAAAAAAATGTGATTCTCCTGGATCTCCTAGTATATTTGGCCTTCTAACTAACCCCTGGTGAGGCTCATTCTTATTGTACACTGAAGAAAAAGTTAAGTCTGTTAGTTCTGGATATGCAAACCAACCAATTATGATATGCCATTCAGGCTGCATTCCTGCAGAAAGTTTTGCTTCCTGCTAAGCAGCATCATGGTATATTTTCTCATTTTCCTTTAGCTACCTCGACGAATTTACTTTTAATTTGATTAGAGGCTGGATGAAATCTGTATAATCTTTCTCTGATATTTTGGATATTTTGTCTCTTTCCTCGTGAAGGTATTCTCTTAGCTTATATATCATGGTTCTTGAGTTGTGTAATTCCTTTACAGGCGTGTTTTTGTTGGAGATGTAGTAGTTCTGAAGGATCCTGCAAAGTCAGATAAGTATCTAGTCAGAAGATTAGCTGCTGTTGAAGGTTATGAGATGGTGTCTACTGATGAAAAGGATGAGCCCTTTGTTCTTGATGAGGATCAATGTTGGGTCTTAGCTGACAATGAGAAGTTGAAGCCCAAGGTAGACACTATTTCGTGAATGTAAAATTTTAATCAATAAATGCAGATATAGTTCTGTTGCATGTACCATGTTACCTCATATGCCACTCTACACAGATTCACTAACATGAGGAAATAAAGGTTGTCGTTGATATTCAACAACTCATGTTTGAGATCTTTAAACTAATTGATTCATACTTTTTCTTGTTTGTATAAAAAAGTCCGCTGCATAATGAAAAAGTTTATAGGACTTTATCCACTTTTGATTTAAGTAGAACATGGTTTAAGAAATCAATGAGCCTTCAGAAAATCTAGTTTAGGTTGATGTAGGAGGGGCATTGTGCTATGTGGGAAAAACACAAGGTTAGTACCTCTGGTCACTCTGCTTCTGATTTCCCTCTTTGAACTGCTAAAAGAAGTGGTAGTCACAGTGAGGTAGGATTTGCAAATGAAGTTTTCCACCATGGAAGATCTTGTTATTGTAACTACCTGAGTGGTTGACAAACTCTCTTTCACATTCATGTGTGTGGATAGACATGTTAATGCATTCAACATGTGTACTTGGACCTTCGGCATAACAATTATAATTGTTTTGAGGTATCTGTTGCATTCATTTTTGTTTGTGAGTACAGTTTAAGATTATCTAATGGTCTCAACCAGGCTAATGTGGAATGCAAAAAAATGCACTTTTCATCTGTCAGTCATTCATCATAACTGGCACTAATTTATTATAGTTGTGGTTTTGGCAATAACTGATCTATCTTTTTGTTGTTCACTTTTCTGGACACAGGAAGCCAATGACAGTCGGATTTTTGGCCCAGTTCCCTTGTCTGACATAGTTGGTCGAGTAATTTATTGTCTGCGAACTGCTGTAGATCATGGTCCTGTAAAGAATAGGTTAGCTGCCTATCACTGACTTACTGAAACCATTTTGCTTACGAAGGTAAATCCAGGGGCTAAAAATTTTAATGTTCTTGTACCAGTCATTTTAGCAAGCCAGAGGATGAAGCAGTGTTGGAAGTGGAACTAGACGTGGAGGAGATGGCCAAAAATCACAAAGCATAGACTTTGCCCACCAAAAGCTGTAAGTTTTGTGGTCTGTATCTGTCACGCATGTCTATCATCCCCAGTTATTATTATTATTATTTTTTCTAGCCTTAAACTGCAAAAGTAAGATATTGTTTTAATCCTGTGAATTTATCTGTAGTGGGAGGTTATGGCTATTTCTGGTGAGGTATTGCAGCATAGCAATCCGTTCATCTTTCTTTTTACAAATTTTACTGAAAAGAAACAACGGGATCTGTAGTTTTTGGCTTAACATTACATTGGAACGATCTTGTGGTTGAAATGGTAGATAGAGAAAAGAGGATTATGGAATTGAAGGGCTACATCTTCATGGACGGTGGTGGTGGTGCTCTTATGCTTTGCCTTCGTTGCCATGTTAACATTTGGTAAGGCATTTGGATGGTTTGCCGGATAAATTTTGGGCAGTTCGGGAGCATCTTTGTGTTCCAACTTCTACAATAGTTAAATACGTAGACATCTGATGGAATTCCTTAGTTACTTTTATTTATTCTGGAATCTGTTGAGCGATTGAAAGAACGATATGAACTCCAATAGAAAAGCTCTCATCCATCCATGACGCACCCCCAGTGCCATGCTATTACCCTTAAAAGACTGCATTGCTATTATCCTCAAAAGACTGCATTGTAGGACTTCAAAGGGCGAATAAGAAAAATGGTTAATCGTCTATCAAAGACAATGTAAAAATTAAAAGCCAAAAGGAATGTATGGATTGACTTGTTAAGTGGTATTTTTGGCCACACCAACCAATATGACTGTCTGAAAATGCTTAATTCTCCGTTAATGAAAATGTTGCTTCTAAAATATAGGCGTCAATTCTTTCAATAATTGTAAGACAAGGCCTCATCTTGTTCAAGAAAATGGGAAGGAAAAAAAAAAAAAAAGGTTAAAAATTGAAAATACTATTAAGAGAGAATCTGGCCAGTGGTTTCGTCATTTATCTTCCGGTTCTATTGAATCAACTTAAATTACATCATTTTGAGCGGACGATGAAATGGTGATTTCAAGTTAAGAATGTTTAAGCCCTTTTTGTTCTTTCTTTCTTTCTTTCTTTCTTTCTTTCTTTCTTCTTCTGGATAAAATGCATATTGGGTGTTTAATATTGCACTATTTTAACCAAAAACTATATATATATATAATCGTTTCAAACAGACACAGACATGGGCTGGGCGAGAGGCAACTGAGTCCAAGTCCAACCCGGCCCAAGTTTGAAAGAAGGGCTATGGAATTGGAATCCTCGTCCATATTTACCCCTACCAAAAGACAAAATCACAAAAGAGTCCCCTATCGTTGGCTATATATAATTAAAAAAAAAGAGAAAAAAAAGTGGGAGTTGGGGGGAGGGTAACGAAAAGAGAAAAAAATGCAACAGCGGCACTGAGAAAGAGAAACAAGAAGAGCTGGAGTGAAATGGCGCAAGCAGTCCATCTCATCGCCAAGAACGTTGCAGGTATTTCTTTCTTTCTTTCTTTGTGTTTCCATTACGGCCTGATATTCCTCTGTTCATCGTTTCTTGTGTTTACATTCCAAGTTTTTCCCTCGGCCTTTCAAAATTAAAATCATTTCCGTGATTTTTGTTTGGTTTCATAGCTCGCTCTATTTACTCGGTTCATTGTAATTTACAGCTGGATTTTTGCTTTTAGCGATTTCTTCATTATTATTTTTATTTTTATTTTTTAGGTGTGGGGTTTTTCCAAATTGGCGAAAGCTATTATTTGTTATGTTTTTTAGTTTTTAATTTTCATTCTACTATATTAATCTTGTGAATTTTTGTAACCATTTTCTGGATTTTCACTTCCCTTGATTCTTTGGTTTTGTGAGTTGTGATCGTTGTACCTAAGGCATTTTTTTTCTTCTTACTTGTTTTTTTTCCCTGGGGGGAGGGGAAGCGTATTACCCAGTTCGTTGTTTTTTACACCTTCATATTTTCTTAGTAATTGGGATGGTCAATTGCTATTGCTTCTGTTTGGTTTGGACCAAGCTTCTGTTTTTCTTTTTTTTTTATGTCAATTTTTATTTTAAACACATTGGGTATGGCTACTTGGATACATGCATGTATCGTTTGAGATTAAGCAGCATGGCTACACCTGCAATCAGCGGTATCATTTATTGTTTAGTAGGCAAGGAGCTGGATGGGTTGAATCTTTTGTGGTTGCACTTTTCAAATTTTTTTTTTTTTTTACCCTTCTCATGTTTCTGTTGTTTAATTTACTGTTAAAGATTCAATGAGATGAAACAAGTGTATATGGAAAGAACTTTAGGCAAAAAAAAGAGAAAAAAAAAATAAAGAGGGAAAAAGGGTTACAAAATGCATGAAACCTAAAGAAGGATTTAATGCTGATGCTCCAGTTGGAAAGCGCAGCTAGACTGGGAGTTTTTACTTCTGATTATGCTCGGTACTAGTTACTGGATTTTATTGTGTATTAGCTGATACCAATTTTATTTTTGGATCTATGCTTCCTGTACGTTATGGATTGCCAGAAGGCAGGTTTCTGCCCCATTCAAGAACTTCAGGGACAGCAGTTACATCTTTTTCTTCTCATGGTGAGCGCAGAACTTATTCACAAGTCATGATGGGGTCAATGAAAGGTGGTCCTTTCATAGCCACATCCATTTCATGCAAAGCAAGTTCTGGCAGGCAGAGGAGAAATGCAGAGTTCTCGAGGCAAAACAAACAGGGGTTCTCCCGAAACAGAAACAGGCAGAATGAAGTGAGACAGAACTTTGAAAACCATGATGAATATGATCTGTTATCATCAAAGAATGGACCATTACTGTCCCTTTCCAACCCTCAAAAGTTCCAAGCCACTGCAGTTCCAGGGCCAAAAGAGAAGGAGATTGTTGAGCTATTCAGGAAGGTACAGACTCAGCTGCGTGAAAGAGCTGCAGCCAAAGAAGACAATAAGGTTCAGGCCACTCAAGGAAAAGGTAAACAGAGTGAAACTGTGGACTCCCTCCTCAAGCTACTGTGGAAACACTCAATTGAGCAGGGTAAGAAAAAAACCAGTCAAGCTAGCAGTCAAGACAGTGATTTAGAGCAGAATGTGCCATATGCTGATGATAAGAGTAAAACTTTTGGTGATCCGAATCCAAATGATAGAGCAAGGAATGATGTCTTGGATCCCAATTCCTTTTCTCCGACCAGACCACGATCAAATTTTCAACGCAAGTCTCCTATTCCTCAGGTTAAAATGCAGCCTGTTTATGTGACTGACGATCCTGTTAATCGTATGTCTCAGTTGAAGTTAAATGGTGACAAAAAGCAGCAGTTTGAGAGGCTTCCTGACCCTGCTGACCTTGATAAATCAGAGCAAGTGGAGTACCCCGAGTTGAAGATGGAGCCAGGGTCATCTTTTGTTGATGACAATGTGTTTGATGAGTTATCAGAAAATGAGTCTTCAGAGGATGATAATGTCAAAGAGGATTCTGGAGAAGAATCGTTAAATGAACTGGAGGATTTTAGCTCATTGAAGCTGTCTGAGTTGAGGACACTTGCAAAATCTCGTGCTATTAAAGGGTTCTCAAAGATGAAAAAAGCTGACTTGGTGGAGTTGCTCAATGGCAGCTCAATCTGATTGAAAATTTGCAACGTGCAACAAGACATTGCGATAGTTTTAGGGATGCTCCTTTTTTTTTTGGTGTTCTCATGATTGCTTTTCTGTTGTTTACCATCTAGTCAATTGGTGTTACATTTAAGAGCTGTTTGGATCTTCTTGCCAGGGAACTTCAACAGTTCGGAGTCATTAGAGTAGCATGTGAAGCTGTTAAAACTTGCATCGACACATCATTTTCAATCTAGAAGTGAAGAATTCATTAGGAGATTTGTTCTCGTGGTGATGCAAGCTTCATTAGTCGTAAAGACAATTGACAGCTGCCAAAATATCTTAAAGATATGGAACTAGTAGATAACTTTCACTTTTGTTTTTGTCCTTTTTGTTTGTGATCATCAAACTGTCCCTTTTTGTTTTTGTCCATTGGCATTCAGCAAATCATCAAATGATGTGTTTTACTTATGTGCTGCATAATGGTTTTGACGATGTAGGAATGTCACGAATATTTTAACTCGTGGGTTGTCATTATTCATACAATAGCACCGAAGGCGATGCGGGCAGGGCAACTAAAGTGCTAGAAAACGAGGAAATCGTGGTTGTTGAGTTTTCAAATTACGAGGCCTTGATTGCATATCAAGGCCGAACGGGACGGCCGTGTAAAGCAGCCCGCTAAAACCCATTTGGTCATTTGGTGAAATTTCAATATTGTTTCGTCTTGGGAGAAGTTGTTTCATGCGGTGTGTGGCACCGCAAGTGGTGTGAACTGTGAGGGAGCAACCAGGCTGTCATCGCCAGTGAAGAGAGGCGAGTACAGCATCCACTATGTCAACTTAACCTTGCCTGCTGACCCCTTGCCATGCCTTTCTTCCTGATATATTGCGACTACGGGAGCATTACAAGGAGACTCCTGCAAGGCCGCAACAAAAAGATCATGAAATATTTTGGTGTGCAGAAAGTGTAGTGTATATTTTCTTGGAGCGGAAGGAACTAGAATTTTAATCCCTTCGCCTCAAAGGTCGGTTTCGTGTCATATTTTCATTTTATCTCTGTGTTAACACTTTGTGGAAATACGAAGAAACAAAGTGTAAAAATGGTGGTCACGTATTCATCTTTTCAGCACTTCCAAAGTTCTTGTGGATTATGATTTGGATATTTGAAAAATAGTCTTCCCCACAATTTGGAGTCCACAACAATGCAAGTATCCACTTTGATGTCTTCAATAGGTTTCCTATTTCTTAACGTGGGCCGACCCAACACAAAACCCACTTTTTCTCATCTTTTGATAATGCAAAAATGCAAGTATTATTATACCATTGTTGCACTTTCTTTCTTTTTTTTTTTTTTTCTGACCAATACACGAAAGTCCAACATTGGGGAACAGTGTCTTTTGTCTTTTGAGAAAAAGATGTTAAAAACCAGCACATGGGATGCTTAAAACACAACCACAAAGATGAATTGAAGTGCTTGCACCTTTACTCGAACAACACTCACATGGGCAATCGCCCAACATTTTGCATTTACGGTTTGGATATTGCTACATGGACACGGAATTGGTAGACATAGTACACGAGATGAGATCCGAACCATTGATTGCACCAACAAAAGCAAAAATTGAATGATCATGGTTATCAACCACAGACACTCCACATCTCGTTCCATCCACACTATCTGCAAATCCTGCGTCCTCCTTTCTTTTTCTCTCATAGCAACAATTCCCAAGTGGAAAGGTCACCTAGACTCCCAAAGTCTTTTGAGTCCTTTCCAGTATTATCACGTTCCTTTCATATTTATTCTTCCTGTGTGGGGGAACCAATCCTTAATTGAACCGGTCCCTTTAAAGCGCGCAACCTGGCGTATACGCCAAAGAACTTAATATGATCAAAGGGAATTAAATGCATGCATTGTTTAATTGGATGGTATCATGCACTTTGGTCTCTCCGAGAAACAAAAAAAAAAATAGAATGGCGGTTTTGACCTTCGGAGTACACGAGTTCGGTAAGCAACAGTGCTTGTTAGTTGACTAATCCATGACATTGACTGACAATGGATGGGGACAAGAGAGGGACATCATCTGTTGACGATCCTTGCTAGCAAAGAATGTTGAGGGAACAAGGTAGTGCAGTGGGGGTTCTTCACAGACAAACCCATCCAATAATCGTTTGGTAGATTCACTCTCTTTGTTTCTTCTTGTACAGCTAAGAGCGGAAAGAAAATTTAATTATCAGTAAAATTTATTTAAGAGTTTGAATCTCATATTTCACTTAAAATTTGTAAAAGTTAAAATTCCGCCTATAATTTTAAATGTTAATGATTTGTAGCTTTCAATCGACCTGGTCAAGTTGCTGAATGCACTAGCACATATTATTGATGTTTTAACGTACGAGGAGAGTAGAATCCATTCATAATGAGTGCTTTTACTTAATGTATCGCCATTTTCAATTTTCACCGGATTGTAAAAGTATGCCTTTGTTGTGGTGGATGAATTACCTGCTGCATGATGCAACTTCCAAGGAATTGAAGCCTAGATTAGTCATAACTTGCACCTGTTGTGTTTTATGGGCAAAAGGGTATATGAGTTTGATCCTCTATTTTGGTGCAACAATTAATGGAGAGTTTATTCAACAACACTTGATATGCTTTAGGTATAAAACATAACAGGATGGTATAGTTTAGACTAGTATGATCTTATTTTATATATACCAAATGCACAAAGACTAGTGGTAATAGGTGTCGTTGATCAAGGACAACCGAAAGCCTGTTCAACGCTATTGTCTAAATGTTAAAAAAAAAAAAAAAAAAAAAGGGAACCCATTAGCTTATGATTGCTATCAGTTGAGCAAAGGGGTCTCCGGCTTTAATTTTGTTTTGTTTGTTCTTCACGTTTTTATCACTGTTATCATCAATAATTTTCAGATTGGGATATGAGAGGAAAAAAAAAAAAAATTATTTAGTAATTGTCTTTTCCTGACAAACCACCCTACTCAATCTGTTGAAGATGTGTAACCAAAAAACCAAAAAAGTCCTGTCGGGTTTTAGTTCAAGGTCATGGCTCCTTGGGAATCTTTGGTGATGCGATCCTGGAGCAGAATATCCCTCAATAGAATAACAAAATCCATAAATAACAGTGTTTTTTTTTTTTTTTGCCTTGTATTAATTATCACTAGCCTACTATAAAAATCAAAGTCGTCCAGTTTAAGATTAAAATTTTCTAACACCATAATTCCAATCATGGAATTATATTCAGAACATTTGACACAATTTTTGTGTTTTTTATTTTTTATTTTGGGAAATAAATGGCTGTGCGGTTGACATTCAAGCATTGTGAGCTTGAAGACATCATGTTAATTAAGTAGAGCTGTTGTTGTATGGTCAAAAAAATCCAGAGTGATGGGGATACAACAACAACTTCAAAATGATTGGCATGCTCTCTTATCTTACAGAGAGACTTTAAGCTGCTATTCTATAACCACTTTCCCCCTAGAGGTAGGCCCCCCAAGAGGGAGCTTTTTTGTAATTAAATGGAAAATATTGTGCTTCCAACTGAAATTTAAACTGAATATTTTTTTACATTGGAGACTGTTTTATTAGTTATTACCTCTCTCTTATCCATTGGTTCTTATGAATTAGGAAGCACATTGTTAATAATAATAATAATAATAATAATAATAATAATAATAATAATAATAATAATAATAATAGTACACAATAAACAACATGGGATTACACTATAATGCATAAATGTATTAGTGTAGTTTGTTCTTTTCTTTCAGAAATGCCAGCTAAAAAAAGGCAATCAAAGCCGAGGGGCGCGTCGGTCATTTCTCAGAACCATTATTACAAAACAAAAAGGTTGCATTTCAGGGGGCGGCATGTATCTTTCTTTGGATAAACACTCATTTTTACATCATTTTCATCAACAGCTGAGATTTTCCTTTTTCTTTATTATTATGTCACTAGCCCATCTAATTGTCATTTGCAATAATAGCCAATCTCTAATTCCATTTTAATTTAATTTTTTACCATCCCCATCTCTTTCACAGTTTCATTGCTCAACTTGGTTTTTAATTAATTATCGCCCCCAAATAAAGCGCAACAAATCTGCAACCAACCCAACAGGACCCCACCAGGTTTACCCCTGTTCTTTTCGGGCATGCCCCTACAGTTATTTTGTTGCCTAGCTCTTGTAAGCTGTTTTACTCTCTATCTCTTTCTCCCTCCTTTGTGGGGATTGCAGCTGTGTAATGAAAGCAGGGTGTAAAGGGTGCCAGTGCCTGCCCTTGATGATTGTTGAAAGGATGAATCTTTGATCAGTTTCTCTGGAATTTGCATGTCAATGTTTACCAAGATCTGTTCTTGCCTCAATTCACTGGCCTGGGCCAGCTAATTTACACATAAAGGTACAAAATTTTGCTTGAAAGGTTCTAGTAGTTTTGTTTGCGTGATGAGGAGTGATGTTGCTTGTCTCTTCAATTCTTTATACTTGGATAACATATTGGCTATTAGAAATTTTATTGGCTGGACATTTCAGTTGATTATGGATTTCCTCTTCTGTAACTATCCTGGGAGACACACGTTTTCTTCTTTGTGACGTGATTTGGCAAATGAGTGCGGTAAGTTTTGATGTATAAAGCTTCATTGGATCGAATTGCAAGATGGGTCATTGTGGTTTCTAACTAATTAAAGCAAACAAAACAACTTCTTTTGGTTGAGTGACTTCTCAATCCCATCTTCTGCTTTGCTGAGGATACTGATAAAGAAAAAACGCGATCTTGGATCTTATATTGTTTTGGTCTCCTAGTAAGATTGCCGTGGTAGATTTTTTTTCATAAAACTCTGACTCCAAGCGTCGATTTGTCGTCAGGGTGTCATACCTTTTCTTTGGTCCTTTTATCCTGAACTAATTGAATATGACAACGATGGAATGACCACAGATTATGAGATTAGTCAGCGTAGAAGTTCCTTGTCTAAACATGGGAATATTTTCTAGTTGTCAGAAGGCATGGGGAGCAAGAGAGGCAATCAATGTAGATGCATAGGTAGCTTTTTCCTAATGTCACAAAAAAAGGTTGTATGAGCCATTCTATTTTGTGTGAATAAGCTCAATCAATGGATATGTTTTTGTTTGAACAAGATACGTGGTGGTTGTTCTTCTGATGGTTCAACATACTTTAGAATATATTATCACTGAGTTTCCTGGAAAATCTTTTTAGGAGAAATCTTTATTGTTGTATTCTATCAAGTTGGGATGCTACGAGTTATTGGAAGATATTCTCCCTAGAATCAAGTCCTACCATTCACCTATCCTAGTAATATATTCAATTACATAATACTAAATAGAGTGTTCATTTATGTGATTGTTGTTGTAAAAATCTGGTTTTTAAAACCAACACTATTGCATTTATAAACTCTTTCAGAGAATATACCTGAAGTGCTCCTTGTTTTATGCAGTGATATTTTCAAAATTGAGCAGATGGACACAACATCTATAAGATGTCTTATCAATAGCATATGTCGGTTCATTCATCTAGTTTCATGCCAGACAGGCAGACCTACATTAATCCAAAAGGACTATAAGAGCATGGTTGTGGTGCTAAAGCATTTGAAACTGGTGCTTGATGAGATTGGTGATTACAAAATATCATCAGACGAAATCCTTTGTCAAGAGTGTGAAAAGCTCGATGTGGCTGTTAATGAGGGTCGGGAATTTATGGAAAACTGGTGTCCAAAGATGAGCAAGATTTACAGTGTAAGTAATTTTTTTTTTTAATCTAGCTTTTTTGTTTCCAGATTGATTTTAACATGTAAATGGTTTCTAAGAGCTTTCAGAAATTTTTGCTTTGGTTATCTTCTTAAACGACAACGATAGCATTCTATAAGCATTCATCATTCTTATTTCCCAAAAAATCTTTCTAATGCCTGTTAAAGCGGCTGTCTTCTATGATCTCATAAAATTATTTTGGGCCTAAAACAGCAGCTACAAACCATGTTTGTTAAATAATTGTACCTCTATTACTTTTCCCCCTTGATTTCTTGTCAATTAAGTGGACTTTATAATTTCTGAACAACTAGGCATTGGTAAACTGTTGTTAGACATGGTAAGGGTGTCAAACTCTTATTTTGCGTATTTTACATGTGCAGGTTCTACAGAGTGAAAACCTGTTCAAGAAAATCCAAAGTATTTCACTGGAGATTTTCCATGTGTTGGATAGATTGTTGCAGTCTCCTTCATTTACTTCAGGTTCAACTGGCATCCAGGTGTGAATAAGTTTGAAAATGGCTTTTTCACTCGCTGAATTCTTTAGTAGTTGCTGATAGAATTTCATTCTGAATCGCATTTACTCTCTTATGTATTTTATTTGTTGAAATGAGGGTGGCTGATCTAGAACTAACTAAAAATGCTTGCAGAACTGTATGCAGGAACTTGAATGCATGGCACAGGAAACAACAACAGAGCATATAGAAGAGGCTCTGAGAAGTCAACGGGAGGATCTTGTTCCTTGCACAGATCATCTTTCGAAAGTAATTGAAACTCTTAGTTTAACATCAAACCAGGAACTCTTGAAAGAAAGTGTGGCAGTGGAAAAGGAGAGAATGAAAGCTCAAGTTAATAACTGGAAAGCAGAGTTGAATCAAATTGACCAAATTGTGGATCTCATCTCTCATATACGTAATTTCTTGCTTAAAGTTGAGCATATTGATGCCAAGACTGGGATCTCAATTCCTCCATACTTCCGCTGTCCTCTATCATTGGAGCTCATGTTGGACCCAGTGATTGTAGCTTCAGGTCAAACTTATGACAGGGCTTCAATCCAAAATTGGTTTGATCATGGGCTGATCATCTGTCCAAGGACCCAACAAACACTAACTCATACAAATCTCATTCCGAATTACACTGTGAAAGCAATGATATCTAACTGGTGTGAGGAAAACAATATCAGAGTTCCTGACAGGTCTGTGTGCACAAAGCCTTTCTGTGTCCCCACTCAGTCGGATCAGAAATTATTGTGGTCAGATAGTTTCCATCATTCATTGCAGACTAGCAATTCTACACATAGATCATCTCTCGAAGTTGGAAATGGATTTGAGAAGCAGAAGATTAATGTCTCATCTAGATTAGGTGGAGCAGAATGCAATGGATATCAAAGCAAGGAGATAGAGAACTTTGAACTCCCATCCTATGAACTATCATATGCTCACAGCAGGAGTGAATCAGCCTCAAGCGCAATTTCCAGTATTGAGTGTGTGACTCCGCCATCAAATGAGTTTCCAAGAGTATCAACTGAGCACGAAATTGTGAATGGATTGTCTGGTGGCATTGCATCGGAATCTCCTGCCGCACCACTTTTGAAAAAGCAAGCAAGAATTTCTCCATGGTTGTCAGGAAAGCAATTCCACAGTCCTAAAACAGAAGCAGAAGTGGCGAGCAATGGAAACCGTAGCTATGGCAGAACAGATTCCTGTCCATCTTCCGACTCTGGGTCAGATGATCTGACTACAACTTCTCATGTTTGGAAGTTGGTTGAAGATCTTAAAAGCCAATCAAATGAAGTGCAGACTAGAGCTGCAGCAGAATTACGGCTTCTTGCAAGGCACAACATGGAAAACCGCATCATTATAGGCCATTGTGGGGCCATCGAACCACTACTTTCACTCCTGTACTCAGAAGTGGAGCTAACACAGGAGCATGCGGTTACAGCCTTGTTGAACCTGTCAATCAATGAAGAAAATAAGGCCATGATTGCTCAAGCAGGTGTAATAGAATCACTTATTCATGTTTTAAAATCAGGAAACAATGGTGCAAAAGAGAATTCTGCCGCTGCTTTATTTAGCCTTTCAGTTATAGAAGAATACAAGGTAAAAATTGGTCATTCTGGTGCAGTCAAAGCATTGGTGGATCTTCTAGGTTCTGGGACTCTAAGGGGAAAAAAGGATTCTGCAACTGCATTGTTTAGCCTTTCAATCTTTCATGAAAATAGGGCTCGCATAGTTCAAGCAGGAGCTGTGAAGTATCTTGTTGAGTTACTCGAACCTGCCACCGAGATGGTGGACAAGGCAGTTGCCCTTCTCGCAAACCTGTGCACAATTGGGGAGGGGTGCTTAGCAATTGGACGGGCAGGAGCCATTCCGTCACTGGTTGAGGTTGTTGAATCAGGATCTCAGAGAGGAAAGGAAAATTCTGCATTCATACTGTTGCAACTTTGCCTTCATAGCCCCAAGTTTTGTTCTCTTGTTCTGCAAGAAGGGGCTGTTCCTCCCCTTGTTGCCTTGTCCCAGTCAGGCGCGCCAAGAGCAAAAGAAAAGGTATGCTTTTAACAATTATCTTTGTTTCTTGTTTCCCAGTAAAGAGAAGAAAATAATGGGCTGGAAAAGGTATCCTTCTAAACTTTTATCTTTGTATCCTTTGCCCAGTAAAGAGAAAAAAATGGTGGTTTTTAAAATAAAAACATTGACCCCTCTCTACCTTCTTCCGTGTGCTGGTATATGCCATTAGTTTACTCTGGATTAACCAAATCGTCAATCTTGGCAGCTTGTTCATTGGAAATTTAATCATATTAGATTCACATATATAGTACCTGTAGGAAGAATGGGAGCTACTGCTTTAAATATGAGTAGGAAATTTGTGGTATTATTCTGTTCACTTGGGAAAATAGTCACTTCTGAAAATAAAAAAAGAAACAAAAATCCACCAGAGCGGGGCCGGGGGGGGATCCGAACAAAAAGTTTCAAGTACACTGTGACTCCAAGAAAATGACTGATATATGATTTCAAATGTGATCATGCAGGCACAACAGCTTCTCAGTCATTTCCGTAGTCAGAGAGAAGGGTCCAGGGGGAAGGGAAAACCGTAAGGCAAAGAAGTTTTGTTAGATTGTCTATATTTCTTTTGTTAATATGTCCCATTCAAGTGATGTGCTCTCCTTGAATCTGTTATTTTAGGAGCTTTTCTTTGCATATGACCTCTAGGTTTCAGCTTATTTTCATTTGCATTGTGATCCCAATATGATTTCCAATGTGTTGGGAAGGGGGTCAGGTCATCAAGGAATATGGTATTTGAGTGCAGGTTTGATGTCTTCCTGTATTGGTATATATCTTGTAAATATTGGCATTTACTTTTGAGCTCTGCTATACAATAAAGCTTCTGTTATTATCTTTTGCCCATCTGATCCGTGGAAAATGAATTTTGGTGAATGCACGCTGAGTTTTTGTGCAATAACTGTTATGGTCATCATGTTCTTACATGAAGTTCAGCAAATCCATTAAAAAAGAATAAAAAAAAAAAAAACTTGTGAATTGCTGGAGATCCAATAAATTTTTGGAATCTGTTGTTTCAGTCCTGTTCCAATTAGTTTAGTTCTTGCCATAACGGGAGAGGCCCTTTGATGTCACAAAAATGGGCCAATTGGGCCCCTCACCCTGGCCCAATCTATTTTGTATGTTGTCATTAAATGAATTGGGTCCGTTCAATTGCATGAACTGTTAAACTTTGTAGGTTTCTCAAGGTCTTTTGTTAGTGGGAAACTCCTGGTGGCTCGAAGATGTCTAAAATAAAATCATGAATGCAACGGGTACTCCTCTACCTGAAAAGAGTTTTTAAGCTCGATTATCGTTTTGGATCATGCCCACATATGTCTCAAGCCCGGAAGACGTTATGTGCCAATGCCTATACGCTATACTTCCAAGTCTTGCGTTTTTTTTTTTTTTTTTTAATGTGATTGGGTAAGATATTGATTAATCATAATGACCCATTAAGTAATTGACCATGCAACCGTAAGTTTAATACAGAAACCCGATGACTACCCTCACGTCGCTTTCTTTTATGACAGGTGAAGTATGAAAATGACTTTTAGTTAAGAGTATTCTGTCACGGAGTTAGACTTTGAACGTATTTTAAACGTGCTTTAGACAGAGTTAGGTTTTTATAACCAACTCAAGAAAGAGAGAAAGTGAGAGGTTTTGAGATAGAGAGAAAGATAGTAGGTACAAGTATAGCAATGTAGAGAACTTTGCTATTGAGAGGTGTAGAGGTATGTTTACAAATAGGAGGAATGAGGATATTTATAGTTGCTTCTCCTCCTCAATGTGTGGCTACAATCATTTGTTCTAGAGAATTCTAAGGATAATATCTAGATATTTACAATGAAGCATTCTAGAGAGGGATATCTAAACCAATTGGGCTAGCATGCAACAAGCGGGCTGACAGCATACTTAAATCAGTCCGTGACAATTCGCTTGCATTATTTTGGCAAACACCATCAAGGCAAATTGTCGGGGCCCAAACTCCTCCTGCATCCCAGCCGAACGAGATGGAACATATCAGGTGAAATGCCCCTCCAAAGCAAATGTCTGGTGACCATAGTGATAATTGCAGAAAGTTTGTTGCATTCGTTGGTATATTATATTAGGGCTTCGAGCCTTAAAAATAGCCAAATTGTAACAAAATATCATCAATGAAAATACACTGGAACTTTTGCTTAAACTCGTATACTCAGATAAAGAATTTTCGAGAGAAGAATGGAGTGAACAGAATAATATTACTTTTTCCTCCCCAGGAGTAATGTTGTTGTGTTCAATTTTTTCCTTTTGTTAAATTTTTATTTATTTATTTTTACTTCCACTTTCCCTACCCTAATACAAAAGCCGAAAGTCAAGGGGAAGTTAAAATGCGGTTTAAAAATAAGGAATTTGCCAAGGCCCAGGACCAGCCAATGCTCAGAGCCCATCATAAATCGTAAATTTAAGTACACTTTCACGCATTAATTCTCGATGTTGGTATTTTTCGGCCCATAAATGTTTTGCTGGACGAAGGTGTGCAGCGTCTCCTTCCGTTTATTTTAAATTTACATAGACATGTACTACATGTCTGTGTATTTATTAATTTTAAATTTCGTGGTACGCAGGTGCTCAACTTCGTGCTAGCCACATGCCATTAATTTCTACCAAATATCCACGTATATTTACATTTATCATTTGTGTTTATTTAAGCATAATATAAAGGACACTTGACTTGACCCGTCTATGATAGGTCAAATTCAATACGCATATAAATAATTCAATAATATATATATAACCGTGCACATAAATATGTACTTTTAAAATATTAAAAATAATATATATATATATATATATATATATATATAGAGTCCAGTTTTCGAATCTGGAGTATTTTTAAGTTAAAATCCTGTTTCGACAAATGGGGTAACGAAAAGGTTGCGTATCGTACTTCACTACTTTCTCTGTGATATATAATGGTACTTGATAATTAAATAGTTATGTAATTAATAAGTGTTTATTATATTTAAAATTATAATGGTTTTAATGGTTAAGCCCACCTGAGCTTTCAGATGATGGTAAATATGGACCTGATCAACAGTCCAAGTTCCCGTTTAAGCTTCCTTCCTCAATTAGCAGAACAGTTTCTGATCAGAGCCCTTAATGGATCAGTTTTTGGTCCTATTGATGAAATATTGTAACCACCAAACCATTTTCGATCAATGAAATTATCAGTATCAATTTTCTTTTCTTTTCTTTCTTTTAATAATAAAGAAAAAAGAATAAAGTATATATATATATATATATTATTGAGCTCGATCAATTAACAATGCATGTCTACTATATCAACGGTATGAGTTTTCAATTTTTGCTCCTAATATTCAGAATGCGTGCAACTTACGATTTACCCAATAACTTAGTAATTACTAAATGTAAGATTCGAGCGTGAGATTTAAGGTTTAAATTTCAGATCTTATTTATACTCAAATTTCTTTCTAAGTTCAAATGAAAAGATAAAAAAGTTGTTGGGATATCCACCGTTGTATACAAGTATAGACCCATTAGCTTTCATAAATCCAATATATTTTTTATAATGATAAAATTGCTCTTGGAAGTTAACCAAAAAAAAAGCAAAAAAGCAAAAAAGCAAAAAATGGGTGGGGAGGAGCAAGAACCAGATTAATTAGCGGGGGACAGGGTCGGTGCATGACATTGTCGTCGACATTGAACTGTGTACTCTGGGAGGCAGCATAGGGCCCGGGAAAAAAAAAAAGAAAAAAAGAATCGGGTTTGTATGTAATTACAAACAATAATAATAATAATTCGGACATAATGATTTTCAGTTAGCAGAGAGCTTATTTACCAACATCAACACAGAGTTCAACTATGAAACTGTTCCTTTCCTCGAGCGTCCTTTCTCTGTTTAGGGGCAGGGCTCATCTTCAATGCCAGCTATAAATGTGACGTTGGACGGCGATTTCGGGTCTCTGAGCCATATTTCTACCTAGCTTTCGCTAATTGGTGGACCATTCATCTGTCGCGTATGTCATTACTTTAGTTTTCTAGCTTTGTAGTTTACAGTTTTGCCTGTGTCAAATAAGGCTTTGGAATTTTGTATATTAGACTTTGTACTCTTTTAACATTCTATATTGGCATCCCGAGTGGAAAAGGGACATAATGCTAGAGATAAATGGGCTTGAAATATATTCGTTGTGTTGGAAACATCTAACTACTCTATATTTACCTAGCCGTTATGACTATATTTTTCCATGTTAATTTTTTCTTGCACCATCTCTTCAGCTGAATTGCTTTTGAACTTGTATTGTACCACAGCGCCTTTTGCATTCAAAAGATTATTTATCTCACGCAAATGGGCATGGAGGCTTTCGCCATGTTTTCTACCAGGAGAAAAATCGAACTAGATTTCTTATAAATTTTTTTGTTCTGGCATGATTGATCTATATATTTCATTAAACAGAAGAGATAGATATAATACGGGTGCATGCAAGTCATTCGTTTTACATCATCAATTGATCATAATGCGGAAAAATGAAATCCAACTCTTGACACTTTGGATGCCAATGCACACAGTTCACAGTTTGTTGCACTGGAGAACCACTACCCACCCTACCAGCCATTTCGTTGAATACCAGGGAAGAAGAATAGTGGATTTGATTGACAAGGAAGACACATCATCCTATTCGAACTTACCCCAGTGAAAATATTATGCACTCTGGTCCAACTAGCTTGGCTATCAAACAATCTGAATTAGTTGATTAATCGTATCAGTAGAGCTGGATATTCTTTCAATAGCGTTCTCGCCAAGCTAGTCAACTGAGGTGCTCAATCACCTCTCTTCTTTGGCTACTTTGCCGATTGCATGCAAGCGTTCACAGAAAAAAAAAAAAAATCAAATAAATTTTCCGATATTTAAATGAACTAATATCACAATTGAAATTGCACCAATTGTATCTAATTCACATCTCCTCTTTAGGTTTCTCATGCATAAGACATTAGGCCAAAGCTATAGGGTAAGGTCGAGTGGCTTTTAACCAATTAGATATATAGCCTAGTTGGAAGTTGTCAAATCTCACCTTGTATGCTATTAACAAAATGTTAATTTTAATTCTGATATACCAATTTTAACTTAATTCCTAATTAGGCAAACATTTGAAGTTTCCCAAACGTGTGTATTTTCCTCATTAGGTTTTTTTTTTTTTTTTCACTATAAATTATATGAAACCGGTTAACAACAAACTCGCTGGCGTTCTTGATTTTATTTTATAATTAAAACGGGATTATCCACTTAGTCAATGCCAATCAGAATTTAAACAAGTGGCTAAATCAACTGCCAAATTGATCGAGTAGATCATGTTTATCAACATTCAGTTCTGCACACTACCACAGCGATCTAACATGCCATTGGCTCATTACTTCCGGATGAGAAATGCACTTCAGCAATGTGTTTTTCTGGTATAGCTTTAGATTTCAGATTACCATTAGAGAACAAATACATTAACATCGAGGATATTTGGACCTTTGTGAAAACATATATTTAAATAACCATGAAATAAACAAATTGAGTGAGCTCCAAGAGAAATTTTATCTTACATTGGTTCGCAAGTATTTTGCTGTTATTACTGTAATGCAATTGTTTAAAAAATGACCCGGAATCTCCCTCCCTATTACTTGCACAAATTGCCCTGGCAGATATTCTGTGAGTGTGAAAAAACAAAAAGAAAAAAAAAAAAAAAGAAAGGAAGGCAACCTTTGAATTGTTTCGAGGCAACCATAGCTCCAGAGTTATAAAGTTGTTTTTGTTTTCCTGATCGAGTGAGCTAACATGTTTAAAATTTGTGGGTTTGTTAAAATGTCAAGCACCAAACCTAAGACTTCGATCAATCCAATTATGTTAAAATAGGAAAAAAAAAAATTCAAGTGGGCTCCATCTACCGATATGATCATGTTGTGCCTATTGAACAAGTAATTTAATAATAAGTATATAAGATTCAACATAAATTAATCTCAATTTTCTTTGTCTGAATAATGCATGATGGTACCTTGGAGAGATGGAACGAACTTGTCTAAGAATCACTCGTTGGAGCAGCATCGAAACTGGACTCATCTGTCGATTAATGGAATGATATCAACTTCTAATGCAACAAGTACGGGTCCATATATATTTGGACCTGTCGAGCAAATGGTTACGCGGAATTTTTGGGTTGCTGCTGTCCATCAACGAGCAAGAGAGTACTTGGTATGGGCCATTGGGGGAATGGGGACGAATTCAAGTGTCGGATGTTAAACAAGTTTTAGATTTTTGAGCAAGGAAAAGCGTGAGAAAAAGAGGGAAAAATTAACAGGGCACTTCTGGTCACTAGGAAGGAACTGTCATTCACGAAGAGTACTGGTTCACGAAACAGGATCAGTTTATTCCCTTTGAAAAGAGAAAAAATAAAATAAATAAATAAATAACCCCACTTACACACTCTTTCTCCTGTCTCCATCTCAACCTAATTGCCTGCCTAACCCTTTGCCATTTCCAGTTTTCCACAAAGCCCTAAACTGTTCCTCTCCCACCTTGCCTTCTTTATTAGACTATTACCAAGAATATCATCAACAATAATAACCAATTATCCAATGAGACCTCAGTCGCTTCACCTTTTTTAGGATGAAAGCCAATCACTGAAAGCATTTCCAGAAAACAAAAAAAGGCTAGCAAAAAAAAGAAAAAACAAGAAGAAGAAAGAAGGATTCCATTAGTGTCACAGACACACAGCTTTTCAAGGCTTTTCTTTTTCTAGTATTGTTCAAACAAAGCAACATCAAAGACAGCAAACAAAAATAGTCCCTCTCAATCATCTCCCATCAATCTAGTCACCCCCTCTCCCCTCAATACTTAACATTAAAAGTCTTCCTTTGCGTCACCACTTCCAAACTTCCAGTTCCATTCAATCTTGCTTTATCTTTCCTCAAAAAAATGGAAAAAATGGTATGCTACAATTAGTTCCAATACTTTTTTATCCGTGGCTCTTCTCTGGGTGCTGGGTCTGGTTTGTTTCCATTAACGGTAAAAATCTGCAGAAGTCTTTCTGTTGACACTTGCCTGGATCCCAGAGAAACTAAAAGACTCCCCCGCCCTACTTGCAACAGAGCCTCCATCTCCATCATCTATCTTACTTCCGTGATCCGTATGTTTTTATTTATCTTCCCTTCTTAGGTTTATGATGTCCTACAATTCAATCGCTGGAATGGACAGCTCCGACCAAAACAACACCTTTAACAACAACATAGGCAATACAGCAATCTCGGTGGCAACATCATCATCTCCATCATCATCCTCTTCATCCAGCCGCTATGAGAACCAAAAGCGCCGTGATTGGAACACCTTTGGCCAATATCTGAAAAACCATAGGCCTCCACTGTCTCTTCCTAGGTGCAGTGGCGCCCATGTTCTTGAATTTCTTCGATACCTCGACCAGTTCGGGAAGACCAAGGTGCACACCCCAATCTGCCCATTTTATGGCCACCCGAACCCACCAGCACCATGCCCGTGCCCTCTCCGCCAGGCCTGGGGTAGCCTCGACGCGCTCATCGGGCGCCTCCGAGCGGCCTTTGAGGAGAATGGAGGCAAACCTGAGGCCAATCCGTTTGGGGCTCGTGCTGTTAGGCTTTACCTTCGCGAGGTTCGTGATTTGCAATCAAAAGCAAGAGGGATTAGCTATGAGAAGAAGAAGCGTAAGCGTCCACAGGCGCAGCAGCAAATCCAAACCCTCCCACCACCACCTGGTGCAGCTTAAGAAGATCAAAAGAACCCTTTATCATTCAGTTCAGGGTATTTATTTTGCTGCTTGTTATGTAGTCATTAATATCTATGCTTGTACTCCTGTTTCACTTTTTTTTTTTTTAAATTTTATTAAGCAACTTACTATTCTAGTATTATATTTAGGGTTAGCTGCTCATTTCCCATTTATCCTTTCTTGCTGGGTATTTCTCTTTGTTTTGGCAGATGAAATGGTTGGATCTGCGACACCGGTTCTGGTTTCGATGCAGAACTTGTAGTGATGCCAGGAAAGTGGCGGTAGGAGTGATTGTACTTGCTTAGCAATCCGTATGTGGGACTGAGAGCATCTAAAATTTGCTCATAGAATTGTGTACTTGAATACTCATGTATGCCAAGCCATAGATTAGCAGATATCTGTTCGTCTTGATCACACACACACACACTCTCTCTCTCTCTCTCTCTCTCTCTCTCCTGTCTCTTATACACATCTAGATGTGTATAAGAGACAGGCTTGAAAGACTTCACAAAAGGATCATTTGTCAGATTATACACCTGTCTCTTATACACATCTAGATGTGTATAAGAGACAAGCACACACTCTCTCTCTCTCTCTCTCTCTCTCTCTCTATAAATATATATCCGTGTGTGTGTGGCCGTTGGTCCTCAATCCTATAAAGAGTGTTGGTAATTCAGTCAGTTGAGTAAAGCTTGAAAGACTTCACAAAAGGATCATTTGTCAGATTATACACATATACTTGTCTAGTGGTTGGGCTGCAGGCTTTCAGCTATTTGGTCAGTTTTTCATTTCTGCTGGTTATCATAACTGACTACCCCTTTTCCCCCAATTGTGTGGTTACTTTTACTGCTTAATTACTTTCTGAGAATGTTAGAGAATTGATATTTAAAAGAACATCAAGCTGTGTGAATTAATCATAAATAGTATTTTGGAAGAAGGATATATGTCGATCTTTTGTGAGTTCTCTTTCTAGTGCCATGAAGTTGATGAATCAGTAAACCTTAGGCCATTTCATTAGTGCTGTCATATCATAAACATGAAAATGGCAGACAATTGCTAAGTACTTGGGGCTCCATAAATGTTGTTGGCTGTGAGTTAAGTCCAATATATAAGTGATTTCATATGTGTAGTTTATTGGGCGATGAGTCTTGACTAATAAAGCCTCTCCTGCCATATTACTTGGTATGTAGTCTTATCGGTATCAGAGTTTGGTTCCTCCAATGGATGATTGGACTTGCACACCTATCCCAAACAGCAGACCAAACTACTATTTTTTTTTTTTTGAAGAAAGAGAGTGCAAGAAAGAAAAGCTAAACTGCTTATTGTGTTAAACTAATTACTTCTTCACGTGAACCTGGAAACAGTGAGTTCTAATTAGATTTTCAATCATCGAATAATAATAATGCTACACCGGATTATATTGTAAGAGACAAGACAAAATCAACCTCAAGAACTTTTAACTTTTATGTCATTATGTGCGCGTGTGCTATAATATGTTCGCACAACATGCAGAACTAAGTAAAGTATATAGTTGGTTACGAGTGCAAAATTTCTAGGAGTTTAAATTCTTGAGAGGATATCGGAAATAGATTGGAGGAAGCTTTGTTAATCAATCTGGCTTTTGATGGCCCTTCAGCAATCGGCCAGTCTTGGGTCGTCCTAATTGGTTTTATAGGTTAAATATAGTTCGGTTTAAATGCCTTCTCGTTTAACATAAAAGCGTTCTCACGAGTTTGTTCATTTGGCCAACAAAAGGAAATGTGTGTATGGGACACAAGTTAGTGTGCCTTTTTCTCCTTTGAAGATTCTTATGCTGTGGAAACGTCAACTTTGATGCGATGAGAGGATGTATGTGGTACTAATCATATATTTACACATTTTTTGGAATATGATTTATTGATTTGACTAATAATCAATAAAGAGACCCTTTACATATATATATGGTAGACAAAAGATGTAGTGATAAAGGATCTCTAAAGTAGTATCTTGATGTGAGTGTACATATATATATATATATATATATATATATTATGTTATCGAGTCAGCCTTAGAATCTTTACTTTCCTTTGGGAAAACGATTCTTGGGTATATCTTAAACTTACATGATCACTTGTCCACGGAATTACAGATGATGGAAGTGTGGTGTTTCTTCGCTTGCAAAACCGAGTATTTGTCTACCAATCATCTGACTTTCTCCCAAAATCATCCTTTGATTCATATTTGCATTTTCGAATGCCAATAGTAAGGATGCAAAGGTTTTAATTATTTAGCTTATAGCTTGTTTCTGCTTCAAGTGAACTTGATCATATGGTTGGCTTCTTCCTTAAATATGAGCATTTCCCCGTCGCTCTCCCTGGCTGATATTGCTCTCTGGAACCACTTTGAGTCATCTGCTAAATTGTGGCTTCACTGTATAAGCGATAAAAGATTCTGATGGTACATGTAATGTTACAGTGTAATCCGTCTCAACGCCAACTCGCTTGTGTTTCCTGGCAACGTGGATTATAGAAACTCTTGCCTCTTTTCGGTAGTAGGGTGTATATGAATGATAATCATGCTTCTTCACGTGAAGAAAGCAGATTTATTTTTCCTTTCGTGTTCTAATTTGAACTGTAGCTAACAACACACAGATCATTTGGGAATGTGAAGCCAGGAATTTTTGCATAAATACTTAGAGCATATCCTATTTATGGATGCTGCTTTAATTTTTTTGCAACTCTTTTAAAAAGTATGCCATTCATTTAAAATTATAAATTTGTTTTATTTTTATTTTTATTTTTCTTAATGAAGCCAAGCAGCAAGGGCAGCCAAAATCAGCATAATTAATTAGTTTAGTCTCCCTTTTAACAATTATTATCAGTAGGACATATAATGAGGCCGCTGAACAAGACGGCCGTTAATGACTTAACCTGGGAAAAGGTTATATGAACGAGGAAGGAGCCAGAATTTCCCTCAGCGTTAAAATTGAAACAGTAGCAGTCATCGAAATGCCGCCCGACAACAACTTTCTAGATGGATGGATAGCTTTCTAGTTTCCATGGGCGCATCTCGATATTATGCCGAATTTCTGGAATGACTGGAGATTGTATTGATTACTTCTCAATTAGTCCATTCCCAGTGTGTACATTATTGGCTCTTCAAAAATCTGATTGTAGCGCAAAGCACATGGAACACTTTGGGGGGAGTGGGGGGAGTTATAGCGATTGAGGGTTTGCCAGTTGAGTACTGCTTAAGTGTTTTGGTTTGTGGTTCTTTTACTTGTACTATGTTTGGTTTGCTTGCTTAGGATTCAGATTTTAATTACAGTTGTTTGCAATTTTTATTCCAAACTCCGATTTTGGTGCAATTGTTTAACTCGAACTTAATTCAAAGCCGTACATTGTGCAATTGTTTTACTTGTACTGTACTGGTAAACTTTTCACTTGCTCTGAAAATTTCAAACATTCTTTATTATTATTATTATTATTTTATTTATTTATTTTTTCTCCTAGAGTCTAGAGCAAAAGGTAAAAATTAAAATTAAAAAAAAAAAAAAAAGCCCATGTAGATGTACGTACGTACACAGGTGGCAGTAAATTGAATTTTGCTATGCGTCAGGGATTGGCGCTGGCAGCGAATACTATGGACTCTCTTCTTATAGCTAGGCATCCACTGTCTATTATTTACCACCTTTTTTGTTTTTTTGTTTTTTTGTTTTTTTTTTTGACTATTACTCACTCTTTGCAGAATTGGAACTTGGAAGTTTGCTGAATCTATCTGCAACTATAAATATTGCTGAAGTTAATTGTATAGTGAAATGGTGGATAGAGTTGGAGGCTTGCATGGGGTCGCCCAGTCATAATGACAGGGAACATATGCATTAACACGATTAATTTATAGGCTGCATTATTGGAATATCGCGACGAAACAATTAGCAGTGCTGCTGACGCATCCCTGTCGCTAAAATTGTCAAACACAATGCTTTCAATTTCTTGTCCATTGAAGCACATATTGCAGAAAATACATTACACTTATGTGCATGGATGCAAGTATGGAAACGTCAAAAAGCATCACCCAGAACGGATTTTAGGTGACTCCCACGTGCAGGCGAGGGCATAGCAATAAATTGACAGAATAACTGATACACTGAACCCAGATAAACTAGATATTAGATATCCTTCAATCAAATTAATTAAATGAGAAGTTAATTGAATTATTTTATTTATTTATTGACAACAAATTTTATTAGTTGAATTGTTATTATATGCAAAAATAATAGAAAACTAGGGATTGATGAACGGAGCAAATAGAACAAAATATAAACCGTTCATTATATTTATAAATTTTTGTAAGTGCAATTAATCAACCAGATTTCGTTTTATTTAACCTCTCTATTAATCTTTTGTCTCTTGATTGAGCTCCATTCTATACATACATATATATCAATCAGATGATTAATTATTCATTTGCAAATAATATGTACGGAATAATTTTCAACGGTTTAAATATAAATTCTATGTTTAGCGTAGAAAATATGATTATAATATTAAATTTTCTATTATAAAAAGTACATTTTAATAGTCGTACAAAATATTGAAATATATTATTTTATTTATTTTATTTTTTAAGTGTATGCCCCTACGTGGCATTGGATTGTCATTTGCAAGCCTTCAATTTGTCACGGGATTGGAAGGTGATATTCATCATTCATGTCGATTTGATTAGACGAGAATCTCGCAAATTTCGGTCAATCTGATTAGACGTGGATTTGACAAAATAGAAAACCGTGAAAAGAAAGGAGGGAGGGGAGGGGGGAAAATTGTGATGTAGGACCCTCGAACAGTAGAATCCCACGTGTCACGTGTCATTCATGTCGGCTTCAGATCCTCAGCATTACTTCCTCAGAACGGTCCAAATGCATGCACTGTGCCACGCGTTTGTATCTCACGGGTTTGAGATCCGCCCACTCCTCGGTGCTTGCGGACTTCTTTAATGAATGGGGGGTCCCACAGTGTAGAGATCTGAGACAAGGAGGACAACAGGGAAAAATTTTCTTTTCCTGGTCACTTTTTCTAACGTAATAATCGGAAAATTTTGGGAAAAAAAAAATCACAAATGAGGAGGAGGAACGATAGGTCTTGTCATTTTTTCTTCTTTCTTTTTTTTTTTTTTTTTTTTGTGAATAGACTGGCGTTGGTAAGGACACTGAGATTCGGCCAGACTGTCCCAACGCCATGATTTTCTTTCTGCAGATTTTAGATGCCGATACAAAATACCAGAAGAAAGAAAAGAAAAGGAGGGAGTGAGAGAAAGAGAGTCAATCCGACGATCATGTGGGGGCAATTGTTATTTACACGAAAGAATTTGCTTGGTTGGTCCACATGGAATCACAAAAGTAAAATGGGATCCACAGAACTTTGTGTGTAAGTGAATGGATTTTTTTATTTATTTAATTTTTCCTTTTCGTAACTGTCTTCAGTTTACCAATTGGTTTACTTTTTCCTAATTTGGTTCTGAATATGATTTTGCAAGCAAACAAATCACTAACATTTACAGTATTTCATTCCAACACTTTGTTTGTTTCACGAGAAAATAAGTGAGAAACAGAAGTGGTTTGAAAGTGAGCTTCCACTTATTTGGAAAACAAACATGTGAAAGAAATTTTTTAATAAAGAAACAAAAAAACTCCAGAAATTTTCTCATCTTGTTACCGGCAATTTTGTGAGAAAATGTTGGAAAGTTCGAACATAACCTTAACATTAGTTGTCTAATTACTTAATTACCCTCAATCAATTATCATTTATTACTTTCTCTCTTCACTAGTTCTTAAAAAAAATACCAAAAACTTTCTTTCTTACTAACTTCAAATCCAACCAATGTGTAAGAGTTTATCCAATTTTTATGTGTACGGCGGATTCAAAAGGGGCTAATATTTATACTTTGGGGCTACTGGGACTCAAACGTTCCTAATCAGTTAATTATTTTCAGAGTTTAAGAAGATATAAATGATCTATGCTTTAATCGGGCGCTCCTGGCTTGATTCTCGCTTATCTTATTGCAATCCATTGTCAGTTTGAAAGAAAATAGGTTACTTAATTAATTATTTTGTTTTTGCCTATTATTTGTCTTACTCGTGCGGCATCAACTATCAAGAGTTCAGATCAGGAGACCCACATTTCGGTTTTCCAGCGAGGAGCTCCGCTCGTGACCGACCCCATGAAGACGATTGTGTTGTCCTTACTCTGTGAAGTTGATGCAGACGCTGGCTCTGCCATTGCAACCGTTGGACGCGCGTGTCACTTCTTTCTTTCTTTCTTTGTCACCGTAGAAGCCAGCTGTCCTCTATCGCAATAATAAGCATCGTAGGGTGCTTTATGAGTTAATTATACGTCTAATCCTACCTTACGTCGTGAGAGTAATTGACAACTTTTACTAAATATCTCAATTTACTGCATAATGTGAATCAAGTTTTTATTATTATTATTTTATAAAATTATAAAATATTATCTTTATTTTTTATTTTACTCAAAAAAATAAAAAATAAAAAATCGCAGCTGCATAAGAAAATATTTGCATGAGCAGAAATGCATGTCCTCCTTTTATTACAGCTTTTCTTATTTGAAGACTTGTAAAGCTGTAAGTAAACATTTCTCGTTAATCAATTTCGTGCAAAAATCCACTCAAATATGGGATTTCACAAAGACAATGGAAAATCATATTTGGGGTATGTGGCATGTACTTCATAGGTGTCCATGCATTAATTTTCTCTCAGATAAAAATTCAATACTCCATGTTAACGTGTAAATTACGGTAGGAATTGACATGTCGTGTAAAGTATTATATTTAGTTGTGTAGGGGAAGGTCATTGATTATCATATTAAAAATAATAACTTCAATTATGTTTGATAGAGTTAAATGTACCCCTAATGAATTTTTATTTTAATTTTTTTAACAGTAAAATTTGTTTAACAAAACTGTGAGATATTCCTGCTTTCTCATTTTGTTAGGTAAGAAAGAAAAAAGAAAAAAGAAAAGAAGTATTATATTTAGCTGATAGATGATGATAAAACAAACAAGGTGGTTGTTTTATTATAGATCCAAAGAGGATCCGGCCAGAGAACATTTGAGTTATTTTGACACTCCCGAGAGGGGGTGGGTGGTCCTCAATCTATATGACTGAATACTTAGTAGGCACACTGTTACTGAGACAGAGAGTTCCCAACAAATTCATGCAATTTGGGCCACACAAAACTCTCCAAAATGAATTGGCCACTCTAGTCTATTCATGTATAGGCTGCAGTAGGACATGAACAAGGGGCTTGTTTTTTTGTTTCTGGTTTTTAAATTATATTTCATTAAAACTTGTACCACTTGAGAGAGATGATGGATGGATCATCTTGACCAGAGTTTTTATCAGGTAAAAAAACAACCCCAGGCTAACATATATGGGTCTCCTTTAGTTTCATTCATTCCCACGAGAAGCTAAAAAAACAGTGACTATAGAATGTCAGTATGGGTAGAAAGAAACGTAACAGCTAGGGGACTGACAAACAGTGTCTGTTCCGTTATTTTTTGGGCTCTGGTGACCGGAATGAAATTGCAGCATTGAAAACCAATCCACAGTGACGTACTGTAGTTTGTCTTCGTCCTCCTCCTTTGATTTATTTGGGGCCTTTCTTTTGAAAATGTTCCGAATAAGGAGGCAACTAGCTTCCACATATTTTATTAGGTTCGGATTCTATGCTAATTCTGTGTCCTTTGCAAATTCTCCGTCTTTTTTCTTTCTTTTATTTTCTTTTTTTTTAATAATAAAATTTGTCAATAATCAACCACGAATATTTAACAAAAAAAATAAAAATTTTGGACAAGGGTGTTTTCAATATTAATGGAGGGAAAAAGATTAAACTTAATATTCTGTACTTAGAGCTGGTTTTAGGTTTTGAGTTTTGGCGATTCTGTGTTATAATGATATTTGTTCTCTATTGTACACACACACACACACAGAGGAAAAAAAAAAAAAAAAAGGTTTCCTAGGTGAGGTAAGAACTCCAACGTCGTTGAATTTCTGCTTTACAAAAAGCATTTCGCTTATTCTTATGTGTTAATTGGAGATGGGAACTCCAACTTCGTTGAATTTCTGCTTTACAAAAAGCATTTCGCTTATTCTTATGTGTTAATTGGAGATACCTTTATTACTTATTGGCCGATCAACACACAAGGTCAGACAGAATAAGTTAAAAAGTAGGGGTTGGGGAAGGGAGAAAGAAAGGAAGCCTAATTTCAGTCTGCCTAGTTTCTGGGGACTATGAATTTGAGTTTGGGCTAGCCCATCAACTTTCGGTTCAGGTATCAAGGCCCTGGAGCTTGATTTTACTCTCCTTGAACCTTTTAAATGTACAAGGCTCACCAAAAAAAAAAAAAAAAAAACAAACCAGAACCCCGTCTAAATCCATTTCACAGGTTTCCACAGGAACCCATTCTGCCCCTTCAAACAAGCCCATCTCAGCCCACGAGCTTAGGCCTCCGGCGCCGAGAAACTTAAATATTTTTATTTTGAATTTTGTTAATCTCATCCCAACTTTATTTATAAATAAAGTTTATAAAGATAAAAAAATAATTTATAATATAATTCATTATTTAATAATTTTTTTAATAAAAATAATAATTGGTGTATTATTATTTGAAAAATTGGCAAACTAAATTTGTTTTTTAACAGTCAATCTTAAAAAAGAAAAAATAATTTCCTTATTTTCAAAGGCAGCTCCAATCCTCAAACTGAAATCCCTTGAAAAAAATGGACACCTTTAGAAGGATGGGCTGGAATTGGAATCTATAACAATGTGCTTAAGGGTAGTCATGGTCACCTTTGATATTTGATTTTTATTATTACTTTTTTTGGGTTTAACAAACTAATCATAGTGTCACCATCAATATAAAGCATAAACCTCCATTCCAATATATTACTTAAAAAAAATGGACCTTTCTAACAGGTATGCACAAAACCCTTGACGGAGGCTTCGGGTCTAAATGAAAATAGTTCAGTCTGAAATCGTAGGCTCTCTTTAATTAGTTTTTGGTGTCACCAAAATGGCAGAACAAATGAAACGTTTTCAACTCATTTCAAGTCCGTATATGGTATACTGCCAAAAAAAAAAAAAAAAAAAAAAAAAGAGAGAAAGGAATAAATTCACTGAAATCTTCTTAATCCTAAACGACAGGCTTCCCTTTTTTTTTTTTTAGTCCAAAAAGGCTAAAAATACCATTACCATAATTAAAAGTAAGACAATATTCTAAAATACCACTGCTCATTATAGTTTAGTGATTAAAAATTTTATTCCCATTATAAATTTAAACAAATGTAATTCACAAGTTCGAATTTTTTATGAGGAGCCTTAATTTTCCTCAATTTTTTTTTTTGTTTGTTTGGCAGCAGACTACTCCGACGGGAGAGAGACAGGCCTTCCATTTTCAGGCTCTTCGATCAACGACGATCATTTCAAAGAAAAAGAAGAGAGAAAGCTGCCACCACCACCACCATCACCGCCTCCCCCTCCTACTCCGCTAATTTCTAAGACAAACTACCTGACTCTCTCTCTCTCTCTCTCTACGCCAATGGGGACGCTTCCACTGCCGTCTGTAGACATTCCATCGCCGAAATCGAAACGAAATGAACATGAGAAAATTGACGAAAATACCCTCCTCGACCTATTCAAATCACAGCAAAACCACCTCAATTACTTCTTCCAGAACCTGAACCTCTCCCAGGCCCTGGCCTTCACCCAGACACTTCTCCATTCCGACGGCACCGTCTTCCTCACCGGCGTCGGCAAGTCCGGCTTCGTCGCCAACAAGATATCCCAGACCTTGATCTCTCTTGGCATACGCGCCGGTTTCCTCTCCCCAGTCGACGCCCTGCACGGCGACATAGGCGCCCTCTCCTCCCGCGACATCGTCGTCCTCTTCAGCAAGTCCGGCAACACCGAGGAGCTCCTACGCCTCGTTCCCTGCGCCAAGGCCAAGGGCGCCTACCTCGTTTCCGTGACCTCCGTGGAAGGCAATGCGCTTGCCTCGGCCTGCGATATGAACGTGCATTTGCCATTGGAGAGGGAATTATGCCCCTTCGATTTGGCTCCCGTGACTTCCACCGCCATCCAGATGGTGTTTGGGGACACGGTGGCGATCGCTCTCATGGGAGCCAGGAACCTTAGCAAGGAAGAGTACGCCGCTAACCATCCTGCTGGAAGGATCGGGAAGAGCTTGATTTTCAAGGTCCTTTTTTACTGTCTCATACGATTTCTTTTTACTTAAAACTTTTTTTCCCCCTTTTTTCGATACATTAATGTTACTTGATCTGGTGATTTTCTGGATTAATGTGTTTTTGTTGCATCATAAACCAATTTATTTAGTTGATTTTTCATGTAATTTGTAGCATCGAGATTAGAATCAAAGAATGTGCGTGCATAATTAGCGGATTGGATGATTGGGTTATTGGTGCTTTCTTGTTTGTCACCACATTTTGTGCAATGGATTACGTGTTAAAGAAAATTTACCAACGAGCTATAGTTCAATGGTATTGAATTCGTCTCCATGTTAATGATCTTGATTTGAGACAATGAGAAAAAAAACAAGAAAATTTTCTTTGTTGCCAAAATAATGCTCTGTGTGCAGGTAAAAGATGTGATGAAGAAGCAAGAGGAGCTTCCAGTATGCAGAGAAGGAGATATGATAATGGACCAACTAGTTGAACTGACAAGCAAAGGATGTGGTTGCCTGCTAGTTATAGACGAAGAATATCACCTGATCGGGACATTTACAGATGGTGATCTTCGTCGCACTCTCAAGGCTAGTGGAGAAGGCATCTTTAAGCTTACAGTCGGGGAAATGTGCAACAGGTAAAAATTTTGCGAAGTTGCTGGCAAAGTTTGATTCCTAGTAAAAGCTTGAGTGGCAATTGATTTTATCAGAGTAAGGAGAGAAAGAGAGAAAGAGAGAGAGAGAGAGAGGGAGAGAGAGTGTGGAGACATGAAGAATTTCTTAGGACCTCTTTGTCTTATTATTTCAGGAAGCCAAGAACAATTGATCCAGAAGCAATGGCCGTGGAAGCCATGAAGAAGATGGAGTCGCCACCATCTGCTGTGCAATTTTTGCCCGTTGTCAGCAATCAGAACATCTTGATCGGCATTGTTACACTGCATGGATTAGTCTCAGCTGGCCTCTAATATCTGCACTGCTTTTGTACCTTTTTTATTGTATTAAATTGTTTCCGCAGGCTATATTCTTTGTAGTTAGTATGCGGGGTCTTTGTTTCTCCCCCCACTTTTGCTCTTCTATTAACCCTTGTGAGGGCTTCGTTTGTGCAATTGTGCTTCTATTACCATAAAAAATGATTTTAAAAATTGCAGAAATTTAGTATTTGCCTAATTCTGACAGTTGAGATTGTGGAATTAGTGCAAAAAATGAGTTTTACGACTATTTCTTGGACTTGGTTATTGCGTGAGCCAAAGATTTTTTGAGCTATTGTCCCTAAATATTAACTATGGGTTCCTCAGGGACCTGGATACAGTTCAGCCTTATTTTATCCTGTCTGACTAAAATGGTTTGTCGTTTCAATGGGTTCTCAACCAACCTGTTATTTCTATATCTTTTCTCTATTCTTCGTCCACCACCATTGCAATTGACACTCTACATTACCGTTGCTCGATTCGTTTCTTGAAAGCCAATATTCCCACTATTTGTAATTCAACAGCTTGTCCTGTCTCTGCTCTATCTTTCCCTTAACTGTTTGGCTTTCCCATTTTGTGGTGCTTCTTTGTTAAAGATTTTATGTTCTGCTCCTTAAGGTGAATCTGAGAACTGAAGTTCTGTTTATGGTTTTGAATAGTCTTTAGGACAGGTTGAAGCCTGGGAGTGAAGCTTATCTTGCAGAGATTGAAGCTGAGATAAACTGAGAGCTTGAGAAAGTCGGCTGGTCACTTGCTTTTTACTCTCTTCCACCTCATACACGGATTGCTAACTCAAAAGCATAAAAAGGAAAGGTAATCCAGAGGCAGTATCCATTCATTTTATTGTTTACTGTGACTTACGTACTTTGGTAATAATAGGGATTTCACTTGAAATAGTTGATTTATTCAAGAGGGAAAAAAGAAAAGGAAAAAAGGACATCATCAAATGACACTAAACTGAAATTGGGGCTGTTATGCTTGCCATGGAATTTGTAGGTCTGATCCTCAAATCAAGTCTGCAAACTGGGCACAATGTTCCTCCCTCACTCGGCCAGGATGCCACGCAGCTTTGAATGAGAACGCTGAAAATGAATTCACAATTCACAACGTCAACAACAAACAACAATGCAGCAGTGTAGCATACAAATACAACACGAACCATGTTAGTTATTTTTCTGTCCTAACAATTTATCAGCGAACTGCTAGTTTCTCACTGTGTTTGCAAGGGAGAATATTGATGATTTCTCCTTCTCTGTAATCCTCAAGGCAAATGGCACAAGTTCCCTTAGCTCGGAATGTGAAGGGGGGAAATGTTTCCAGTTTCATGGTTTCCACCACGCGGGGGGAGATACCTCCACGGCCCTACAGGGAGATACTTCCACTGTCCCACTGGGGGAGCTCCGGCGACACCCTTGTGGAGCAAAGGCAATTAGCGCAACCATAGCCAGTAGAGCAAAAACAGAGCCAGCAAAATGTATTGATATATTCCTCCATTTTTGGTTAGTATCACAAGTATTTGAGTCAGGAATATAGATGGACTAGGTGGAATGATGCAGCGGTCTCCTCACTGCACTGGTGAATGCAACTTCAGAAATTCACCAGCTACCTTTGAAATAAAAACAGCAGGAATGTTCAAAACATCGGAAGTTGAAGAGAAAAAGTTTTTATATTGGTATTCTGTTGTAACGCCTGATAATCATCTGCTTTATTATTTTTCAGGTGCTAAGCTTTGCTTCATGTTGGACCTCCTCAGTGGTTCAGGATCTGTAAGCGGTAGAAAATATCTAATGGAAATAGTTTTTTTTTTTTTTTTTTTAAAAAATAAAATTTAATTTATATAATACTCTTTTTTTTTTTTGAAGAATTAAATGTAAGGATCTAAAAAATAGACAAGTCTAAATTATGAACATAGGAGGGACTGACATGTGGTTTTTGAGGTGGCTAAAACCTGTTCAGGCTTATAACCAATCATTTGCTGGACTTTTCTATATGCCGAATTCAGAATACATTGGGCCTGAATATGCAGTTAAACTCCTTCCGCTATTCTTGCTTTTCCTCAAAAATAAAAACAATGTCGCCAAAACAAAATTATTATAAGTGCAGAAAGGATCCCTCCACATAATTTGTCTTTAAAATGAATAAACATTAATCCCTCTTCAACGTTGAAGAGCTATATCACGTCAATTTTGCGCTCCTTAATATATGCATTCTGTTTGTATATTGTAATTTGATTTATTACACGTTAATCTATGGAACAATTTATTTCTCACTGAAGAAATAGTCAATTAATCTAATTGTCTCACTGCCAGTAGTTAAAAACAAGTGATTGCTATGTTTCCACTTTCTACTGGCTCTACATGTGACCTCTGGGTTCCACTTTATCTATGGCTCTCACATTCTTCGGCAGGCTTAATTATGTGCTTGGAGAAGTTGGCAAAAAACAGCATCAGAAAATTACAAAACAAATTGGGGGGGGGGGGAGGGGAGAAACAATAAGAGACTGTCTTGATGGCTCTAAAGAAGTAGGATGAATATAATTTCTTTTTTTTTTTTTTGGTATAGATTTCAAGTAATACATACAAAAAATATATAAAGCCCAACCATAGTCTACGGCACAATTGATCTCCCTATCATTTGTTTAAACCAAACTTTGTTTTAGCTCTCCTTCGAATCCAAACACCACAAGTTCATTACAAAACAGTAAAAGGGTATTCAAATGTATGTCGAAAAGCTATCATGTATTAACAGAGTTTTCCTGGGAAAACCATGTTGTTATCCACGTCGAATCTTAAAGATTCCAAGTTTGAAGCCCCTTCATCTCCCAAGCTGTTTCCTTCGAAGTTCAAGTCCTCCCATATGAACCCATAATCATCATCATGATCTCCTTTGGAGCTGAGACCAGCGATGGGATTGGTGTGGCTTTCCTGAGAAAGCTGAAGAAGATTTAGCAGGGAGCTTTGCGGGTGAGGGGGAATCGGAGACAAAGAAGGCATTTGCTGAAACCCACAGGGTACAGTCTGGTCAGCTGGTGCAGGAAGAGGTGCTGCCAGTTTCAAAGGGTCAACGGCTGTGGAATCAAACTTAAATTCAGGGCTGAATTTGGTGGTGGGGGTGGTGCTGTTATCTCCTTTACTTTTGCGAAACACTCTGCACAATACCCAGTCCTCCTGTGATGACCCAAAACAGGTAAAAAAGGGTAAGCCAAAGAGTGGCGTAAAATCAGAATTTGCATAAAGGAGCTATTTCTCCGTACTAAAATTTAGGTGCCAGACATGCACAGACAAGAAATGGGACAATTGCCTCCGCTCTTGTATGCACATTATTATTCCTCTGGGGGACATCTCTTTTAAAAGAAGTCTTAAACGTGACAATCACTAAGATATATAGCAGTAGTAGTAGACTAGGAGTTGAAACAAGTGAAATAGCAGTGGAAATTAGACCAACCTTGGGAGGCATACGTGGGGTCTCGAGCCGAAATTCGTGCATGATCCAGCCAGTTTTGATTCCTCTGGGAGCTCTGTTCCGGTACAATACCAGGGTCTTTCTCATCCCCACGATCTCACGCGTTGTGGGATCCAGCACCGCACGGTCCTTCCCCGTGGCTTTCCAGTACCCAGATGACGTAGCGCGATTGGTTCTGAACCCAGTTGCATATTTTCGATCTCGGAAACTGAAGAAATACCACTCATTCGAGTTGAGCTTGGCCACCTCTGGGAAATTGCGCAAACACAGATTGGGTCAGGTTCTTAGAGATTTGATTGACTGTTAGATAAAAACTAAGCTTTCCTGAACATGGCCCCGTGGGGCTTTACGGGTTAAGTCTGCTCCCTTCAGTTAGAACGTGTGCATGGGTGGAACTATAATTAACTTTGTTGAAAATATTATGAGAAGAAAAAAAATAAAATAATGGGCAATAATATGATTTGTCAAAGTTTTGGAGAGTTGAATTATTTACTTTTAACCTCGTGGACCCCCTCAACCTAAAGTATTTAATTTCTTCTAGATATGGAAACTAACAAAGTCTGCCTCGGAGAAAAACACAGCTCAGCTCAGCTCTACGCGGTGACTTCTGTTTTACGGCTTGCTTTTGTAACGAAGAACAATTTATGTCAATGGCTAGCCAACCATGATTGGCCCAACGTTTGACTCCTCTCTTGTAAGAAAACAGAAGCCTCATGGGTTTCATGGATAAGCAAAAATTACTTGAGCCTACTTATAGGGGGCATCCTTATCTTTTTATTTAATTTTTCTGATTTTTACATAATTAACTTCAATTCTTATCCTAATGCTAAAAAAAGAAAGAAAGAAAGAAAGAAAAACTTCAATTCTTATTCTGGACATGCATGCGTAATACTAGTTTATACTTACACGCATTGAACTCAGTTTTACATAATCAACCATACAAAAGATTATCAGAATATAGTAAAAGTGTATGATGAGAATCTCCAAGTAAGAAAGAATAATTGTTAGCAAAACACATAAATCAAACACAGCATTCCCCCACAGCGTATGAGTTTTCACATGACAAATAGCTCACGTGTTAAAGAAAAAAAAAATGGTAATGGAGTTTCCAGCATAGCTAATTGCATGTGTATATGTATAGCTACACGTATTTCATTAAATTCCCTGCAACTATTATAATTTTTTTTTTTTTTTTTGGTTTTGGGTCAGAAGTATCTTATTGTGATGATAAAATAATAATGATGACAATAATTATAATAACACCCGTGACATATCACAATGAATGAACCTATAAAATATATATATATATATATACACAGACGAATGGGATTTGGTGTTTGGCATAAGACTTGCCATAAAAGTAATCATTATATAATGGGATAAGAACCCTAGAGGTGCATGAATTTAGCTTCTACAATAATTAAGCTTCTACAAGATTATGTTGTCCTATTTCTGTCATATACAAGAGGTGAAATAATAACAGGAGGAAGCACAAGTGGATCAATCGGAACGAGGAGGAGGAGGAAGAAGAAGAAGATGATGATGAATTTGATTGTGATGACCACTTGTTAGTTGGTGCTCCACTTGAAGGATAAGACTATGAAGAAGAGTTCTTATTAAATATTCCAGAAAGCATAAAAATGAAAAATGGAGAGAGAGAGAGAGAGAGAGAGAGAGAGAGAGGATATATATACACTAAATATATACTAACACATGCAGCCTAATACGGTATTGGGCAATTACCCTACAGAAGTTGGCGATACTATTTGGAAAAGGTTTAATTAGGGGCCAGAGCCCCTTCTCCTCTTTTTGGGGTTTTTTTGTTTTGAAGAGGGAAATAGGGGCCCCTGTCCTAACATATATATATATATATATATATATATATATTTCTTTTGGAAAATGTTGGACTTGGTCCCTCTCTGAACACAATAATGGTCTCTCTGTGTGAAAGTGAAGCTAAAGAGGGAGCGATGTTTGTCTGCTCTTTTAACAAAACAAGTAACACCCACTGAGCCAGACTGTCGATCGTGCCGCCCGAGACTCGAATATTTATCGCATCATGACAAAAACTATGAATGATCAAGACTCAAAACTAGTTGAGACAGCAGAGGAAGGAGAATCTATTGGGATTAATTAATAAGGCGACCCAAGTAACTTACCAGGAAGCTGCCATGGTTCACACGTATGCAAGTTAATTTCGACCAAGGTTCCCTTCAGAGCTTTCTCGTTTGTGACCTTGTTGTAGAGGTAATGGCAGACCAGCTCCTCGTCACTGGGGTAAAATCTGAAACCAGGAGGCAAGGTTGCTCCAATGTCCCTCAGCCCCATTTTTGGATGGCAAAGGTTTAAGCTCCGAGAGATTAAAAAGGGAGAAGCAAATGCCTTTTAGGGTGTGGTAGGGAGAAGGAATGTCCTTGAAAGGAAGCTTTTAGTTTCTTTGTTTGGGAAGTGAAATATATATAATGGATGAGAGGGAGGGTTGGTGTCATGCATGTAAGCGGTTAGGATGACACGTGGCTTTTTCCGGCTAAGAATTTCTTACAATATTCTAGCTAGTTGAGGTTTGGGGGGGCCATGCTTGTGTAACTAGTTGGTTATATCATGAAATTTTCGAGAAAGATCATAGTTACAAGAAATCGTGAAAGTGCGGAGCAATTTATGCAACACACACCTTTCTATTTACAGTCCAAAAATTGTTTCTCATTTATGTAAATTAATTGAACAACTTTATTAAGATCTCTTATCAGATATGGGTAACGAAGGGCTGGTGGTTCTTTATCCTTTTCTTTTTTTAATAATTTTTTTTTTTTTTTTTGATCAGGTTACACATTTAACCGTGTCCTTGTGTTACGAAGTTCTTTAACTATAATTTTCTTCTTTTTTTTTATAACAAACAAGAGATTGTATTATTACTTTAACCTCAATGCTAATAGTTCCAGAATATACATTGTTTCTATACACTTCACAAAAGGCTACGTACGAAAAATTAATGGTATCCTATAAATATGAATAATTAGTATTGACTTGTAGCACAACAAAAGAATTGATGTGTCTAACAAAAGCATGATAGTTATCCCTTACAAGTGAATTCCCGCTTACTCAAACAAAGAAAGAAAATCTGTTTCGCGAGTTATTCTTTGCTATGCCATGACATTTGTAAAGAAATTATATTTATAAGATCAAAATATAAAATAAAAATTATACGAATATTTATTACTAATATTATAAAATATAAAAACAAGTTTTTAAGGTATTTTTCTCTAATTGTTTAATTATACTATCATTGTATATAAATCATATTTTATGATCAATAATATTTAATCAATTTATGTATAATAGCTCTATATATCAATATCCTCTCTAATTGAAAGAAATTATTGTTATGAATCACTTTTTATGATTCACGATATTCAGTCAACTTTAATAAACTCATATCTTAACCATTTTTCTAATTGAAAGAAGTTCTATTTTGTTTATACTTGTAACTTTTACTACTTTGGAGAAAATGCGAACCACTTTCTTATCATCCCTCAGTAAGACTCCTCCAATACCCACTACCTTAAAAGAACCAATCATAACGACATTCATGTTAAACTTAAATAAACCTTTTTGTGGTATTGACCATGCCAAACCTTAGGGGTATGTATAAGTTTTTCTTGTTGGTTGAATGCCCTTTAGATATAACATGAATTCCTTAATAGAGATGTTATATTATAACTAATTGGCCTTCAACTAACATCAAATTTAAATGTGAATCAAATCAAAAATTTTACTAATTATAAGCACTTGTCAGAAAAAATAGGATCATTTCTTGCCAACCAAATCAACCAAATAATAACATTAAAATTTATTAATTGTATTTCTTTTAATTTGTAACACTAATTTAATACGAGCCATAATTTCCACACCTATTTCATCAAGCCAAACATTACTAAAAAATACCCTACCACTTCAAACACTTATATCAAATGGCCCACATAGTATGATAGTGAAGAAAAAGTTGGGAAATCAATTTCTAACCTATATGACAAAAAGAATAACTTAAATTAACATTTTTATTACTATTAACCAACCTCAATTGATTTTTGATAAGAAGTTTATCTAATAATAATAGCCACCCAAATATTTCCATTTTGGGAGGAGCCAATCTTTGCTAAATGCTTATGGATGCATTATCATACACCCTTAAAATATTGTCTTGTAAGTTGCAAAATAATCTCATAGTAAACATTTTATTTTTCTCCTTATGCCAAATGAATTTATCATTTTCTTCTTTTGAAGTATAATATGCCAATATCTTATTTATAAAATTTTCATGTATTTTCTTTTCCTAATCAATAAAACTTTGGTATCACGAGATTCTTCATTCTTACCTCTTGTCCATCCACTTCCCTAAGTTGATTATAATTTTTTTTTATTTATAACATGCACTAATAGTTAATCGAACCTTTGGCTTAAAGGTGTGTTATTAATCCAAACACGATGCTAAAAGTCTACTTTCATTCCATCCCCTACTATAAAGTTGAAGTTGGACTTCAGTAGTTTCAAATTCATGTCATTTTTATGCAAACTAGGACAGACTCCTCTCCACGTTAGAGACATATGAGAACACCCTAACAACTATTATGATGGTCACATTTGACACTCACTTTATATCTTATTGAGTATTTTGATCTAATATATATTGTCGTGATTCTTCACCCTCCATAACTATTTTGTGAGTAACCTTAAATTGTTATTTTTCATTTTACCAATACCTAACCCATCACGACTTTTCTTTTCACATATTAGACCCTAACCTACATGATGCATCATTCTTCAACCATTCTCATCTTCTCAGAAACAAAAGTGTATGATTTTTTCAATACATACCTCCACATAATGTGACATTTAAAGAAAAACATAAAATAAATTGGGAGCAATCTTATACTATATTTAAATAGAATAAAAAATCTTGCTTTGGAAAGGAATTAAGTTTTCCACTTCATTGATTTACTTTCCATTTTTCTGATAACAAGATCTTACAAACTTCTTGTCTTTGGATTAACACCTAATGGTATACCTAAGTATTTAGTACTACATTTCCAAAAGCATGCCCACATATGGGTTGTCACCTCACACCCACAAGCTTCATAAATAATGGTTTTGGCAGGGTTAATTTTTAACCTATCACAAAATTGAAAACATCGATTAATCCTTTTGCAATTCCTAATGGACTTATCAATAGTTTCACTAAAAATAATAGTATCATCTATAAATTGTAAATGTGTCAACCTGAAATCTTTACCAATAGTCATACCCTTTAAAAGTACTAATTATAAACCTTTTTTTAATAATAAGTTGAGACATTTGACCACTAAAATAAAAAGAAATGGTGATGATATATCCTTCTGTTTCAGTCATCTTTTCATCTTGAACTACTACATAAGATTTTCATTAATCAAGACAGACAATTCTAACGTTAAAAAACATTATCATATTCATAACATCCATCAAACCCTTAAACTCATGTTTTTCATCACATTAACTAAAAAAACTTCATTTACTAAAATTATTTGCGTTTTAGAAATCAATCTTAATGATAACCCCTTCATTTTTTTATTTCTTCATTTTCTTAATTGTTTTGTTGGCAATTAGCACACTGTTAAGGATCTAATGTACTTTCCCCCTAAAATGTAGATTAAGACTTCCTTACAATCTTTCAAACAACCTATCTAAGTCTATAGGAAATAACTTTAGCAAGGATTTTATAAATGCATCCTACGAGAGAAATTCAACAAAATTGATTAAGTGATATGACTTTGTCCATCTTTAGTAAAAGGACTACGAAAGTATAATTTAAAGACTTGCACAACATTTTATTATCATAAAAATCATTAAGAAAATCCATTATATATTGTTCCACCATCTTTTAGTATTGTTTAATGAAGTTAAGATTAAAACTATCTAGATTTAATGCTTTATTATCATTAAAATTTTTTATGGTCTCCTAAACATCAGTTGCAAAAAATGGTAACCTAAGTATTTTCATCCATCTCTAAACAAGGCCAAATAGAAGTACCTAAGTATTTTCTAAAGTGGTTTAAGACATTTTCCTTGACTTTCTTATGTTCTAAAAAGGTAACCTCACACATAAAAATACAATTAATCATATTTTTTCATTTACTATTTGATGCTAAGATGTAAATATTTTTTGAAATTTTGTCCTTATCGACTAACCACTAAAGTCATGATTTGTGAAACCACTTTTTCTTTAAATTAGTCTAATAAATTGCTTAAGATTAAAATAATTTTTTTCTCTTTGTTTTTATCAAAATTGGAGTTTTTTTTGTTTTAGTGTTAATTGCCTTACCCTAGTCTTAACATCTTTAAACCTTTTTAATACTCAATTCTTTCTTTCTTGCTTCATAATTTTAAAAACACCTTCACCATCCTTAATTGGTGATCAATTATAAATCCATCAAAACTGTTAGCCACTAAGTATATTTATACAACTTTTAACTTACTTTCGTAAGTCATTATCATTTAACTAATGATTAAAATAACAAAACAAAATAAGTCCCCAATAGTGATTTTTCATATACCCTTAAATGGTTAAAAGAGTAATAATGTACTTCCCACTGTTTTGATCCCGATATTACATCTAACCATTCATCTCTAATTAAAAACATGTTTGTGTGACTTATAGATGAAACCTTATGAAAGTTACTCCAAGTGAATTTTCGCCCTTGCATAGGTAAATTCATAAGCTTCATTTCATAAATAAAGTGATTTAATGGTTTGATAGCCTAACTATTATTTGTAACTTTCACTCTTTAATATGATTTTAGAACCAGATTAAAATCATTGCCAATACATTACCAACCCATAAATTGATTTTTTTTGACATTTTAATTCCTTTTAAAAAGTTTGTTGTTTGATGTGAATATTTGGTGCATAAACATTAATAAACATTGTAACTTTATCCACTAATAAGATTAAACCAACCATTACAATAAACCTATTGGAAATCAATTTATGCAATGATTGAAAAGTTGTATTATCCCAATAAATTGAAAGCTCCCTAAACGTCTTAAAAGATTATATAATGATCACATAAATTCCCTGTCCAACTCACACTTGTCTCATAACTAATTTTCAAAAGTTACTTTTGTTTATTGAATGAACAAAGTACCATGTATTAATGAACTAACTCATCTATGTGTATCCCAACATTTGGTAGGCTTTCTTAACAGCACAAATTGACATGAATTAAAGAGAAACCTTACTTCCCTTATTGATTGGTTGTCATTAACTGTCCTTTTATCTCCCTTTCCATATATCAGCTTTTTAATAACCTTATTGTCTGATTTTATCACTTTTAGGTCAATCTGCTTACCTAATTCCAACACTTGGTAAGGTAACTTTTAGATTTTTTCTTGAATTATTGTCAATTTACCTATGCTGCTTTACCATGCCTTCTTAAAGTCACCCTTAATCTCTTCCCTTTGCCACCTTACCTTTTCCCTTATAGCTTTTCCTTTCCCTTTTGTAAGAATAATTGCCATAAGGTTGCCTTCACCATTATATCTCCCACTAGGTGTGGTAACATCAGTATGACTTCCAATGATTTGTATGTGCCACCCATTAACACCTAATTAATATGAAAAAAAATCTTCCATTAAATCCAAATTTAAGACTTTATTGGTTGTCTTTAGGCCTAATCCATTTTGACTAACTTGGTTTACAAAATTGAATTTTTTAGGTTCTCTTAATAGCCCATTAATTTTTCCAAATTAGGCTTATAAAATTTAAACCCTAAGAACCTATCCTTCCCACTAAAGCCCCATTTCCTTTATAGACCTAACTTCATCTCTCAGCTTCTCTCATCCATAATTAGGCTTATAAGAGGCCTAATATCTTTGTTTTCATGGATTGTTTCCCCTTTCAATTGGCCTATATGTCTGCCTACCATCTATGCGTCAAAATCCTTTCCTTCTCTCTTTTTTTCCCTGTACAATGCTTGCTTTGCATGTTTCATCATTAAGATCTTACAATCCTTTTAGTTAGAGTAGACTTGAACTCATCCCTTAGATCGTCTTTCATCATTAACTCCCTCTTCAATCAGTAAGCATCACTCTTGGCTAAAGGCAAGAAAAGTCCTAGAGTAACCCATCACTTCAAAACCTGATTGATAGTGATAAGTTTTTGTTGAATCCTTAAAACTGCCATCTTCCTTGGTGCTATAAGTCAACATAATTGTTGGTGGATCTACATTTAAGATTGATTTGATGCCTTTGTCAACTGACAAAGCACTATTATTTCTCAATCCATTTATAACTACTTCCTTGAATATACTATTCAAAAATTTCCTTTTATCCACCCTCTATAATATAATGTATGATTAATTTTTGCCTCACCATGGGTTGTTAGCATGGCCTTAATTTAAGGCTCTGGATAGTTGGTGATCTTGACCCATAATTGATGACCCAACAAACTCTCTTTATTTAGCTAAAGATCGACATAAAGAGTATCTTGTTGATTCCTGAATTTGACAAATCTAAACTTTCTATCAACCTTCCTAATTTTACTTGGAATAACTACATCCACTACCTAATCCCAACATTGAAAAATCTTTCATAAACTTTTGGGATTATTCTTATTTTAGTAAGTTACTGACAAATAAAGAAGTTACTGCTAACATTGAGCTTTTGAGAAAGTTATTTTTTTAAAAAATAAAAATAAAAAAGAACTTTTACAATGAAGTTATAATTACTTGACTTTTGGGTAAAAATATAATGATAATTTTGTTTAAAATATCACTCGTGTATAAAGAGAAAATATAGTTGTTTAGAATTATCTCATGATTATTTTTTTCCTTTGTTTTGTCAAAATGTTCTTTCAAAGTATTACCTCAAAGAAAATCTCATGGTTGTCAAGTATAACATTTATAAGTCTAGTGTTTTTTATTTGCTTTATTGTAAAAACTAATATAGACCAAAACAAAAATCACAATCAAAGATAATATGATTAATTTTTTTTTGGAACGTAAATGTAATAAACAAAATAGAGAAAAATCTCCTTATTAATCATATCTTATAATAATAGAAGTATGTATAAATTATAATGTCTTTGCCATATAATTGTTAGGGGATTTTTATTTTGATTTATCTTTTTTTTTTTCTTTATTATAACTCAATCACAATCTTACATCATATAATTCAAAATAAAAAATTATAAAATAAATTTAAGTAGTATAAAATTATGAGTAAATTATACTAAAAAATTGAGTAAAATAAGGAATCATTTAATTATTAATAATTTGGGTTACAAAACAATGCTATAATTAAGAATTCCTTATTTTATGGAAATCCAAGAGTATTGATGCTTGTCCAATAAACTAATTATGCTAAATCTGCGTACCCTGTAATTAAATTATCGGAACATTCTGTCAGCGGGACCATCTTGGATCAGTAGAATGCACAAGAACAAAGCGTCCTGTGCACGTGAATTTTATTTGATTGATCTGAGACCTATAAACGGGGACAGCTCGAGAAAAAAAAAAAATCAAGCAAATAGCTGGGAAATTTTTTTTTGAATATTTCTTTATTCAGGAACTCCCCATCGTTCAATTTTCAATCACAGAACAATATTTTGGGAAGGATATGCAGAGGTGGGCCTTACTGATTGTCATTGGTCTGGGTCCGTTAATGATGAGTGTGAAGAACTTATCTACAATTAATTAGGCAATTTTTTCGTTTCTGCACGAGTAATGGTAGGGAAGAGACAATAATAATGGACATGCAAACAAAATGATATTTTGTCACAATATGTATCATCTATTGATAATAATGGTACATTGTAGAGGATGACTGGACTGGGGTCATGGGTCACATATATATGCCTTTGAAATAATGGAGATAACCCAATTGATTTCTATCTCTCATTTGGGATTTAACCAAAAAAAAAAAATAATAATAATAAAAACGTAGCTCAATTTTCACATGTAGCTACAAATGAATGTGACAGGAAAACCTTATGTTAAACCAATAGACGTGTCAACTCCATGTCAAGAATACCCTTTCAATATCCAATCCCGGGCAGGAAACTTGCACAACATGTCCAGCAAAAACTTGTAAAACATGTAACCGCCTAGAGAGATATATATGCAATGGGTCATTTTCGCCGTTACGGGATAAATATGCACCACCTTATAATTGGGGCGTGGAAGCACAATGCGGAAGCGACAAAAAGAGTTATTAAATTTCGGCTCGTTTTGATCCTGTGGCAATAACCCGAGAGTTGATTAACGCTCAAATGTATGTGTATAATCAGCATATTAATTACTGGGAACTGAACTTGGCTTGGAGAGAATTTTCAGAATTTGAAATCCGTTCATAATTAATTAATCGAGACACATATCATGCGGAAAAATCTGGAGTGTACTGAAACAATGATTAAAAGAACAAGGGGTTTGAGAAAAGAGCCCCAAACAAGCCTCCAGCTCCCACTTGTTGTTATAATTATTATCAGTTGGCAGGATTTTGGTTCATCGCCGGCTAAAAGGTTGATTTTTATTGCTCATGCTTGTACTAATAAGTGCATGTGAGTAGGATCTTACTGCAATCCCACCGCGGCTGATTGACATTGATGTTAATCATGTTTTTAAACCCTGAATTAACGGGAGGCGATCCCGCCGTAAGACGTGTGAGACCAGAAACCGAGGTACACGTGTATGTCATAGAAATGGGACGTGAAAGGTCATTCTAAACAACAATTCACGATGGCTATCCGCAGCAAGGAAAAGAGACAAATGATAGTTGAGTTGTAGGCTTGGGGTTGTTGCCAAGGTGGGGAGTTTTTCATTAGGTGGGCCATATGCGGGTTGATGTTACATGAAGAGTGACGGCTTAGTATTGCTCTTTACAGGCCAATAATTCCCCAATGACCTTGGCGCCATTCCACTTTCGGAGTGTTCTTTTACTTGGGCCACCTCTGCAAGTCATGGACCCTGTTTTGGGACATCATGTCTATGAATCGCATAACGACACCCCTTCACCACTCGACTTTATCTCTCCATTTGATTATATATATATATATATTTAAAAAAATAATTATTATTAGGAACTTAGTTCATTGTTTGCTTGCTGGTCTTGTTTACTAGCTTATCTATATGGGCCTCGATTTCTTTTTCAGAAGTAGTGTTGGTTTATTGTAAGGTGTTGTTTTTAGGATGTCATGAATAATAATAATAAAAAAAAAAACATAGCTGTCCGAAAAAAAACAAAAAATGATCAGCATGAAATTTCTTGTCATGTTCGGCTGATAGCATACAAAATTTCTGAAAACGAAAAATATAAAGTAGAGGCCACTAAGCAAAAATGATACAAGATGAGTCTAATTTAATCGTAGTGTGGGCCACTAAGCCATCGTAAGGAATTTTTTTTTTTTTTTACAGTTGTGCTTGAAAACTGATTTGAATGCGATGGCAGTCATTATAGAACACATTCATTGATTCTTTTTTGTGATTCAAAATTTTAAACTTTATGTCATTTTCAAGTTAAAATAAATTTTTGCAAATGTAAACCACATCAAAAGATTTGGTTGGTAACTTGAAAACGCCGGAAATTGTTAACTACAAGTGCAAGAAGCATCCTTGGCCATCATAACGATAATATTGGACGTACAACCTTGACATTGATTCTCCGGCATACTTTTAAATAGTCATTCCGATCCAAGTCCTCAGTACTTAGCCACGAAGTTGTTAAATAATAATAATAATAAAAGAAAATCACTCCATGCCGATCATCCAAAACCGATTAAATGTACATGCATGTGAGTGTAGTCTACGGTTTAAACTCTAAACTTGACCCCTTAATTTTACAATTGACAATGATTATTAGAATCATCTTAGAGAATATGTTACTTGGCATTTACATGAATGCATATTTCTCCATCCGTGAATTATTGTTAGGTGCGTGCGTAGCCGTTAAAACTCTTTCAGAGGTGAACTTTCTCTGGCTCGCATGAATTGTTTGCTTTCCCAGATTTGGCTTTAATTTTCCTTTGCAACTTTCATTGATAGATCGGAGGTAGACACATCAAGAAAATAATGGAGAGTAGGCATAGCAGCTATCACGGCGATACTTAATCAGAAGCCGTGTTCTTCAAGTGAAAAGGAAAAGCGTTGGACTGGTTCATGATCACCAATCTCCTATACGTCAGCATCACTGCATCCGAAGAAAGTGAAACTTTAAGCTCGCACCATATAATCAAAATGATTGGTGCATTAGACACTATTATAATCCCCAATTTCAGACATTATGAAACAGAAAGACGCGTGTCTACTATCATTTGGTTGCCGACGAATGTTAGTATTATGTTTTGTTTTTATTTATTATTATTTTATTTTTTTAAAGACCAATTAAATTTCTCGAACTATTATGATCACAAGGAACACACTTATCCTGTCAATTTTCTTGTTCTCTTCTAAAATTGTCCTGCGTGCATCATCTTTCCCCATAATTTAATCCAGAATATGAGAGAGCCAAGGTACTAGTTGGCTTAATGTGACTCAAAAACTTCAGGGATTTGATTGGATTCTTGATTTGTCTTATGGGATCCACGTGTTCAGTTTCCAAGCAAATTATTAATACTAATTTTCTGGTCACACACGTTCTGGAATCCATCCCTATTTCAATTATATAATAAAATGGCGGCTGACCGATTCATTGTTATGGAAGGCTTGATCATTCCTTCGGGGAAAAAGGGAAGTATCGGTTAATCTTTATGCTCTCGACAGTTTTTTTTTTTTTTTACCGAACATAAAAGATGTAGGATGAATTGAAATGCTTTAAAGATAAAAAAAAATTGGGGTTTGGTGGTGCCTAGGGGAACAATTCAGCACGGTATTATCAAAAGATCAATGAGTGCATATGCCTGATGATAGATTAGCTACTCAGTGCTTGAATGACTTTATGTATGATATGAAGTTGACTGTCATGTTGATGCATAGATAAAGATTCAACTGGACCAATTTCAGGAAAACTCCTTTCATGAGTCGAACAAATAGGTTCCTTATTGAAGTGAAATGGGTGGAGCAATGCCTGGTCTCAAACAATAGTGGGTACATGATAGTTTCTTGCATCACTTAGGTGTATGTCTCAGAGTTAAGAATAGAAATTAGGGCCCTACGCCATTTTGATTCTTCAATCATTGATTGAACTATAATCGAGTAAATGAGAAGATTGAGGAAGTCTAGGTGAATTCTATAGTTAGTGGTTTCTCAAGACAAATTATTGTGGAAGACTTAAGGCTGTTAAAGACTACACGAAGTCATGGAACAGAAAGGAGAGATCCGAGAGGGAGGTGGGTTTACGAACGACTAGTGCAAGAGTGGAGCTACTCAAGTGGAAACAGGAAACTCAAAAAGTCTGATGGATGTTTAGAAAGCCAAATTAAGTCAGTACATAAAACACATATTAGGAAGTTTTGCGAAAAGAGGAACTCAAATGGTTTTAAAAATCTTGATTGGAATGGATGGTTGACAGGATCGAAACTTCAAAATTTTCCACTTCATTACTTCTAACAGGTGGCGAAAGAATCTTATAAACCATGTTACAATGGGTAGTGCAACATTTACACAACCGAAGGATATCAGGAAGGCTATCTTCACTTATTTTAAACATTAGTTAGGTGGTTTTGTGCAATTATTCTTGAAAATGAATGATTCATTCTTTCACAAATTGGAAACTACCGATAAATTGATTTTTGAAAGTCCTTTTGAGATGCAATTAAAGACTACGATAACAATAAGACATAAGGCCTAAATGGATTTAATTTGAGTTTCATCAAATAATCTTGTGAGTTAGTAAAACAAGATTTGATAAATTTTTTGATGAACATCTACGACAATGGAAAACTCTCTAGATCTTGCACTTCTTCATTAATAATATTTATTCCCAAGGAGGAAGTGGCAAAGTCAATCTCTTAGTATCGACTTATTTCTTTAGTAGGTTGTATCTATAAAATTTTGGTTAAAGTATTGGTTAATAGACTGCCTGTGGTGATTCAAAAAGTTGTAGGGAAATTTCAATCAGGATTCCTAAAAGGGTGATATATCCTAAATATCGTATTGATGACCAATGAAACTATAGAAGAAATGAAGAAAAAGAAAAAAAAAGGATTATCATCAAAATAAACTTTGAAAAGGTTTTTTTTTTTTTTTTTAATAAATAGTAATGTAATACATGAGATTTGGAGAAAGATGAAGATGATAGATATGAGAGTGTATAATAATGACCCCCCAATTGTTTATTCTAGTTAATGATTGTCTCACACATTAATTTAAGATGGCGAGTGGCTAAAGCCAAGGGAATCCTTTTTCCCCTTTTATACTTTTATTGGCTGTGGAGGGCCTAAATTCACTTCTAAAAAGGAGCTTAAACTTAGGTCTAATTAAAGGTATTGACATTAGGCAGTATTTGTAGTTTTCACACCTTCAATTATTTGATCATAATTCTCATTTTTAGTTTAACTGAGGATGAGTCCATAAAAATTTACAAAAGGATTTTTTGGTGCTTCCAATGTTGCTTAGGTTTGAAAATTATTCTCACCAAAACAACTATGTATGGGGGGGTTAGAGTAGATAAAAACAAAGATTGAGAATTAAGCTACCTTTTAGAAGTGTTAAGTGAGCTTGCTGCCTATGAAATACTTGAGACTTTTCTTAGGAGTTAATCCGAAGAAAAAAGACCTATGAGATCCTGTCATCTACAAGATGGAGGCTAGGCTAGCTAAATGAAAATCCTATTTTCTATCCAAGATTGGATAATTAGTGCTGATCAAATGTTGCTTATGGTCCCTTCCTATTTATTTTATGTCTCTCTTCGAGATAGAGGCCAAATAGAGACCTTTTTTCTAAGCAAAATTAGAGATCGTAACTTGAGTCTTTTAACCAAATGGTTATAGAGGATAAGGAATTATAGTTAAGAGACATGGGTGAAAATGATTAAAGCAAGATATAAAAGACTATTGATGTTGGCTGTGGGAATGATGCACCAAACTATCAAAGATGTCCCAAGTACGGAGAGGAGCATACTTCGCTTTGCAGCCGGATGATAGGGCTTTAGAGGTTGTTAAATCCAACTTCAATTTTTATTTTTTTTTTCTTGGAGAAAGAGATAGAGTCGACTTTTGACATCACATTTGGGTAGGAAATGAACCAGTTAGATAGAGATTTTCACGACTATTTGCATTAGCAATGAATAAATTGAGTTTAGTCAAGAGCTTTGGAGCATCGACGAATGGCAGTTGAGAGTGGCAAATTGATTGACATCGAAATCTCTTTAATTAGGAAAAGGAACAATTCGAAAGGCTTTTCAACACACTAAAAGCGTGTTATCTATCGCAAGGAGAACCAAACAGATTCATTGGCAAGGTCATAATAGTGGAAACTTCATAGGAAAATCCTTTTGTGACATGCAGGATAGTCTTTGAGGAGTGACCCTGATTCGATGTCGTGCATTTTGTCGAGGCTTGGCTCTTCCCAGAATTAAGATATTTGGTTGGCAACTAATGTAGGACAGATTACCAATAAAGAAACACCTAGCATAGATATTTGGTGATGACCAACAAAATACGATTTGCCCACCATGTTCCTAAGGCCAAGAATCTGTTAACCACCTGTTTCTTCATTATAATCTAGTTTGGCAGGTCTGGAACTATTGCTTAAAATGGCGGGAAACACATTGAGTTGCTTTAGAGTCGATTAATACGATGTGAGAGATATGGCCAAATTTTGGAAAATGCTGCAAGTTAAAATGAATCATAAGTGATAAGGTTTTATGCAATAATTCGGCCCCCTTGGTTAGCCAAGAACAAGTTGATATTAAGAGGCAAACCTTTTGTAATGGAAAAGACTTTCGACTTAATTCAGGTTCTCAGACCGTGGTGGTTTAAAGATAAATGACCTCATTGCTATTTTTTCAATAAATGACTCTGTGCTTGGCATTGTAAACATTTCACCTTTTAAGAGAGACAATATGTAAAGGAGGAAGGGGTTGGGAAGCACTACCTATGAGCAGCTTCAAGTTCAACAAAGATACCTCCATCATTGGTGTCACTTGATAATAAGAATAAAAGGAGTTATGAGAGGTTATAATAAGAAAGCCATTTGTATCTATTTTAAATCTATTGAAGTTATATCAATAAATGAAATATAACATTTATCAATTAAAGAAGTAATAGAGTTGCGGGGGTAGTGACAAGGTGCTACGGAAGCAATTTTGATAATTGAAAGTGATTCTCTCACAATAATATCCTTAATAAATAATTGTAGTGTTAGACTTTAGTTCTTGTCCACATTATTTCACGATATTGAAAATTTAACCAAGGGTAACATCTCTTTTACCTATTAATTCTATCAATGCAATTCTTTTGCAAATGTCTTGGATCAATTAACAATAGCTAGATTAAATCCTAGTGTAACTTAGTTGTAAGTTGAAGGTCTACTTTTCCCTTCATTGAGCAGGAGGGCCACAGGATAGATGCATTGCTTTGATGATTGTATTGTTGTTTTCTCTTGGTCAGCTCTTTTGGTTTTTGAGTTTTTACAAGAATGTCAAGTTTTATTGCTGCCTGGATTGTAATTGGTGAAGGGCCCTTAGTTCTTGGAATGGGGTTGCAGTTTATAATACTACCAAAGCTTTTTTGGAGTTGCAGTGTTGGCTAGCAGAATAAAAATATGGTATAAAAGCTCCAATTTTTTTTTTACTGTTGTCAAGCTTTTTTATTTTCTATAATTATTTCATGCTTTGTCTATTATGCTCTTTTTCTTCTTCTTCTTCTTCTTCTTTTTATTTATTTATTTATTTGGGGGTGTCTTTGCTGAGGCTGTTGAAGCAGCCATGAATAATATACCTTTGACATTTTTTTTTTAAAAAAAAAACCTTTCTGGTGACACATTTCTGTGGGGGGTGGCATCAGACCATTGCTTTGCCAACTGCCGTCTCTAGGGAAGAAGACTAGCCATTGTATCTGTATCGTACATAATATATATATATATATATATATATGTATGTATGTATGTATAATCATTCACCTGTGTGACTACATGGAGATTTGGATTGAACTTCTAATTTCACAAACTACAAACTCCTCTAACGAGTTATTTCTTTTCGTCTCTCTTTCATTAATGGCATTTAATATGACCAGTCATATCGTTATTAACCATGAAAGGAGTCCAACTCATAAATATTCAAGCTTCTATTCAAGCTGTGTGTTATCAACAATGCACACATAAGTTCATACACCCATTTATGTCTCTATCCCCTCCCTTGTATCTTTGTTTATTGCATGATTGTGGAAGGGCCAAGCCATAAAACCGTCAATTCGAATCCCATAACTACAATAAAGTTTGTTCTTAGTCAAAGACATTGTTATTAAGCCAAGAGATACTGTCGGGTTCAAGTTGAAGGCGCAATTATACGCATGGTCACGTGCAGCTTGTAATTAATTTTAATTATTACTAGGATTGCCAAAAGAAAACAAAGTGTATTACGCGAATTCACGTGATATTATTATTATTTGGCCATTTTGACTTTAGCAAAAGATTATCCATTTTAGGGGTTTTTTTTTGAAGAATAAAAAATAAGTAAATGAAAAGGAAACAGTATATTTTCTCTGTAAAAAAAAAAAAAAAAAGAGAGAGAGAGAGAGAAGAGGAAACCAAAAAAGATATCATGATTTACAAGGCAACAAGCTTTATTGACCTTCTTTATGTCAAGTAGAGTCTCCATGGCAGGAACTCTTTACATCTGCTTGTCATGTAAAGCAATCTTTGATCCTATGGATACTCTTGCTCAAGTCCTAGGATGAAATGAATTATCAACCCAAAAGATTAGGGCGGGTCATGGATGCCCCTGTTACAGTTTGTTATGGAACTAAACAATCAAATTAGCCTCTTTTTTTTTTTTTTTTTTTGATGAATTGAATAAATTAATTAAACTAGAACTCAACCAAAATCAATGTGTCTTGCAATTTCTAAGACGGCTGCTGCAAAAAAGACAGCCATAACTGACCCCATGAACGCAACTTAAAGAACATTACCAAATGCACCTTACAGCTATAGAGTTGCAACATAGTTTCAGGTACTACGGCCAACTTGTTAACTGATGTCACCTCTGTCTTAACAAACTTCCATAGAACATGTGAAGTATTTTTGGCTTCTTCTAATAAGCCCCCAGAGAATGACTTGATCCGCGATCTTACAGCATCTAAAATGCTTACTTATTAAAGAACTCGCAAATATGGCATCATTTCATGCTTTAAACGCTATCCTTATCATACAAGAAATATTAAATATACCACTTGAGCTATATTTAGTATTTCGTTTGAATTCTTTTGCTTGATGATTCTAAATTAATTGCTAAGCACTTTAAGAAGATCATGTGATATTTTTTTTACGTGAAGGCTTCGTACCCTAATTTACAATTTTTTTTTAAAAAAAATTATTATTATTTAAGAATAGGGTCACGAGTCTTGTCATTCCAGCTCAGTGGCATATTTTACTCGGTGCTTCTTTTAAATATCCCTCTCCTCTCAGAGATTCTCAACCTATCTTTCGATGGTTCAGTCTTGCAATTTTGCTCTCCCGGACGAAAATTCCATTGAGAGGCCCTATTAACTCTCTTTAAAGTTTAAGTCACCGTAGTATAATAATAATAAGTAGCATATTATTATTATTATTATTATTATTAGATATTTATTTTGACTATTTTAATTCACTCGAAAAAGTGAGTTAAAATAAATTCCTGTGAACTGGTCAGAAATTTGAATGTGCAATTCACACCGTTTTAAAAGAAACCAGAGGACTCTTCTGTGCTAGAAAGGCTTTTCCATTTTCCGTTCTTAGTTTTCGTTTCTATTTCTACTTTTTTATCTTTTGTATAGAAGAATCGGAGAATAAAGAAAATATGTTCAGTACGAGGATAGAAAAATATTTCCCAATTCAAAATGAATAGAAAATATGTTGAGTTTGAGTCAATTATCTTAACTGCATAAACAAGTATGTTCACATTCTATCTCTCTCTCTCTCTCAATCATCTATCCTTATAAATAAAAGTGGAAACTAGGGAAAAATCTAATGCTTTCCGAATCCAATACAATCTTGAAAATGTGGAAAAACCGAGTATCCAGATATTCTAATTCTCGCCCCCCACCCCCAACCCCACAAAAAAAAAAAAAAAAAAAAAAAAAAAAAAAAAAGAAAGAAAGAAAGAAAGAAATATTGCGTGACTAGAAGGCAATATACTGTCTCTATTTTCAACGGAGACATTTTAAAATCTTGAATCCAACATGAAATTACCCATATCCACCCTCAACACTTAGTTTTTTTCTAATTTGAGTCCTGTGGATCATCTCTCTGTGGCCCGGATCTCCAGATTGGGCCACAAGATAAAAATAAAACTCTGAATCAACATCAATGAAAGACTCCCTCCTCCTATAATTATTGAAGGACAAACGGCATAGGAGACGAGTATGCACTTCTGACATGACACCATGCTGTGCAAAGTTTGAAATGATCAACGTTGATTTAATGTTTGAAACGATCAAGGAACTGACTTAAAACATATCACTTCGTGAACCCACCCACACATATCATTTCCATGAAATCAATCACAGAAGATGACTAGAAAGGCATAGGCGCACACAAAATGCACGCAACAGCAATGTCACATGCATTACATCACATCATCTAAATCACAGAAGAAAATGGGCTTTGCACGCCAAATGGTTCAATGGCAATGATGCGGATGGTATTCATAACAAACCATATCAAAGCATGTAAGACCTGACCTAATTAAGAAGTTTGTAACAGAGCGGGCCTTGGATCACATGATTACACTCTGTTAAACAAACTAGTAATTAAGTACTAGACCCATATCAACATTTTGAGCCTTGGTGTCTATATATATGCCCAGTGCCCATGTCCATTCTAGGTGTCCAATGCATGTCTGAAACAGCTATGGTGGGGGTAAATGAACAGTTAACGTGACATATCAAACAAATTCAACTGTTCTCTTATTTTGGAGTTCGGCATACAAATTGAAGTTGCATGAGATTTGGAATTCCAGTAATATTACAAAGATTGACAAAACTGAGGATAATAAATGCCATAAATATGAATCCATGATTGAATCTTTGCACTCGCTTGTTGGAACTCTTTCTTCTCCCTGACGAGAAATTTCCCTCAATCTCCCCACTATATATATAGCTGCGATACCTAGGATAAAATTATTTAGCTGTGGCAATTTTCACATAAGATTTCAAGCAATTACTAATATTAAGAACATGGGTTATCTTGGTTACGCCATTATTAATGAACACCAATAAGAGCCACGATAGAGATACCCCCGCACGGCCCGATAGAGAGGAATATAAGACAATGAAAAGTAAACCAAACGCATAGGAATAATTGATAGAATATTTAGTTTTGTGAAAGTGCATTCTTCCAATATGCAGCATTTCGTTTTCCATATTTAATCTGAGCAATTAATATAGAACTCGTGTTCATTGTAAAACCTAAACTACCGACTCATAAATTCTATAAACATTGTACTTCACACTAACTCAAGTTTAGTGGGCACAATGAAACTTGAAGTTTTGTTAATTTGATTAATGGGCCAAAAACAAGGTGGTTCAATTGACAAGTAGAAGAGAACTACACACATGAGAAATAACACAAACAAATAACTGAAGAAACATCATAATTGTGGCTTCACATATCTTCTCATGCATATGAGAGGAAAGTGGATGCCATTAAACCTACTTACAAGAACAAGCATTTTCTATTGGGCGCGTCCAATAATGCATAACAAAATCAAGGATAAGCTACTGGGTAATTCCTAATTTCCCATGTCATTCCAAGGGATCTTGTCGTTTTCCTTTTCCAAATTTAACTAGTATAGTATTCAACTGCCTGCACGACCAAGCCTTCCACAAAATTGACTTCAAATGTCCAACACTCTTCCGCTTGGGAGGGAATTTCCTCAATTTTCCTAGCTCAACCTGACAGAAGATTCTTAATGCTCCTCAGGCAGATTTCAACTTTGTCGATGTTGAGGCCAGGTGGGAGAGTAATCTGTGTCCAACAAACATCAGGAAAGCTCCTAAGAAGCCAAGTGCCTTCAACGTCATGAAAAAATCCAACTGCTTAAAAATAATACAACATCCACATAAGACAGAATTCTAAACCCAACTTGGATGCTCATTCTGCTCCCAACTAAACGCCTATGAGAAAAGAAATCAAAGGCTGTCGACCCAAGTTAAAAGGAAAATGCAACCATGGCCCTGAAACAGAACCCCGATGGAGCAGCATGCTTAAATTGCCAATGTCACTTATTCAACATGAGAGAGGAACAGAGTTGTTAGCGCATAGTGGCAATATGAAGTCGGTTATAATGCAAAAGCTAGCAATAAAAGCATAAAATACAAAAATTAAAAAATTACCTTCAGCCAGAAAATTCCATAGAGCAACAAAATTCCTGCAATGCCAAGATGGAAAAGGATGCCAAATATGGCAGGCCCAAGTGAAGATGGGAAGTTCTTCAGGTTCACACCTAAATGTAGCAGCTGTCAAAAGTAAAGGCCTGTCAGCACGTCCCTCAATTTCCCCTTTGAGTAAGTTGTCGATGTTGGAAGATAACTACCGCCAACAGTTTTCCCCCTCCCCCCACAACATCCCCATCCCCCTCCCCCACAAAGCCAAAAAAACCAACCCCTAACAAAAGGGAAAGGAAAGAAATCCATCTTATTCAAACACAAAAAAGAGCCTCTATCCAGTGAGAGAATGTAAGCAAACTACAAAACCTACTACCTCCCTAATGCAGCAGACGAACCTTTTAACTCCTGAGTGGATAAAGCGACCCCCACCTACAATAAACTAGCAGGCTCCTAGCCCCAAAAATATCGCCCATCTCAATCAGAGATATTGTAAAAATACATGCCATCGACATCCATTTATATGCATTTGCCCAACAACCCCTACTTACGGTCCTACATGTAGCATGCCAAGAACAGTTTTCACAGTGGTCCATGGATAAACTTCAGGGATGTACATTGCTCACCCCAACTAGGAATCCAATGAAAGGTAAAAGAATAAGACCCAAGAAAGAAAGAGCAAGCTCCTCTGGTGGACGCTTTTCTGGAGCCCTGAAGGTGTGAGTTATCTCAGCCTTTGGACCTTATCTTGAGTATGGATCAACAGGCTGCACTGGAGGGTGGGGTGCCTTCTCAGATGGTTCTGGTAGATCTAGTTCCACTTGACCAATTTCCCTTAAGAAAGAGTTCTCCTGAGAAACACAGAAAAAAGAAAATATATTATTCGCAATTTATTCTCATATTGCTTACCACACACAAAAAGGAGAGGGGAGGGGGGAAGGGTTGCAGGGTGGGTGCAGAATAGAGCAAGCTTACCATAAGAGTATCACTGACAGTGAGCTGAATATCATATTGACCTGACAGGTAGAAAAACTTTTCAACCAGTCCAAGAAAATCCTATAATGGGCATTTTCAAATATGAGAAAAACACTCAGATCTAACTTCCACAGATGATGAATTACTGCATGATTGTTGAGCCAAATTCATTTGCAATCAACTGACAATGATGCACAGCTGAAGTGTTGGAAGACAAGTGGAATTAAACCTTGACTTACATGTAAGACATTATAAGTGTACACAGCCTCATAGTCAGATACCAAAATGTAAAATCTACCTTTTCTTTCTAGGAAGGTGCTTGAGGAAGAGGCAAGATGTCAGAGAAATTGGTTATGGTGTGCAAAACACCTTCCACATTTAAACTTAACAATGGAATGCTATCTACCGGCAAAAACTAGGCAAATTAACTAATGACAGTACAAAAAAAGTCCAGGTGAAAAGATCCAGTAATAGAAATTTGCGGCTAGTAATAAATCTTGTTTTGTGGCCTCAAGGCCCGAGGAAACTAGTTATATATGCTGCACCCATGCAAAGTGAACTTGAAAAAAAATTAGAAAATAACAAGGAATAAATATGCAGTAGAAACTTAACTAGAATTATCTTAAACTGCTTTCCTGAGTTCCCCACTACAAATATATGCTCAACCTTGGTCTCATGTCTCAACTTAAGAATTGCCAGCAAGCAAAGAACTCTCGAAAATTAGAAGTCACAGTTGGAATTACAACTTAAAGAGGAAAGCAGAATAACTAACCTGATGTGGCTTGAAGGCATGGCCAAGAGGAGTTGTCAATTGAAAGGATAGATGCAGCTTCTGGAAGTGGTTTGCCGATAATGATACCAAATTTTCTGCAGCTACATCTAGCCTACATAGATCAAGGTGTAAAATTGTGCTCAATTGAAAAATATGAAGTTGAAATTTTGGATGAGAAAAATTCTCCACAGAGAATCATGAACATCCAAAGAGTTAATAAAATATGCATTTTAACATGTAATCTAACAACAAACCACAGTTAGACAGCACCTGCTTTCTACTGCAGACATGTATAATGTAAAAAGACATACTTCTTTCTGGTTTCTATACTCCCAAAGTCATTATCAAGCACTGCAATTTCTGCATTGTCAACTTTGATAGCTCCCATGACAAATATTGGGACCTCAGTTTGGCTTCCAATGTCATACACATTTACGTTCTCAGGATCATCAAGAACCATCTAAAAGGACTTTGACTTGTCGCATAAAAAAGAAGAGATATATTCCAAAGTTTCTCCAAAGGCATCGAAAGAAAATAATAATAAAAATACCTAAAAGGCAAAAACATAATTTCTGACATCAAAACTCCTTGGCAAAGAATCCAAGATGTATACTGAACCTTCAGGGTCAAACTAGAGGTCCTACTTCACAAATATGAAAGTGTGTGGGGTTTGATTATGAGCAGAATTGCAACTGAACAATCAAATCTACCAGTCAGAAGAGAAAATCGTCAAAATGACAAAGTTAAAAGTTAAATGACAAAACAATAATGCACCCAATAGCTGACAAGGATTGATTCACCACCACACCTTGCCCTCAATTACAGAAGCATCCTTTGAAACAGAACCTAAAACTCATACAAGCTTCACTTTCAGAGGAGGTACATTTGAACCAAGAACAGTATTCACCTTACCCTGATAACATGGATGGAGCACAATATGTCAACTGTACTTAGTTGTTAGTAGGGAGAGAAATAACTGACATAAAGCAAGCAGAGACATCATGGTATTGTGCAAGATTTCAACTGTCAATGGAAACCAAAATAAAGTTCCAAAATTTTTAGAGTTATTAAGCAAGAAAGAAGAAAAATATAACAGTGAACCATATGGAAGTTGAAAAAGGTTCTGAGAAACCCTGGAAATATTGCAACAGGAGCGGCAACACACCTTTAGAATGTCCTTGTTAGTTAGTGACAGCACAGTCGCTGGAAGCAATAGAATCAGTGGGATGGAAACCCTGCACCAAGAAGGAAGTTCACCTTCACAACAAGGAAAATGAATAACAGAGTTGCTTACAAGTTTTATCAGCTAAATGACAGTTGAACACAGCAAAGACTAATCATACAAAAATGAGCCTAAAAGACTGGGTGTGTTCACCCAGAGAAGAAAAATTTTCCAGAATATTCTTCGATAAAATAGAAAATAGCAGAAAACATGTTTACTGAAGAAAATGGAAAACCCTTTTCTAGAAAACCAGGTTTTCTAATTTTCTGATGCCGTAAAGGATTTAGAAAATTACTTTTTATTTTTTTGACTTTTCCTCTTTGAAATAAGTAAATGACAAGCCCATTTTTCTATTAAGTATATATATATTACATTTTTATGGAGAAATGGAAATGAAAACACAGAAGAAAAATAAAAGTGAAGACTGAAAAGCATTTCCTAAAAGCAAACACACACTTTTTGTATCTTCAGATTCAAGATTAGGACAACAAAATGGAGGCCAAACATATAAATCCAAAGAAGATAAGTACCAGTAGGATGCCAAAGTGAGCATAATATTCATGTATGGAAATTTTAGGCCCCCTTTAATGTTAGCATCAAAGCAAATTTTAACTTGAGAGTTGCAAGGGACATTAAACAGCTCATAAACACAACCAGAGATGTAGTTACACAACATGCACTCAGAAAGTTTTCCACATAAGCAGATACAGAAGACACCAAAGTGGTGCTCCCAGTTGGTGCTTTATTTTATGTTCCAAGAAAATACTAAAGAAGCAACTCCCATAACTTTCTTCCTTTTTGTGTACTCCATGGGGAATTGGAGAAAAGCCCCACATAAGAAAATGTTAAGAAAGCACATGCCTATTATTCTCCAGGCAAGCCCAGGAGTCTACTTGGCTAAACAAGTCTTTAGCATCACCAGTAATCCCAACACCCAAAAAACATTTTGCCAAACCCAATATTTTGTCCCCTGGAAGCTGGAACACTAAAACATGAGCATCCGGAAGCATACGTTCAGAATCAGAACTATAAATTATTCAAAATCCTAGCTCACATGCAAGCTTCCTGAAGTCACAGCTGCAAATGCTGTCAGCCCTCTAACCACAGAATATGTTGAAAGCAGACCTTGATGTTGACATGCATCAATCAGTGTCTCATCAAAGTACAAGTCTCCATTATCTACAAGATAAGGAGATGAAGCCAAGTAATCAAGCAATAAATGAAATGGGAATGGTAGTTAACAGCAAGATCCAACTTCATGCATTATGTTCAATAATTTCATTCATTTAGAAAGCAGTGGGACTAGACTGCAAATGATGTTTGAAGGCATGGTATTTCATAAATTATAGACATGTGCATACAGATGCTCAAAAACATGCAAAGGATATGTAACATGTTGATTTGACCCAAATAGGAGAAAGATTCTATCATTCATGCCGAGATACTTTGCTTCTTAATCAACATATGCGAATGGAGAGCTTCCACCGCAATAATACATGAAGTAAAGACTTTTATTTGTCAGGGAAATTTAAGTAAATATCAAACAAAGAGATTTCGATGATTTGACTGCTTAAGACCAGTAAAATGAAAAGATCTAACATTGGAAAGATGAATCACAAGTTAAAAAGAGACAAAAAACATAGAGATGTTCAAGTCACACAAGATATTCTGTTGGACTCATTCACAACAGAGAATTAAAACCAACACCGAAAGGAACAAGGAATACAAGTAACATCATGCCATACTTTTTGATGCTTTCAAACACCTTCAATATATTGTTTTTAGTTGAACCAATCTGCCATTGGAAAACATAATGTAAGAGAAAAATATCATAATCACCAAAGAGAACATAAGAGATGGTAAAGAAAAAGCAAACAAAACATTCATATGACAACCCAAACAAAGCTACCAAAGTGCGAACCAGGCCAATATAACTAGGCAGAATGAAATAAACAAATGGACGGCATACAAGAAATGAAAGGGCCACATAATCAGAATATTAGGAATGACTGACCTATAAGTTTTGCACCCAAATTTTGAATATGCAAGAGGAAAATTGTTACTCTAAGAAGACATAGTATTAATCTTAGTAAATTCTTAGTCACAAGCCAGTTTGACTAATACAATATTTGGAAACTAGCACAAATCAGTTACAAGCCAGTATACCGATACGTGCATCAATAACAGCAAATATAAATTTCCCAGCAGTGATAGTAGTTTCGAGCTTATAAAACTTTCAATATTTTTCTAGAACAAAGCAAGTACTCTCAAGATACCAGAAATTGATCAATTTCAAAAGATGATAGCGTGATAACTCCAGCAAGTGCCTCAAGTGCCAAACCTGCAAAAAGAACCATGGAGAAAATGAGACAAGCAAACTGAAGCAGAAGAAATAACTCATAAAATTTAAGTGATAATGCATAGTACAAAAAGAATAATGACTGAATGCAAACTGTAATACTTTCTCAGTACTCTGTGTTGTGCTATCAAAATATAATACATCCACAATCCTCTTTGTTTTCCAACTATCCATTTGAAAGCCAAAGTTGTTTGTCTTCTACCCTTTCAAACAACCAACACTTGCAAACTTGTCAAGATTAAGCTTACATATGATCCTAAACAGAGGAAGACAGTGGGAGGTTAAGAAATAGAGAGCAATTTCATGCTATAGATCCCCTTACAAGAAACAGGCAGAGACCTATCAGAAAACCAAGCATTATTTATCTCCAACATTAATAGATCATTACCTGTAGAAAAGGTGCTAGACTTGGCATTATTAGAACTATACCGTCACCTTCCATCATTCTGGCTTAGAGCCTGCCCAAAATATCTAGATGAAGTCAAGCATAAAAAGGCTAAGTTGCAACTAATTAATTAAGGATTTGAGCTCAAAATTAAAATATAAAGTTGTAGAATAGTACTTAGGTTAGATCCAGTGTGAGACATAGAAACCCAAATCCCACCATATCAGTATTTGGGACCACAAGGGGCCTAAACAGACATGAAGAGTTCTAATGAGGGGCAGTCTCAGGAAAGCTGAGCCCCCATAAATAATAATGACAAACAACACAAGAACTGACCTTTATCGAGTGAAAAATGCCTTCTGCATCAACAAGATATAGATCCCCTTTTGATGTTTGATCCTAAATTTGCAAACAAACTCAATGATTTACTGGAAAACTGGAAATTGTCAGGTCACAAGTCCACAGTTACAAACACATTCTACACAATGACAGAGTAAACAGACAACAAAAGAAACCAATGAAGTTCTAAATTCATACTAATTCCTTCACTTGAGCAGCATGTAGCAGATGCCTATCATTTATTACTCAATGCCCTCCTCATCCACACAGTTACATTACGAGGAAAAAAAAAATCCTTATCCATCATGGAAGCATAAACATGGAGACTATCAACTTTTAACAGAGAATATAGGATGCATAAATGGTGTTGATTACCTTGGCGAGGACCAAGCTTCCAATTGAATAGTATAAGTCAAGCAATGAACTTGCGCTGCTGGCAGCAGCTAGAAGTCTTGAAATCGTGCCCTTTAAACAAACAAAGATCTCATGGTCTCACAGTAAAATGATTCTGTGGAATACAAACACAGTTCATTTCAAAAGGAACTGAATACACAAATTTAAGTCAAAAAATACCTCAAATACTTCATCATTGATCTTGCACTTTACTATTTTATTGACTTTTAAGGCATAAAATAATTCCTTCCACGAGGAAGATGATGATCCAAGAGTTGCCAATACAGACTGGCATGTTGCTTTGTTTAGATCAAGAGTCTCATGCACTCCAAGAACCTCATATGTTCTAAGTGCCTCATATGCTTCTTCAAGGCTATTTAAAAAAGATAGGCACTTAGACGGAGCCAATAGCAATTTATGCTTTATAAGAAATAGAGAGAGCACAGATACTCAAAACCAATACCCAGATCACATGTTGATTAGGATGTTCCAAATAGGTAAAACAATTTTGATATAACTTTTTTTTTGCTTAAATTAATAAATTATAAGTCATTATATATATATAGTATTTGACTGTTTATGAATATAAAAATAATTATACCTATTATTATAGAAATAAATATAAATTATGAAATAAATATTAAATCGTACAAATTAATAATAATAATTTTTAAATTAATTTTTTTTTCGACTCTTTAATTTAACCTGTAATGATAATTGAGACATTACAATTTTTTTTTTAAATATTCTAACTAAGAATTAATATCAAAAATAATTTTATAATTATCTATAACTAATAGATTGAACTTGTTATACATCTTCAAGAAAGTAGGTTGCTCCATAAGTTTATTATCCATAAACTCATTAATTTTGTTTGAATCGATTAATAAAATTTGATATTTTTTAAAAAATTTATTAATTTTTAAAATTGAATATTTAATTAAAAATATAATAATTTCACATTAATTTTTATTTATTATAATATCAAAATTAATATTATTATTAGTATTTTTTAATTAAATATTTGAGTACTTATTGATAAATTCATCGTAAACAATATTTGATATTGATAAATTTATTGTAAAAAAATTTGATAATGATAATTTTATTCTTTTTATAATTTAATTTAATTTAAAAAATATTATAAAATTATATCAAAATAATAAAAAAAATTAATTTAGTAGTGAGACGGAAAATAAAAGTAAAATTTCTACAAATATAATAACAAAATAATAGAAAATTAAGGTTAAAAATAAAAATATTATTAGATAAACCTACACTCATCACTTCAATAGAATTATACTTTAAATAATTAGAATAATTTTATTATTTTTTTAAATTCATAAATTATAAAATATTACGTAGATGCAGTAGTTAATTTCTTTCTAATACTAAAATAATTATATTTATTATTATAAAAAAATAAAATATATTTATTAATAAAAAATATTAAATAATATAAATTAATAATAATAATTTTTCATTTAAGGGATTCATCACGAAAATAAGCACGAAGACAAAACGATCCCATCTTCCATTACCCCCCCTTGGCTCACTGTAAGCGTTCGAAATTAGGTACGGACTGAACATTCAAATCTTAGAGCTCTCATAATCACTCGCTTTATAACATTTTAAACGATCGAAAAGAAGGAAAAATGTCAATTATTTGGCATTTAATCGGATTTTAAAACTCCATCCTCTCTTTCATCTCATCCGCCCGTGACGGAGAAAGAAATCAAGAATTCATGAAGTGGTGGAAGATTTAATTAGAGTTTAACAACCTGCCAAAGGATCCATCTTGCCGAGCGTATAGCTCTACAGCTGCGGACCGGTGAGAGCCTGAGACCATGGAGGTGGCGGCGGCCACAGCAGTAGCTGAGTAGATCAGTGCCGCAACGATCACCCCAAGAAATTCGCCTTGACTTCTGCCCATCCTTGCAGCTGAATCAAACAACCCACCGCCATATTACATGTATCCCAGGAACATCAAATTATAAATAGAAATTCTATCCAAAAAAAAATCAAGGCTTTTTCGTACGTTGAACTGTTGAGAGGCTTTTGTCAGTGCTTTTGAGTCTGCGCATGCAATGACTTCTAGAGGTTCTCCGTCTCTGTCACACAGCAAGAGGGACTGAGGGAGTGACTCAATCACATAATTGCCCATGTGCTTCATCTTGAATATCTATCGCTTACAATGTCTGTTCTGTCTAACGGATTGATGCTCTTTTTACTCCTCTTCCTTCCCAACCTTTCTTTACCTTTAACAAAAATTACATCCCCAATATTTGAGAAATTCGCCGACGAGGTTGATGCCATTAGATAAAGAGTTGATAATATTACTTGGTATTGGGATTAAACTAAAACAGTTCAGTGTATATTTTAAAGCTTCAACAGCGTCTTTATGGAATGTCTATTAGATATCTGCTTTTACACATAGCTCTTTATGGATTCTCCAATTTCAGCAGCATGCTTTGAGTTGGTGAATGTAGCAGGCTTCACACGTTAACATGGCCACTAAGATGATTGACCAAATTAACGAGCAAAGGGTATGAAAATTCGCAATATAACGTCACAGCGAAGTTCTACCATGCACAAATGCTGCACATTCATCATCCATGGCTGGAACTGTAGGAAAAAATGCATTCATCTTTTTATCTCGGAAGGAAAGTTCTCATGTCAGGACGAATGGACCACCTTCCAAGAAGGTTAAATATTAACCAGTCTTAAAGTATTTCATCCACCAGACAAACAATGGCCGACCAAAAAATGCCACGTTCTAACGTAAAATTAAATACATTTCATAGCCACAGAAACATGAAAACCGAGACAACTCCACATTTCAGATTGGCTTTGATATACTGCAGCGCTAAAACCCCGTATCAATCTTAGTATTTTGGAGGCGGCTGCTGGGTGGGCAACAAGCCAAAACGCTTTTTCAGAAGAACTCTTTGCCTAGAATATTTGTCATCTGGGGAAAAGCGAGCTGCAATGCAGAACAAGACAAAATTTCATCAACCTGAAGAAAAAATGAGAGAAACAGGATGCTCCACAGGAGGATCAAAACCAACAACTACTCCATTCTTGGTCAATCTAAAGCTTCTAAATAAAATATCCATGTCAATGAAAGTACTAAAGCAGAGAGGTCGAGGCTAACAAAGGAGCAAATAAACTAACAAAGAGACTGTATCCTTGTGTCCATTAAAGCCAATAAAGAATCAAGTGCGTGGGAAGAGGGCAGATTAGAACAGCAAGTCAGACACAGAGTGCTCTAGTATGAAATGGCATTCAATGAAAAAACTGGGAAGGACCTGTAATAGCTATCACAGATGGATATCTTAGTGACACAGTAAATGTCGTAAAACAAATTTTATTTTGGCCAATTAAACCTTGGCACATAATACCTGGATGAGCAGATTGAGTAGCCAAACCCAGTGGAGTTTCTTTCTGCAGAAAAGGCAGCTCAAATGAGTAGGGAAGAATTCAAAGGAGAAAACATAAACTGGTGTCAGAAGCCAGACATAATGTTCAAAATTTACCCAATACAACGGCTTTCAGAAAACCATCAATGCAAACCAACACGCCAATTGCGCAATAACAATTTTTTTTTTTGGTCTCCACCTGAGGTGAAAGGGTGAAAAGCAAAACCCTTAACTAATCACATGCTTGCTCGCTTGCTTGCTGATTCACAATTAGAGAACCTAAGACAGATACTCTCGGAAGCCTTTTATACATTTGCTTTCCTGGAAGATTGGGGGTGGGCGATTGATTTACAGACTTCTAAGCAACATGGGACAAGATTTTCCCCAAAAAAGAATCAACCTTTAACAACCTCCAGTCGAACTCACATCCAAGAACACAATAAAACCAACTAACTCACGTTCAAGGATGCAACAAAACCACTTGAACAACAGTAACATGTAAAAGAGGAATTACAAAATAATAATAATAAAAAAAAAAAAAAAAAAAGCGAATACCTTGGTGGTGTACACTTTGTCACCGTTGTCGTTAATGTAAAACTGAAGATACATCTTTGCTCTTTATCGACCACCCTGGAACTCCAAAACTTTAACTTCACAAAACAATCGAAAAAAGCCAAAATAAACTTTAACAAGAACACCCCCACCCCTCCCCAAAAAAAAAAAAAAAAACTCGGCGAAGAAACCCTAATAGCAGTCGTCGTCACTGTTTGGAAGCCAAGAGAAATAGAAAATTGAAAATTTAGAAAAGCTAAATAATAAGATTGAGAGGTTGGTCTTCACCTGGCTGAGTCGATGGGTCGCTGGCGCCAAGCACCTGCAAGCTCTTCTTGGACTCGAAAAAGAAGACTTGTGGTTCTAGGGTTTGGGACTCCATCTTATTTATAGCTTGAGGCCCAGCCCAATTATTCTTTTAAGGCGTAGAGCACAAGTATGACCGCCTTTCTATTTTGGGCCTTAGAAAATGATTGGGCCGAAGGCGTGTCGCGTGACTTTAACGTAAAGAATTTAAAAAAAAACAAATAAGGGTAAATACGTCAATTCGTTTGTTGCACACACGGCTCTTTCTATCTCTCTCTCACGTGTTTAAAATTGACCGATCAGTCACTCTTCGAATCCACGTCTCTGCCTCTCTCTCTCTCTCTCTCATTTGACACATTCTCTTCACCTTCTCTGTCGCCTCTCTCTCTCTCTCTCTCTTTCTCTCAATTTGCCTTAAAATCCAAAACTTCTGAAATCTTCGCGTTTTAGCAATCTCTTCAGAATTCAGTAGAAAGAAAAGAAACAAAAAAAAAAAAGAGGAAACGATGTCGTTTGAAGAGGAGGAGGACGAGGAGTGCATGGAGCATACACTTCTCGTGGTGCGAGAGGTCTCCGTCTACAAAATTCCGCCGCGCTCCACCTCCGGCGGCTACAAGTGCGGGGAGTGGCTGCAGTCCGACAAGATCTGGTCCGGAAGACTCCGGGTAGTGTCGTGCAAGGACCGGTGCGAGATCCGGCTGGAGGATCCCAACTCCGGAGAGCTGTTCGCCGCCTGCTTCGTCCAACCGGGAAAGCGCGAGAACTCCGTGGAGACTGTGCTCGACTCGTCCCGCTACTTCGTTCTCAAGATCGAAGACGGCAGAGGGAAGCATGCTTTCATCGGTCTTGGCTTTGCGGAGAGGAACGAGGCCTTCGATTTCAACGTCGCCTTGTCCGATCACGACAAATACGTGAGGAGAGAGCACGAGAAGGAGACTGGCGAGACGAGCGATGCCGACGCTCAGATCGATATTCATCCTGCTGTCAACCATCGATTGAAGGTACACTACTCGAATTTCCTTCCTTTTTTATTTTTCATTTTTTTTGTTCTTTTCTCATAAAAAAAAAAGCAAAGAAAAGAAATTGAAATCTGTGTGATGTGGTTCCTTACTATTTGAGAATGATTTTCTTGAACGCTCAGCAGTGGGAGTGTACGTTTAAGTGAATTTCGTTACGTGCGACAGTTTAATGTATGATTTAGAAATGCTCGGTCTCAGATTGAATGTGGAGATCAATAGTTAGTTAGTTCTTCATTTGTGTTCTGGTTTTGACACAGTAAATAGTATAATTGTTCCTCTTCGTTGTTTTTATTTTTAATTGTTCGTTTATTTTATTTTTATTTTTAGAAGCATGTTCCATCCGTCACTTGGTAATTGCCATAATTAGTCATGTCTTTAGTTTGTAGGATATGATACTTTTGTCGTACCTTAAGGTATTGATCTTTAAAAATGTTCCTTCTTGTTTTTTTATGCTTTGGATGGAGTGAACATCACACTATTTTGGATCATAGGAAGGGGAGACCATCCGAATAAATGTGAAGCCTAAACCATCTACTGGAACAAGAATGCTCTCGGCCGCAGGGCTGTCAGGGGGGCTTTCTGGAGCGGCAAAGCCTAATACTTTTGGCATTGCCCCACCTCCTAGTGGTCAAGGAAAAATAAGGTCCCCACTCCCGCCCCCTCCAAATGATCCAGCTGTTGCTCGGATGACTTCTTCTGGTCATAGTGTTGGTCTTGGAGCTCCCAAGGGAAACGCTGATCCTTTATCAAATCTTTCACAGCTTCAGGTATGCTTCTTTCCTTTTAACATTTACTCTTTCCCTTGGTGGCAGCTTGATATTTTATACAATTTGAGAACTTAGAATTGCGAATTATTCTTGTTATCACTCAAAACGCCACCTAGCTCTGTCACAACATCAATCTCCAAGTATATGCCAAGACCTGTTGTTTCATGTTTTGTCAATACAGCAATGGCACTTTAACGTGATTATTAGACTTTTGGTGTGCAAATTTTGTCTTAGTCTTTTCTAGGATATTGCCATGCTGATGCGATTAGTGAATTCAGGGAAGCATATGCTACTCCGTCCTGCCCTGTTCTTGTTTAGTAAATTAATCCAGATTCTTCTTACTGCCCTGCAAGATTCTTCTTACTGCCCTGCAAATATGTTAGAATTCTTGTGCAGAGTTTCCTTTTGTATATTTGTTCTCATGGTTCATTTGCTGTTGGCACTTGCAGAGGAATCTTCCTCCAACAGCATCATCTGGTTCAAAAACAGCTACTGCCTCCGGGTGGGCAGCTTTCTAATTATCTGAGGAATTTTTTGAATACCAGCATTTGGGGTTTATTATTGGTGTTGATGTGTATTTCTTTATCTGGGATGATATATCATTGGTATATTTTATAACAATGAAAATGAATTTATTAAAATAGCACTTAAGCTATATTATTTTTCACCTTAAATAAAGTGATCAAGCAATAGAAGAAGTTGCCGATGATTAAAGTTAATAGTTAATGATGATTTTACAAGGTGACGTTTATATGCAAACTTGTGCTCCAAGTAAGAAAAGTTAATACTAACCCAAAAACAAAAAGGTAAATAAATAGTGATTTTGTAGAAGATGTATGAAAAGAATCAGTGAAAATGTTTTAGTCAATCGTATCTTTTAAATTCACTTAAAAAACAAAGATGACTTAGTGAATAACAAAAAAAATGATACAAATGAGTGGAATTAGTAGACTTCACAACTTAAAATTTGTCTCAGTGAGAACATATTAAACTAATTTTTGAAAAGTAAGGAGAGATTATTAAATTAATTATACATATATATATATATATATATATATGCAAAATTAACAATATTACGTACAAAATATAACTGATTTTTTCAGAAAGGTACAAAAGTTATCTTTTAAAGATGTAGTGAAGACTCGCGCGAAATGATCACTATTCAATTATTATTATTTAAATAATGAGTCTCTTTAAAAAAAATAAATTATAACATTGATAAGTAATTTTAGCACGAATTTTCTCCTGGCATTGGATGATGTCATGACTTCGGCAGTTGGTAGCTGTGTTTCAGTGGAAACCTTAAGGTAGGTTAAAAAAAACCAAAAAAAAAAATGAAAGAAAGCCCATTATCGCAAGCATAGAAAAGGGAAAATGTTAGTTGCAGTTACTTCTTTGATGTCAATGTTTCTCCAACTTCCACCATAACAAACCCACCCTCCCGGTCTACAGCAACCTGAAATCTGCTTGTCCATCTCACGATTTTGGGCCGGATCGCATGGGACAATAGAGCGTCAACCTCAACTGCAATGCCCTAATTGTACTGCATCTAAAGTTGACATTTCAGCTGCAATTGCTATAAATCCTCCCCCCCCCCCCAAAAAAAATAAAATAAAATAAAAACATAAATTCCCCCGTCCGTTTGGTGGAGTTCAATGAGAGAATCCAGAATCAAGAAAATGAATGTGACAACTAAGAAAAGAAATTTTCGTTAAGGATGGCTCAAAATAAGTAATTAATTTCTAAGAAAATAACAAATATTTAGGCATTCATTGCATTTATTTACTCTTTGGGTACGGTTATTATTATTTTTTTTTATTTTATTTTATTGATGGTATCTTCATTAATGTCATAGGGAGGAGTCTAATTGGGAGCTCATTAAACACAAGCCGTGGATTGGTGAGATATGATCTGTATAATTAATAACAAAATAATAAACATAGAATTTATTTATTACCCTTTAATCATTTGTGTGACTGACTTTTGTATTTGTATCATACTATTATCTTTTGAAAGAAACAACAACAATCGTCGAGAAAAAAAAAAAAAAAAAAAAAAAAAAAAAAAAAAAAAAAAAAAGAGGTCGAGGAATTCTTCTTGAACTGAGATCTTTCGTTTAGATATAAAAGGTATGCAACATAGAAAATCTCCCTATCAATATATATTTAAAATGGTGTTGTAAGTAATAATTTTATAATTATATATATATATATATATATATATATATATATATCATAAATATATTTTCAATATAAATTTGTTAATGCCACAATATATATTATGTGTATTATATTTAAAGATCAAGGAGTGGCTGCCGTCCAACGTTAATCTATGAAAATTCAAAGACTCACGGATAGATAAATATATTGAGAGCGTAATCGCCTTTTCTTTCTCTCTCTGTGTCTCAAATTTTGGCGGTAATCCGATTTCTCAGCCTTTTCTCTTCTGGATATTTATTTATTTATTTATTTTCTAATGCCTAAATGCTTGCTATTTTATTCTTTCCGATTTCGTAGATTGGCAGCGTTCTTGACTTTATTGGTTCTTTTTCTTCTAGGTTTATGAATCGGGCTTGGAGCTTGTGATTTCTATTTAAATCGCTGCCTGATTCGTTTAAACTTCAACCGGGTGCGAGTGTAAAAGCATTCATAATCATTTTTACACGCAAGAAGGTTAGAATGTAATTTTTATGTTTTATGGTTGCAGGATTTGTGCGAGGTTTCTAAGGTGCAATTAGTGGGGGGGGGTTCTTTTTTCGGGGGGAGGGGGGGTTTAAAGAATATGGATTCGGCAAGGAGTTGGTTTCATAAATTTCAGCCGCGAGAGAAGTTGAGGGCATCGATTAGGAAGAATGAGACTGACGATGAAGGTGGTAACGATGAGTTGAATTCCCAAATTGACGAGGATGCTCTTTCTGGTATCACTAAACAGAAGGCTGCTGCGGCCAAACAGTATATCGAGAAACATTACAAGGAGCAAATGAAGAACCTTCAGGAGAGGAAAGAGCGGTATGTCCCCCCTCCCCCAATTTTCATCTTTTTTTTTTTAATATATCCCAAATGTCATAATATAATTGTAGTTCTTGCTTCTGATGTGTTCATGAGCGCTTGAAACTTTTTTTTTTTTTTTTTTTTTTTTATGCTTAATAGACGAACTATACTTGAGAAGAAATTAGCTGATGCTGACGTGTCTGAAGAAGATCAGAACAACCTACTTAAGTTCTTGGAGAAGAAGGAGACAGAGTACATGCGCCTTCAGAGGCATAAAATGGGTGTTGACGATTTTGAATTATTGACAATGATTGGCAAGGGTGCATTTGGTGAGGTGTGGTTTCTGACTGGTTTGATGTTTGTGTGTTGCCTCCTTTACCTCTATGCATATTCCTAGCCTTCAGACATCCAAAGTTCCAAACAAATCCTCTTTTCAAGTCATTGATATCCTAATAGCTTAAATTGAATAGAATAACACAAACAAAACAAAAAAAGAAAGAATATTTATCATCTAGTTAGCACATAACTACAACAACCACCAATGTTACACATTATGCAGGCATGTAGACGACAAAAAATAGGAAAATAGTACACCCTTTGACACTAATAAAGAAAAAGTAAGATGGGGTTTTCACCAAAAAAAAATTTACTCTGCTGCTTTCAAGCTATAATTTTTTGGATCAGCGAACAGTGAGAGTTGAGTGTTAGCTATGAATTTATAGCTGATATGAGGTTTCGCTTTCCATCAGGTCAAGGTCTGTAGAGAAAAGACTACTGATCATGTGTATGCTATGAAAAAACTCAAAAAATCAGAGATGCTTCGCAGAGGCCAGGTATTTATTTTGCTGGCTGATGATATTAGCATTATTCTTGTGGCATGCTTATTACATGGAATTCTTTATCTTTTCTAGGTTGAGCATGTCAAAGCTGAGAGGAATTTGCTGGCAGAGGTTGACAGTAACTGCATTGTCAAGCTATACTGTTCTTTTCAAGATGATGAATATCTTTACCTCATCATGGAATATTTGCCTGGTGGAGATATGATGACTTTACTAATGAGGAAAGATACCCTCACAGAGGATGAAGCTCGGTTTTATGTTGCAGAGACAGTTTTGGCTATCGAATCTATCCATAAACACAATTACATCCATAGGTCTGGTTGAATATGACAATGAGTCAAATGCATTTCATTTCTTTTAGAGGTGTATATATTGGAGTGTGAATTTTATGCCAACTTTACCTTTTCTTTTTCTTTGTGATGTAATGTGTTACAGGGATATCAAGCCTGACAACTTACTACTTGATAGATATGGACACTTGAGGCTGTCTGATTTTGGACTATGTAAACCATTAGACTGCAGTACAATTCGGGAAGGGGATTTTTCAGTATCAAGTAACAACCTTAACGGGGCTATGCAGAATGAGGAACGCCCAGCAGCTCCAAAGCGCACACAACAAGAGCAACTACAACACTGGCAGAAGAACAGGAGGATGCTTGTAAGTCCTCTGCCATAGGGTGTTTGAGCTCGTTCTTTTGGTCTCCTCTTCCCCCCCCCCAAAAAAAAAAAAAGTGTGTTGCAGGGGTGGTGTGTGCACATGCTTGGTTGTCATTGTCAAGTTGCTTGCTTGGTCATGCAGATTTTATTAGCAACATATTGACATAGAGGTTGTTTCCTGTTTCTTTAAACGGCCACTACTTGAACATTGCAGGCTTATTCTACTGTTGGTACACCTGACTATATTGCTCCAGAAGTACTATTAAAGAAAGGCTATGGGATGGAGTGCGATTGGTGAGTAGTTCTGCACTTCTCCAAATAAGTTGAATCATGAGTGTACGAGGTTAAGTTCTTTTTTAATGCTTTTGTCTTGTACTATTTTAATTTATAACGACTAATGAGAAATCAATGGTATATTTTGATGTCATGATCAGTGTCATGCATTCATTAGCACAATGAACCACTTTGATACTGGAATTTTCCTTGCCTTTTAATGCTATAGAAATAGAGCGATTAAACTTATTAAATGTCTTGATGCCCCAATTTTTTCTTTAGAGTAATTTGTGCTGCTGGAACTAATGGTTATGTTCAATCTTAGGTGGTCACTGGGTGCTATTACGTACGAAATGCTTGTGGGATATCCACCTTTTTATTCAGATGATGCAATGTCAACCTGTAGGAAGGTAGAGTAAGAAACACTGCTTCTCTCTGGTTTAATTTATTTTGTTTCAGGGAAGGGTCAGTGCAGTATACATTGGGGGTTCCTGCATACTATCACTCTGTGGTCTAGATTTTTCAATTTCTCAGATCAAACATACATGAGGTGGCTCATGCTATTACATTGAGACACTGACTTCCCTTCCATGATTCCTCCTTTTCATGTATCTAGTTCTTAGTTTAGTGCCTTTTTTCCATGAAAATTAGGTGTCAGACACATTGATGTTTTACAAAGTTTTGCTTAGCTGGAAGCCCCAACCTCTCTGATGCCTAAATTTACAATAAGAATAAAGTGAAGATACTTCAAAATAGAAAATGAACAGAAAATACATTGTCAACTAGTTTTCTGAATTTTACCTATAAAAAATTAATTTTCTGACTTTTTAATTTTTAATGCAGATTGTAAATTGGAGAACTCATTTGAAATTTCCAGAAGAAGCAAAATTATCTCCAGAGGCTAAAGATCTTATTAGCAAACTTCTGTGTAATGTCAACCAGAGATTGGGAACAAAAGGTGCAGATGAAATAAAGGTGTAGTATGGTGTGTCCTTTTCTGGATATTTGGATTTGGTCGGTGAGATTCTTGAATAAAAGCAATTGTCATTATACATTTACCTCTTGCAGGCTCATCCATGGTTTACAGGTATTGAATGGGATAAGCTATATCAGATGGAAGCTGCATTTATCCCCGAGGTCAATGATGATCTGGACACTCAGAATTTTGAAAAGTTTGAGGAGGTTTGGTATCCAAATTTTGGTGCATCTTGTTATAACTTTTTGCAAGGGCTTATTGCCAATTATACTTGTTTCATGCCTGTTTTTTGGCCCCACAGTCTGAGAACCAAACTCAAACTTCTTCGAAAACTGGTCCATGGAGAAAGGTGAGTTTAAGAGCAGTTTTATGCCTTTTCAGCTCATTGAATTGTGTAAGCATTATTTTGTTGATTACATGCGAATCTACTTTTATCTGTTAAATTATGTAGTTGTGCAGATTCCAGGTCCATGGAATCTTATTTTTCTTTTTAAGGGAATCTAGGGTAAGCAAGGAGTTGTGGTCAATTCTATGTAAGATGTAGAGTTTTCCCTGGGTTCTTTAGTTGTCAACTCTAGTGTGAGGGATATTTGCTAAAAGCATGGGCTTTGATTGATGCTTTTCATTTTCGGCTATCTGATTCTCCATGCTTGTTTCTATTAACGACAAAATACACAATTATTTGTCTTTGAACTACTGTTCTTTCATATTTAAAGTAACTATCATCTTAAGTTTCATTTAAAGTTTGATGGTCCAACTAGTTTGCACATAGAATGTCCTGCATTAGAATTTTTTTAAAATGGTTTTGGTAGTTTTTGCAGTCAAATTGAGTGTTGGAAAATAATAGAGGCCTATTTTCTTCAAAGTGTTGCATACTTAAAAAATCTGTCCACATTGATTTATAAACTGTTTCTAAACACCATTTTGATCCCATCATGGGTATTGAGGTTCCACAGTGTATCTTTAGATGAATAGATTCTTTGTGAGTTGCAGAGGTTTGCAGCTTGCACAGGACTAATCATGAAGGGAAATATTTTTTGGAAGAATTTATCTCTCGACTGTGTAGTTTCTGGTGAATGTTTGCTAACTAATGTCTATAAAGCATCTTGGACTATTCTGATCTTGGCTCGATTGTTGACGTGATTGTAGTATGTTTAGGCCTCTGTGGAGTTGTGAGTGTCTTTTGCTTTTGATTGTGCTGTTTTTTTCTTTTTTATTTTTGGGCTAATATCCTTTTTGCCACCTTTCAGATGATCTCATCCAAGGACATCAACTTTGTGGGCTACACTTACAAGAACTTTGAAATTGTGAATGAATATCAAGTGCCTGGAATGGGTAAATATTTCTTTCTGATATAACGACTTTTGTATCCATTGGAAGGCTGGATTGTGGGTTTAGTTCTATATGCACTGGTTGCATTGGTCAGACAAATCTATCATGGATAATAAGGAATCAATTAATATGAAGCGTGCAGTATTCAATGCAGGAATTAACCATCCCAAAGTGACTCTAAATTAAGGGAAAGGAAGATTCATTCTCTTAACATAATATTTGGGCACCTTGAGAGAGAGAGAGAGAGAGAGAGAACTAAACATAAGGTCAAAACAAATCACTTGGCGCGAAAGATGTGTTGTTTTGATATTTGAAGTCGCATTCTTTGCTATTTGTTACTGCTTGGAATTTAGTTGATGCAACTTGCTTTGTTGAAGTCTTTGAATCTGAATTAATCTTTTATCATTCACGGGGACTGATTACAAGATTTTTCTCACAGCTGAATTGAAGAAGAAGAACACAAAACCAAAGAGACCATCTATGAAGTCGCTTTTTGGTGGGCAATTTGAACGTGTTACCGTATCTATCTTTGTTTATTTGACGTGCATTTAAAGTGTGCATCTTATACCGTATTTTTCCTAACGGTTATGGCTTCACTTGTGTAGAAGGTGAGTCAGAGACATCAGATTCATCGGATACAGGTGCCGGCGATCAACAACCTGCTCAGGGAGCTTCCTGAAGATCTTGCCTCCCGAACTAGGAGTTTATCAAAAGTAAAACGGTTCCCTCTAACCCAGACAAGTCATTTCATACCTTTGGACGTAGAACTGCACTACTGCCAGAATCATGACTCTAGTAGTTAGATCAGTTCTCGCTGCATCCTTTCTGCATTTGAATTGTCCTTTACGGTCACAAAGAAAGAGCAAAATGCAAGTCTTCCCACCTGCAAAAACACAAAGAAAGACAGTGACAGAGATTAAGTCCTAAATCTTACACTGTATGTGAGCACGTGTTATTTTAAAGTTGTTAATAGTAAAGCAATATTTATGTTTTTTTTTTTCTTTTTATTTTCTCGGTACCTGGGAAAAAAATAAATGCAGCGGCTTTTCTGTCCGGAGCATCAATTTCAGACCTAAAGGGCGGCAGAATGATTAGTTTTCTGATTAGAAAACTGAAGACGTAAAGTTCACATTTGAATTGTTCAGAGTTGAAGCAAGGGGTGAAATCTTAGAGGGACCTAAGATAATAATTCAAGAGACGCCCGACGCATGGCAACTTGTGATACCGCAGACAAAGCTGAATTCCGTTCCATGTCTAATTTAATAACTAAATAGCCTACGGTCTGGTCAAGCCTAGGCTTGGTCTCGCCTCCCTATAAGTGCCATCTGTCAGCGATTATGCCCATAGGGCGTCAATGTCACTCACCAAAACCAACAATTTTCCTTGAACATTTTCGCTAACGTTGTGAGTGACCGTTGCCAACGAAAAATCCCTTCTTCCCTTGGTTCTCTTATCGTCGTCTTGCGGTACTAAGGGTAGACCGAGCGAGTTAGACGGTTAATTACGGTACAAAATTGCAGTAAAAAGAGCATGTGCTTGACACATTCGAGGTTACCTACATTCCTTAGCAATGAACTTATTATATTGGAGCTACGATCATTGAATGAGTTACCATACCCTTTTTCGTAAATTCTCTCAATGACCCTCCAAGTACACACTCAGTCAACTGTAAATCATTGTCATACATCAATTCGATGGAATTTCGCGTTGTCTGTGATTGTCAAAATTTTGCTAGCTAGTGACAAATTTTTTATTTTTTATTTTTTTTGGGGTTTTCTCATCAGTCGTTATTACTAGGAAGTATGATATCGTTGGAAAATAAAATAAGAACAAAATTCATCACTTTTAGTTAAATCAGCTGCTAAAAAGGGACTAAAAATAATTTTGACTATTGGTTCAAAAGCTCGTTCTCTTCTCACGATGCAAAACTCCAAACTATAATTTTTCTATAGAGAGAGCAAGTTCGACATAAAATTTCTTTGGGAAATTAAATAAAGTAACATGAAATTAATTGTATATTTTGCATCAATTAGTTCATAAAGTCTCTTACATTGAAAATAACCGACCATCTTCTCATTTATAATAATGTGAAACCCTCTTAACTTTGTAAAAAGAGGGGACGGCCTTTTTATGCAATATTGAAAGAAATGATTCAGTCAAATGGAATCTTATCTTCCAAGCTTTGAAAATTAAAAAGAATGTTAACGTACGTAATCATCAAATAAATAGACGAGAAAGGGTCCTTTCTGTTACATAGTTCATGCAAGACTGACTATAAACCCCCCCCCCCCCCCCCAGCAGGCCAAGACTATTGGTTGGCCAGGAGTTGAACCTTTTGGCAAGTTTTTTTGAAGGTTTGACCCATTTGGAGTGAAGCTGTTGGAACCAGTTGTTTGTTGTCATGCCAATGGAAATGCATTCTCCACTGGAGAATGTGTCTTCTAATCCTCTCTGCATTAATATATCCACTTCTTGGAAATGGAATATTAACTCGCCCTTAATTTAACCCTTGCTTTCCAGGATGAATATCCATTTTCCATCAACTCGCCAACCAATCATGCAGAAAAGAACAATAAATTAAGCATAGCATATCCGGCCAGAGCACATGTTGGTAATCGTGCGCTTACTGCTCAACAATTTTCCTAAACACAGATAATATAATATCAAGCAATAAGTGAATCCACAACACCATACAAATTCTTTGGGGTTTAATTAAAACAACTGTTAATTAGGTGATGGCATTACTATTTCCACCGTACAAACTTTAAAAAAGAAGTTAACCCTAGTCATGAGCACATCACATTATCTTCCTCTGTCATCTTTCTTGGTGTGGCTCCAAATTGATCCACGTCAAAAGTGTTCAAGTGGTCCATTTTGCTCATGTAATTCAACCTGTAAATATGTCGTAAAAGCATCTGTGGATTATTGGCTTTCTCGTTCTTGTTTTCTTTTCATCAATTTATTTTCTCAATCGATAGATAAAATTGAATTTGATGTGAGTAGTCGTGAGGATAGGATATAAGAGGATCAAACACAGCTGAATTGATCTGCAAAAGCCTTTGTAGATATCTGGATCATTCCTCACTTTTCTCCATAATTCAATACTTTTATTACCAATGAAGCTTACAAATAAATCATACAATTAGCACCTCGCACGTAGAATGTAATTATGTTTATAAATGAACTTACACTGCTTACAAGAAAAAACTTACTTTGGATTTTTTATTTTTTTATTTTTATTTTTTGTCGCAAAGTTTTCTCGCATGTAAATAATTTTGCACTTTATAACAACGTTAAACGTAGACTGGTTATAATTTTTTTTTTTTTTTTTCTTCTTCTTCTTACAAATGTTTGATGGTTTTTGAGTTTGATCGATCGGTAGCAATGTATGGACATATCAACGTCAAGGATACAGGTCTGTCGGGGGCGACCTGAAAATGTCAAAATCTCTAATGAAAATATCATTACGGAGGGCGGCTTCTTCCGGGATTCACACCTCGTAACTCCCAAAGCTTACGGTGCATATATCATCTAAATAATACGGATATAAGCGTACCGTGCACGCAATCAATAAAGTTAAGCACACGATTGGTTATTGTTAATTGCAATCAAATGAACATTGATCAAGATTTATGGTCTAGCGAAGCCCACTTACATGCTCTTTTTTCATATTCATCAACTTAATTTTTGTTCACGTATTTGGTGGGAATTTCAAGTCCCATGTTATAAGTACGATGGGTAGTAGTATTTTTCTTATACATCAATTATATAACTTGTCATATCACTCAAAAGAATTATACAACTTGTCATACATTTCAAACAACAAATAATAATAAGAATACTAATAATGTTCGATATTATTTTAAATATAACTTTAACGTGCAATCTCATATGAAGAATATAAAAAGACTTAATTCATAAATAACCGGGATGTCCCTTTCGTTTATAAAAAAGGGTGTTGTTAAAATATTCTCTAATTAATATAATATTACCATTAATGTAAGGTTTAATTTTGCTATCTGATATTCTGATTCTTTTACTCCATAAATCTGAGGGCAGTTAATGACCTTTCTCCATCTCTCCAATTCGATTCACATGTACATATAATACAAAGTCTGCAGCTTACAATTCTTTATTTAACAGAAGAACATCAGCTCTTAAACCCCAGGCTTCCGCGGTATCAAAAATTGTATATTGAACTGTTTTTGATCAGCTTAGAATAAGAAAATCATCACCAAACCGACGTGTGTTTGGAACTTAGCGACTTGTCTTGATCCATATATGTCTTGGTTATGCCGGCCATATGGTTTGTATTAATTAAACGAAATTTTGGAAAAGTTTACTCTTCTTTATATCACTCGTAGACCATTTCTTTGATCACCCATTCGGTCATCTTTGCCTTTAAAATTCTGTACTAGCTCAACATTATTAAGACCCTCCAGCAGCAGCAGCAGCAGCACCACCACCACCTCTTTCTCTCTCTGTCCACTCTGCTCCCTCAATTATTGCATTCGATAAAAGCTGATAGATGTTGGATAGTTCAATGATGAGGGGAGGATGTGAAGGGGTCCATGGAGGACTTGATATGATACAAAACCATGAACCTTGGAATTATGTCTCTGTTGGAATTCAGGCTACTGCTCCAGTCTCCACTATTACTTCTTTCCCAAAGCCAACGGTTGAGAGCCGTTGCGTGAACTCGGAGAAAAATGAGCTGACCGAATGGGTTGAACATGTCACCAAGCAACTCATTGACGACTTGCCTGATACGGCAAGCGAGAGCTTGCAAGGCAACACCCCGATGGTCTTCGGTGATAACAACATCTTCCCTTCTACCTTGGGTGACTACAGACCAAGAAAAGCTATGAGAAGGACTTACACAGATGGCAATGGAGAAGAGCTTCGAATTCAATGGAGCAATAATAGTGAGCATACTATTGGAGAGCAAGAAAACAGCGTATGTGAAAATGGGGTACTGAGTAGGCCAGAAGAGCAAAGTCTGAACCTAATTACCCGTCTTTTGGAGAGTGCTGTTGCTATATCAGTTGATAATCTCGGTGAGGCTCATAGAATGTTGCTTGAGCTCACCCAAATGGCTTCTCCCTATAGCCCTTCTTGTGCTGAAAGGGTCGTGGCCTATTTTGCGAAGGCCATGTCCAGTAGGGTTATCAACTCATGGCTTGGAATCTGCTCTCCATTGATCAACCACAAGAGCATTCATTGCGCCTTTCAGGTCTTCAACAATATCTCTCCTTTCATCAAATTTGCACATTTCACCTCCAACCAAGCAATCCTTGAAGCTTTCCAGCGTCATAGACCTTGATATCATGCAAGGATTGCAATGGCCAGCCCTATTTCACATCCTAGCCACCAGAATTGAGGGTCCACCCCACGTCAGGATGACTGGCTTGGGTACTTCAATGGAGATTTTGGTCGATACAGGCAGACAGCTTTCCAACTTCGCCAAGCGGCTTGGAATGCCGTTTGAATTCCATCCAATTGCAAAGAAATTTGGAGAAATTGATGCATCAATGGTGCCCCACCGGAGAGGCGAAACGCTAGCCGTGCATTGGCTACAACACTCACTATACGATGCAACGGGACCTGACTGGAAGACAATGACACTCCTCCATGCAATGGCACCAAAAGTGATCACATTGATCGAGCAAGACATCTCACACGGAGGCTCTTTCTTGAACCGCTTCGTAGGCTCTCTCCATTACTACTCCACACTCTTTGATTCCCTCGGCGCGACCTTGCCTAGCGATGACTCCAGCAGGTACCACGTTGAGCATTGCCTTCTCCACAGGGAAATCAACAACATATTGGCAATAGGAGGCCCAGCCAGGAGTGGAGAGGAGAAGTTTAGGCATTGGAGAATTGAGCTTGCGAGAAATTCATTTCTCCAAGTGCCAATGAGTGGCAGCTCCATGGCTCAGGCACAACTTATACTGAACATGTTCCCTTCCGTTCATGGCTATAGCCTCGTACAAGGAGATGGCACGCTGAGGCTTGGATGGAAGGATACTGGCTTGTTCACTGCTTCAGCTTGGACTTCCAATGCTTCCAGATAGACGCAAGAAGGGTTGATTTTTTCTTTGGTTCTTGTTTCAGTTTCTTCTTCTTCTTTTCTTTTCTTTCTTTTTTTTTGTAGTCCATGGTAGGGCTCAGTGTCACTTCACCTTCGTCCCTCTGCTCGTCTATGTAATTGGACTCTAATTCAAATAGCTTGCCAGGGATCAAGTTTAGAGATTATGTTAATGAACGTCAGCCTACACCCACCCCCAACACCCACCCAAAAAAAAAAAAAAAAAAAAAAAAAAAAAAAAAAAAAAAAAAAAAAAAAGGGCCGGCATTCGCTAAATAATGGGTATACTCATGTAATCCAAGAGCCTATGTGTCTCGTAAGCTGATTCTGTTTTCTTTCACATAAATTAAGGTGCAAGGTTAGTTGTCTGCCGTTCCTCACAGAATTTGGACCAACTTCAATTTAATTCTCATTCATAGACAACAAGTGCATGGAATGGAATCGATCTCTTCTATATCTATGCTTATTGGGAAATTTCGAAAGTTTCTTCTTAGGCAAACATCAAGCGTCACTTCTCCATTACAACCCCTGAATCTTAAATAAAAAACTACCTCTACCTCCAAATACAAATGTCAACTATAGCATTTTGTTATATTTCTTCTTATATATATATATATATATATTAAAAAATTCATTAAATAATAAATTATACGACAAAAAATAACTCTGCCACTTATTAAGAAATCCAAAACTTATGACTGGAAAAACAAGTTGGACAAGAATTGGAATCATAATGACAAAATTGCAATAAAATCAACTCCTAAAAGCCTAACTTTGAATGGGAACTGTAGTGGATTATTTTATTTTATTTTGCCCTAATTGGCACTGGTAGAAATAGTTATAGGAATGGCTCAGTGTTTATTTTATGGAGTTCCGTCCTCTCTCTCCTGTTTTATTATTATTATTATTATTATTATTATTATTATTATTATTATTATTATTATTATTATTATTATTATTATTATTATTGTGGAAAGAGTGGTCGGATGACTAAATTGTTATGTCGCTGAGATGAGTTTTTTAAGTTCTTTCTCTGCTTCCTTCCTCTTTCTTGCTGTTTTAGTATTCGCCAAAGGGCCTACCTACCTAAACAAGATGTATTTTCAATTTTGGCCTAACTTAATTAAAATTTGATTTTATTATAATTTTTCCATTAAAATTTCACTTCTTGCCCAATTTTTTTTTCCCGATTACAAGTTTTAGATTTTCCGATTGCAAGTTTTAGTATAATTTTTCCATGAAAATTTCACTTCTTGTCCAAACTTCGTCTGTTTCTAGCAATTCTCAAAATATTAATAGCTATCACACGTTCATGGGCTAAGGTTGGTTTATGATAAATATGTCAACTCATGCCCGCGTAGCCCATGAGCTGATAGTCCCTTTGTTCGAAGCCTTTTTTGTTTTTTTTTTTATGTTTTATCTAATCCAATATTCAAACTTGGAAGCCTTTTCTCACGTGCTTGCAGGAATTTCCATTTCAAAAGATACATAAGATTCGACCCCCCAACCCCCTTATTAAAAAAATAAAATAAATAATAAATAAATAAATACAAACTTAAGAACGAAGAGCCTTCCATGGGATTAAATATTGAAAAGAAATTATTATTATTATTATTTTGCTACCCTTTCGCTCTGCAAGCAATCTTTTGATTCTCATCATCATATGCAGAATTTAAACCCCATCTGAAGATAAAATTAAACCCCATAACCAATGCATCCCACCTTTAAGCAACTAATTCCCGCTAGAATTTCTACTTAGCAGGTCAAGCTAACGAATAGTGATGATTAATAGAACCTAGAAATTGTAGACAAGGAAATCGAAGGATAATGTGTAGCATGGCATTTTGAGTTGAACGCCGTCGTTTTAAGTCACGATGGCGATCTTGATCAAAGCATTGCCAAAATCGACTCATGTACTTGTCATCATCTGGTAAGTAATGTCGTGCAAACCGCGGAAAAGAGACGGACAATTAATAATGAATACTGAAATTGATTGCAGGAATTTTGTGGAAACACGTCTGCAGAAATCATTAATTCCTGTTCATGTATATCTAGAGAGAAAAAACACACACACACACACACGTGGCTAGAAATAGGCCGGTTAGCTAGCTTGTGTTGTTGGGAAATCAATGCAATTTGGTGAGTTTAGGTAGAAAACATTACAATATTTTTGAGCAAGAGGCACTTTCTTTTTATTTTTTTTTATTTTTATTTTTTGATTTTTCAGCCGCTTTGAGTCCAGTGCTCTTGTATGATTTGATTGTACGTTAATACTCTTTTTTTTTTTTTAATGCCCGTTCCAAGGATTATAAAAGGCTTAAGGCTTATTGATTTGCTTTCCTAAAATTATTATTATTTTTTTTTTGTTAACAATTTGTGTTAATTAGTAGTATTTTTTAGCTTGTTATATTAATTTTTCAAAATAAATTTATTATCATAAAATTTCATTTTTAAAATTTTTTAAATTAAATATATTTATATAAATAGTATCATAAATAATAAATTTAAATTTACATAAGTTAAAACTATTGATATGTCTCTTAAAAATTTATCTCAGTTTAATAATTAATTTTTTAATTTTAATTTCTACGGTAATCAAAAGTTTTTGTATACATTAGCCAAAAAAAATGATTGATTATATATATATATATATAATTATACAGTTTAAATTAATTATATTTATTAATAGTTAAATTAAAATCGACATTATATTTTTTTAACAATACAATAATGCACATAATTATTTTTATTAATTATATCAAGATATGATTAAATTGTTAATAAAAATATTGTTCAAGAATATTCTAATTTAACTAATGAACCAATTTTAACATTTTACCACTTAGCTCAATTAAAATCTATTACATTAATTATTATACACAAATGACAATAATTAGGATTTCATCATAATGTCATATTAGATAAATTATTTATTGTGAGTTATATTAGTTATAAAAAATATATAATTTCATAATAGTTTGTAATAATGTTTAATAGAAATTTTTTTTATTAATTTTGAAATAGTAATATGCATATAATCAAAAGATAACAAGAAATACATAATGTATATCAGAACACATCAATGAATTCAAAATATTATCACATCATATATTATTAATTATCATTAGTACAACTAAAATTTATTATAAGAATAAGTTCTCTGCATAATGATTGTTGTAAACTTTTAAATTGATGTGTTATTATAGGATTAATTAGTATTTTAAACTACTATTTGTTTTTAAACATTATCCTTAATGAAAAAATATTTTAATTCTCATTAAATTTGATACATTTAAGTATTTGTCATTCTTAAAGAAAAAGATTATTATGAAATTATCCTATAAATTCTTAGTAGTTTGATAATGACATTGACAACCTCAAGTTTTAAAATAAAGTTTCACAATTATAATGCATAAATTATAATTTTAAATCATGTCACAAACTCTACTTTTATAATAAATAAAGTAATGATAGATATTTTTCTATTATTCTACAAAATTTTACATTCTTTTGATCATATTAGATAATTAAAAATGGATCTTTATTATCAATGAATCCAACAAAGTCTAAATTTGAGTATCAAATCATATTAAAGTGGTTGTTTTTGTAATATATGAATATGAAAATTTTTTATATTTTATTCAATACATTAATACTTTGTTTGCAGTTTTTTAGTGTCCATTATAAGATTACTTTTATATTGGTTCAATATTTTTACTACAAAACTTATATTTAGTATAATATAAATTATTAAATACATTAAGTTATTAATAATAAAGTATATGAAATTAATTATATTACATGTCATTCTTGGAACATTAAATGAAACTAAATTTATTATCTTTCTATATGTTAATAACTATAAGTGAATACATACTCATATTAAATTTCTCTGAAAATTTCTTAATATTGTTATTCTGAGCCTCATTCATTATGATTTATAATGAAATTTGTCTATTCCCATCACACGTAATATCTCTCTCACATCTTTTATTATATATTTATTATATCTACTTCAAATATTAATAATAAGTAATATATTATTAACATACAAGACTTAAAAAAAAAAACTTACTCTCACTAATCTTTTAATATATACATTAATCAACAACATTATTTATTTAATCTAAATGATATCGTGATAAAATTAAACTTAAAATATCATTATAAGGAAACTTGTTTTGTTTTATATTTTAATCTCTTTAATTTACACACTGTTTAATCTTTCCATTTTATGTAAAAAGAAAAATTATTAGGTTAATTCATATAAATTTTCTCTTTAAGAATTTCATTAAGAAAGAAAATTTTCACATATACTAGTACAACTTTAAATCATACTGAGACATTAAACCACATAATCATTTGAAATAATTAATCTCATTTACTTTGAATTTTTCTTAATACTATCTCTTGTAATTTATTGACATTTGTCAGTTGTGAGTTAATTTCTTTAATGAGTATCTTTTTATCCAAATAGTTTTCAATTTCTTAAATAGCATTCAGTACTATAATGGACAAAAAAAACTATTATGGATAAAAAAATATTTACCATAATTTATTTTCTATATATATTTTGACATTTATTACTCTCACAAACTTCATTATTCTCAATTAATTTTATATTACCAGTTTTTACAATTCTTAGACTGTTTTTATATCCTTAGACTTCTTTAACTAACGAATAAAGTAACCATTGATCATTTGATAATACATACATCGAAGTGCCTTAAATTAGACTTCCTTCTTATCTGTAGTTAAATAAAAGTATTCTAAACTGTCTTATTAGGAATCATATTTAACAAATGATTTGTGATTTTTTAGTATATATGTCAATAAATATTTTAGTAATAATAATAATAATATTTATTTGCTCCTTATTATATTCATTAATGTCTAATTATACATTTCTATCACACTTTTTACTAAAGTATATTTGACATATTTTACCATACACATATGTCATAACTTTTGAATAATTTTATAAATGGACTATAACTTTACCATAAATCTTTATATTTTATATAATATTTAACACCTTTATCAAATCTTACAATTTATGTCTTTTATCTAATTGCTTATAACCTTTTTTATGTATATTTCAAAGGTATTTAATAATTAAAATTTTTATGAAATAAATAGATATAATTATAACATAAAAAAATTTATAAATGTGATAAAATATAAATTTTTATTAAGAGCTAAAATTTTTAAAGGTTTGTAAACATTATTTTGTATAATTTTAATAATATGGGGTGATTCTTTTATGTTATATTTAATTTGTTTATACTTAATGTAATCTATACACGTTTTAATATCAATAAAATTTAAATTCAAAAAAATCTCATTATTGACTAATTTTACTAATTTTTCTTTGAATATATAATTTCAACATTTATATTATATGTAAGCAAAATTTTTATTTAGTGAACAACGTTTTATTTTAATATAATGATACACAGTAAATAACGATTTATATAAATTTTATCATGTTTCAGTTGATATAAAATATTAACTAGAATACATTAAAAAAATGTTTGTATTCTTTTTTCAATTGAAATAATCAGATCATATTGAATCATTGCATTATTATGAATGTAAGAATAATAACACTTGAATACATTTACCAAGTATTATAAGCAACTTTAATTAAAATTGATTTGAAACATGTTAAGGTAATTAATTTACTTTTTTTTTATAAAAAAAATACTTTTTGAGTGATTTTTTGATAATGTCTAAAATTTTTTATGGAAGTAACACTTATCACTTTTTTATTCTTTTTAGCACTAATAACGTAGGTATACATTTTCCTCTCATAAATTGGTTAACTTTCACTTTCATTCATTTTTCAACTTCCTTTCCCATAAAATTAATGAAGTGACTCACTTATTTTTTTCTTTTTTGTTTCTTTTTAAATAAGCATATTGACTAATCCATTAATATTTTCCTTTTTTTTATATATAGTATTGTAATAAATTTGAGATGACTTATACTTAAAAAGTAGTAAGTTCAAAATAAACTATATAGAAATAAGTAATCTATCATTAATATTAAAGTTTTAACTCTTACTAGCAAAATTAATCATTTAATAATATACTTTTACATAGTTTGTGACATAATAAAATTTATGATTTTAATTTCTATCATAAGAATAATAACAAATACACTTTATTTATGAAATAGTTTTCTTAATGATATTAATTGGTACTTTTATAAATGTAAGACTTAACTTATTGTTTTGTTATTACATTTATAAGTAATTTCTATTTTTTACTACTTAAATTTGTAATAGTAGTAGACTTACTCACTAATATTTATAAGTTAATATTTATAACACATAAGTAAAAATTGACTCATTCATGTCATTTTGAGAAGTTCAATAAAATAATAATTGAAATATGTAAGTGAATTACAATAATTATATAACTATAAATACTCATAATTAATTATAAGTCGATAAAACAACTTTAAATATATTGTAGTTTCTTTTTGAAAAATCTTACAATATATTATTATAATAATGTCATTAACTTTAATAAGTAATTAAATATTTTTATATATGATATTTTTAGATAAATAAATTTATTTAACCAAAATATTAATTTACCTTAATTATGTTACTAATCATAAAATAATAATTAACTTTTAGGTAAATCCTAAAGTTTCAATAATTAATAACATTAATTTATTAAATTATTTTTTATTCATAAGTATTTATTTAAAATCATCAATAAATAACTTATTTATGAATGTCATCAAGTGTACTAATTTGATGACAAACTATAATAATATTGCATACATGTTGATCTAAATATTATAATTTAGTCACTTTGGTAACTAACAAATTACAATATTAATACATGTATATAAAAATATAATGTAATATTTATTAACAATAAATATTATAACATTAATTTATCACTAACACACATAAGTACATAATATACTACTATTTTTTTTCTTTACATAAAATACAGTTGAACTTTAAACAACAAAATAAATAATTCCTAATTCTTTAAATATAAATAACTATCATTTATTATGTAACATTTCAATTAATACGATGCAATTAGCCTAATAGTTACAAATAATTTGTTGTTGACAAGAAACTTGAGTTCTATTTATACAAACTAACATAATTCAAGTTATGTTGTCTTAGCCCACATTAATAAGCTCTAATTTCTTTATTTTTCTTATATATATATATATATATATTCATTTGAGAACCTAAAAATTATAACCTTATTTTTTTCATAAAGTAAAATATATATATATTTTTCATATATAGAAAATATTGTCCTAAAATACTAACTCTAATACTATTTGTTAAATTTTTTATAATAAATCTATCATCATAAGTGTTAATTTTTTAGATTTTAAAACTAAGTATATTTATATAAATAATATATTTTAATTTACAAAAATTGTAACCATTAATGTGTTTGAAAAATTAGTCTTAATCTAAGAATTTATTTCCCTCTCATGATATTTACTATAGTCACGTGAGTTTAAATAAAATTTTTACACATATTCAAAAAGAAAGAGGGAATTAAAAATTATTATTCTTAATATAAATTATTATTATATATTTATTAAATCACGTTATAATTAAGTATTTAATAAAATATTATTTAAAACTATTTAAATATGAGTAATTAAAAAATCCAATTTCAGACAACTATGGAGGGTACGTTTTGCTGACCAAATTGGACTATAAGGCATCCAATTTCAGACAAATAACTAGAAAAGGTGTCCAAAAACTTGACAATTGAAATACAACAATAGCAAAACTAATTAATTACCCAAAATAGAGTGGCATTCCATTACACAGAATGCAATAAAACCGAACCCCTCAATGCCCAGATCGTTCCAGTCATGTGTTCTACATCTGGACCATCAATTCTTTTAATTGATCCATTTCTGTTCTGCAACATTAAAAAAAAAAAGGAAAAAGAAAAATCAAATTGGTTATGAAAAACCTCACATTTTTATTCTTAAATTTATATTACAACTAAGAGACAGGAATGGGATGACTTGCCAGCCTCGAACGTGTTAGGTTAGAGTGCAGATGTAGAGCTTGTCGGTTGTCGGTTTACGGTTTATGCCACGAAATTTCATTTACTTTTATTAATTTTTATATATACAATTTTCTGAAAAAAAAATGATGTTTGCTATCTTTTTTTTCCTTAAAAAAAAAAAACATTAAAAGGTTTAAAGAAACACAGAATTGGGATAAAAAACCAATATATTCCACTCTTTTCCTTACCTTTCTTGCCCGTTTCTTGCATCGCTTCCCTCTCCTCTCCTCTCTCTCTCTCTCTCTCTCTCTCTCTCTCTCTGTGTTCTCCAAAGCTTTTTTCCTTTGTTAGCTTCTTCTTTGTCTTTTTGCATTTCTTTATCTAAAGTTTTATTGATCCATTATGAAATCCAGGGTCCCCTTCAACTTCCTTTTTTTCTCATCTATGAATTGCTTTCTATTTTCCTTTTTTTTTTTCTTATTTGGGGTCAATGTAGGTTGATTTTATCAAAATCTGGGTGTTCTGACTCTGAGACTTTGATTGGAAATCTGGGGTTTTTTGTTTTTTGTTCTTTAAATTAAAGGATGTAATTGGGAAGATTTTCTTTTTTATTTCTTTTCCATAAATATCCTAGCTTTGTCTTTCAGTTTTGTGTTTTAATTTTTTATTTTTTTTCCATTATTTGGATTCTTCCTTGTTTTCTTTTTATGGGTATCATGTCATTTTCCAATTCAACGGACATTCGATGCCTCAGATTGTAAAGAAGTAAAGGTCCCCTCTGCAAAACGTATCTATGGAGATTTTCACCTAGCAAATCTGTTGGGGTTTTGAGTTGAACATCTTGGTGGATATGAGATAAGCCGTTAAAAAGGAGCTAATTGGGTTTGAATTTTGAAAAAGATAGCAGTTTTCAGCTTCTGCGTTGGCCTGTTCAACAATGGAGAAATCCAAGATCGATCATATGGTTGGTGGCAAGTTTAACCTGGGAAGGAAGATCGGGAGTGGATCCTTCGGGGAGCTCTATCTGGGTAAGCTGTATCATAATTAATTCTTTTGATGTTAAAGTCTACCAATATGATTGCGGCCTTCTTGGTCCAAGAGTATGAGATTGGGGTGATTTGATTTGGATTTTCTTTATAGGTGTAAATGTGCAAACTGGAGAGGAAGTTGCTGTTAAGCTGGTATGCGATATGATGGTTAATTCATTTTGATTCAGATTTTATAGGAATGGATTCCGGCTCATTATTCATTCATAATTGTATGGTTTCTGCTGATATAGCTATGTTAGTTTTCTTGTGATTACGATTGTATTTTAGAGATCAATTTCATGTTTTGTTATCCGTGTTTATTCATATCATCGTATATTGATAGTACTCCTGCTAGTACTGACATGGTAATACATGTTGCTTCATCTTTGTTGTAGATTGGTTGGTACCGTTTGCACTTTGAACTATGTTGGACTTGTTCATGACTTTGAATTTCCTTAGGTATGGCACCTGAAATGTGCCAGGACACTGCTTTAAAGAAACACATCTTTAGATCTCAGAACCCATATAGGTACTGGCAGTCCCATTGACAGTGGCAAGCTTCTATAACAAAAAGTCCTTATTTCAATCTTGGTGAAGAAAATTTGGAATGGCTGTTTAGATGTCAAAGATGTCTAAGCAAATGATGTGTGCTTCTAGAACTTGCTATTCTGTCTGCCCTGAGCTATGCAACTGTCTTAAAAAATTATGCATATCTAAGTCCTCCATAAATCTCTTTCTCACTCTCTCTTCTCTAAACTTGCACATTACATGATCCTCTTTTTAGTGCAATCTGATCCCCTGTTATTCCTAATTTCAGGAATCTGTCAAGACCAAACACCCACAACTTCATTACGAGTCAAAGTTGTATATGCTTCTTCAGGGGGGGAGTAAGTCTTTCTCTCAACATCTACAAAAATGGTCACACCATCATTCTATCTTTTGAGCCAGCAGGGTGGTTTTTACTCTAGCACACTGTTTTTCCCTTAAAAACACTTTTTATTTTCTTAATTTATAAATTGCATCTCCATGTTAAGGTAACTTTGCCTAGTTTTTTTTTTTTTTCCAATTTAGCTCTACTACTAAAAGGAAATCATTTTTAAAAAGTTTCTTTTTTTAAGTACAATTAGTTTACTGTGATTTCCTTTGTTGAAGCTGGAATTCCCCATCTCAAGTGGTTTGGAGTTGAAGGAGATTATAATGTTATGGTAATTGACCTTCTTGGACCAAGTTTGGAAGATTTATTCAACTATTGCAACAGGAAATTTTCATTGAAAACAGTGTTGATGCTTGCAGACCAGCTGGTAAGGACACATTGTTGCCTCTTGTTAAATGGCAACTTAAATGCATGAGATAATGTTTTTCCCCTTGTTTTCATTTGCTTCAGATTAACAGAATTGAATACATGCATTCTAGAGGTTTTTTGCACCGTGATATAAAGCCTGACAACTTTTTAATGGGCCTGGGCCGAAAAGCTAATCAGGTACTTGCTCCTGTTCAGTTTTTGCTTTCTTTTTTATGAGGAAAATGAATTATGTATGTCATGACAATGGAAAAATTGAGCATTATGAATTTTGTATGAGGAAGTGAAATACTTTGCTGACATAGAAACTCATTTTGGCACTGTTGAATAGAATGAAGTTTTCCTTAGTTGATTGTTTAGATGGACTTTTTTCTGCTTTATTTCTATGTGTTTTTTTTTTTATTTGGGATAAGTGCTGCTTTATTTGTGTATTACCTATCACCACCTTTTCAACTTTTTATTTGTGCCATAATCAGTTTATGTATCCTATACATCTGAATGGTTTAATACCAATGGAAAAAATTTCACTATGAGCAGAATAATAGTTGCTATGCCATAATGATAATTTCATGTGGCCTTCCAACTCTTCTCGTGGAAAACCCTGTGGACTGTACAGGGGAAAGGGTTCTAAAAGGTTGAAGGACAAGGGAACCAGTTTGCATTGAAATGTTAAAGAACCAGCTTTTGACTGGTGCACACACGATGGCCTCTTTTAACAACTTCTCTGTTCCTTACATGCTTTTTTATTTTCCTTTGTGCATGTGTGCTATATTTAGTTTGATTTTTACCATTCTGCCCAGGTTGTGTTCCAGATCTCTGATTTTGTAAGGTGAAACTTTCTCACATTTCAGCTGATTATTTTTGCACCTTCTTGTGATCTCTGTCATCTTATCATAGGTCTATGTCATTGACTTTGGCCTTGCGAAGAAGTACAGGGATCTTCAGACTCACAAGCATATTCCCTATAGGTAAACTGTTTATGTTTATGCCACAGTACAGCATGGAAATATGGGAAAACAATCATGTGATGTTATCCCTCAACAAAGTTAGCTTAAATTACAACTTCGTCCATGGATATCTGTTTTTCCAGTGGTTTACTGACACTTAGTTCAGGGAAATTTTCCTTGTGGGTGCTGCTATTTATTTGTTGCTCATTTCTCTCTTGTTTGAATTCTCCTCTTCCTCCTTTACCTGTCCCCTTTTCCCTATCATTTTTTTTTGTTTCCTTCCAGCATCAAAGAATACTTACGAGGTTTTTGGCTGCAGAGAAAATAAGAACCTCACCGGAACAGCTCGCTATGCTAGTGTCAACACCCACCTTGGAGTTGGTTAGTTACATTTTATGAAGAATTGCAAACTATTAACAGAAAATATCTTTCAAGATAAATAGATTTATATGTCCATGATGTGAGGATTCTGATTCTAATTGCAGAACAAAGCAGGCGGGATGATTTGGAGTCTCTCGGTTATGTCCTTATGTATTTCCTAAGAGGAAGGTTGAGTATAAAATAGCAAAGTGATTAATTCAATTCTTTTCTTATTTTTCATGGGCATTAACATAGTTCATTCTGTATATGTTTAGAAGCATTTCTGCCTACTGATTAACTATTTTCTGTTCTGGGCTTTAGTCTTCCCTGGCAGGGATTAAAGGCTGGCACAAAGAAGCAAAAGTATGACAAGATCAGTGAAAAGAAAGTTTCAACCCCCATAGAGGTATGATAGTTGAATGTGAGGAATTTCAGTAACAGGAACCTAAAAGCAAGAGTATCATGAAAAATTCAGTTACCTGCCATGGCCAAAGTTTGATGCCCTGGTATAAGGGTCTCTGTTGTCTAGTTCGATCTTTGGATTTAAACAGCCTTGGCATTGAATTGGGCCAGGTTGAACTTCAAAGCTTATCTTAGATTATGCCTGGACTTGATGTATGTTATTCTAGCAAAGCATTACACATGCAAGATTTTTCTCCTTATACATAAATGTATTATATAGTCATTGTATGTGGGTTCATCAGTATATTTGTAACAAAGGCTTCATGATATGCCTCTCTCATTAGTCTTTGCATAGGGTTTAATACTGAACAGATATTTTGTAAACTCAGGACAGCATTAGTTGCCAATTATTTGTTAGCATAGGTTGTGCTCAAACATTTGTACTTTTACCTTGCCATGCAACAGGTTCTTTGTAAATCATACCCATCTGAGTTTGTATCCTACTTCCATTACTGCCGATCATTGCGGTTTGAAGATAAACCAGACTATTCATATTTGAAGAGGCTTTTTCGAGATTTATTTATTCGAGAAGGTAAACTGGTTAACTCATAATATTCTATTTCTGTTTCTGTCCAGTTTTAAGGTTTCTTGTTAATCTGTTAGCTTCATATTTCAACATCAATGCTGATGCAGGTTACCAGTTCGACCATGTGTTTGATTGGACTGTTTTGAAGTACCCTCAAATTAGTGGCAGTTCCAGACCACGGGTGAGAGAGCTTGTAAACTTGTGAGCCCGAGTTTCTGGTCTTCTGGGATATCTACTTACTTTAGTCATTGCCTTTTTCCAGCATTCCAGTGGGAAACCTGGCCATGCAGGGCCATCTGCGGAAAAACCAGCAGAAAGGGTCTCAGGCATGTTCCCCTCCAAATAAAGCTGGATCTAAAATTTCATTCCAAGCTTTCTGAAACTCTAGGCTTCACTAAATTGTAGGCCTCAATATTCCTTGGACCTTTGTCCACCAAGAAGTTTAGCATGTGCAAATCCCGAGCTTGGATATGGATTAATGTTGTTTTCTTACCCTTCTTTAAAATGAGAAATAACTTGAATTACTTACTCTTTGTGAAATGGAGCATACACTTTAGCTAGATGATAAATGTATTTCCTTCTGCAAAATGCTTTCCTTCTATGGTATATTATCTGATTCCTTATGTCAAAGGCATTCCCAACTTTTCTCCTTTTGGCCCCGGAGATTTGTTTATTTTTCACAATTCTGTCTGTCATTAATATTTGCAGCAATTTTGCATCCAGTCGGGAAGGAAATACAAGAAAGATTTTCCGGTGCAGTAGAAGCATTTTCTGCAAAGAAAATAGCTGGCTCTAGTCCACTTGATAGTACCAGACGCAGGAGTTCAGACATTGTAAGTTTCCTAGCTGAATATATTTTATGTGTCTTTTCAAATTAAATTTTTTATGAAGTGGTGTCCCATGTTTATTATTATTGTTTTTTAAAAAAAGGAGGAAAAAAGAGGTATCGTAGCTCATTTGTTTGCTTTTGTTATCTTTAAAATATCATACCTCTGAAAGTTGCATTGTCCTTGCTTATCTATTTTACAAAAATGTGGTATAAATCTCCTTCAATAGAGAAAAGGTGCAATAAAAAGATTTTACTTGCTTTCGAAGAGCCTAGTCAAGAACATTTTGTGGCATTTGCAGCAACTTGAGCCAGAAAAAGGTTGCAGTTCCTCTCGGTATGGCAGCACTTCGAGAAAAGCTGTTATCTCAAGTAGCAGACCAAGTTCCTCCTGTGAACCTGGCGAAAATCGCTCAGGCAGATTACTATCAAGTGGTGGCCGTCCAGCTCTGGCACAAAAATTCCAGCCAGCGGGGCACGAGCACAAATCATCACATAGTCGGGCTGTTGCAACTGCTAAAGGTGCTCGTGATGACACCTTTCGGAGCTTTGAGTTCCTTTCCATAAAGAAGTGACAAGAAGCTGATGATAGAACAAGGAGATACAGAATTATGCATCAAAAGATAATGGCCACAAGTCTTCCATGCCAACCTCCATTAGAATTTATGATGCCCACGTTTGTACATGGGGATCATATCACCAAGTCCACTCCATGGTCCTTCCGCAGCCTTTAAAAAACAAACATTTCGGATTTCGTTTCCAGATTCCTTTCTTTTCGCCGCTCAAGAGTTTCTGACCACTGTAACTTGTTCCAGACGCATCCAATAAGAAACAGAATTATGTACCCGAATTTTCACTGATTTTACTTTTGGGAACTTCTGAGTTGTAATAAGGTCTTACCTCTTTTGTGCACGCCTTGTTAGATCGTATTAAAAGGATTGGTTGTAAAATCTCCCCCATCGCCAGTTCTGCAATTATGCATTTGGGCCTTTTCTTTTGATATTGTCTTCCTCGGTTTGTCTTTCTTTAGAGAGAGAGAGAGAGAGGTTAGGGAAGAGATCGGGTTACCAAAGAGGGTAAACTTTGGTGTAACCCTGTCTTTCAATATTTCGGTCTCCACCCTTCAGTCTCCACCGTTCAGTGACTGCTTTGAGTAATACACAACATATTTTTTTTATCATTACAGAAAGATTTTTTTTCTTTCTTTCAGCCTATGGAAGCTATCTGAATTCACTACTAACCAAAAAACAACAAGCCATCGCTCATGCCACTAAGGGAACATTTTTCGCCCAGGCTCCACCCCAGTTGAAAATACAAAGATTAATCCAACGGCATAACATTTTCAAGGAATGACAGTTAAGGTATAGAAGTTACAAGCCGCATGGGATGAAATTATATGTACATTAATGAAGAATCGACTTGAATGTATGGATCTTTGAAGGTAGAATGAAAGCATGGATTCTCATTTCCACTTGTCAATGTCTCAAAGATTCCAACCTCTTCTCAAGTTCATCAATACCCGAACTGCAATGTAGAATCAACAGTAAGCAAAACAAAGAAATTGCCTTTTTTTTGGAAGCTATAGTGGGGTCTGGGCATGAACACCGCGTTTTTCAAACAAAGACTGAGTGCACAAAATCTTCTTTATTTGAAATTGGAAGGCACCAACAGACTGTAAGGCCTGTGCCTTCAAATAAAAAATTCTGACTCCCTTTAGATCAACAAATAATGAGACAAAAATACCTGCTGACATCTTCTTTCTTCTTCCCAGCAATTTTACCCCTTGGTGCTGCTGACAGCTACAAAATTTGAACTCAAGTCAACATCAAACATTAAGGAAACATAACGAAGTAAAAAGTTCATAAATGAATACTTAAACTGACCTGTGAAGCAACATCAACACCAATTTCATCTAGCACCTGCCAAGAAATAAATAAATAATAGAAAAGAGAGAGAGAGAGAGAGAGAGAAACTGGTCAGTTCCTTGCTTAGTGAATACTGATTAGCAAGTAGTATCCAGAAGTAAATTTCCTCTATTGTGTCCAGAATTCTCATTAGTAGCCAGCATCTTCAGTCCTTCCCCCAATTCCTTGTTCCAAAGTCAATAGCAAGTGCATAACTATTGTGCCCATCAAGAGTGACAAATTTGAAGACAGTATCCTATCATTCTTTCCTATTCAAAGCTCCAGGTTTTACTACCAAAAGACTAGAGACATCATATGGGGAGACACAATTGGAAACACACCACATAGCCAATCAAAAGTAATGCATTGTTTTTCATCACATGTATAAATTTATCATTAAAGTCATATGGGAATCCTTTTTATGAAAGTTTCACTTGAAAGTATACTAACAACAGCAATAGTATGATAATTACTGGACAAAGTAGAACAGAAAAGAAGCCCACCTGACTTGTTAGCTCTTCAGACTCCTCTTCAGCCCCATCATCATCCATGGCATCATCTATGGCATCTGACATCATTTCAGTCTGCAAAGTAACAGACCAATAAGCACCTTTAACATGGAAACCAAGATGACAAAAATAAACTTATGCTTCACGTTGGATTAATTGTCAATTAGAATCATTTTGATCTTACAGTCATATCCATCTGAGCTGACTGCTTCTGAAAGTCCCGGATAACCTTCATTTTCTTTGCAGGGGCCATTTGCTGCAAATAACTCATAAAATTGTTAAAAAAAAAACAGAATTACCAGAACTAGAGGTGAAGGAAAAGGGGGAAAAAAAAAAAAGGATGCCTGCACACCAACTTTTAGGTTCTCACTTATATGGTGAGAAAACATAAAGTACCACCAGAATTCCAGAAACTTATAAATTACAATTGCAATCAGCAGCCATCCTACCGTCTCAAGATATATGGATAAACATAACCATCATTCTCATACCAAATCAGAGTACAGGCAGATGTTACTGACCTTATTCATAGATGCCATTGCCTTACTGGCACCTTTCAAACCAGCGGCGACCGAAGACTGAGCATGCATTCCCTGAAGAAGGGAAAAAAGCACTGTTAACAGCACATCGCCCAAGGATTAAAGGGAAGAAGCTCTATCATGTGCTCTCTATTTTCATGCGCACTTGAAGAATTTGGCAGAGTACCTGTGTATGAGTTGCTAGGCCTCTTATTTGAGCTCGGCTGCCTTGTAAGTTAGTTATTTGCTGCCTAAGCCTGACTAGTTGCCGTGCTAAAATTTTGGTCGCTGCCTACAGGATCCACATACAGAAAAAGAAAAAAAAACCAATGCATCAAAAAGTGGAATGGGAAAACAGTAGCATGCCTTAAGTTAAAGGAAACAGATTTTGGAAAGAAGTAATGCAAATAATTGCCACAAAGGACATGTAATAGTAACTAGGCATCAAGAGCAATATCGCCAAAAAAGAGAAGGTAATTCAAAACCATTGAAAACTTTCTTTTTTTTTCTTTTTCTTTTTTATACCTTTTCAAATTCCAAAAGTGATGAAAAAACTAAAATTTCCAAAATCCAATAAAAAAGGAAAACAACAACCCATGTCAAACTGAAATGTATGACACACCTCATTTCCAGTCTTAGCCGTTCTTTTTATCTCTGCAATAAGTTTCTTTTCCTGATATAAGGAAACAACGTAAGATCTAATAGCAAAAACCTTTGAAACGAGGACCCAAAAACTAAAATTAAGGACATAGTTCAAAACCATCAACATACTTCCGATTGCAGCTGTCCAATTTCCTTCTCCATACCTGAATCAAATTAAATCCAGAAAATAAATAAATGAGACTATGAAAAACCTTGGCCCAGCCTCAAGTCTAGCTACACCATATTGCCCGCTCATTCTCCAACATCATTCATTGGCACAAGAAACTCAATAAATTCCAACCAAATAATCAAAAAATAAATAAAAATATCAAGAATACCTCTAGTAGCATGCTGCATATCCCTCTTACTCTGCCGAAGCGTCTCTGCAATACGAAACAAACGACTTTATGTACCTTTTCTTATTTATACACCAAAAAAAAAAAACAGATCTGTAAATTCGAACTCTAATAACAACAACACGAACTGAAAGTCAACTCAAAATTCAACAAAAATAAATAAATAAAGTCTATTTAAACGAGCTCTATTCTTTCAAACAATGATTGAAAATTGTTCCAGTAAAATATGAAATTCAGAAAATTTAAAAAAATCGAACCTTTAGGGTCAGTCTTCTTGCCGAAAACGTTCATTTTTTAAATTTTTTTTTATTTCTAGAGAAAGGGAAGATTGATTTTCTTAGGAGAGTGAAGAAGGTGCGAAGAAAGAGGATGCGTTTGGCGGAACGTGTGGGGAGAGTCTCAACTTATATTTTAGCGCTGACCATAAAGGGCTTAACCGTAATTCTATTTATATTTTCACTATGTTTTATTTTGTAAGGCTTATTACTTCTGAATAAATAAATAAATTAATTAATTTTACTTATATATTAGAATATTTTTTAATTTATTTGTTATTTAATTTAATTATTATATTAAAATATTTTTATTTTTATTTTTAAATTTATTTTATGCCTTAACTTATTAGTTATTAATTAATATTAAATATTTATTTTTTATTTAATAAAATTATATGATAATTATTGCTTATAATATAAAAAATATATATTTTTATTGTTATATTATTAAATTTATTTAATGTAATTTAAATTTTAATTATTTTAATAAATAATAAAATAAAAATTATTTTTAAATATTATAAAATAAGAAGAAAAAATATAATATTTTTAAAATTTTATTTTTTACTTTTTAAATCTTTTAAAGATTTAAAATGTGAAATAATTAAATTTAATAATATAATAAAAAAATTTATTTATTACTAGATATATGATTAATTATTATATAATTATATTTTAAAAAATATTTAATATTATTTAAATTTAATTAATAATAAATATATTGATAAATTTTTAAAAATAAAACATGTATAATTATAAAAATTAATATAAAAAATTAAATTATTATTTAAATATATATTTTTTAAAAAAAAAATGATTCAACGTTGTTTCGGTGTGAAAAGGAGAGGCGAAGGTTAATTAATTTGAATAAACAAATTTAACCCTCGTTGTGGATGACCACGCAAAAAGTGAAAAAACACCTCCAAACTAATTCATCAAATCATTGCACCAGCTATTATTTCACGCCCGTCAATTCTCTGATTGGACGATTCCATTCAACGTGTCCATGTGGTGTGATCGTTTGTATAGAATAACTTCTTATGAGCTGACCCCACCTATGAAGTCTCTGACTCTGACTCAGTGGGCCCTCTCGTCTGCCCATATATATCAATATGGCAGTTTCGAATTGATAACAACAACAGGAACTACAACCAAAACAAAAACAAAAAAAGGAAAAAAAAAAAGAAAAAAGAAAAAGCGCGTCTTCTGTCATCGCCCTCCTCTTCCTCGGCCTCCTCCGAGACAATTAGAAGCAATACTTTACTGCCAGGCTGTTTGTTTGTGTTTTTATTTTATTTTTAAAAAAAAGTTATTACTGCTTAAAATTCAAAAAGGCTATCTATCGCGGTTTTCCAGTTCTTTCTAGAAGCAACAGCTCTTAAGCCTGTGCTGTTCTATTGCAGGTTCTTCTAGGGTTTAGGGGGGGGGTTAAAGAGATAGTTAGCGGCCTGTTTGGCTGCTCGGTTAGCCTTGATTTGGATTCTTGGCTCTTGTTGTTTCTTGTAACACCAAGAACGGGAAGCGGAGAACCTGGAACAATCTTGGTTTTTGGGTTACTACTGATTCTTTCTCTTACTGCCTGTGTGCTATTTGTGTGTGTGTGAGAGTGAGTGTTTTTTTTTTTAAAAGCCAGAATTTTATTACGACCATGCCCAGGAACATGGGTGAATTGGAGAATTAGGGTTTCTATAGGCACGATTATTGTTAATTGTTTTGCTTTGCGGAGATAATAAAGGTTTAGAAGTAGTGGTCGTGGACGGAAGGAGGAGAAGAGGAGATGGATATTGATAAAGTAGGAGGTGATGATGATGGGGCTTGTTTGGATCCTGAACTTTTGCAGCTCCCGGAAGTGCCTTCCTATGTTCTCAAAGGCAGTCCTGAACTCGCCGAGGACCTGTTCTCGCAGTGGCTCTCCCTTCCAGACACTTCCCGCCTGGTATTTTATTTATTTGTTGTTATTATTTTTTAATTTTTTGCATCAATTTTTTCTGCATAGGTGGTATTATTATATTTATTTATTTGGCTTCCATTTTGGTCTATATGGTTTTGCTTAGCTGGTACGGTGATGGTCTATTTTAACTCATGCTTGTGCAGGTTAAATGCTTAATTGATGATGCAAAATCCGGCAATCCAATTAATGTGCCGGGGATGTGTGTAAATGCTACAAATAGTGGGAACAGTTCTTTACCCTCCATGTTCCTTGCTGGTAGTGCACCGCCACTATCGCCTAGAAGTTCAACTGATTCTCCACGCTCATTTAAGCAGAAAACGAGCCCTTCCTTCCCAGTGAATCCATTAAAATTAGTTAGAGAACAAAGAAGAGAAGTCATACCTCAGGTTTAACCTTCTGCCAGTGGCGTCTGAGTTCCACCTCATTTTACTGTTGTATTAAAAGTGAATGTGTTCAAGTTATAACTTAAGGATAACGACTCATATGTTTGCAGTTCTATTTCCAAAATGGTTGTCCGCCAACTAGTGAACTGAAAGAACAATGTCTTTCTAGAATTAGTCACTTTTTCAATGATCATCCAGATGGACTGCAAATAGATGGTTAGAATCATTACCAATCTGTTGCTTTCTCCTTTATCTTCAAGTTTTTTCTTTTTCTTTTTCTTTTTTTTTTTTACTACCATTTTGACTTGCTATTTGTATTTCATTTGTCCTTAGGACATTAAGATAGAGGAAAAAAGAAGAAGGAAGTTCTTTTAAAGTAGGTAATATTAATTCTTTTGCTATGCAGAATTTAAATATGTTACAAAGGAAATATGCAAGCTTCCATCATTCTTCTGCTCGGCACTTTTTAGAAATATTGATACAAATTTCAGTGGGAAAGTGACCAGGTATGGTCTTTCACTATATTTCCTAATATTTTTTCTTTTATTACGTTAAAGGAGCTCAAATCCTTGGATCTGGCCAGCAAAATCTCTAATTCCACTTTTAGAAATGCCCTGTTGCAATGGTTGATAAATGGCACCAACATCTTAGCATTTTATTTGTTTTATTTTATTGGTGTATAGGCCAGTAATTTGCAGTGTACTCATGTTTGTGCCATCATAAGGTTATGTGCTAGTCTGCAGATGGTTGGATGGTGAACTTCTTTTCTTTTCTCAATGACATATTATACAGCCATGGAGTTGTTATTTTTTTATTTAACTTGAGGTGATTTATCTAGCAATTTCTGTTTTGAACTGTGATTTGGTTGGAGTTACCTGTTTTGTGATTTATTAATCATGGATTCCTTCTCTGTTTGAGCTAGAGCATTACCTGTGGAATGCCATTTGAGATTTTTGACATGGTGGAAGTGAGGAGTGTTAACTAATCTGCTGTCTATGAGAGGAATTACTAATCTTGGATTAGTCATAAGTGTTAATACTGTATTATGCTTATTCACTTCATGATCGGTTGTCTTGGAATTAGTAAGAAAAGGGGTACAATGGAACAAATAAAAGGATTTCTTTTGTAATGATAGCATATCTGACACCATATAAGCCCATAGAAAGGATTTCTTTTGTAATGGTCCAGTGGGATATGGAACTTGGACATTCCATGAATCCTTTCCAGTTCAAATAATTGTTAGCCCCAAAATGCTTATTCCATTATTGGAAGGCTAACTGGTGGTGAATTAACAAGAAAAGTCACTTTTATCATGCGATCAAATCATCATTGCAGTGATCTAAGGATCGTATAATAAAATTGCCAAGAAGCCATTTTTACTTAATCCATCACCTTACTGAAATTTTTGTCCTTTATAGGACTGTTCTGTGGATTATATACATATTAGTTAGATACTGCCAAAATTGTAAGAGTTTCATGTTCCTGAATATCTTTACTTCTTGACTACATGCCATTGTGTTTTACAAAGAAATGATTGTGTTCCTAAAACATTTTTCTGTTGTCATATTCCTATGGAATGATGCTTGTTGTGTCTAATTTGAATAGACTTTGTGTCTTACTAACATCATTTACTTGCAGAAATGCATTCATCAAATATTGGGTGGATGGCAATATGCTGACAATGGATACAGCAACTCAAATTTTCCATATCTTAAAGCAGCCAGATTGCAAATACCTCACTCAGGTTATCTAGCAATCTTTATGTATTCTCTGTGCACTTATTGTCCATGTGGCACTTGCTTAGCAGTAGCTGATTTATAAAACAGTTTTCTTTGCTATGCTTTTTCGGCAATTAAATTAGCACATCTTCCAAATTGGTGGTTACATGCAGGCTGACTTCATACTCCTCCTTCAAGAACTTTTAGCAACACATCCAGGATTGGAGTTCTTACGTACCACACAAGAATTTCAAGAAAGATATGGTATATACTGATTCAGTTTAATTTTAGTTTAGCACTAAACCTTTGGAACATTGGCTGTGGTATTGAAATTTTTATCAAGAATTAAGGGTGAGTATTGTGCAAATTTATTAAAAAATGATTACATGAATTTATCAGGAATGAAGGACCAGTAATCTCTCTCTCTCTCTCTCTCTCTCTCTCTCTCTGATACTTGAACAGAATTTATTATAGTTGCACAATTCGCCACATACCTTGTTTGGTATATGTTGACCACATTACTGGCGTTGGTTGATAACTTAAGCCCAATATCGCAAATAATCTTTTCCTATGTTCGTTATGGTTAATTGATAGTTCCTACCTTGTGATTAGTCCATACTCCTCATATGTCCATAACCATGATAAACATGGTCAAAAGGAAAAGGAAATAAAACAATCAAAAGAAAAAGGACATTGTTGCCCTTTTTGTATGTCCATGCACATACAATACTTTGCATATGCATTTACTCTCAAATCTGGTTATATAAGATGGAGTTTGAATTGGAGTAAAATTTTGTGCAATATCAGACACATTGCAGAGGTAAGTTTATACATGAGGTGAACAGTTGGGTGATAACATATGGAGCTGTAAAAATTCTAATTGAATTAACTAACTTGTCAATAGTCATCCAGTCGATCATTGTAATCATTAGTAATCCACTATCGTATAAGAGACACGCATTTACTGCTGAGTCGTACTTCATTTTCGTCCTTGGCAGCTTTGTGGTAGATGTATTTTATAAACTCAATTGTTATTGTTATCTTTGCTTGCAAATTAATTGTTTCTTAATTTCTTGAAAATTTCATTAACCATTTTAAATTCATGCGGTTGTTGCCAGCTGAAACTGTGATATACCGAATTTTTTATTACATCAATAGCTCAGGAAATGGTCGTCTTACTCTGAGGGAGCTGAAACGTGGCAATCTAATTGCTGCCATGCAACATGTAGATGAGGAAGAGGACATTAACAAAGTTCTGAGGTTGGTGTGTTGTACTGTTAGCTGATTCATTCACTGGACTTATTTTGAAAATGGAACCACTGACATCCAGTGTAAACCAGGAGAAGCAACCATCTGTTATTCTCTGACATTGATTAGCCTTAGCACTAGCTTGCAATAATATAATAAACCCAGATACAAGTTTTTCCACGGTATCATTGTGCCTTCTACAAACAAACATTAGTTCAACTATTGCTAATGTGAGTTGGCTTGTACTCTTTCATTTCAGGTTCTTTTCTTATGAACATTTTTATGTTATATACTGCAAGTTCTGGGAGCTGGATACAGATCATGATTTCTTGATAGATAGAGAGAATCTTATCAGATATGGTAACCACTCCCTCACGTATAGGATTGTGGAAAGAATATTTTCACAGGTTAGTCGTGCCATTCATTTTCCCTGATTTAAGTTTGGGTCAAGTTGACTTTGCTTTCAGGTTGAAGGAAAATTTGTTTTAGTTACCAATTGAAATTTTTCATATTGATTGTGTTGTGTTTTTCTTTATTTCACCTCAGGTGCCAAGGAGGTTTAATAGCAATGTTGAAGGGAAGATGTGTTATGAAGATTTCGTTTACTTCATACTTTCGGAGGAGGACAAATCATCTGAGCCTAGTCTTGAATTTTGGTGTGATTTAATTTCTTTTTTCTTAATTCCTACTAGTTTAACTCCTAGACGATATTTAGGTGGAGAAGTTTTTACAGAATTTTGTGTTTATAGCAAATATCAGTCTTATAATAGTTGTTATTCTGTTCAATAAAAAAATTAACGAATAAGCTGGGGAAAGGAAGAAAATGCCAAGCCAATGGAAATTTGACCTGGGTAGATCAAGGCTGTGTCCATTAAGCTTTCTATTGACTCTGGCACTGATCTTCTTTGCAACCCATGCTTGTGCCACTGGCAATGTCTAATCAAATGGTCATAATTCCCATTGGCTCTGCTTCTCTTATGAGTGCCTCCAAAGAGTTGTTTTATCTTGTGTCAAGGCCCATCCATAATGCCTACTGTCTGACTTCCCCTTCTGCAGAAGTTATTTCATTTATATTAGCTATGCATCTCTTATCTTAGCAAGTTTTATTTGCAGGTTCAAGTGCATAGATTTGGATGAAAATGGTGTGTTAACCGCAGATGAAATGCAATTCTTTTATGAAGAGCAGCTGCATCGAATGGAATGTGTGATGCAGGAGCCTGTGTTATTTGAGGATATCTTATGTCAAATAGTTGACATGATTGCCCCGGAGGTTGCTTTTTTTAACATGCTGGAATATTCTTTCCTTTTTGTTTGCTTATTTGTTCTGACATGGTCATATTTGCAGAGGGAAGGTTATATCACACTGCATGACTTCAAACGAAGCAAACTTTCGGGACATGTTTTCAATATGCTTTTCAATCTCAATAAGTTTATGGCATTTGAATGTCGTGACCCATTCCTTATTCGCCAGGTATATTATCATGTTATATTGATCCCTGGTTACTGAACAATAATAACATATAGCAGTTTTTGTTCTCGAAGTATGTTTGTGATTTGCAGTTTTGCTGTCTTCAGGAACGTGAGAATCCATCTTTGACCGAGTGGGATCGCTTTGCACATAGGGAGTACTTCAGGCTTCCAATGGAAGAAGATGTTGAGGATGTCTCTAATGGAAGCACAGAAGTTTGGGATGAATCACTGGAGGCTCCTTTCTAAGTGAATGAGGTAACTTTTCCTAGAGAGAAAAATATCTAAATTTGAAGTTTTTTTGTTTTTGCATGTTTTTCATTGCTTATCATGATTTATGTTTCTTAAATTGCAACTGCCCAGGTAGATTACAAGAGTTTTCCAATTAGACTCACATATGGGATAAATTGGAAATGTTTTTGAATGTCTTCTAGTCACCTTGTTGTTCTGGGAAATATTGATTTTCAACTGCTGAGGGGCAGCAAAACTTCTTCTGGCATAATTGTACATTTATACTCCTATGTTTATCTGTACTTTGAGCTCAATTGTGACGAGCTTTGTGTTTCTGCAGCTGCCTGCTGCCTGCTTTCTAAGTCTCAGCTCTGAATGATGATTCCTTGTTGGATATGTGCCTTGAGCAAAACACATTCAAATCTGCCCCACAGGCATGCTTTTCAAGCTTCTCAAAGACTTTGATGCACACATTAACTGCATAAGAAAGGTGCTCGCCTTTGTGAAATCAAGTCAAGATGCACGTTCTAAAATGCCAATGTCAGGAATTCCTGATGCACGAAGATGTCTGCCGTCTGGTGATCAAACAGGTATTGCCCAGGTAAATAGAAGACTAAGTCTTATATGGTGGGTATTGGGTATCCAGGAAATCAACTCCATTCTGGTTGTTATTTCTTGTGCTTTGGTTCGCTATGTTTTGTGACGGGCATCTGTTGGGCCGTATTCTCCGTTCTTAGCACCATTATATGCTCTATTCTGTTTTTTTTTTTTTTTTTTTTTTTTTATATCTATCCTTTTATTGGAATCCTTAGGGAAAGGAAAAGGTGATAGGGCCAAAATAAGAATTACATCTCACTGTAAATAATTTTTGGGTGGTTGTGGTTAGACTGAAGAGTGTATATTCTCCATGTCGACTGGCACTGAAACAAAACCCCGTTAGCACATTTGCCTGTTGCTGTTTGGTTACTGGATGAAATAACTGGACTGGCATGCGTTATTACTGAGCAGCCACGTCCTGGCCATGCAATTGCCTTCTTGCTATTAAAGAGAACCAGATGAATTCTTATCCATGTACTTGAAAATGGTCTGTCTAGGTCACCACCCTGCAAGAGTTACTCCTTGATGGGTGTTATTCCTCGCTGCAACAAATTGAAAACACCAATTCAGCAGCCATAGCCGTTTTCTTTGCCACAAAGCTATCAATCTTGTATGATTATTTTTAAAGGGTGATTGTGAACCAATGCTGCTCGGAAGAAATTTATGAAACCTTTTGTCATAGCTGCTGGCCCAGACGAGCTTTTCCATATTCCCTATCTTAGTTAACGAGATCCACCGCCGATCTCTCCAATGCTTTTATCGCATTGTGCTATAAAAATTAACGGTGTATTAACCAGACATAAATCATAATTAATATGTCTACTATATCCTAGGTGGAATTAATCCTTTCTACTCGCTAGGAACCCGCGGGGTCTTCCCACGAGACGGAGGAGACTCTAGGCTGTTTCTTTTGGCCTTTTCCGGTTTTTCTGTAAAACGGATGTGGATAAGGGAAAACGTTGGTACACTACAAATAGGAAAACATGCAGAAGGGCCGAATGTGATGTGATGTTGCATGCAATGAGCAATGAGAGTAAAGATGTACGACACACTATCATATCAGCATATATATAATGAATTATCAAAAAAATAAAATTTATATTTATTATAAATTATTTTATATCTATTACGCTTTTTTTATTATTTTATTGTATGTTTAATATTTTTGGATAAAAACATCAAATTAAAAAAAAAATAAAGATGTAAAATTGACTTTGTCATGTCATTTCGGTCTATACACTTTCTTTCTCTGTTCGCTTAATCGAGACTCAACGGATCGGATAATTGTCGCTTCGGTCTTGATGCTTGGCACCTCGTACTTCTATTCATTATTCTTATCATTTTCAAGCAAAACCCTCCACAAGGCGGCTTTCATTTTATACCGAGGTGGGATCCAATTAGATCACTTTGAAAGATACCAAATTTGTTTATCCATCGCCATTTGCTTCTATTAGATCAGGAAATTCCAAGAAAAAGCAGTAACAAATAATACTAAATAAATAAATAAATAAAAAGACAAAATCGGAAGTAAAAAAAAAAAAAAAGATGTAAATTGAGAATCTTGAAGCCTTTTTCTTTTTTCTTATTAATCTCTGCTTTTCTGGTTAAATTAGCCTTTGTTTACGCATTCTGTATAGCTTGCAACGGAAAAGCTCGTATCTTTCCTGATTATTCGATTCAAGATTTGATTTTTACCATGCGATTGCTAAAGCTCTGCTCTGGTTCTACGTGTGCGTGTCTGGTTTCGACCGAGCGATTGATTTGCATCCATAAAAATCTCTACCAGTTATTGCATTGTTTACTTTATATCCTTCTTCTTGTTGCTGGGTCACTTCTTGTTCTCGTAGCAAGATCCTATTATTATTGGGGTTTTGGATTTGGTTGTGTTGTAATGACCCTGTACGAATGATTCATTTGGATGGTTTGCATTGGCAGGTACTTGTATGAGGAAAGCAGGGGTTGATGATTTTAGGGATTTCTATCCAACCCGACCTGAACGCCAAGCTGATCTCCCCAAGACCCGTTTCAAGCCCAGGGTGCGTGTCCTTCCATTTTCCAGTGCCACGAGAGTCTGTTACATTGGAGATTGCTTCCAAAATGATAACAGAGTTTGAATGTCATTCCCACTTCATTCATAACCGGCTGATTTCTCAGTTAGTTTAGTGGGGTCTGTTTTTCGCTTTTGTAGTTCTTATTTTTAGTTCTGGCTGGAAATGTTGAATTTCTCGCAGCCTGGTAAAACTCTTAGCCCAAGAAGATGGCAGGCTGCATTCTCTGAAGATGGTCATTTGGATATTGTAAAAGTTCTTAGACGGATCCAACGAGGGGTAAGTTGCGATTAGTTAATATCCATTGTGTTATAGTGCTTGATCTACTATTGCCAAGTACGATTTTTCAATCTTAGAGAACATCTGGTTGTGCTCACATGTCTCAATATTCGCCTCTGCCATTGTTATAATCTGGTTTGTGCCTCCATGTTTTCCACACATAGGTAACGAGTGTTGTTGAATTTAGTGTGCTTTTGCCTTTCTTTGTATATTGTCATGTGCAGCTACCATCTTCCATTATGTATGAGAAACAATCCATAAACTGCAAGTTGCTAATTGGTAGTAGGCTTTTGCTCCTTTTTCTGCTGTGAGTGTTCAAAGTTCAGTTGGTTTTTCATCTTAGGGTGTTCATCCAGCAATTAAAGAATTTGTTTGGGAGTTCTTGCTGGGATGTTATGATCCTAACAGCACATTTGAAGAACGGAATCAGCTCAGGCAATGCAGAAGGTGATCCTTTCTTTTTGTATTATAGTTCTACCTAATGAAAAAGTAAGTCAATCTGCTAATCAATTGGCAAAGGACAGAGTGACAATCATTGATTTTTTAACTTTCCTTAAGGATCTATCTTTTATTTGTCAATATTATTATTTTGATTATTGGATATATTTGTTGCTATTTTTAGCTTTTTCTTCTTCATATAACCATCACTTGACTTCTTAGGGAGCAGTATAGCAGATGGAAAGCTGAATGCCAGACCATGGTTCCAGTTGTTGGCAGTGGAAAGTTCATTACAACACCCATTATCACTAATGATGGGCAACCAATAATTGGTTCCTCTACGAGCAGTTGTTGTGAGGGACGAGTAAGCAGTTCTGTTTCAGACAAGAAAGTGATCCAGTGGATGCTTAACTTGCATCAAATTGGTAAGTATTCAATGCAGAACCTCAAACTGGCTCAGTGCATTTGTCCTCTATGTGCTTTTTATGGAAGTTGTTTGCGTGTTTTTACTGGTTGCATTTAACAGAAATGATCAGTTAAGCATTTGACCTGAGTATTCATACGGTACTTTGTCTTGCTGTAAATCCATACAAGAAACCAAATCTGACAAGTACAGTGCATAAGCAAATATATTTAGTGTTTATCCTTGACAGTGTCCATCTTGTAAATAACGCTTCACATGAAGTGTACTCGTTATGCAGAATTGCACCAATACTCTTCACTCAAATGTGTAGTCTTTGTTTCTAATCACCACATTCCTTTTGTTTTTTTATTTTTCCTTTTAACTGCTAATGTTTCTTAACACAGCTATTCAATTTTTGGATATAGGTTTGGATGTTGTTCGGACAGATCAAGCACTTGTCTTTTATCAGAGTGAAATTAATCAGGCAAAGCTTTGGGATGTTCTTGCAGTTTATGCTTGGGTGGATAATGATATCGGTTATGTACAAGGTGCATTACAGTGAATTGTACACTGTTGATATGTAATTGGAATTGAAGTAGTTTTAATGTTCAGGCAGTTATTTGGAATATTTCTTGGGCAGGAATGAATGATATATGCTCGCCAATGATTGTTCTTTTCGAAAATGAAGCAGATGCTTTCTGGTGTTTTGATCGTGCAATGCGGAGATGGGTATGTTAGTCGTGAGATAATTGCTGGACGTACAAATTGGAGAATAGTAACTTCACTAGCTTTTTATTTTCAAGTTTATTATTACTGTCAGTATTTGGTTTAGATGACACCAGTCGGCCCATATTTGTCCTGCTGCATTACCATATGCCAAATTTCAACCATATCAAATAATAAGTTAGGTTCTGATATAGACAGGGGACATCATGCAATTTTGGCAGTCTTTTAATGGTCATTGAAGAATATTGTTGATTCTGTGTTTTGAGTTAGAGTCCCAAGAATGAAATAGTACAACACTATTATTGTAGCCAAAGGTTGATTCCTTGTTTTTGAGTTGAACTATAATTCTGGTTTTCATTTTCTTACTCTGACCTCAAATCTATGTTCACATAACTGTTTCACTTTCAAACTGTTCGGATTTTCTCAATTATGTGCTCATCTCAGTGGTGTATTGATTAGAAAATTAGGCTGCACTTGTTTTATTTTTTTATAAGTTCTTGAAATCGGAAATTCATTTAAATTTATGCCTCTAACACACGACCATTAGACCAATTATCATGCTTGCATGGTAAATTATTCTTGTTTATTTGATCAACAGAGAGATAATTTCAAGTGCAGCACAAATTCAATAGGGGTGCAGACACAGCTGAGTAGACTCTCACAAGTAATTAGAACAATTGATCCCAAGCTTCATCAACACCTTGGTATCTCTTCTACTTTGTAATGCTTTCCTTGGATTAGGTTATTTTTGGCTGTTAAACTGTTAGCCTTGTGCTTGTGGCAGGTGTGCTTGTTACCATTTATTATTCATACTATATGTCGAAGCTAGGAAAAAAGAAACATTAGGCAAGTTGGGGAATCCATTCAGAAAAACTATGCTAAAATTAAAATTGTAACACTGTGGTCCACTGGAAGGTAGCAAAGCTAACCCTGGACATAGGTGATAAAACATTTAAAACATCATCTGTCCACTCTCTCTTTCTCACTGCAGAAGCTTCATTTGTTTATTTACATGTTGAATCTCCAGTTTTTATTTGACAGAGGATCTAGATGGTGGTGAATATTTGTTTGCATTTCGAATGCTGATGGTCCTCTTTCGAAGGGAGTTCTCCTTTGTGGATGGCCTGTACCTTTGGGAGGTAAGGAATGATTTTTCTCTTTTGGAGAGAGTGTTACTAAGACTGTTGTTATTAAACGATGTGGCACTTGACGTGGACCAAAAGTTTTGATCTTCTTCATTGGCTTTGCCTACCTAAATTCACAGGTGTCTTGTTAGTAAGGCACACAGTGATTGTTTTTTTTTTTTTTTTGGGTCAAGCTTAGCTTTAAGACAGTGGGATAGATTGTTTTCAGCTGATATGGGCAATGGAGTACAACCCAAACATCTTCTGCTTATATGAGAAGCCCGCTGCTGCTATAGGGGAGACTGCTGAACTAGTCTCGAGTAATAAATTTCTGAAGCAGTGTGGCAAATTTGAGAGAAAACTTATGAAGACTGGATCTACCGAGCGGCAAAATGCACTTTCTATTTTCCTTGTTGCCGGCGTTCTCGAGGCCAAGAACAAGCAAATTCTAAAGGAGGCCAAGGGTCTGGATGATGTTGTCCAGGTCCTCTCTTTCTTTCTCTCTTCCCCAACCCCAACACACCAAAAAGAACAACGCAGACATGTATATTACTTTTTGAAAAATAATAATAATAATAATGAAGCTTAAGCACACAGTTTCTGCAAATCTGTTAACAGTGGAAGCTCTTTTGTCAGATAATTGGTGATATTACCAGGAACTTGGATGCAAGAAAGGTCTGCAAGGAGGCATTAAAGATTCACAAGAAGTATATGAGCAAGGTGGGATTTAATCTTCTCATCTCTCCTTTGATTCAAATATTCTTATGTCCTTTCTTTCTATGTCTCTTAGAAGGGTTATGGATAACATTAACATGTGTAAATGGGAAAAGAAGAAAGCACAAAGAAAAATGGCCTAATGCAAGGTTGTTTATGATTCCTTGCATATATATATATAAGTATATATGTTACTCAATGATCTTGATCTACACAACAAACAAGCTGCTGCTGCTTCGATTGCAGGCCAAAAAATTGTAGTAGATAAGAGACAGAATGTTGCTATATGCTACGAAGAATACCAGCCCGGAAGCCCCATTCAAATTTTCGGCCACCAGCAGCTTCTGAGGCTTTCATTCTATTTGATTGTTTTTTTTTTTTTTTTTTTTTGTTTCAACTCACAGGGTTTCTCTCTCTCATTTTTTCAATTTATAAAATTATGTTATTGAATTGCTTCCACAACAATAGAAACTATAGCAGTTCTGCTCGTGGGGCATTCTTCCCGACACATGTTGTTCTATGAACGTATCAAATGAAGATTCTACTTATGAATCAACATTGGACTATGTGTTGCGTCACCTCAGCATTCTTATATATATACTTAGTCCTTTGGAATTCTTTTTTATAAAAAAAATCTTAATTAAAATATCTTTTATTAGTTAAAGAGAAAGTCTTCACGATATACCTAAAAAAAGTAAAAATTAAACGAAGAGAATAGCTGAAGTACATAAGATGCATACCAAGGACAATCTTTTATTATGGGGCCTAGATCGAGAAAAACTGGCTCAAATGACTGAGAAATTACAAAGAAATGAATATTGGAAAAACCCCAGAACAATGACAGCTCCGAGCTCCGAGCTCCTCTACATCAGGAATCTTCTTCTTGTTGTTTTTTTTTTTTTGGGCAAAAATCATTTATTTTCGTTATTCATTTTTTTTTTTTTTGTTCAAACAGCAAAACGAGGTATTCGGTTGGTTAGTTAAATCTGTTGAAGACTAAACAGCGTCGTTTCAATACTCTCCAACCACAATCAATCACTCCAGCGTTGCAATCATTTTCATGTTCTTAATTAATAGCCCCATGGTTACGATTAACCTTAAAAAAGCCAAACGTAACTAGGATATCCATACTCTCCCCCTCTTTCCTCAGGCGGGCTTTCATTGACAATCCTATTACTTGATAAGTCTCCAGGTAAACAATTATTATTATTATTTATTATTATTATGTTCACCTTTAATTTCAATCTTTTATTATTATTATTATTATTATTATTATTATTATTATTATTATTATTATTAAAGATGTTTTCGATCTGAGGAGGATGATAATGATAGTAATTGAGAACAATGAAGGTCCCTACCCCATTGAATTCTTGATACAGAAGTAACCCCTCCCCCTCTCTCTCTCTCTCTCTCTCTCTCTCTATATATATATATATATATATAATGCGCAGCATATATGTTCATATTATAAAAAGTGCAAGAATGGGAACCGCCTTCGCTGCCGCATTGGAAGAGATCAAGCATGTCAAGTCCGAAGAGGGAGTTATTCTGACAAAGCCTTTCTTGGTCCTGTGTAAAACAGTCTTGCCTGTTCTAGGTACCAACGTACCACGTTGATGCTTTTGTGTTTTGGGATATTGATCCGTTGTTTAGATCCTCAGTAAATTTATGTCCTTTTTAGTATATTTTCATTTCTCTTCCGTTGTTCCGCACGTCAGTGGCAATCACAATTCGTGGTTTGCATTTTATTTATCTTGGCCGTTGCTTGGCTGTTCATTGTGGATTTTTCCTCAAAAGAAAAAAAAAATGGTAATGACTCTGAATTTTTATCTTCCTCATTGATTTCAGACAATTTTGGGTCAGCCTTGGCTCCTGTTAAATCTGATATCGGTGGTAACATATCGGTAAGAAAATCCTACTCCATGAAACTACAGTCACCATTTCCTCCTTTACTTCCACAATTTTATTAGCTATTTGGGTTCTAATCCTTTTGCAAAAGGGTCAAGTCAACTCGATCTTGTTGAGAAATAGAATGTGGAGTTTGTTACCTCTACCTTCCAAATCGAAGGCCCTGTTCTTGATATATTCAGAAAATTTTCTTTTCCTGATGGTAGAGATTGGAGAACAAGTATTTATCCGACCCAGATGGATTCAATCACTTGTACCATTTAGTTCGGGCAGAAGTTGAAGCTAAGACCGCGAAACGATCATCTAGTTGTACAAATGCATTACTTTGGTTAACAAGGTAATAAGAATCTCCTGATTATAAGCATTTGGTGTTGTGTCTGCCTTCCAAGGATAAACAATTTTGTGATGTTTGATTATTATTATTATTATTTTCCTATGCTTTTTTCTAGGGCAATGGATTTCTTGGTGCAACTGTTCCACGACTTGCTGCTGCATCCGGACTGGAGCATGTCCCAAGTTTGCAATGATTCCTATAACAAGACCCTGAAGAAATGGCATAATTGGCTAGCTAGTTCTAGTTTTTCTGTAATAAACACTTGTGGCTTTACGGTTCTATATCTCTTTCCGTTATTTTTGTCTGATATCTTTAGGTAATTCTGAGCAATTGAAATGCAGGTTGCATTGAAGCTTGTTCCGGAAAGGAAGAAATTTATGGCGGTACTAGGGGGGGAAAGTGATATCACATCTGACATGGAAAATTTCTGCTTGAGCTTTTCACCTTTCCTGGAAGAGAATCACAAGTTCCTGGTAAGGTTTACTAATGTAAGAGTACTTCTTGCTCTATGCAGGAATTGAGTTGACTCTGCTAGAGGGTCATTAAAACCTCTCCAAAGGTTGCTCAATTCAAATCTAAGGGAAAGAATAGATATGAAACCAGAAAATCAAGTAGCTTTTCTCTTAGCACTGAACTGATTTAGTGATTTCAACCTCACTGCAGGCTACTGTTGGATTGGACAATTTAAAAGCTTGATGGGATGGCGATTCTGAATTCTCCCACTTCCATTGATTCATTAGTACTGTAATGTGTGTTTTGGGTAACAATCAATCAGAAACAGCTACTTTTGATGCGAGAGGGGGAAATTTTAATCGGCAGCAAGTTCTGCACATGAAATTACCTCTTTCTTAATTAATTTATTTAATTCATAATAAGATTTTACGTTTGAGTTCATTTATTTTAAGAGTTAGGTATTAGTAGGACAATATGTCATTCATGACTAATAATTGAATAAAAATTTAAAATGGGGTTTTTTTCTTTCTTTCTCTTCCCAATTGAATTGAACTAAATTGTCATGCTGCTCGTCTTAGTGTTGAAACTGAATCAACTCCATTGGTTTCGTATAGGTTAATTCCAGAATTGTCATGCTTCCGTCTTACCGTTGAAACTGAATCAATTCCCTCAACATCAATCTTTTGCTCTGATTTCGTTTTTTTTTTTTTTTTTTGGCTTCAACTATGAGTATTGATCCAAGCTCGGACTCCCAACTTATAAACATCACTGCAAACGAATTAATTGGATTCATTTTTGCACATAGCTTCTTGTATTGGGACTATGAACATCTATCGTCATAATTACAACCCCACATTAATCAATGACAAGGTCAGGCGAATAATTAATTTGTACCATTTTGGCAAGAACAAAATTTCCTTCTCAATCTATGTCATTCTTGAACATTATTCAAGTTTAAGTATAATATATATATATATATATATATCTTGAATTTTACATAATAATTTAAATTTTTAAGTATATTATTATTTAGTTATTTATTTGACACGGACAAAGTCTATAATAGCCTTTACAGGTCAAACCCAACCTAGCCCCTGACCAGCTCGATGGCCGAGTTGACCACAGGCTCGCCCATTAAGGGCCTTTGCCCCGCTCCTCCAAAATCCTGCCTATTTAGGGCAAGCACTTGGGTCCATGCCATTTAAGAGCACACACAACATATACCCTTTGGCAGTGACAAGTCTCTATTTCCTAATTAAAAACAATAAATAAATAAAAAGACCCAAAGGGCCCTCTAACATACCTTAATAATAGGGTGTCTCTAATTTTCTCAAGGGTGAAGTCAGCAATAGGGTATACAAAAGTCAACGAAACATGCATGGCCACCCAAAAACAACCATGGATGTGCATCATAAGACGACCTGTTAAAAACTTGCTAAGTTTAGCATTTCATTATTAGTACCTTTCTCTCTCCTACCGAAAACAACCCTCCTCCGTTTTTGGTTTTGATTAATGGCCATCAAATTTTTTTTTTTATTTTTTTTTATTTTTAAAAAAGAAAAACAACAACGGGGGTTTTGCTTTAAACGGCAATTTTCCAAGTTAATTCATCCCTTTTGACCCATCATTTGTCAGAAAACAGTTAAACGTGTTTTTGGATCCTATTTTTCCTTTCCCTTTTCTTACTTTTTTCTCTACGGGTCTCATTCTCCCTCTCCGTTGAGTCTTGTCGAAGGGTTGAAAAATACCAAAACTTTGAAACTATTTTTCATGGGTTCTGAGGAGATGTTAGTTATTATTCGAGGTTTCATGCCGCTTCTTCGGTGACTTCTCCCATTACAGCAGGTTTAACTATTCCACTAATGAATTGAAAAAGAAAAAAAAAAAGAACTACAAGTGAGAATTTATAATAGATACACGGGGAAAAAGTGTGTCTCATTGTTGATTCTTGTTCTCTTTTGTTCTCAGATTTTCAAGTTAAATTCATAATTGATACCACATCCAGGAAAAGGCTCGTCAAGAAAAGCTTAAGCTTTGTTGTTCTTAAACCAGTACCTAATCTTCAGTAAAGAAATGTCAAACAACAAGATGAAGGGCCTCTTAAAAGGCCTTAGATACATTTCTCAAATATTCGGTACGAACTTCTCTTATTTTATTATTATGATTACGGGGTTCTCCCTTCCTTCAATTATTAACGATTTGTTGGAGCCAACGTGTATATATATATATCCCATGCGCACATGCTAAATTTATTCTTTTGCAGACAACGAGAAAGAGCCAGAAATGCAGATTGGTTTTCCCACAGACGTAAAGCATGTTGCCCACATAGGATGGGATGGTCCCTCGGTAAATCAGCCCAGCTGGGTAATCAATAGTTTCTGCGCTGAGCATCTCTTTTGAGTTGAATGGCTTAGCCAGTTTGCAGAGGAACATGGATATGTTATATATATATCCTATTTGTATTTTGAGTCAAAATTACATGTCTCAAAAGATACGATCTTTATGATTTGCATGTAGATGAATGAGTTTGAAGCACCACCAGGATTCTCATCGGCGCCCGTCAGCCTCAACGGACAGACTAAGGAGAAGGACGATGGTTCTGTCAAATCTGAAGGTATTGAATAACACCTCTTTCTTATCAAAAAATGTGCTCGTTTGTTTTGAGTCTCAAAATCAATGTTCCATAATATTAAATTAACTGGCCGACGTTTCTATTAGATTCATCAAGCCGGAGAGGCAGACGAACCCAAGCTTGGTCGCCTTCCCCCGGGTCGCCGGCCAGGGATCCCTCAGAATTGCCTAAAACATCTAGACGGCGCTCGTCAACCGGGGCAACGACTGAATCTCCAACAAGGGACAAGTCAGATAGACCTAAACAAAGGCGGTCTACAAGAAATGCCGCCAAGGAATTGCTGGATGGTGTCAAACCAAACCGACATTCCAAGGATCCAAACCAGGGCAGTGCGTCACCATCAAACCTGCCTGACATACCCAAAAAGACCAGGAGAAAGAAATCAAAAGACGGCAGTGGGTCGTCGAGGTCAAGAGCCAGAGCCCAGTCTTTGGAGGCAGACGACGGCGGGGAGTCCCCATCATCAGTATCTAAATCTAGAAACAAGGAGCGATGTCACAGTTCTTCAGTTTCATATCCTTTTGAAGAGGGTGGAGAAAAGGGATAGGGTGGAATATCTTGAAACATTGGTTTATGTTTTTCCCCTCCTTTTTTTTTTTTTTTTTTTTTTTCCGTTGGTTGTTTAGTAATTAGAGAATTTAGTTACGATCAATTCCTTTTACCAGCTTTCCTTGAAACATATGTATGAATGCACACATCAACTCTTTGGAACCCAGTCATTCTTTCTTTCTTTCTGCTAAGAATTCTTTTTTGATGCCCTGATCATGTTACTAGAATGTATTACTATTGAAATGATTCTTGAAAGGAATGGCATCGTGGGGACACCAACAAAGATTAGCCATGAATAATTGTGGATGGAATTGCATTCTATCGAGGGAACCCTTCAATGCATTAACTGCTCAAATTACGTCCACATCAGTCCCAACTCACTTCACTTTGGTTGTTGTCCCCTGTCCAAGGGACATCTGCCTCTTGCAATGGCCTTACATGACTTGGATCATGGCATTAGTCGCGTTCTCCACCATCCACAACCACAATTGCCCATGGCTACCACTGCATCAAAAAGTCGCCACGGCAACCACCGCATTGATGTAGACACCCCGGCCCCCGCTTGTATGGAGATTATTCGTATGGTGTGTTTCTGTATTCATGCCCACTCTACCTTCAACCAACCAAGTTGCTTCAGAATCCAATGAAACAAGAAACTGAAATTGTACGGGGGTACAAAGTCAAACAGAATGGACATGAAGTAGACGAAACTTAAATTCAAGCTGCAGAAATTCGGCCTTAGACATCAACATACACCAATCAACACTTAAATCGGACCCATGAAATGCTAATCAACGTAATATAGCCAACTTACACTCTTAAGACCTTAGAAACTTTACAGATTGAAGAGCAAGCATAAATAAATGTTATATGCACTTTTAGTCAACAAAATTCATCGCCAAATATCTTTCCCAATTTCACCACTTCACAAAATTAACGCCTAAGCTCCTATCCAAAAGTCAGTACCTAACCTATTCTTTTCTTTCCTTTAGCCAACATTCCTCTCCAGATCTTAGCCACTATCCCATTCCAGATCAAACTGTCAAAGTAAAGGCAAAGATAAGGACAAACCCAATAATCAAGGAAGAACAAAATGACGGCCGGAGCGATGATGGTGACGACGACGACCACACAGAACTCCCATTGAAAAGGACAGCACTGGTGATATCGGACTTGTTGCACAACTTCAATTGCCCAAAACTGCCCTTTTTTTTGCCAAATTCATCAACGCACAGCCCTGAATTGCCCTTCAGCTTCAACTTTTGGCCAGTAAAATTAACAGAGAACGGGACCCTGCCACTCAAATTGTTGTTCTCCAAGTTGATCTCGTTGGCGAATTCCAAACTTCCCAACTCCCCTGGCACTTTCCCTTCAAGCCTGTTGTTGTCTAGGCCCAGATAGCACAAATTTCTCAAATATTTCCCCATAGAAGCCGGAATATATCCAACCAGTCCCATGTTAGAAAATCCTATCCCAGAAATTCCCCCTAGCCTTTCCCATATTTCTGGAATCCGCCCTCCAAGAGAGTTCCCACTCAAGTACACTTCCCTCAACCTGGGCAGTTCTCCCAGAAACAAAGGAATTCCATGGTTACCGAAACGGTTGAAGCTCATGTCCAAAAACTCCAAGCTCTGTAAGCCGACCAAACTCCCCGGGATTTTACCAGAAAACCCATTGGAGCTCAAATCAAGCTTCAAAAGCTGAGACAAATAACCCAGAGACTCGGGGACATTTCCGTCCAAATGATTTTGGCTCAAATCAAGCACTCTCAGTTTCTTCAAATTGCCCAGACTGTTCATTGGAACCCCTCCGCTTAACTGGTTTCTTGACAGCGTTAACTCTTCGAGATTAACCAAATCACCGAACCCGTCAGGAATATTCCCGTAAATCCCATTCCCAGTCAGAACCAGCCTCCTCAGTTTGGAAAAATTACCAATCATGTCACTGAGAGACCCAACCAGAGATGGGTTCTCAATAAAAACTAGTTCCTGGAGACTGGCTCCGAAGCTTACAGAAGAGATGTTAGGAACAGAAACAGCCATTTGGGTAAAGCACTTGTAGAAAAACAGCTTGCGAAGATACTGAAATGAGCTGAAGAGGAGAGGGTTGAGGGTGGAGTTTAGGGAGCAGGGTGGGTTTGGAGAATAGTCGGAGACGAACCCCAAACTGAGCTCGCCGATGTGAGCCGTTTCAGGAGGAGGAAGGGCTGAAGAAGCAGAAACGTTTTGGGAGGCGTCCGGTTCTTGGTCGGAGGTGTAGTAGTCGCAAACGACACCGTGAGGAGCGGAGAGGCAGAGATCGTCGGGGAAGAGAGTGCGCCATGGAATGGCCGGGTTGACAGATGAGAGGATCTCGTAGACTGCGTCTTGCTCGGCCGGTTCGAGTGCCGGTTGCTGGTGCGAAACCGCGGCGAGAGAGAATAAGAGGGCAGCGAGAAGGAGGAGGAAGAAGGTGGACGCCGGGAAACCAGAAGGTTTAGCCATTTCCGAGGGAGAGCTTTAGATGTCTGGGTTCTGTTTGGTGGCGTTTATGGTGGTATTTGTACGAGTAAGCTAAAGTCGACCTGATTCGGACAACATTTGTAGACTGTAGAGTGGTGGGTTTGGTCAGTTTCGGTTCTCGGAAGAGTTGGAACGTTGTCTCTTTTTCCTTTTGTTTTTTTATATCGTAAATTTACCAAACTATCCTCTTTGAGAAAACAAACAATATTCATCGCTTCCACTTGCAGTCTCATCAACTGTATATCGCAAGGGCATTATAGACATTTACATGATTTTGGGCATAATTATTGACTCTGTAAGCGTTAGCGGGCAGGCCTCCGTACCTCCGCATTTCGCATGTACAAAAACGGATATGTCCCTGTCGGAGCCCAAATGATCAGACCATCGCAGACACCATTATTTTTATCCCTGCAGCAGGGCTTCACACACACACACACACACACACACACACACACACACAGATATATATATATATATATATATATATATATATACGCACCTCCTCAACAAATCAACGGCTCTGATCGACCGTATTTCCTGGGCTACGCGTCGGAAAGCAATCGAGGTTTTACTGGCAATGCCGAAAGCAAAAGCCGAAAAAAAAGGACTCATTTTGGCTTCTCCCAGCAGGCTACAGTTGGAAAAGGGTGAAAAAGTAGCCGGCTTTAGCCGACAACAAACCTGCGAACAGACGCAGCCCCTGGAGCCGACAATTTGTCCCACGAGAGCGACGTTTAACTGACGAGAACTACGTACTGACCATAACACGTGTCGAGTGAATAGTGGAGGGGTATGACAGGTTGTGCTGATACGGAAGATCGTTTCCGCAAATGACAATGCATGCCAATACCATTTGCAGCGTGCAGGTCGTTGCCAACTGAATCGCCTGCGTTCAGTGTGTTTTGGTGGACGCCTTTTCCCACTGGCCCCACAAGAAAAGGAATTTTAATTCAAAGTTGCTATTAAGACAAAAGGAGATTTTGATTTTTGTTTGGTCTTTTGGGCAAAAGTGTGTACGTTGTTTTTTGTTTGCTTCTCGGAGCTGAAGCAAAATACAGCAAGTCCGAAACCGTAAAGTTACTTTTTGAGAAAGATGCTCCGAGACGGAGCCAGCAAGAGAAACAAATGAAGAGGCATTTTGTTTGGAATTTGCCTTTTACAATCTGCCTTTGACAAGAGGAATGCATGAGACTGGAAGGCGGTTGCTACCGTATTCCTCTTCAAACACACCGAACTCCACACCATCTTCATTCCCAGAATTTGCTTCAAGATCAATTGGAAGCCAAGCATCCCATACTTGCTCCCTAGAAAGGGAGAGAACCAACAAAAAGCTCCAGTGCTTTTTTCAGACAAAAGTGAAGAGACACAGAAAGAGAGAGAGAGAGAGAGAGAGAGAGAGAGAGAGAGGGAGAGAGAGAGAGAGAGAGAGAGAGAGAGAGAGAGCGTTCGTACATTGCTTTCTATTTTAAGCCGAAACCCGGAGCTATTTACATGTATAAATGCGAATAAGATGATTGGGCGCCCATGGACAACTGAAATTTGCTATCCCATATTGGCAATTCCAACACTGTCCTACCCGGGATTAATGCTGTTATCACCCATTAGGACCATCGTTCTCCATGGAATGGCTTAGCTACAAGAAATTCGCGTGGGTAGTACAAATTGAGACAAAAGTGATTTTTCCATTGGCAACTACACACACATATATGTAATTGCCGGAGAGCCCATGGACCGAGATTGAAAAGGAAAGCATCGGTTATGAGAATGGAGTACAAACTTCTGATTTTTGTAGGTTCGCATGCCATTGTAATTCCCCCGGAACATTTTCACAAGAAATAATCCTACAAAATAAATGTACCTGGTTGGGCAGGTATTGTAAATAAATTTAACTCCTAAATGTATTGGAAATATATATTATTTAAGCGAAGGGACCATGATTACAATGCGAAAAAGAACAGGGCTTGGATTTCACTCATGGCCCAGAACATCAAAAATAAAACATTAATTCCTTTTACCAGATGAACTCAACCCTAAAAAGACTCAGAAAATTTTTGCAGGGCCACTAGACCTCATCCCTACTATATTATTGCCAATATTCGATACAATTGCTTCGTCAAAATCCACCTAGCTTGTGAAAGTTCCGAGGATCACAACCTGGGTATCGTCCTGATTTCTCAACTGGCTGCTGCTTTCACTGCTTTTTCCGCAGCATCATCCAAGTCTTCTGCAGTGATTAGTGTCATTCCACTTTCCTGCACACATTCACCATAAATAAACATACATAACATTCAAAGGCTTTTCTTTTGATCAATTGGCTTCAACTAAGTTTTGAATTGAAAAACCCATGATTCTAGTACCATTTAAGCTTAAACTCGTTGGTACATAACCACAAAAACTGGACGCCATAATTGTGAAAAAAAAAAAACCCAAAACACATGAAGACTGACATCAAAGAACTGTCCGTACCTTTAATATTCTCTTTCCTTGGTCAACATTAGTGCCTTCAAGACGAACCACCACCGGTACTTTTAGCGCCACCTTGAATTAAGGGCAAGAGAAGTTAATTCCTCGTGACCAAAATAAAGCCATTACCCGGTTATAACCTACAAGCATTGGAACCCTAGATAGAACTTGGAGATAATCCTACTCTCACACAATGTTGCACAAGTGATTCATCCAAACTCAAACACATTTTTATCACTGCACAAGAAGATGCGAGATGCGAGGAAAAAAGTCAGTGATTTTGATTGAAACCTCATGCATGTCTCACCTGTTTGGCGGCGTTGACAATTCCACTGGCTATAACGTCACATTTCATAATCCCTCCAAATATATTGACCATAATTGCTTTCACCTTGTCATCAGAAGTTAATATCTTAAATGCCTCCACCACCTGCCACATAAGAGAGAGAGATTCAGAAAAGATTAATTTCTCAGGACAATTAAACATGTATAAAAGAAGATGAAGGCATGCAGGCGTGAATCATGAAAAGCACCCTCACTGAGCGAAGTAGGCAGGAATAGACAAGGGTAATGAAAACAGTTAAAGCAAAACCCCTCAGAATAATCATTACCTGTCCTTCAGAAGCATTCCCACCCACATCTAGGAAATTAGCAGGAGTTCCACCATGCAGTTTTATTATATCCATCGTAGCCATTGCCAATCCTGCACCATTAACCATGCAACCAATCTCTCCATCTAAGCCAATATAATTCAAATCTGCCTTGGCAGCAGCCACCTATGAGAAGATAAAGGCAAAAGAAAGAATAATTATTAAACCATCCCCAATTTTAGGTTTTCTTGAAATAAGTTCGCATGACCATGTGGTAGCACACTACAGCCATATCAAATGAACAGGGGTTTCCCACAAAAAGATATACAAGATAATGTGAATATAACCAACCTCAAGTCAAGAATGGTCATTTTTACACAACAATAAACATGAATTTAACCAACCTCTCGAGGATCTTCCTGAGTTGGGTCGCGGAGAGCAAAGATCTCTTTCTGACGAAAAGCAGCATTATCATCAAAGTTCAACTTAGCATCAGCAGCTACCAACTGGTTGTCAGAAGTCTCTGCAATTGGATTAATCTGCCAACAAATGAAGCAACTCCCAATCAGATGTCAGATATCCATGCATCAAAAAATAAGTGTGAAAGTAGTTGTGACAGATTTCAAAATATATGAAATGAAAAATAAAAAGAAGAAAAACATGATTTAAAATTTTAATATAAAAATTTAAGCTTACTTCCAACAATGTGCAGTCGGACTCACGAAAGAGTTTGTATAGTTTCTTCACTTGCTTGATGGAATCCTTTCTATCAGCAACCTTTGGATCCAAACCATCAACTACTTTTGCAGCATCTTCATCAGTAATGCCTTTAAAAACATCAATAGGTACCTAGCAGAAACCAGTAGATCAATTGGAAACCACATTGCAGTCAGCAAGGACTGAAGAAACTTCCTGGATGGCCAAGGAAATTTTTTAGAAGAAATGACAAGGGTAAAAACCTTGATAATCAAGTCAGGGAATTTCTCTGCAAGGTCTTCAATGCTCGTGCCACCCTTTTTACAGGCAATAATAAGCTTTAAAAAAAACAAATTAATAACCATATGAGCATTAGACCACCAGTATTCACTTGCAATGAATGCTTTAAGAAAGACTAGTACAGAAATACAGATGGGGATTGTCAATATACCAAAGTAAATATGATGACCTCAGTTATTGAAACTTACTGGACCCGCAGATGTTCGATCAAGCATGATGGCAAAATACATCTCATTTACAAGTGAGAACTTCTGACACAAATAAACCTGCAAAAGAAAAATTAAGTAAATGACCCTCAAACATGTCAAGAATTAATGAAGTCTGGAGGAATATTGGCGCAAATCAGTTATATCACTTTAATTCTAGACAAGCATTAATTTTCTATCATAAATATTTAATATCAGAATTGCTGCCAGCTAACAGATGAACATACAGAAAACAGAAAGCACCATGTTACTGATGGATTTGCAGCTGTTATCATTATGAAGCCACATACAGCCATTAATTAAAAGAAAAGAAAAAAAGCATCCTAGTGCACGAGGCTCACACATTGTGAAATTTGAGGAGGGCTCATACCTATGCGACCTTACAATTGTTTTCACAAAGATGCTATTTCAGCAACTCGGATTTGCAACCTCTAGATTACAATGCAGTAAACCTTATTTTTACATCAAAGCTCATCCTTCTACATAGAGCAGTTAATGAAAAGGAACAAAATTATCTCAACCATAACGAGCTATGAACCACCGAAAATTGATGAAATAAAGCTAAACCCACTGAAACCTCGTAGTCAGAACTTAGAAGTGGTTGAGTGCACATTTAACATACCACCTTAAGTTTAGAAAACAGAATCATTATAAATCAGCCAAATTCTCATTCATACCAGTAGCTGTTGCTATTTAAGCTCCAACTCTGACAACAAACTCAAGATATCCAATAAATACAAGCATGCGCACACTAACTTTTGAAGACCATGAGTCAATATATAAGTACTGCAAATGCAGTGAATGAAAACAGACCTTGCTAACAACTTTGCCTTGAGGACCAGTTTGTTTGGTGACAAGTATCTCACCAAGCATCTTTCCTGTGTGCAAATGAAAAACAGTGAAATAATAAGATAGGTCAGCCTTACGTTATCTTAATCTTGATTTAAAAATATAACTAAATCATAACTCAAAACAGCAAATTTTTATTGGCATCTACATCTTTAACAGGGAAGCATCCTGGATAAAGAGAAAAGCCTTCTGCTCTTAAGTCAAAGCAACTAAATTAAGCTCAAGAAATACTTGCTTGCCCATGGGTAATAGCTAACAGTGATGGCCAATAGACGATTTATTTAGAATGATAGTAAATACCAGACTGGTCTCAGTTACTTCAATTTCAATGGATCATTGCTTCAATTTTGTCATGAACAGGCACAAGTTGGATGAATGCTACTTCAAATACCAGAAGACAAAAATTGATGAAAGTTTATGCAGGGTACAATGATTGTTTTTGTGTTGCAGCAAGATCCATGGGATAAAAAAAAAAAAAAGGTCGACGTTTTAGGTCACATAGATGAAAGGTCCCCCTACATATTTTGCATATTGTATCCAAAGGGATACAAAGAGTCGAGCAATCTTTCAACAATAAAATTAATCACAAATAACTGAAAAGAAGGGGTTAAAAAACCAGCGCAAAAGTGAAAATTTCTTGATTAGGTTCTTATGATAATATGGAAGCAGAAGTTCATCACCAGCTGTCTCTTCAGCCTTGTCAGTCTTAACAATGTGGACTCCACCCTCAAAACCGTTGTTAAATTTTCCTAAGCCTCTTCCACCGGCCAAGATCTGACTCTTGACTACCAACTGCAACACAGTCGAAGTTCCGAATCCCTTAGTAGTTCCACACAGATGACAGGAAAAAAAATCTAAACAGAATGAGAGAAAAAACAAGCCCGCCGTGGGAACAACGCCCATCTTAATCGCCATAATTAAAAGCTAAATCCCCTCTCAGCAACCAAACATAGTATCAAGGGCGTTTATTGATTGATTACCTCTCTTTCATTTGGAAACAAATCTTGAATTGCCTTGTTGACCTCATCAACAGCAGAAACGGCTACACCTTTCGGGACATTGATCCCGTATTTACTCATCAATTCAGCTCCCTTTTTAAGAACAATCAGACGAATACATAACAATCCAATACATGGATGCTACGAATAAACACCAAAGACCCCCAAAAAAAAAAAAAAAGGAAGAGAGGAGAGGAGACCTGATATTCATGGACGTTGAGACGGCGGAGCTGCTGCAGCTGCCATTTGCCGGCGACAGAGAGAGAGCGAGAGACCAGCTTGCTAAGCAATCCACTCATTATTCTCCTTCTTCAGAAACCCTTGATGTGGATTTGCAGATAAAAAAAAAGTATCGAAGAAAGAGAGAGAGAGAGAGAGAGAAAGGATTGCCGGAAGAGAAAAAGCGGTACCCTTAACGGCCGCCTACGATGTAATGAGTCTATGACTTTTCTCTTTTTCTGATTTTTCCTTTCGACCCCGTTGCTTTATTATGCATTGGAAATCCTATCAGGGCGTCATCACTATTGAAATCTCTCATTTTTTATTATTATGTTAAGCGAAAAAAAATAAAAATTTGTGCATATAATATATATATATATATATATATATATATATATTTTTATTTTTTATTTTTTTTTTTTTGTGAATACTATATAGTAAAAGGTAGAAAGATTGAAGCATAATATATATATCACTACTCAATTAAAAAATAAAATAATAAACAAAAAAACTCAAAACGAATGTTTCAATCCTTGAAAAACTGCACTCTAATAATATCTATATTTCCAAATTCCAATACACCCATATTTTCAACAAAATGTACTTCATTCATTCTCTCCAAGCTGCAACTCATTTTTTCAATTCAAGAAAAAATTATTCTGTCCTACACATTTTTATTAATATTGATAATTGATCGCCCAAATACATAAAGCTAGATTTCTTGGTTGATTCTTATACAAAACTATATATGGCCATGTTTAGACTTTGGAAAGTGAAAAAGATTAGGCTTCGCATTGATTGGACAAAGAGGAATTTGTTGGGAAAGCATGTCCCGCGTTCCCAACAAGCAGAACACGTGAGAAGAAAATCAATAGTTAAAAAGGCAATGGCCAAAAGAGCAGGGCGTGATTGTGCATTTGTGATAGAGAGACATTGACAAAACCTCCAAAGATCGACCCTTCAAGTGACTTATTTTTCTATCTCTTAAACCAAACCCAAGTTATAGGCCAGAGATTGGCAGACACTGACAAAAACCAAACAACGTTCAACTGGCATACCAAAGAGGAAGTCGACATTTCTGGGTTCTTCCATTAAAAGCAAATTGTAAGGAGTAATTGGTGTGTGTACTGTACAGAAGCGATGAGCGTCCTGCCTGCCACCAAGGCTGCTTTTGCATATAAAGTGCAGTGCATGCTGCCGAAAACGAGATTCTTACTCTCAATACTATTAATTGCTTCTTTTTGGATTCCCCCTCACCCAACCAAACCTAGCCACTAGCCCATGCACATCTTTGTAACTAATTACTGATTATTCCATTCCCTGTAGCCAATGTATGAGTAGGTTGAAGTCGAACAGCCCGTAATAAAATCGGATGAATTCAAGCTTACGAGAAAACTTACAAGAAATAAATAAAAGACTTGAAAAAGAAAAAGCCATTCTCTGTACATGTCCTGGAATGCCCCCATAAACAAGGCAGATTTGAGTACACACACCACACCAATCATCCCCAATATGTAAAAGGATGTTTTCATCATTTCATCATCTCAAAGTAAATATTTCAGATATCCAAGTTCTGATGGAGGGATTTGAACAAATGAAATGAACCCAATTCCTCGAGTTAGAATTTCTTCATGCTCAAACATCAACACAGTCAAAAAAAATAAATAATAATAATAATAATTTATTCTTTGACACTTGGTTAGCCCAAGTGGCCAAGCCACCTTCAACTTTTATTTTTTATTTTTTTTAAAAAAAAAAAACTTTCACATCAAATGGGATTTGAAGTGGGAGGACTTTTGGCGGTGTTTTCGGATCTACAGATCTCTCCTTCACAAGAGCTAACACTAACTTCTAACAATTTCAGAGTTAAAAAAAAAATAATTATTATGATCTTCCTTAATGAGAGAAAAAGCTCCCATTTAAGAAAAAAAAAAGCAGGTGAAAATAACCAGTCTTGACTGATTTTAAATTTTTTGAGACATTGTCTGGTTTTAATTGAAACAGACATTTACAAACCCAATAGTATTTTTGTAAGCTAAAAAAGATCAGATCTACACGTGCATATGCAATCCTGTTTTGGGCACACAGAACATGAAACAACAAACAGCTGCCTAATAAGCTAAATTCTACCTTCTCCCCCAGATTGAAATTTTCCACTTAAATTGAGATTTGAGGGACTCCCTCTTCCTCTTCCTATTTATCCATTCCCCCCACCAATTCAGTTTCCCCACGGTAAATCAAAGGGTACCTGGGGATTGAATCACAGCCCAATGGATAGGCTCCACGTGTTTCTGCTTAAAAAAAAAAATTTCTTCCTACTACCCCCGTCTGCAAGAAGAAGCCGAGCTGGGTAGGGTTAACAAGGCCCGGAATGTGGGCCCCATCTGTCTTCAGCAAACCTGAGACCTCCACGTACCTTTGATAGTTTTCTTTATTCGGCTCGGCTTTTCCGCTGCACTCGGCTTCGGCTTTCTGGCTCGGCTGAACCATCTTCGAGTACTCCTCATCAGACACCGGCACAGCATCGGCTCGAGCCGGGTCCCACGGTTGACCAAAGAGTGTGCCCTTGGTGAGATACTCGTGGGCCAAGTAGCCGGCTAGGAGCCGATTATACGAAGCCGTCTCGGGGAGCTTCTCCGAGACAATCGGAGGCGGAGTCGGCTTGAGCAACTTCGCAGCCGTTGGCTGCAGCTCTGGTGGTGAACGTGGCTGGACTTGCGGTTGCGGTGTTGACGGTTTCAGCAGATCGAAACCGTCTCTCTCTTTCCGCTTATTCGACGTGACAACGCGACGGGGAGGGAGGCGCATCGTTTTGGTGTTCATTCTTATCGCCGTTCCGATGCATACCACGTCAGCAACAATAAAAATTGGGACACCAGACGACGAGACGGAAGTCACTCTTCTTGCCTTCTGAATTTGAAGAGGGGCATTTCGGTAAAAAACGACAATCAGTACAAAGGTAAATCTGAAAACAGAATATGGCAGTAAAAAGGTAAAGGTAAAATTTTGAAACTGAGAAAAAGAACCCAAAAAAAAAAAAAAAAAAGATGGGGATCGGGTTTGCGATGCCCAAAATCCACCTTCGAATTAACGGCTGTTTAAGCCACTCATTAAATCACGGAGAGGGAAAGAGAGAGAGAGAGAGAGAGAGAGAGAGAGAAAGAGATGTTGATATAGAGAGAGAGAGAGAGAGAGGCTTAAGAGAAAAATAGAAATTGGGCAATTAGAAGAGGGGGGCAGCGTGAGTTATATTTATAGAAGCCGTCTTGGGAGATTGCCCTCGTTTTATAGAAAAATTACGAGAAGACCTTAAGATTTCAAATTGCAAGTTGAACCCCTTACCTGCTTAGTGTTAACCTTTGATGTTTTTTTTTTTTTTTTTGAAGGTCAAGATTTCCAAAAAGGAAGACAGATTCCCGTTTAGCCAAAATGAATAAGATTCGATTTCTATGCCTATAGCTCATTCCTTTTACCAAATATTCATCCTACAACGTTGTTTGTCGATCTCCAGCGTTTTGGCATGGAAAATGTTTGAAGCTTGTTCTTACAAAACTTTCTTTTTAAGATTAAATTTATATTGAAGGATTTAATTCACATTATTTTACTCTCTCTCTCTCTCTCTGTTTTTTTTTTTTTGCATATTCCATTTGGAACTTTAAAAGATTTATGCCAGTACTTTCTAAGAAACCCATCATGAAGGAGCATATGGTGATGGAAAAAAAAATAAAAAATAAAAAATAAAATTGATGTTCATCTAACATGATACCATTCGAACTACCGTTGCTGAGTCAAATGTTTCAAGTCCCTGCTTCTGGACATGCAATCGATTGTACTTTTTCTTATTGCCCATTATTGCTTGTGCGACGTATTTGACGGAACAGGTTTCCTTTTCACTCCTGACATTTTTTTTATTTTTTATTTTTTGTTGGTAGACCCGTAGTAGAGAGCCATTTTTATAAAAATTGTTTATTTTAACTTTCCAGCATGCAAAGTGGGAAAAAAAAAACTTAAAAACACTCTAATTATTAAGATTTTAAATTCTCATTTTCAAAATTTTAAGTTTTAGTTTTAGAAAAAAAAAATATTTATTTAAATTGAAATAATTAGTTTTATTTTATAATTTATAATCTAAAAGACATTTTAATGAATACAAATAAATAAAGAGAAATTATAATTAACAGAGTATTTTTATTAAGTTATTAATGTAATTAATTGTACAATATCTATATAAAATCATATTAAATAAGACATAGGTCAAGATGCTAAGATTAAATTAAATATGTGATCTATAAAATAAAGAAAAATTAACAAATACGAGAATTTTAATTTTATGTTAATATTTTAAAAAGAGTAGATATAATAGAAAATAATTAATATACATATTAGTAATAACGTTCATAAATTATTTATAATCAAATTTAATTATTGACATATAATCAACAGAATAATTAAAATGAAATTCATGAATAGAGCTTATGAATGATATGTTTATTATGAAAATATAAAATTTTTATCAAATTAAATTAAAAAAATATGTATCAAGTATTATTAAATAGAATTAGAAAGTCATTAATAATATACACAAATTATTTTTATTAGTAATATTTGAAAATAATAATATTCAAAAACACTTTCATGAGAAATGAAATTAGTAGTACATAACAAACTAAAAATTTATAGAAATATTTTGAATTAAAGTAATATTATATTTGTTAACATATTTTTAGATTAAGTTGTATAAATATATTAAAGAAAAAAGAAATAGAGTTGTATTAGAAAATTTTCTCTTTTATTATTTTAATGTTGTTAAAATAGCTTTTTCAATTCTTCCATAGATACTCTAATAATTAGTAATTTATACTTATATTTAGAGGTCTTAATTAAAAAAATATAAAATTTATGAAAATAAAGAGAATTAATTTTAAAAATTGATTTTAAAATTTATAAAAATAAAAAATATATATTTGTTTATTATATAATTTTTGTTTGATTAACTTGTCTAATGAACAAAAAAAAAATATATCAACTAAAAAAAAAAAACTTTTTGTGCAATTTAATCAATTTACTAAATCGAAACGAATATCATATAACTCTTTCAATTATGGTCTCTACAAAGGTGCGATCAAATGTCTCCAAATGCATATAACAAAAGCTAGCATAATGTTTTATACAATAATGCATCTTCGATTAGTGTTTTTACGAGTAATGTTATAGTCGATTGGTTTTAGCAACTTCAAGAGAAAAATGATAGAAGTTAACAATCATTGCCATCAAATTTTAAGGAGAAACTCGCTCCAGGACGCCTTCTTGATGAAAGCAACCAAAAGAGATTGGGTGGGTGGTTGTCTTAATCAAGAATACCCCCCACTGCCCTACTCTACCTTTCTATTTACAGCATCTCCTTCTCTCATAATTTAGCTATGCCGTCAGGACCTCCACCCTGGCCCGCTGGCGCAGGTGGACTCTCAGCCTTCGTTAACTTATGGAGCTCTTGCAATTATGACAAAAGGACCACGTGAAATTTTAAATTTTGAACTTTGGCCATACATATATATATATATATATATATATATATATATATATATATATATATATATATATATATATACATATGAATGGTGAGAAATTACTTACATGAATACCCTATTTGTAGCCACACCAAAAAAAAAATAAATCTAAATTTTTGTGGTCTATAAAATAAAAAATAAAAGTAATATTTTATAATATTTTAAACTTTTTAAAAGTTCATTTAACTCGTTAAATTTTGTAACAAAATTTTAAACTTATAATTTTTAATATATTAATACATAGTTTTTTTTATCATTAAACACAAATAAGAATTTCAATTTTAATGTGCTTAATTTGATTTCTTTAATTTGTTAATACATTTTTATTTTCCTGTGATACCAGTATCTTAAATAAAATTTTTGTACATGATACTCTTGCATTCGTGGATTAACAGTATTGATGCACACAAAAGAGTGGAGGTCGGTATTAATGTTAATTTAAATTAAAAAATAATTAAAAATAATTTTATTATTTATATAATATTAAATATTTAAAATTATATAAAAAAATATTATTAATATTATTGTGTGTACTCATCTGTAAATGTTTTATTAGTTTAATAAAATTATAATGTTCTTATAATAATGGTAGTAGAGTGTGTACTTCCTTGTTCACCACAGAAGTTGCCGCCAAAGTTACAGAAACCACCACACACGTCTCTGGATCTCTATTATCAACCCGCCAGAGAGTCACTGCACCCATTATCAACCATCAAACGTCTCTACTTTTGCCATCGGAAGTCATCTCTTACCTCGTCTAACATCCATTAGCCTAAATTTGGCCACGATAAGCCCTAAAACAACTTTAAATGTGGTAGATTTACAAAATTTTGACTATCCCTTTTCCGCCTTTCACAGCTGATCGGGTTGTCACCGTATGCCTGTGCAACATTAGACCATCAACTTTTCCATCATCAATCATCGCTTTCCACTCACACTCTCGACGTGTTATTATCTCAATTTAAATTTTAGATAGAAAATAATTACATCTAATAGTATATGTAGATGAAAGCCACATTTAATTATAACAAGTTACTCAAGTATCTCATCCATCATACAGTCAATGACGAAATTATTTAAAAAATTATAAATATAACTTCATCAAAGTAGTCATGAAATATCATGATAACATCGTAACAAGGTATTCACAAAGTTAAAAAAAAGTAAAATTACAAACTTTACAATATTAATTTGAACTTTTGCAAATGAAAGCTTTATAAACTATTTTAGTTTATATAGGTAAAGTTCTTGACGTATTAAATGAGAATTTATGGAGAACAATTGAATGATCAAGTAAAAGTTAAAAAAATCTTATGAATATTTATACTGTAGTACGACATATTGTAGTAAGAATAAAAGAAACACGTTGTTTGTCCCAAATATCAATTGATATGTTAATGGACATATTACAAGTTTATGAACATTGTATGAATAAAAAGCACATTGAAAAACCAATAAAGCAAACATTCTAAAATCAAACTCTTACCAAAAGAGATCAAAGTGATCAATCAAAGTAAAAATAAAGTTTCTTTCATAGTAGAAGACAAAGACGTGGTGATAATTACTATAACAATCGATGTCAAGGAGGTCATTGCAATAATTTTAGAGATAGAAACAATTCATGTAATGATTAAAGGAGATCATATTAAATATACAAAGTCGAGGTTTAGCTAAAGAAGATGTCGTGATACAAGAAGATATGATAAATCCAATGTTAACTGTTACTCGTTTCATAAACATAACCATTATGCTAATGAGCATAAGTTTGAGGAAAATAATTAGGTTACTGTAACTATTGAAATATCAAATTACAAGACATAATTACTTGATACTAAATGTATTAATTATATATGTGAAAAGAATGAGCTTTTTATTGATTTTAATGAATCAATATGTTGTAAAGTTAAGTTTGCTAATGATAGTAGTCTACCAATGATGGGAAAATGGCAAGTTCTCATCAAGTTAAAAAATAAAGATTATAACTACATCTCATATGTATTTCATGTGTTAGATATAAAGAGCAACTTACTCAACCTGAGTCAATTGCTTAAAAAGGATTATAACACACAATTATAAAATAACTTTCTCTTAATTATTAATGAAAATTGAACACTTTTCCTTAAATTTCCTTTAATGAAAAACAAAAAGTTTTGAGTTAATATTAGTACTAATGTTTATACTTAATGATATTATAAAAGATGAGTATTGATTATGACATTTTCATTTGATCATTTAAATTTTCACAATTTAAAACTGTTTATACAAGAAAATATGACAATAGGCTTAACCATTATACATCATTCTAATCAAATTTATATAACTTTTATTATTGTAAAACATAATTAACAACCATTTATGACAAGGAATTGATGTACACGGTAACCACTCCAACCAATTTACTCTAATGTTTGTAGTTCAATGAGTATTTTATCAAATGATAAGAATAAACATTCTTATAACTTCATTGATGATTTTATAAGGAATATATAAGTTTATTGCATATAAAGGAAATTTGAACTATTTAATTATTTTAAGAAATTTAAGGTATATATTGAAAAATAGAGTAAGTATAATATTAAAATTTTCAAAATTGATAAAGGTAATAAGCATATCTTTAATGAGTTTAAGGAGTATTGGGAAGTACAAAAAATAAAGTATAAAGTCGCAATTTCCTACACATCATAACATAATAAAGTTGTTGAAAAGAAAAACAAATTAATCATTTTTATGACGAAAAGCTTGTTAAAGTCAAAGGAATTCTCAATATATTTAGGGTATAATCTATTTTACATTATATATACTTGTTAAATAAATCTCTAACAAAAAAGTATTCATAATGTCAATTCTAAAAAAACATGAAACAGTTTAAGCCTAATGTATAAGATCTCAAAGTGTTTGGTTCATTACTTATGCTCATGTTTTAACAACGACAAAAAAAAAGTTAGATGATTGAGGAGTAAAGACTATCTTTATTAATTACATTAAAAAAAAAAAAGATAAGTTATTCAATCCTATAACAAAAAAAAAAAAGTGATTATGAGTAAAGATATTACAATGGCTAAAGATAAAATTTGAAATTTTGATACCGAATAGCAAAATAACTTTAAAAGACATATAGTTGCCATTTTGAGAGTAGAGTAAACTCAAGTTGCAATCCCCCAATGCAAATGGAGATGTTTTACCTGCACAAAATCTCTATAAAATAATGGAATATCAAAGGAAATCGTAAATAATTAATTAAATTATAAAATGAGTTAATCTTTAATAATATTGTTAATGATAATAAGAATTTGGTGTATTTTGTAATGTTTGCAAATTGTGAGTTTGTGTCATTTAATAAGGTGATTTAAGATTTTAAAAAAAATGAATACCATGAACAAAGAAATCAACATAATTAAGAATAATAATACATAATCTTTTATAACTATTTTGGGATGTCATAAAATTATTGATATGAAATAGGTCTTTAAAATTAAAAAGAAGTTAAATGCTAAAATAAAGATATATAAAATAAGATTGGTTGCAAAAAAAAAATAAAACATTGAGTAATAACTTGGTCATGACTATCATAAGTTATTCTTTCTTGTTACTTGAATACTTATTGATTGTCAAATGAAGGCAATATAATACCTATTGATTTTATATTTTTTAAGCAAATTATTTAGAGTTTCAGATATATAATATACATAAAGTCTAATAAACATTGTAAAGTTGGTTTGATAAATAAGTTTTTTTAGCATATTTGTTAATTTCATGTGTAAGTTGCTAAAATAATTATATAATATATGAAGTAAACTTATAATCATGACTTACTTTATTCTTCATTTAAAAGTTATAATCATATAAGTTATTTTTATACTAATTAAGATAAAATTGTAAATGGTCATAAAAATATTTTTTAATATTATTTTAACTTTAGAACTATTGTTTATTCATGTTCATTTAGAAAATAGTATATTATTACATTTTAACTCATGTAGTTAAATATGAAGTTTTAGTTTCAAGTATTTATCAAACTATTTAATTACATAATTTACTAAATAAGATAAATGTGTTAATTAAAAGTTTTTATAAAGATATTTGTTAATAATGATTTCAAGTGATCGATAATGAGTGTACTTGCAAATTTTATTTTATTTTTTTTTTTGCTTTGGAGAGTGTTACTTGATATTTCACAATTCTTAAAGAGGTTATCCTACTATTAGGAATGTATGATTTACAACGATTAAGTATATAGTTAGTGAAATATAAGGCTTGAATCTTGATTTTACTTACTGTTAATTTTTATTTTCTAATTTAATTATATCCGACTAAACAATTGTTAATCGATAAATCGATGGATTAGGATTGATCCATTCCACGAATAATCTATTCATCCCTTTACATCGCTGCGAAATCGAGCGATGAAATTAAACATGAAATGATGCGGTTGATGACTCATTTAATATACGAATATTGTAATTTTATTAAATTAATAATGATATAATAATAATAATAATATTATTATTATTATATATTTATATAATTACAACATTTAAATATATTTATATATAAAAATTTTTAATTACAATTGTCAAAAAAGTGGTTGACGGGGTACTTTATTAGTCATAGATGAGTACTGGTTGAATAAGGTCATTTGATTTAATGATGGCAGGAAGACTTCCAAGTACACACTCATTATCGATCACTTGAAATCATTTGCAAACTCAAACTAATGAACTTTATTTTATTTTTTTTTAATTTAACGTTGGGACCAGATGTTACTACATATTAATTATACATAAGTATAATCTACATCAAAGATCTTAACTGTGCAATCTCAAACCAATTTTTTTGTTTTGAGCATTAAAAAAAAAAAAAAAAGTTGTAGTAATATTAGTTATCATTTTTGTAAATTAAAAAATAAAAAAAAATTCTTCAACATTTTAATTTAATTTAATTATTTTTTGAATAAAACTCATCATTTAAATAATAATAATTTAAATAAGTCTCCTTTACATATAACTAACCCCAACATATTACACATAGAACTTACCAATAAAATAGCCTACAAATTATCAATTATTTAGAGGAGGAGGTGATAGCCCAAAAATTGGAACCTAAGCCAATAAAAAAAGAGTCGTACTAATTTATTACCAAACTCTCCTATTAAGTGACAATCTCAAATCAATTGATAATGAAATTAAGATGTAAAATGGTATAAATCTTCGAGGGGAATTTTTTTTTTTTTTTTTTTTTTGGAATTAACTCCAATTTTGGTTGGAAGACAAGTTCCCCCTCTCTTCATCATCATCTTCTTCTTCTTCTTCTTTCAAGTGTAAGTTATAAAAACGGGCCTGTAGTATTGGGTAGCAAAGTCTTCCAAACAAACCTTAGTTCCCAAATTAACTCTGGTTAAGTGCCAGCTGTCCTTGTCGCCTGTTCTGTCATTCCACGAACATTGGATTCCGATTACGTGGTACAGTTAACAGCTACTCCCAAAGGAATCCTTTTATCTTCCATGTCTTCCTCCCAAATGGTTGAACATCGAGATTTTGACCGTAATTTTATAATCTGAACCTTGAGGTGGCTATTGAACCCCAAAATAAAATAAATAAATAAATAAACATTGAATGCAACAAATCACTAGATTTTGTTTTTATAAAATACCTACATTCGTTACCGATGATGTAAAGTATGTTCGATTTTTGAGTAGAATTTAAATAAATAATGTATTTTAAATTAAAATGTTAAAATATTAAAACTTTAAATTATTTATACATACATACATATACCTATATATATATATATATATTATTTTTAATCACATAATTCATATATTTACATTTGAAATTTCAATAATTTCTTAAATAATAATTATTGAAAACACTTGACAGCCTAAATTAAGAAGACTTTTGAGTTGAATCTAGATAAATAACAGACTCATGACACCAATTTTAATTAAAAATCTTAATATATTAAATTTATGAATTATATTCATTTATCTATTGTTTATTTATTTATTTATTTTATTATTTCTAATGTAAAATTTCTTTAATTATATAAACTACACGTTCATATTTAAAGTTTTAATAAAACACAAAGTCATTTAGTACCAAATAATTAGAGTAAAAGTATATTGGCACATGTGAATGAAAAAGTAGCAAGTGTCTTTTGCTGTTTGACCTTACTTGCTTGAGTTGCTTCTCCTACTGTGTACCCAAAATATCGTTAAACAAGAAGAAATCAGGAGGAAAAATGCAAAGATACCGTGGCCCACAGCCTTAAGATTCTTTAATTATTTGGTTTTGGTATTAAATATAATAATAATATTGTTCTTTTTTCTTGAACATAACACTGTATCATCGTGGAATACGCCAATTGTTTTGAGTGAAGAACATATCACATGTACATTTTTAAACTTTGCCCTCTAAAGTAGAATTTGTCACTTGAAGAATTTGAATTTATTTATTTATTTATTTATCATAAAAAGCCATGAACAACAAGAGTTATTTCTCTTTATTTTTAATAAATACATGTTATTTCTAAAATTAAAATTTCCTAATTAAATATCTAGAATCTTAATTAGTTAGACGTCTTTGTAAATATATCCGATCTTAGTTTAGTTAAAAATTGCTGGTTTCATGATTAGGAGAAACCAAAACCTAACAAATTCAGGATAATTCGGTTTTGGTTTCGATCAAGTTGTAGTATTGTTTAGTTTTAGTTAGGAATCCTCGTCTAAAAAATAACTTTTCACAAAAATTTTATCGAATATTTTCGTTAAAAAATTAAACAAAAACTATAAATAAATGGGTTTTAAAAATTTTAAAAGTTAATATTTTTATTTAAAAATTGTATAAACAAGATTATGATTATTTATTTCTTAAATAGAACTGAAAACCATGATTTTAATTTTGATTATGATTCCATCTTTAGATTGGAAAGAGCCTTAATTTATAGCCAAACATACCCATAGGGGCGATTTTGTGTTGACATTTATAGGAATTGAAGGGTTGAAAATATTAAAAAGAGACAGTAAATTAGAATTGTTTTTTTTTTTTTTTTTGTTGAATTGTGCGTGACACTTGAAATTCCATGCCAAGGGCCGGCACCGCTAAGCTTAGATCAATACCAAGCTTTAGAAAATAAATAAATAAAAAATAAAAATAAAATTTTAAGAAGATATGAGCAAATAAATTATATTCGACGGAAATAGGAAGGTTGTGACCTACAAAGAAGAAGCACAAAGAAAGGAATGTACCATACAAAGAGCGAAAGGGGAATCCGTAATCCGTTCAATTAAATTGTTTATTGTAAATATAAATAAATAAATAACAAAATGGGGAGATTTTTAATATTTTGGTTGACGTGTTGACCTTCTGTCAGTTTCGTTAGATCGTTAATGACGGTTAAAGCGCCAGCGCTAAAATTGATGAGGAAGCATCCCACGTGGCACAGAATTAGCCAGCCCAACATGGTAAAAATAAAAAATAATAAATTAAATATGTTTGTCTAACATGAAATGGAAAAACCTTTGTAAAGTTTCTCGAGAAATTAAAATCCCGAAGCTTCTCTATCGAGACGCACCGCCACCTGTAATTCCATCCCCTGTCTCTACTTTGATTCAAAGAGAAAAATCAAACCCATTTAAGATTATAATTTGTAACAATAGGTGGGGAAGAAATCGAACATGGAGGAGGCCACAGGATAGAGAGGTGGGGAAAAAGAGAGAAAAAGAAAAGGCAAAAGGATATTGAAGCATGCTGTCTTTCATTTGTTTTGGATTCTTTGAGGATTGATTCTAGGAATTATTTAAAGGAGAAGCCTTTGATAGGAGAGAGATTTTAAAAGATGGGTCTTGATGGTGGAGATTACTTGTGGGCTCTTTGTCTCTGCTTTTCACTTTGGAAAATTAAAAGGTGAGTGCTTTACCATTTTTCTATATGCAGTTGAATGGTATTACCTTGGTTGGAAGTTTTGTAGCTTTTGGAATTGGCATTTATGGGAAGATGTTTGTCAATCTTATAACTTTTTTTTTTTTTTTTTTGAATTTTTAGGAATTTGGGCTTGAATTTTGGAGGGTCCTGGTATTATAGATTTTTTTTTTCTTCATTCTTCGCAGTTGGGATTGTGGAGATATTGATGTGTGCTTCTGTGGTTTTGGGCTGGATTGGGTTGTGGATTTTGCTGAAGTTGTTGTCTTTGTTCTGTTAATTTTGCTTTCCATCACTGGATGGCAGTGATGACACCGATATCTTTGGGTTCTTATATGTTTTATTGGCAATTTCTTTTATTAGAATCGGTTTCATGCTCAAGCATTTGAATTTATTGTCATTTGTTTTGCTAGCTCGATCACTACTTTTGAAGCACGATGCTTACCTTACATAGATGAACTCTTGTAAGGGGTATCTGTTAGTATCTTGCATTAAGAGTTTGATCGTTTGTTTTTTTGGTGCTTGAAGATTACTGAGACAGTATGAAGAGCAAATTTAGGGAAAGAGAGCAGAGAAGAGACATAGTTAGGCAAAATTTGCGGAAGATAATGAAATGTCTTTGTTCTGGGGGACATTTGGCACTAGATGAAATGGTACCTTCGTCTGAGTCCCTTGCAACCAAGGATTATTCGTTGGGTGATTATTCTTCAAAAAATGGTGAGGCATGCCAGAAGCCAGATACAAGAAATATAGAGGAAGCGGAATTAACGCTTCGTGAGCATGGTTCCTTGAACTATGAGGTTTGTTCATCTAACCTTGTGTTTTAAGGATTTAAGTGTCTAATGAGTCTTCAAATAGTGGTCTTTACTAAGTTATTAGAATAGACCTTCATATTTGGTCAAGGATCTAAATCCCATGCCAGTGGTTACTTTTTGTCCTGAAATTGATTAGTTAACCCTACTGGCACATTGCTAGTAGGTCTTTAAACCTATTGGTATCATGGTTCCCCTCTACCCCCTAAAAAAATCCACTATTATTATGGCGTTCTTCAATATACTCAGATTTGAACCCAAAACTTGGAAAAGCCCCCACAGTTATCACTCTACTGACCCTGGGGAATAAAGTTTATGTGAAATTTCCTTTATTCCTCCTGGACTTGTGTAGAAGTAACTTTCTCGTACTGTTCTATTTAAGAAACATTCATTAATAGAAATTAATCAACTTTATGAATGATATTCACAAACGACTTATTTTGAACCTGTTCATGATTTTCAGGAAGCCAGGGCGTTGTTAGGAAGAATTGAGTACCAAAAAGGAAATGTAGAAGCTGCCCTACATGTTTTTGAAGTAATAGATATCACAGCATTGACTCCCAAGATGAAGCTTACTCTTGCTAGAAGATGTGACCAACGAAAGAGACAGTCCCAAAATTTTGGTTCCCCACCAATGTCCATACATGCTGTCAGTTTGCTTTTGGAAGCTATCTTTCTAAAAGCAAAATCGCTACAACATCTTGGAAGGCTTAAAGGTGTCTTGTTTTGCTAGCTTATACTCTGTAAACTTGCATTGCTCTATGTTCTTGGGTTTTATTTTTTTTTTCTTCTCAGTTGTCTCTGATTATATATTAGTGTAAAATTTGGCATTTGATGTTCAACTTCAAGGACTACTGTCACACATTTTTTGCTGAATATGAAATATGTCCGTGTGGAGGGCCCTAATGCTGTACTCATGCTCATTATCTTTGTATTTGCTTTGAAATCCTCTCTCCTTGCTTCTCTCTCTCTCTCTCTCTCTCTCCTGTCTCTTATACACATCTAGATGTGTATAAGAGACAGCCCTAATGCTGTACTCATGCTCATTATCTTTGTATTTGCTTTGAACTCCTCTCTCCTTGCTCCTCTCTCTCTCTCTCTCTCTCTCTCTCTCACTCACTCATATTTCTGTACATTCATTTTATGAAAATGAAAAATTACAAGAAGAATGGCTGAAATAAAATATACCGGATGGTTAGAATATCATTGCTAATTTATACCTTGAATCCTTCTTGCAGATGCTGCTCAATCTTGCAAAGTTATTCTGGACATAGTTGAGTCTTCATTACCAGAAGGCTTGCCTAAAAATTTTGCTGCTGACTGCAAATTGCAGGAGACTTTAGACAAGGCTATTGAGTTGCTTCCAGAATTATGGAAACTTGCTGATTCCCCACCTGAAGCAATCATGTCATATCGACGTGCTCTCCTATATCAATGGAACCTTGACACAGAAACTACTGCAAGGATTCAAAAAGAGTTTGCCATTTTTCTTCTGTATGGTGGAGGTGAAGCAAGCGCCCCCAACCTCCGATCCCAGATGGACAGTTCATTTGTTCCTAGGAACAATATAGAAGAAGCTATACTTCTATTAATGATATTGCTAAGAAAAGTTTGTCTCAAAAGAATTGAGTGGGATCCTTCAATCTTGGATCATCTTTCTTTTGCTCTTTCAGTGGTGGGGGACCTAAAGTCTCTAGCCAATCAGCTTGAGGAATTGCTTCCTGGAATAATTGATGGGAGAGAAAGATACTATACTCTAGCTCTCTGCTATTATGGAGCAAGTGAGGAATTGGTTGCTCTGAATCTACTGAGGAAGTTGTTGCATAGTAGTGAGGATCCAAATTGTGTTCCAGCATTATTAATGGCATCAAAGATTTGTGGGAAGATCCCTGGACTTGCTCAAGAAGGGACAAAATATGCTTACAGGTCACTCGAAAATATGAAAAGTGAATGCGATCAGTTGGAAGGAATCTCTAAGTGTTTGCTAGGCATCTCACTTTCAGCACATTCTAAATCTGCTGGTGATGATTCTGAGATGGTCACAAAACAAACAGAGGCTCTCCAAGCCCTGGAAAGTGCAGGAAGAATAACAAGGATGCAGGATGCTAATACACTCTACAATCTCAGCCTAGAAAATGCAGGTCAGAGGAAACTTGATGCAGCACTGTATTATGCCAAGCGCTTGTTAAAAATGGATTGTGGGTCCACCACTAGTGGTTGGTTATTATTGGCTCGGATTTTATCAGCTCAGAAAAGGTTTGTAGATGCTGAAACAGTTATCAGTGCTGCACTGGACCAGACTGGGAAATGGGATCAGGGAGAATTATTGAGAACCAAAGCAAAAGTTCAAATAGCACAAGGTCAGTTAAAACGTGCTATTGAGACCTATACACAGCTTCTGGCTATTCTTCAAGTTCAGAGTAAGGCCCTTGGTTGTGGGAAGAAGCAACAAAAGGTACATTGGTTAACTATATTAAATTTTGTCTCCCTTTTTGTTATTAATAGTATTTGAAAATTTTCTTCAAGACTTGTAATTTTCTGCTGCTGGCAACCATTTTGGATAATTTTTGGCAGGTCAGTAGAAATCCTGCCATGTGTTTGGAATTGGAAGTTTGGCATGACCTGGCTTCTGTCTACATTGGCCTGTCAAGGTGGCAAGATGCTGAGATATGTCTTTCCAAATCTAAGGCCATCAGTCTTTACTCAGCTGCTAGATTTCATATCACTGGTAAGTTGAACCGGTCATCTGGATTTTGATTTATTGTTTTCCAACCTTTGAATGTAGAGCCATCTGGCAATTTTGATACCTTTATTCAAAATCACTGCTTAGCAAGAACAATTCTAATTTCTTCAATAAAGTCTCCAGTGAAAGATTCTATGTTTTATATTCTGTCTTTCCATTCTATCAATAGGTTTAAGAATTTTAAATTGCAGTAGGACTAGAGTACATGCATTAGTTGGTTATCTGCTTCTCCACAACTAAAATATTCACTAGGGTGGAGGAAATGGGAGGGCATGGCATGGCTGTTGTTTCCCAAAGTGTGTGATTTAGCTGACCGAATTAATTTTTTTTATCATGAACATGAATGAAGCAGATCCAGAAATCATCCTTCTGGCTTAGTTGTCTTCACAACTTGAACATGCTTATTGCAGGCTTACTTCATGAAGCAAAGGGTCTACACAAAGAAGCTCTAAAAGCCTTTGAGAGCACTTTGGATATCGATCCCACCCACGTTCCAAGTTTGGTATCTGCAGCTGTGGTTCTTAGACGGCTTGATAATCAATCAAATGAAGTAGCCAGAAGCTTTCTGATGGGTGCTTTGCGGCTAGACAGAATGAACCCATCAGCATGGCACAACCTTGGCCTGTATTACAAATTTCAGGGAACAGCTTCATCCTCTCTAGAAGCCGCTGAATGTTTTCAGGCTGCAACAATTCTTCAAGAAACCGCGCCTGTTGAGCCTTTCAGATGATTAACGCCATATCATTTGTACAAGCAAGGACATGGATGTGTAATTTTTATAGGAGGACATATACCAACTTCTCTATACCAATCTTTTGAGTATGGAAGTCATTTTTACAGATAGTCCCTTGGTAAAATGCAGTGTTATGAAACCAGTCCAATGCCGACTTGGACTACTGGGCTTGGATCACTAGTTCAACCAGTGAGTCAATGGGCTATTTCCAACTGTTGGGTCGATGAAATCCGTTTGGGTCAAAGATAGTTTCTTAAAAGAACTTGCTGGGTATGGGGTTCGATTCACCTGTTTGCTCGTATATGGTATAAAATGATATAACTGCCGTTTTCAATCGGCCTGAATAGAAAACAAATTAGTTTGTTCGGAGAAGAAAACCCAAAAAAAAAAAAAAAAAAAACAAAAATACGAATTTGACTAGACAGATACACATTCTTATGAATTTATTTAAATATAATATGAAAATTTCATTTTCACCGATTTTTAATATTGGCAGAAGTACGGAGATATTGAGGAAGAATTACGCCGTTATATATATATATATATATATATATATATATATATAGTTCGTACTTCAATAAATTTTTTAATTAAAAAAATAAATAAATTTAACGCGGCAGATTTTCAGAACCAAAAACTGCATTAAAAAAAAATAATAATAATAATAAAAAGACAATGAAAATGAAAAAGAAGCGCGAGTCTGTCTCTCCCTCCGCCTAAGCAAAATCGAAAAACATTTTGGAGCGCCACTGGCGAAATCTTTTTGCCTTCAATAAATAAACCTCCAAAGTCTCCTTCTCCAGGTTTTGCGTCGGGTGTTGCAAATTAATTGCTTTTGATTTCAGCTTGTGGGTGGGGGAGCGGCCGACATGGGTGATTCTTTGAAACAGAGTGTTAGTAGGCCTATGGGGCCGCCATGGATTCTTCATTTCCAGAAACTGGGTCTCGAGCTCAAGTGCCCTCTCTGGTCTGTAATGCCAATGTCTCATTCTCTTGTTTATGCTTTAAACAGAGCAAAGAATAACATGGCGTGGAAAGAAAATTCTAAACTCTTGAGATTATTTGAGAAGTGGTTGTCTTTGATGCTGTTGAATTTCTACTGGGGTTAATCTATCTGATGTGGGGTTCTGATCTTGTTGGGTTTTTTTTTTTTTCAGCTTAAGCTTGCTGAAGGGACCTGTTTTACTCCCTTGCGATCACGTTTTCTGCAAGTATGTTATAATTATTTTTCTTGTTTGTCAATTTCAGCTTTATGAAGAGTTATATCTCTGTTTTGTTAACTTGAGTTGCGATTTTGAGATGGTTATTTATTTTATTTTTTTCACAGGTCGTGCCTACCGGAGTCTGCTCAGTTTGAGTCAGGGTGCCCCATTTGTAAGGCTCAGTGCAAAGGTATTTTTTTTTTCACGCTTATTTTAGTGGGGTTTCTTCCTATAACTCTTTTGCTCTAGCTTCTGACCTGATCTGAGGAGGGTCAAGTTTGCAGTTTTTTTTTTTTTGGAATAATTGTTCCTAATTGGTTAACTTTATTTGAGGAAAGCTGAAAATCCATCTTTGCACCATTTTCCCTGTAAAGAAGATTTTTTTTTTTTTTGGTGGCGGTGGTGGAGGGTAGGTGTTACAATTTGCTAAAATGATTGTGTGGCTTGCAGATTTGAGGCCTCTGCCTCTCATTGAGAACTTGGTAACAATCTATAAAACCTTGGATGGTGTTTTCTCTGCAAATCTGTTCCCCACCACTTCTTCTGGTATGTTCTTTTCCAGCAATTTCTTAAATTGTTTTTGACTGCTTTGCTTTTGGATTTCAACCTTCAAACTAAAACCTTGTTTTGCTTGTCCATCATGGACCTGGTGAAGGTACTGGCAGAGTGTCAGAAATGTCCTCATCTTCAAAGAGCAGGAATCAAATTGTTAAATTGGCTAAGAAATTGTTTAAAGCTGCTTGTGAAGATAACTTGACCAGTGGGCTGACCAAGTGTTCTCTTAGAAGCAACAAGTCTGATCAAGTTCCATTGAACTGTCTAGTTCAAAATGGGCGTCAAAATAAGGTCTTGGAAGATAAATTCAAAGTCCAAATTGATGTTGAAGGAAAAGAATATGAGATGGTTGAGAGTGGAGGGCATGGATGGGACGATGAAAGAGAAATCAGTTCTCCATTAGGAAGTTTTCCAGGATCACAGGGTCCTAATGATCCTAGGACTCTGCAAATGGACACAAATCAGGTGTCTCATTTGTTGCTTGAAAGCCCTCCATCATTCAGTGGTCCGAAGGATTCAGAAAATGAAAGCAATGACCAAGGGGTCGATTATGTAATAATATATCAGCCATTGCTTTCACTTTGCCATATTTATTAATTTCAGACAACTAAGGCCCAATCACACGATGAATAGACATTTGACGTTCTGTTTGAAATTTTCTACCACATTAACTCAGTCTGCATTATGCTCTCATTTTAGGGATAGCATTTAATTTGTCCAAAGTCATTCCATATGTTTACATCACCGATTCATAAATTATAGCAAGAAAGTCTTCCAGATCGATCTCCATGATTGCTAGGGTAGAAAAATCAAACTTCAAAAGTGCAAATACTGGAAAAGGCTATGTTTTTCCCCTTATTTGTTTTATGCCACTTTGTCATTCTTGTTGCAAGAACATTTGCACTGCATGCAGAAGCTATATTCTTAAATTTTTTAGTTTGCTGTTTGCTCTACTATGCTTATTGACTTATGTGCAAGTAAATTTAGTTAGGTGGTTATTCAAAATTATTGCTACATTTCTTTTCCTTACATGCTTAGTGACCATAATGTTCTGTTATCCCAGTAGTTGTAAAGGCTATAATAAATTTTTTCAGACTTCTCAAAACTATCAAGCAGCAAAACTGGCCAAGAGAAATTTGGATGACAGGATAAGACACGAGGGCCATGACTGCTGTACATCTGGAGCAGAAGGGCATTCGAGGGACCCAAAGAGACATAGGAAGTTGAATTGTAACAATGTTCGTGTTAATGATGTCAGTCATATTGCACCTTTATTTCCTGAACTGAATGTTTGCAGGCTTCATAATCTTCAGGTGGAGCTTAAATCTCCAACAGCCTTTTCTGATAGCCAGATGCATGCAGTACTAGATGGTTCTTCCACCATAAAAGCTGTTTGTGGGTTTTGCCAGAGCTACAGAATTTCTGTGGTAAATTGCCTTTCTATCCTTAGCCAGGACACCTGTCTGCAATGTAGCAACTTTGTTCCTTTCAAATTTGTTAGGCCGTGGTATAAATATTATGCTGCCTTCTTTTTCTTTTCTGTTTTTTATTTTTATTTTTTTCCTATTAACCTCTTGTCCTTCCAGGATACTGGTCCAATGCTGCATTATCTTAACGGGAAGCAGGTTGAGGGAGATGTGGCAACTCTACCCAGTGTTATACATGTTCATGGGATATGCATCGAGTGGTAAATAAATTTGGGCCCTTTATTAATTGATTGTTGTGAAGTGTGCACAACAAAAAAAAAAAATTTATTGTTCTTTCAAATCAGTTACCAAGACTAATATTTATGACATTGGAGATGCAGGGCACCACAAGTCTATTATGCTGGCCAAACAGTTAAGAATCTGAAGGCAGAATTGGCTAGGGGAGCAAAGCTTAAGTGCAGTGGATGTGGGTTGAAAGGAGCAGCTTTGGGCTGCTATCTAAAATCATGCCGGAGAAGTTATCATGTTCCTTGTGCAATGAAAATCACTAATTGCCGATGGGATTATGTAAGTGTGCTGCACTTGGGTTTTATGTATGTGCACTGAGGCATTTCCTTCTGCATCACTTTGATTTCAAGTTTAGACACTAATGGCTTCTTATTCCTTGGATTCCAATAGGAAAACTTTCTTCTGCTTTGTCCAGGTCATGCTTCAACTAAATTTCCAAAGGAGAAATCCAAGCCTAACAAACATAACCTGGATGGTTATCCTTTGCCAACTCAAAAGTATATCTTTATCCCATTAGCTCTTCTTACTTGAGGCCCATAACCTATATGTAACTTGGTTGGCAGGAATGTTATACTTGGTATTAACAATATGTTGTTTGGCATTCTTGTTTTTGGCCTGCAGGGAACCCCAGCAATCCAACAATTGGGCTGTCTTGTCTGAGAGAGCAAAAGAATGGGTTTTTTGTGGATCTGACCTGTCTTCTGAGGACAAGGTTGGTTTATGATGTTGATATCTAAATTTCTCACAGTTCGCTGATCAGCTTTTTTGAACAGTGTATTGCATGTAGATGTGATCAATCTTGGAATGATCTAGCAGTTTGAGCCGATTAACTTATGTAATCCTATCTGTAGTTAGCAATTTGTAACCTGATTTATCAAATGGTGGAATGAGGACAGGACATTGTATGTATGTTTTTTTTTGGGTTGATGTAGTTATCTTAGTAGTTGCCTTTTGTTTGAAATTATGGACCAGTGCCTTTTATTGTTATTATTATTATTATTATTATCTTTTTGGTACTTCAGAGAGATGGACTGGTGTCAATCTGTCTATCATGAGATTTACAATCCTTATTGCAATTTGTTTATTGAAATTGCTTGTGCATTCTCTTTTGGTATAGTGTCTTTTGATCAAATTTGGAAGGACAATTGGTGTGCCTGTAATGAAATTCTGGAAGCCAAGTGTTACACATGTAATTGCAGCCACAGATACAAATGGGGCATGCACTCGGACACTGAAAGTTCTCATGGCCATTGTGAGTGGAAGATGGGTTCTTACAATTGACTGTAAGTTTGATCTTCTCTTCCACCCAATTCCTTTTCCTCTATGTTGATGCTGCTGCTCTTGTTCATTTCAAATATAGCTAACTACTTTGAAGGACCATCAAATTGGATCAAGATAATGGCAAGATGTGTTCTAGCTGTGTCCTATCCATGAATGACAATGATGATCTTTTCAGGGATTAAGGCATGTATGGAGTCGATGAATCTTGTGGATGAAGAACCTTATGAAGTTAGTCTTGATAACTATGGCTGCTGTAATGGCCCCAGAACTGGCAGGCTTAGTGAGTTGAATAAAGTAAGTCCCATTCAGTGCAAGAGTATGAAATCTCAAATGCACTGGGATTTTGTTTTTGAAGATAAGGTTTTTCTAAGGTCAACCATCACCATTAAATGTTTGCTCTGGTTGCAGGAATCAAAACTTTTCAGTGGCTTAAATTTCTATTTTGTTGGTGAATTCTTATTGGGTTACAAGGAAGATCTTCAAGATTTGGTTATTGCTGCTGGCGGTACTATTTTGGAAAGTGAGGCCAAATTGATAAAACAATGTCCCAGCCAAGTCGAAACTTCAAAAACACTAGTTGTTTACAACATTGAGTCGCCAGAAGGAAGCAGGTTGGAGGAAGAGGTTTCAATTATCTGGCAAAGACACAGCGAAGCCCAGAATTTAGCTGCTAAAACTGGATCCTTAACCATTGGACACACATGGCTGTTAGAATCAATTGCAGCATATAAGTTGCAGCCTGTTGTCACCACCCTGACATAGAATTTTCTATGCTAACAACTCTTTAGCTCTTTATCTTTGGTGGGGGATTATGAAGCTGGTAACCTGCTGGTATAAGATAAAGAGGAAGAAATCTTGTTCTATATGTTAAATTTATTCTTGAACACAGCTGTTTCACTTGGACCTTTTATGTTGAATGTTTTGAATACAATTTAATGCTTGTAGCATTTTTATGGAGTTGATTCTCCAATATCCTTTTAGTTTAAATGTTTGCCATATCTACCAAGACAAGTGCAGCCTTTGGATGGTTTGCAGCAGTTCTGATGTATTCTTACCTTCGGCTGAATGGTTTCTGTTCTAATTTTTTGCCTTTTATGCTCTTGGGTGCAATTTCATCAAAACTAGAAACTGAACCCAGTAACAATAGGAAAATTGGTGGTTTTAGTTTCGATTAAAAAAAAAGAAATGGAAAATATATTACATTCCTTTACAATTACAAAGCCTTGTTGTCTTAGATGGACACTGGATTAGAAAGGACAAGCTTCCAGGTTACAAAACTTTAACTATGCAGATGGTAGGGACAATTTTTAGCAGGATGAGAAAAGCATGTCGCTCCCTCCCAGGCAGAAGCCAAAGAAGTTACATCAATCTATCAGCAATCCATTACACAAGGTATTCGTCTAATACTGAAAGGGATTGTGAATGTCAAGGGAATTGTCGTTTGCATTAGCAATTTGTGATTGACTATTTTGGATTCACACCGTTTATGGCCGAATGAATTGATTTCATGAAAAAGAAAATGATACAAGAAATGCCCAACTTCCCACTTCATTGGAGCACACAGATACTAATTAACATGGACCTTTCAGATTTAGGCCTCATTTTCAGATTGAAAGATGAGAAAATAAAAATAAAAATAATATTCTTTCAGATGCCATCGGCTTGGCAATAGGCACATGTAAAAGTAAATTGTTGCGACATTTCCTTATAATTTTTGAAGCAAGAGATGTAAGTAATGCCAGTCCACAACAACACTTCTCATCGCCCAATTAAATCCAAGTAATCCAAGCTCCAGGCTTAAATACATTTCATTTTCTTGACTTGAAGCGCCCTTCAGTAGTGATCAAGTTTCCTGAAATGAAGCTTCCTCCAGCACACCCACCCCTTTAGGAGTCCACGTCCACATTATAGGCAAAGAAATTCGTGACAAGCAAAAATGCGATATGATTGAGGGAATTGAGGATACTTAAGAGTGCGTAGTAGTAGTCCAAATGAGAGACATTCAAATTGTTCATTACCCGTCCATTGCGGTCATGACTTTTGGTGATATCAGTCACTGTTGGTAGAAAAAATGTGCTCAGGAAATACCCAATTCCCAGGCTAGTGGTGAAATATGCAGTCCCCAGGCTTTTCATTGCTTCAGGTGCTTGGTCATAGAAAAACTCTGCCTTTGCTACTTCCACAAATGCATCCGAAATGCCCATCAGAACAAACTGAGGAAGAAGAAGAATAAGGATACTAGGAGGCACTGTCCGATCTTTTCTGTTGATGTTATGCTCTGTTGCAATGCTAAGTCGTTTCCTTTCAGCCAGGCAAGCTGTGACCATTATGATAATAAGCAGGACAAGGCCAATTCCCATTCTTTGCAGCAGAGTTATAACTCTTGGAATTTTTGTATAGCGTCTGGCGAATGGGACAAGCCAACTTTCGTAAACTATTATGCTTACTAACATGGAGATGGTTATAAATGCTGAGAGGCATGCTGGAGGGATCTCAAAATGTTCCATTCTTCTATCCAAGGCGGTGCCCTGTTTGACGAATAGTGTTTGTGTGAGAGGTAACTTGGTGCTTGGTATAAGCGTGACCATGGGGACTGGGAGCATTTTGATCATTTGCTTGGTTTCTCAACTTGTGTCACTGGACACAGCGTCCAAGCTGAGCTTGTTGATCCAGCCTTTACGGCAGCTTTGTCAAGGAATCTGCAAACAATGTATATTGAGATTGAAGATTAAGCAATCAACTTATAGTTAATGAAAAGGTTATTTAAGGCATTTCTAATTAATGAACCAACCTCCCCGAAGGGGTGTGATCAATTCTCATTTTGGAAGATTTAGAGTAATCCTCTGTGCAAAACTTATGAAGCTCTTTTGGGTCATTTGGGACGGGCATATTCGCCTTCCTGACAGCAGCCACAATTACTTGTGCCATACTAGCGAGCGTACTTCCTGCAATCCACTTGTGCCTATAGAATGGACTGCCTAATAAGAAAATAACAATTGAAACTGCAATCCCAAGAGTTGGTGAGCCATAGCCAAGGGTCCAGCCCACATTGTCTTGTATGTAGACCAGGATGGTGTTTGAGAAGAGGGTGCCCACAAAAATGGAAAAGAACCACAAACTAAAGAGCGAGAGCTTGTGCATCCTCTCCCTCGATTCAAAAATGGTCAAATTGATCCGCCCCAATTGTGGGGATGTTTGGCTTGGTTCCACCAGTTCCTGCGGCAACCATGTATAATGCACAGAAGAAGATACCCTTTCGGAAGGCTGAGGCATCCTCGCAATAGTCCCCTTGACATGACGGAGGTTGTAGACCATACACGGACACTCATAGCGTTCATAGCCCCATTCCCTAAATTTCCAAGTAGATATTCAGCAGTGATGCTGTAGCCTGACATGTACGAATTCAAAAAAATAGTATGTTTGCAAGTTATTTAACAATGATCCAATTAAATTTTGAAATGTTTAACAATGATCCAAGTTATTTAACAATGAAGTGTAACCTAATTTTGAAATGTTTAACTTTTTTTAAGGAGAATTAAATTTTTTAATATTACAATTAAAAATTAATTATCACAATAAATTAGACTTGCCTTAAATTACTTTAAGTTTAAATTAAAGAGTAATTTTTTAATCCAAATGATTTGATTAATAACAAAAGTAGTAGTAATATATTTTGCTTTTACTGTTGATTGAACTAATATGGACTATTTATTTGAATTTCAACAAAAGAAGTCAGTTTTAAGAGTGAATACATACCTTTAGCTGCTTCTTATATTTTCTGAAGATCCAACTTAGTCATTGCTTATATAATTAGAAAGTTTCAATTTAATTAAGTTGCTATATATGATTAATAAATTAGATATTTCTTGGATGCATCTCAAAACCCTTTTAGAAGTTTTGTAGTGTAACTCACTTAAAGAGTGTATGAATCTCGAAAGGAGGATTTATATTGTAACTCACTCAAAGAGTAGTAATATATTTTGCTTCTACTGTTGATTGAACTATTATGAATTATTTTTTTGAATTTCAACAAAATAAGTTAGCTTTGAGAGTGAATACATACCTTGAGCTGCTTCTTATATTTTCTGAAGATCCAACTTAGTCATTGCTTATATAATTAGAAAGTTTCAATTTAATTAAGTTGCTATATATGATTAATAAATTAGATGTTTCTTGGATGCATCTGAAAACCCTTTTGGAAGTTTTGTAGTGTAACTCACTTAAAGAGTGTATGAATCTGGAAAGGAGGATTTATAGTGTAACTCACTTAAAGAGTAGTAATATATTTTGCTTCTACTGTTGATTAAACTACTATGGATTATTTCTTTGAATTTTAACAAAAGAAGTTAGCTTTGAGAGTGAATACATACCTTGAGCTGCTTCTTATATTTTTTGAAGATCCAACTTAGTCACTACCTGTATAATTAAAAAGTTTCAATTTAATTAAGTTGCTATATATGATTAATAAATTTAATGTTTCTTAGATGCATCTCAAAACTTTTTTGGAAGTTTTGTAGTGTAACTCACTTAAAGAGTGTATAAATCTGGAAAAGAGGATTTATAACATACATAAGATTTTTTCCTATAATTAACAGAAGCAATAAACATTCAATAAGACCTTTATACTTTGAGACATTAGTTTTCTTAACTTCATCATCTTTTTTGAAGTGGTTTACTAGTTGCTAAAGGTATTGTTATACTTCTATAATTATGTAGATTGAATTTTTTAAGAATCTCCTTGTCATATTTGGTTTGATACAAAAATATCCCTTGATTTGACTGTTGCAATTTCGAACCAAGAAAGTAGGACACAATTCTAAGGTCTGTCATATCAAAAACTAGTTTCATCTTAGCTTTAAACTATTGAACAAGTTTATGACAATTACCAATAATTAGTAAGTCATCAACATAGAGTAAGACATGTAACACTTGATCATGTTATAACTTAATGTATAAGGCAAGTTCTAATTTGCTCCTATTAAAACCAAAACCCAACAGATGATCATTAATTCTATTTTACTAGGCCCTTGGGGTTTGCTTTAAGCCATATAAATTCTTTCTCAATAAGTAAACCTTATTGTCTTGTCTATACTTGATAAAACCAAGAGATTGCTCTACTAAAATTTCTTCTTAAAGCATTTCATTGAGGAAAAAAGACTTTACATCAAGTTAATATACCATCTAACCCTTCTATATTGCAATTACTATGAGCAATTTGATATTGTTCATTTTGGCTATTAGAGAAAAGGTTTAAAAAAATTTCATACCAAATTATTGTGAGTATCCTTTAGCTATTAGTTTTACTTTAAGTTTGCTAACATTTCCATCAACTTGATGTTTGAATTTAAAAATCCATTTTATACTTATCACTAACTTTCCTTCAAGTTTAGAGACCAAGGTTTAGGTTTCATTCTTTTCAATTGATTGCAATTCTTTCTAACATTTTCTTTCTCTACTCATGATTGCTTAAAGCCTTTTCATAATCAATAAGCTTTGAGATGACTTTATAGACTCTTTTATATATATCAAAGATTCTTTTAGTTCCCCTAATTGGAAAGTGTTCGTCGTCCTCATTTAAAGTTTCAGTTTATGGATGCAATATGTTAAGAGTTTGCTTTAAATGAGCTTTTGTTGTCTTAATTTTAGTGTTCATTCTCACTAAATTTGACATGTTTAGAGATTAAGACTTTAGTAAAATGAATGCTATAAATTTTATAATTGTAAGTTGAGTCAGTATAACCAATGAAAATGACAGCAATTGCCCTCAAATTTAGTTTGCCTTTTCTTTTATTGGGTACATGAACAAAGTATAGACGACCAAAGATCCTTAAGTGATTAATAGAGGGCTTGTGTTGAAAACAAGCCTAAAAAAAAGTCTGATTAGTAAGAGTTTTGGTAGACAACCTATTTAAATGGTACATTAAAGTTTTCACAATTGTTGCACAAAATTTTTTTAGAAACTTCTTTTTTGCTAACATGCAACTTACCATATACATAATGGTCTTATTTTTTTTCTAACTCATTCTATTTTGCTAGGGAGTGTATAAGATAGTGAATTGGTTTTTGATTCTTGCACTTGTACATATGTTTTTAAAGGTTTCTGAGGTATATTTAGAACCATTGTCAAATCTAAGAGCTCTAATTTTAAAGCTTGTTTAGTTTTCAATTCAAATCTTAAACCTTATAAAAATTGAGGAAATCTTAGTTTTGAATTTTAAGAAATAAACCCAACAAAATATGATAAAATCATTTATAACGATGATAAAATACATATTTCCACTTAAGGATGGTATGATCATAGGGTTTACATAAGCTAATATAAATTTATTGAAATCTCTTCTTTGCCTCACATGTTTTGCTTGTTGTAGAAGAAAGCTTAGTTTGTTTACCATACTAGCAAAAATCATATATGTCATCAAATACATGAACTTCAAGAATATTCATAATGAGGTCCTTTTATACATGATTTAAATGCATGAATAGTGGAACCGCCTAAACCTTTTATGTCATAAGGCTGACTTATCAATTAAGACAAGTTTAGTGTCATGAATGGATGTTGTCCAATTTAAATGGAAAATTTTCTCTTTTATAGGAATACAGACAAACTCATAACCTTTAAGACTATATATCATACACTTTTTATTTTTAAAGATCAAAGAATATCCTTTCTCAAGTAATTGACCAACCCTTAGAAGGTTTCAATTGATGTTAGGAACATACAATATATTGGGAATCAATTGGTACTTGTTATTGTGTCAATAGTTGTTTTGCCTATCCTTTTCACTTAGAGAAGCTAACCATTTCCTATCTTCACTTTAGAAGTATAGGTTTGATCCAAGATCTAAAGACAATAGGATCTAGGGACATATGGTTTTTGTAGCTATTATTCACCAACTAGGGTTAATTAGATGAACTACTATCAATTGTAAACATTTTCTCTTTATATTATTGGTTATTGTTTATCATTTAAGCTTCAATCTTATTTAATTGATCTTATTGTGGTCAACTTATTTTCTTTTTATAGATCTTTTCTAAGTGACTTTTCTTCTTGCAGAAGTTGTATAATATATAAGATCTCTTCTAACAAAACTTTGCGAGATGGTTTATTTTATTACAATGTTTACAAGGTGAATGTTGCTTCTTTCCTTTTCCTTTATTATTTTTAACCTTTTTCCCTTGTTTCTTCTTCTACTGATTCTTTTGTTTTTACTTGGCTTGAAACACCTTTATCAGTGTCTTCTTTTCTTACGAGTCTTCTATACTCTTGAACTTACAAATCATTAATCAACTCTACTAAGGAAATTGTATTTAAGTCTTTAAAATCTTTTAGAGATAAAATCTTAGCTCCAAACCTCTCAAGAATACTAATTAAGACTTTTCAAATAATAAATTTGTCTAGAAAGTCTTCACCGATGATTTTTATTTGATTTAAAATTTTAAGCAACCTGTCATTGTGCACCTTGAGCAATTTAGGTTCCTTCATCTTCAATAACTTAATTTTCTTTCTAAGGTTCAATAGTTGCATGTTCTTGGTTTTCAAATTGTCACTAAACTCCTTTTTCAACATTTCTTAAGCCTCATTAATTATGTCACATACCATTATTCTATTGAAGATGCTTTTTCCCATAGTTGATTAAATATAGGTCAAGGCTTCGTACTACCTTGAAACTTGTTTACTATGATGTTTAACTTGAGCTATAATTAGATTAAGAGATGAGGAAGCAAGTTGAGTTCTAATTTTAATGACCTCTTATAAATCAGAAGCTCTTCGGTATGTTTTTATCATGATAGATCATTGTGTATAATTATCTCCATTAAACTTTGATGAAGGCAGGGATGCAAAGTTGAAAGATTTCTCTCAGGTGATTAAACTCACATGAAGTCTTCCTTTCCTTCTTAGCTCACACTTTACGGGCCCACAATTGGATTATTTATGCTTTAATACTAGTTGTTGGCAAACAAAAAGTAAGTAGATTGGTTTGAAAAAAGTTTTTCCTAATTTAAAATAAAGTAGTCACTAAAAAGAAAGAAGAAGTAAAAACAAAGAAACAAAATGAATTTTTCATCTCTTATAATTAGTCCAACTTCATTAGATTGTAATTTTCATTATATATGAAAATTTAAATATAAATATTATTATAATTTTGAAGTTAAAATAAATGAGACCAATTGTATATTTAAATTAATTTAAATTTGATCTTAAGAATTAGAAAATGATAATCATAACTATCTTTTTTTTCAAATCATTTAAAATTTAAACATATAAATACTTGACATCTAATTACACTAACATAAATCTAAAATACATTCCCTGTAATCACTCTCTTCAGCTGTAAGCAGCTGTTCAAGCAACAAATTCAAAAAGCCAACAAATCAAATTTACAACAAATAGCACTATCATGTACCATGTAACTTGGCATGTGATCCATTAGAAGGGCATGCAATCTTATAGCACCAGAGGGAGCTGCCTTGACAGCTTGAATGACCATATTCCGAGCGAAATCGGTTACTGGTGCTAAAAGCTTAAATAACTAAGTTCATGGTTAGATAGATCGAAACTCGGCTTCACTTACTAACAATAAAGGAGAATGCTTTCCAACTCCCTGTCTTTGATCTTAAGATTGGTCTACTCATCTTCTATAATCTCCTGCAGCGCCATTTTCTTCTTCCATTGGCTAAACGAAGCAACTTAGGCTGCGGCCTCGGTGGGGTAGGTAGAATGTGGCAGGAAATGGAGCTATTCACCTTATAAGACATAGGACCAAGTTCTCTTAGAACTATCCAACTTCCCAATTGATCATGATTAATTTCTCTTGCTTTACTATTTATATCAACTTCTTCCTGACCAAGCTAAGTTCTTTGGGTGTCCTTTTTCTCTCTTTGGATACTAGGTTAGGTTATCTACAACAGCGATGGAAGCTATTATGTCCCACAACTATATATATATATATATATTATCGAAACGAAGAAAACAAGAAGAGATCTTCATTGTTGGACCCTTTTGAAGTGTCTCAAGAAATTGGAGATTAAGGAAAGAAATGATGTCAGACAGACTTCAGGGTGGACAAGGCCCCCCAAGGAAACAAAAGACAAGATCCTAGTTGCCAACAAGGCGCTACGGTGTCAAAAGGGTAAGAGTTGGAACGATGACACCCGAATAGTTTGGTTTCCCAGAAAATGATACACCAGACGCAGAGAAAGGCCGTCGAGAGAGGATCTCCAAGCTCATTGTATTTTGGTTGACCAGCTCTAATTTCTTTTCTTTCGAAAAGTTTGCCTACGAAGTGAGTGCAGTTGAAGATGACGTTATCCTGATGTCATCTACATTAATATATATACATATTTACGTTATGCATTTTATAATCTTTGTTGCTCATTTTGTTATAATTTTAGGTGAGAAATTTAAAAATAATAATTATTGGAACTATTTATTTTCCATAACTGAATATACAATAAAAATAATTAAATATATAATAAAAATATGAGAATATGCAATAAAGAGTTAGATAATATGATAACAATTTATTGTACATTTTGTAGTTTTTATGGCATATTTTGTTGTATTCTGTGCATATTTAATTTTTTTTTTTTTGTTATCGTTTTGTTTTTTTGACGAAAAAACTATGTCTGTATTTTAATATTACCGAAGCTCCGGCGCGGACGCCACTATAACATTCATTACATCAACGCGCGTCTTGACTCCAGCTCCAGCCCCTGTCCATGGACTCACTCCCGTGTTTCACTACTGCTGGGATGAGCTTAACACCCAGAGGCAGTCACTAGATAAATATAATAACTTTACTTGAAGAACAAGTATCTAGGGGTGGTGGCGCAGTTGGCTAGCGCGTAGGTCTCATAGCTTCTGAGAAATCCTGAGGTCGAGAGTTCGAGCCTCTCTCACCCCAACTTTTCTTCGTACTTTTGCCTGATAATTTTAGCATACTGACTCTCATCATCGAACCACTTTTAACTCTTAATTAATTATGACCAAAAAGCGAAACTGAAAACTATATATCATGGAAAACATGAATCCATTTTAAGACAAAGAAGTACGGAGGATGGCTCATTCTCACAAGAAAACTCATAAAATGTGACTTAACATTTGTCCCATTAAGCCCGCAGCCTGTATTATATCTTATAGTGTTTTGTGTTTGCTTCCTCCCCCAACAATTTCTTCATGTCTGGAATTCAGAAAGAAAATGATAGTTAATATTAAAAAAAAAAAAGAAGAAGAAAAGGTCAAAAGAATAAATAAAGATTGGATTCTTTCAAATATACGTTCTTATTATATATATATATATATATATATACACTTAAAAAAAATTGAGAGCATCAGCAATAATTTAATTAATAATTTTACTTAACTTTTTATTAATTTATATTTAAAATTTTGTGATGTAATTTTTTTGATAAAAATTTATCTAAGTATTTAAATTTATGATAATAAAATTATATATATATATATTAATACTGAAATTAAATTAAAAATAGATTTATTTAAATTTAATAACATTTAACTAGTATAAAAATTAAATAAAAACAGTAATTGGGTCGACCATAAATTGTCAAAAAAAAAAGGGGGGGTGGAATCGAGAGGATCAACGGCTTTAATTACACAAAAAGATATTTAACAAAAAGAAAATTTAATTTTAATATTGACAGGCTGTGATCACGATCGATGGTATCCAATGATTGAACCCAACGGTCACTTTCTTTTTCTTTTTTTTTCCCTCTTCCAAGTAATTAATAAATATAAAATGAAATCCCTAGAGTAGAGAGAGAGAGAGAGAGAGAGAGAGAGAGAGAGGCCGAGCCCCACCCGGAATCTTTTGACCGTTTTGCCCTTCATCCACCGTCTTTTTGGCCCACGCTCCACAACGATGGGCGAACAGCCACTTAACCACACAACGGCTCTTACTACTAACTTTCTCGTCGCTCTTTTTGAATTTTTTGGCTCTCTCTAGAGGTCCGGTCCAAGAAAATTCGTTTGAGAGAGTGCGGGGCTGGGAGACCGAAGATATCTGTAATGGGTTGCTTTCTTGCGTGCTTCGGTTCGACCGGAGATCGGAGGCGACGCCGACAGAGGCACAAGATTCAACCTCGAGACCAGGTCAAGCGATCCATCTTACATTATCGGTGTTCCGCGTTTTCTTTGTCTAATTTTTCTACGTGAGAAAACGACGGTGGCAAATCTGAAAATTTTCGACTTTTTCCTCTTTGTTTTTTTTTTTGTTCTTTCTTGAACTCAAATTCTTGGTTATCTTTCAATTTCTTGAACTCATAGATAGAGCTTGAGTAATAATCGTTCTGATTTTAGTAGTGTTTTTTTTTGGGGGGGGTGGGAGGCAGAGAAACGCCGGTTACGTTCCAGCTGCAGAATCTGCGGTTTCTTTGGTTCAGGACACTCATTAGAGCCCATCAACTCAGTTTTCCAGAAATTAGGTGAGTAATGAAGAACATTTGAACTTTGTTGTTGTAAGGACTCTGTTTGGATTATTTTTATGTGATTGACCTGTGACATAACGAAGGCTTTGTGAATGCAGTGGGGAAGCCAGAGGACCAAGTCGGCTTGAACATTCGGAGGAAAGTGACATTCGATTCAAATGTGAAGACCTTCGAGCACGTTCCCCAAGAAGAATCTGTGGATTTTTCTCTGGAGAAAGAGGACGGCGTCAAAAGAGAGGAGAAAGAAGAGAATTCAGTGAAGCCAACCCAATCTCAGTCCTCTTCTGAAGACAGTTCGATCACGAGCTCGGGGTCTTATCCTCCCAATCATAGGTACCAGAACTGCAGGGACAGTGATGATGAATTGGACTACAGGAAAGTGATATCGAGGACGATGACGTTGACATTGATGAGCTGGTTGAAGATGGCGATGGGCTAGATTATGATGATGACAGGGTTGTGGAGTCGAGACTGGAATGCCTGTGGATCAAGTGGTTACCGAAGAGATTGATAGGTCTGTGGTTATGAGCAGGTTACCGGAGAGGGAGCTGAAATCTAGTAACAATGCTCGAGATAGGAGTAACTATGTGCATCCGGTGTTGAACCCGGTTGAGAATCTTACTCAATGGAAGGCTGTGAAAGCAAGAGAGAACACCACAATTGAGGCAGCAGAAAACAGAACTTGGATTGGATCAAGAATCTCGGATATTGTCTAGCTCTGACCTGGCTTCAATGAAATATCGTTCAGCTTCAAAGAAAAGTCTGAACAATCAAGGAAGTCAAACCAACAGATAGCAGTGGATGCTAGCTTGTCTAACTGGTTGTGCTCATCGGAAAGTACACCCATCAACAAGCCCAGCACAACTGGTTTAGATACAACTGCATCTGAGAAAAGCACATTACAAGGATCCAATTCGCCAAGAAGCTTTGAAGATAGACCCATTTTAGTGCACTAACCATGGAAGAAATTAAACAACTTTCAGCCTCTTCTCACCCAGAAGGTCACCCAGTCATAGCCCTGATGAGATACCGATAATAGGGACTGTTGGGACATATTGGAATCACAGTGACTCTGTCAAGGCTTCTGGTGCAGCGTCCTCTTACAAAGGTATCCAAACACAACTAGCAAGTACAGAGAGGTATGTGTCAACAAGATTTTTGGACTCTTTTGAATTAGTTGACCGATTGTGCTGTATTCAGTTTTATGCATCTGCAGGATAAGAAAGTGAATTGGCATTCCACCCATTTGAGAAAAGGCTGGAGAGAGCTTTGAATGGAGGTGCCTCTGGAGTCTATACTACTACTACTGGCCACACTTCAAATGTTTGCTAGACAAGCTTGGAGTTCTGCTTTGTGTGTCTATCATCTTTACTTACTGTTTCCTTTGTGAATTGAAAGTGTAGTGGCATGTGATATGACGCTTGCTGTTGTAATTTTTTTTTCTTGCTTTTAGTGATGGTTAATGCCAATACACTCCATTTTTATTTTTTTTTGAAGACTCTTGATTCAATTTTCCTTTTTTCATTATTATTTGACTCTGGAAGAAAAACATTGCATTAGATAGCTGGATTTGACCTGATGTAGTTAAGAAACATTGCATACCCCGGACTGATGTCCTGCTTGCAATTGCAAACACAGTATGGGGAAGTGCACGTAACTATTATGCAGACAAGGTCAAAGAAAAAAGTGAGATTTATACTGAAGCCCAACTGAGTATAAAATTCGTTATTTCAATTTACAGTATGGAGCACTTAGGAGATGCATTACACTGTTACCCAAACCCCACAGCGTGGGATCTGTGTACTGGAATGCCTTTCTTTTTATGTTGATGCGTTAGAGGGCACAATTTATTTTGAGGTGTATCCGATGACGACGAAGTCCTTTGGAGGGGAACGCAGCTGTTAGTCCATTAACTAAACTAATTAACAAACTTTAAAACTTTCGGGAAATTAAAAACAGATAATATACTAACCGTCACATTTGAATCAAAATTAAAAAACTCTTAACATCCTTATTGAATCAAAAGTTAAACAGTAAAGGAAAAAAAAAGGAAAGAAAAGAAAGAAGAGGTGCTCAACGTTTGAATAAAAGCTGTGGCAACTTTCAATGCCTTTCTTAGGAACATGATGAGCAGTTCTTTTCAACATAGTTACATAGAATCGTATCCTATTTTTATCTATGCAACATATATTTGGGTGTAACATTTCAAAAACTCCAAAAAAAGGGAAAAAATCTACATGGGATATTCAGATATCACAACTGTGGTCATGATATTGAGTTTGAACGGTTTTTTGGTTATTCCTCGTATGCTGGCCTCATCCTATGATTTTTGGTAAATTGGCAAGTTCAATTTTATTTTTGATTACTCTAATACAGGCAATACAGGCGGGGAACAAGTGTGAATTCATTTTCCATGGAGTAAAGTAACCGTTTTTTTTTTTTTTTTTTTTTTTTTTGGCAATAACTAAACATCGAAACACATAGCAAGTTCAGTTGCCAGAATTTGTGCAGCGCTAATGAGTAACTAGGTATTTGAAAAGAGAAAATTACATAAATAAAAAAAATAAAAAATTTATTGTTTGCCAGAATAGTTAGAAAAATAAAAGATTCATTGTTTGTAGAAATTAGTTTCTAATGATCATTTTACAAAAATTAATTCTAAATAATTAAAAAAATTTAAATAAAATTTTATTATTTAAATTTTTTAAATAATAAATTTTATATGTATATATATATATATATATATATATATATAATAATTGACTAACTATTAATATATAAATAATAAATTTATATAAATTATTTAAATTAAAGAATTCTACCATCATTATTCTCCTTATTTTCAAAATAATTTTGTTCTCGAGTAATAATAAATTATGAAAATTACTTCACAAAAGAGTAGTAAAACTTTTAAGTTACTTCCTTAATGATGAAAATAGACCATTGAATGAGAATTTTAGTGATAACTCAATTTTTATATTTGACGATATGTTAATCTAGCATGACTTGTGATTAAACTTTAACCTCCCCTGTAAAAGTAATATTCGTTAGTTGACCTTGTTCAATCATATGTTTTCTTAACTTTTTCTTTAAACAAGAAATATAAAAAATATGATAGATTTTGGACTGGTAAGTTCAAACGATAAGTAACATTAAATGCATTCAAAAACTTTAAACAACCTAAAGAAGCGAGTTGATAATTTTACTGATAACTGAATAATAATAGATAATTTTTGACATGGTTGAAATCTCAGATAGACCTAGTCACCTATGACAAACTTACATTCAATGCAATGTGTGTCACTATATTTCTTCATTTAGGCTCAGGCTGTGACAAGAGTGTCTTTAAGAAATTGAAACAACTTGTCGCAATTTTGCAAGTCTTTATCTACTTAGTCTATATGAGAAGACCTAATTGTATACCTTGTCAAAGTTGGTGAAACTTAACCATAGATAGCTTCAAATAAAGACACCTTGATTGAAGAATGATAAGTAATATTGTACTATCATTCTGCCCAATGAAATCATTTCACACAATTCTTTGGCTTGTCACTCACAAAACAATGAAAGTAATTCTCTAAACACCTGTTATCAATTTCATTTTACTTATCTGTTTGTGGGTGACAAGCAGAGTTTTATGATCATTCCTTTATTCATCTCTAACTTGTGTCAAGGTATCATAAGTAAAAATAGAAATTGATATCAACTCAACATGCTTTGAATGTGAAATAACTTGTCAATAATAAGATTCTTACTTCCCTTCTTATAAATAATATCATAGTCATATCCCAACAATTTAGAAATCAACTTTTATTGTTCTATAAAAGAGATCTACTGCTCCAACAAATATTTCAAACTTTTGTAATCAATTTGAATTTGAAAACGTCGTTTAATTAAGTAATGATGCCACTTAATAACAACATAAACAACAACTAACATTTCTTTGTCATAAATAGACATATGAAGATATTTTGGTAAGAGAGTCTTGTTGGTATAAAATGACTCTTGTATTAACATTGCTCTAATCCCAACTTCATAAGTATTAAATTTAATAATAAATATCTTACTAAAATCAAGTAAGACAATAACCAAAGTAGTTATCGTGACTTGTTTAAGGCAAAAAAATGCTTCCTATACTTCATCACTCTATTTGAATGAATCTTTTTTCAACAGAGTTGTCAAGTTAGCCTTAATTTTGTCATAATTATGAACAAACTTGTGGTAATAGCCAGTTAATCCAAAGAAGCAACGTAATGCCTTAATAATTTTTAAAACTGGTCAATCTAATATCGTCTACACTTTTGAAGGATTAACAACTACACCTTCTTTGGAAACAATGTTTCCAAAATATTTTATTGTTTGACTAGCAAAACTATACTTTAACTTCTTGAAAAATAATAAATGCTCGCAAAGAGTAGTGAACACACTACCTAAATATGATAAATGAGCATTTAAAGATGAACTATACATTAAAATATCATCAAAAAAATATTAAGACAAACTTATACAAGTATGACTAGAATATATCATTCATTAAGTTTTGAAATATGAACAAAATATTGGTAAACCTAAAAGACATAACCAATAATTTATAATAGTCATCATATGTTCTGAAACTTGTTTTCTAGATATCTTCATCATGAACTTGAATTTGATGATAACCCGATCTTAAATCAAGCTCAGTGAATAGCTAAGTACTCCCCAATTCATCCAATAGTTCATTGACAACTGAAATAGGATATTTATTTTTACAGTAATGTGGTTGAGTGCTTGCTAGTCCACACACATTCTCTAAAACCCATCTTTTTTTTTCTTTTTGTACTAGGAGAACAGGAAAAGTGTAGGAACTAGTACTAGGTTGGATGATGTTTGTTTCCAACATTTCCTTTACAATCCTCTCAATTTCTTTCTTTTGGAAATATAAGTAGTGATATGGTCTAACATTAATTGGCATACTCCTAAGTAATAAAGAAATACGATGATCATGTGTTCTCTTTGGGGGTAGACTTATAAGCTCTACAAATAAATCAAAAAATTCAATTAGCAATATATCAACATCCTTTTCTTTTAGGGAATAGGATTTTGTTGTCTTTGCATTGTATAATTGCACAAAGAATTCTTATTCTAACTTGTGAAGAACTTTCTCCATTTGATAGTTGGTGACTGTAGTAATTTTGTCACCTCGCTTTCCTTGTAACTCTAGTACATGTCCATTTAACTAAAACTTCATTATTAACTTGGAAAATTTTCAGGTAATATCTCCCAAAGTTATTAATCAATTAATACCAAAACAATCTCATATTCTTCTAAAGATAGTAAAAAGATGTCAATATAAACCGTTTGACTTTATAATAGGAGTTTTACCTTTATACATTTGCCCTATCATGTCAAATTCCTACTATTAGCAACCTTTACAGCAAACTTGTCGCAGTTCTCGATTGAAAAAATAAGTTTTTTTTTTTACAATTCTTTCATCTATAAAACTATTGGTACTTCATAAATCAATTAATATCATTAATTGTTGTCCTTTAAGAAGCTCATTAATTTTAAAATATCCTACCAAAACATGAACTATAGACTTATTAATGTATTCAACATGAATGTCATTACACTTAGAATAAGTGTGATCATCATCAGTTTCATTATCTTCCTCAACTGAATCGATTATTAAAACCTTCTTGTTTACATCGATGCTATTTATACCACTTTTCATCACAATGCTAGCATAGTCCCTTTATCATTCTCTCTTTCAATTGCTCTTAAGTCAATCGTTTGGGATCAATGAGACGATTTGAAGATGACAAATTACTATTTTCATCTGCAAATTTGCTAACAACTCCCTTAGCAATAGGACAACAATTTTCCATGCCCAACTTCTCCTCCTATAGGCAAGCAAAAAAGATGATTGCTACCATTTTTTGTGATTAACGAACTTTAACTACCCGTCAAATCTTAGGAATAAATCCTTTGATGAAGGTGTGTATTAACTGACTTTCTGACCAATCTTTAGTTTGATTGGTAAACCGCTCGAAACGACTCTGATACTTTAAGATAGTTGATATTTAATGAATTTTTACAAACTTTTTATCAATATTGTGATATTTCGAAGTCCTAAAATACACCAGAAAACTTTTGATAAAATTAGTTTAAGTTAGAATTCCAACACAAATTTCAAACCAATCGTAGCATTAAATAACATTATATTTCAATTAAGTCATTTCTACCTTATAGTATTATAGGGTACAATAGAAATAAAAGTATTTTTTAACCTTAAAAATTTATTATATGGGGTTGCTTTTGTCTCCGTGAGAAAATTGTCTTCAACGTAATTATGTATTGTTATCGTAAATGACTTCAAATGATTTTTTTGATACTTTATGTTTATTAAAAAGTTTATACATATTATTTTTTAACTGATTATTTATTACGACGAAAACCGTTTGTTTAAATTTTTTAAAAAACTCTTATATTAAAAATATAAATTCTTTAAGATGATCTAATAAATTATACGAAGAAATAATATAATATCAAAATTTTTCTTTTAGAATCTTGTAAAAAGTGTAAAATAAATTTTATTATTTTTTTATTGTAGAGATTTGGAACAAAATAAAAAAGTTTGGAAGAAAATCAAAACTCTAAAAATAATTTTTTAATAAAAAATAATGAAAAATTAAGAATTTTTTAAAAAATTACATAATAAAATATTAATTAAAAAAATTAACTTCCAATGATTAATTTAAAAATAACAGACTCCAAATAGTTAAAAAAAATTGAAATAAATTTTTACTATATAAAAATAATAAATTTATATAAAATTTAATAAATTAAAAAAGTATATCATTTTACATGAATTAAGAAATTCTATTAAGTAAAGTTACGCTGCATTGAGAGGAATGCGTTGTACCATAGAACACCGTGGCACTTGGATCAGATCTGAGTCACACTCGATAGACTGTCGGTGGTGGAGGGATCTGAAATCATGTCAGTCAAGTGTTGCAAGGTGAGCAGTTGGAAAGGCGCCGACAGATGAAGGGCTGTGCTGGCTGATAATTTCGTGGAAACTTGCATCATTGTTGGGCGTGAGATGGGATTTTCACCTATGCATAACAGAGCAAGAGTCATTGCCAAAATAACTTCCTGGACAATGGGGCCAACTGGAGGTGAAAGCCTCTTATCCAGAATATTTGCAAGGAATGCATCGGCCCCTGCAGATTGAAGAGATAAAAGGAGTTCACGAGGGTGCCTCCCCATTAACACTTCTAATGCAAAGACTCCGAAACTGTACACGTCACATTTCTCTGTCACTTTCATTGTGGATGCTAGTTCTGCAACATGGAGAGAATAGAGAATTATTCACGCAAACTGGATGTGAATTGGGATCTGAGAAGGTGAAATTGCTGTTCCACTTCATATTTTTCAAACGAAAGACATTTAAACATGTTGCTAATGTTACTGTTGGGGCAAGAAATACCTGGGGCAATATAGCCGTATGAACCAACTGGTACTGTCCAGTTAGTCTGACCTTCTCTCAGCAACCTTGCTGTCCCAAAGTCGGCAATCTTGGGCTCAAACTCTGCATCTAACAAAATATTGTTTCCTGATATATCCCGGTGAACAATAGGTGGTCTGCAATCATGGTGCAGGTATGATAATGCATGTGCCACTCCTTTGATTATTTTGATTCTCATATCCCAGTTCATAATCTTTGACTCCTCTTCCCGCAGCAAATTTCCCAAGCTTCCCTTCTCCACATACTCGTATATAAAAAACAAGGACCCATTAGAGGAACTGAATCCATACAGCTTCACAATGTTTCGATGCCGAATTTCAGTCAGGGAAAGCATCTCAGCCATGAAGTTCTTCATCTGGTATTCCTTGGAGACTTCTCTGTCCTCCAAAGGGTGGAGACGCTTTACAGCAAAAATGTCGCCCTCTGGAAGTGTTGCCTTGTACACACTTCCCTGTCCACCATTTCCGATGCAATACTTGTCATCAAAGCTCTCTGTTGCCATAACTATATCCCCAAACTCTATCCTTCTTTTGTAGTTCCAAATATAGAAGGAGCTTCTGCCTTCTGATGATCTGTTCATTTTGATTTGACAGGCTGTAGGGTGGCGCTGGAAGATGAAAATCGCAAACAAAATTATCAGAATTGCTGAAACAGCAAGTGGAATGACAATGGCAATGATCAGTTTCCGTCTGTTCCTTTTACTGTACTTTTCTGATGAAGGTTCACGGCTGCAGGGGCTCAGACCCTGTGCCCTTTCACCACATAAACCAGGATTGCCAACCAATTCTGCAAAACGAGCTTGCTGAAAAGCCCAATTATCTGGTAGGGGACCTTCAAGACTATTGTATGATATATCAACATGTTGAAGGCTTTTGAGATCTCCAAGGGAAGGAGGTATTGTACCGTTAAGATGATTGTGAGAAACGTTCAATATTTCCAGCATCGTTAATTTTCCAAGCTGGGGTGTTAACTCTCCTTCTATGAAGTTATGGCTCAGGTCCAAGACAATCTGTAAGGCAGCTAGATTCCCAATCTGGTAGGGAATCATCCCGCTTAGTCTGTTCTTGCTCAGGTCTAAGAATATAAGTGTTTTGCAGTCCCCAAGTTCCACTGGAATTGGCCCACTGAGATTGTTAAGTGACAAATCTAAAAATTGAAGGGATTTCAGCATTCTAATTTCCGATGGTATCTGATCTGAGAGGTGATTTTTGCTCAAATTTAAACTGCCGAGCTTTACAGAATTGAAAAGTTCCAACGGAATGCTCCCGTTGAGCTTGTTAGCTGAAAGATCAAGCTTCTGGATATCTTTCAAGCTTCCAAGCTCTGGTGGAATTCTACCCGATATCATATTGGCAGATATTCTAAAGTTTGCCAGGTTTATGCACCTTGCCCATGTAGACGACAAGACACCAGACAGCTGGTTGTCTCCCAGATCAATGAAACTCAGATCAGGGTATATGCCAAATTTGTTTGTGATATCTCCATCCAGAAGATTTTCTTCGAGTCGGACTCTCATCAGCCCTGTGCAGTTCCTAAGGCTTGTGGGGATTGGTCCGGTAAGTTTATTTCTATTGGCTCCCAGGTAGACCAGGTTTCCCCCACTGCAGATTCCTGGAGGAAGCTTTCCTGTGAAATTGTTGTAGGAGAAGCTTGCATTACTCAAGAAACTGGGCCCAAAATCTTCAGGAATTCTTCCTGAGAAATTGTTGAATGCAACATAAAATACACGCAGATTTCTCAGGCTGGTAATGGACCAAGGCAAGGTACCTTGCAGGTAGTTTTGGCTCAAGTCAAGAACTTCTAACCTTTTCATGTTACCTATTTCAGGAGGAACTGTTCCATTGAGTTGGTTACTAGAAAAACTTAATTGGACGAGACTTGACAAATTTCCGATGGTCAAAGGGATGGAACCAGTCAAACTGTTGTAGGCCAATTGAAGCTCTACCAGATTCGACAAGTTTCCTATTTCTGAAGGCATGGAACCTAATAATGTATTCTGAAATAGGTAGAGATAGTTTAGCCTATGCAGAGATCCAATTTGAGGTGGAATTACTCCTGACAAGTAATTGTTTTGGAGTAGCAAAGAAGTGAGCTCTGACCAGTTGGATAAGAGATATGGGTCAATGTTGCCAGATAGTTTATTATCAGAAAGTACCAGCTCCCTGATTTGAGTTAGTGAGGCCATGGAAAGAGGAAAGGGACCCGTGAGGTTGTTTGATGACAGGTGAAGAAAAGTGAGGTTGGTGCAAAAACCAAGTTCATCAGGGATGGTGGAATTTAAGCCAGATGAATTTAGGTTCAGATGTTGCAGCATCCTCAAGTTTCCTACTGAAGAGGGTATTGGCCCTTGAAACCCATTCTCATGCAATTCAAGTAATTCAAGGTTCGGCAAGAGCCCAATTTCATCCGGTATTGTACCATTCAGCTTGTTTCTTCCAAGCCTAAGGTGTCGAAGCTTTTTAATGTTCTTTATTTCTGCGGGCAGGGTTCCTTCAAATGAATTTAAAGTCAAGTTCAGAAATTCCAGATCTGGCATGCGACTTAGTTGTTGTATTGGAATCTGACCCATGATTAAATTATCAGAAAGATCAAGAAATGTCAGCTTTGGACACTTAGTGATAAATGCAGGAAATTCCTTCAAGTATATGTAGGAGAGGGAAAGCCAGACTAAAGATGACATACCCTTGAATCGCACAGGGTCAGGGTCCTCTAGGTAGTTTGCTTCAAGACTTAGAAACCAAACTTTCTGCAGGTTGCTAAGCTGATATGGAATTGGACCAGTGAAAGAATTGTTGTAGAGGTTAACAATCTGAAGTTCTACAAGGTTGCCAATCTCTTTGGGTATTGGATTCGTCATATTGTTGCTACTCAGGTCAAGGAAAGTGAGTTTTGTTGCATTCCCAATACTGGCTGGTAAATCTCCTACGATATTGTTCATATTGAGATTGAGGGAAGTGAGGTTGGAAAAGGCCGAGAAATCGAACCTGTCAAGTGTTCCATCCAAGCCCGAGTTCTGTAGATTTATGTCCACAACGTTGCCTGCTTCGTTGCATAAAATTCCTGTCCACTGGCATGGGCTACCGCTACTGCCAAGTTTCCATAACTGTAGAGCAGGAAACTTCAGGCTGTTTTTCCAGTTTAGCAGTGCTTCGACTTCCTGATGAGCAGAAATTCCGGCGAGAGCAGATATCAGAGAAAGTAGTAGAAAGAAAATCATTTTCTGAAACATTTTTGTCATCGATAATGTTTTGGTAGCTTGATCACAGACAAACTCGAAAGAGTAAAGTGGTGTGAGACGGGAGACTTTGTTTATTTACTATAAAGATTGTTGACTGCGACTATCAGACTTTGAAGTCTTCCACCCTGTTGGAACCCGGCCCACCTCACCTGAGTCCCGATAATGTATATATGGTTGGCTTCTGAGCATTGCAATTTTCTTCCAGTCAGCGGCACTTTTATTACGTTTACCGTATGTATATATATAAACTTTCAGTTTAATTTTCTTCTTGCTCAAGGCACGTTTTTATCAAGTGAAAAGGAAAATTCTACGCCATCTTCCCCAAGTATCAGGTTTAGCTGCCCACTTTTTCTGATCACAGAAACTTTCGGGCAAGCCTCTTACGGAGGCGATAAGCTGGGTAGAATTGCTTGTAACTCCCTTCCCAATTTCAAGGATTTTCTTTGGATGATGAAATACCGAGATTAAAAGAATCTCTAATAGTGTAGATTATTATTAATTACATATTATAATGATATAATTATTTAATTTTTAAAATTTAAATTTAAGTCATTATAAATAAATAAAAAACATAATTAATATAAAAAAAATCTTATATAATTCACGTTTAATTTAATAATAATTAATAATTAACTTAGTTAACTGTTATATAATAATAATAATAAGTATAATTATAAGGAGAGTATGAAGAATACTTGTCACTCTCAACTCATATTTTGTAGAAGCAATTCACATTTTGTAGAAATTGAAGAAAAGTAAAGAGTCAAACTTCTAAACATTTTTTGAAGCCATAAGCCTTTAGTGGTCTTGATTTAGTGGGGGATGGTTGTATTGGACCAATCTCATAGTTAGGATTCCGCAGTTGACATGTTGCTGTATGCATGCGTGCGTGGATACAAAATAACCATAAATATTAGTGACCATAAAAGTTGAATTTGACCATAGGGGCGTCGTTGCGTGAGCACTGAGGCAGCCGGGCACAATAATTTTGATTTTATTATTAAAAAAAAAATTATATTTAATAAAAATATTATAAAAATAAAATTTAACTCATCAATAACATAATAAATTAATATACTCAATTTATTATATAATAAAAAAATATCTAATCTTATTTAAATACTAAAATTATATTAAATTGAACTCAATTAATTTAATTTCTATTCAAATACTAATTTATTAATATTCTTAAAATGTATAAATTTATTATTTAATTTTTACTTAAATATTAATTTTTAATTTATAATAAATTTGAATTAACTTCAACGCTTAAAATTTTACATTTTTTTTTTTTTAGGAAACGGGTTTATTAGACAATGTCATAACATGCATTTAACAATATATTACTTACTTTTGTATATAGAATGATATAATATTTATATCCAAGACATTGTTTGGTTCTAATAATTATTTACATAAATTTGAAGATAAAACTACTTATATACATATGATTTGCTTCTAATGATATTACAGTAAAATACATGTACAACTAGTTATTGAACGCATACATACCATGATTATCTCGTCCAAACTTTTCTGATAGGATTGCGGCAGAAACAAGCCAATTGAAGAAATCCCCTTTTAAGTCTTCCAAATTTATAACTTAAAAAAGAAAGAGAGAGAGAGAGAGAGAGAGAGAGAGAGAGAGAAACAAAAGATAAATGGTCCTTATTTCATACATCAGTAAAAGCAAGTGGGTGGTGGGTTCTTCTTATTTTTATTATTTCGGTGGAAGAAGTGGGACTTACCCGTTAAAAATATGTTTAGTTTGTAACATGGAACGGACGGTGAATGGGACATGGTCTCCGGCAACCTTTGCTTGCAATATATGTATATATATATTTATTGTGTGTTCCTTGCCGTTGACCATTTATTGTATATATTCCCAATTACTGAAATTCCAATGAAGTAAAACAAAATCCTTAATATGCAATGAAAGGAGCAGTTTTCAAAAAATATTTATGGACAACAGTCTCTGACGGGACAACTTTTTTAAATTCTATCAAGTGATTCGATGAACAATATAGAACAAGCTTGAGCTTTCAGACCCATACACAGAACAGGGAAGTACGATAATCAAGTCGCCAATGATGAGATTCTGGTGGCAACCGCAAACAAAATTATAATATTATATATAGAGAGAGAGAGAAGAGAGAGAGAGAGAGAGAGAGAGAGTTCACTAGCACTCCACCCCGCATTGTTTCAGAATTGGGCCCGTTTGCTTGGGCAAGAAGGGGTCAATTCGAACCCAAAGGAGCGAGAAAATCGATGCAAGAAGAATAGACCAAAGGACCACAATGGTGGGAGTCCTGTTTTGTCTTCCCATTAAGCCTTTGAGGAAAGGGTAAAGATGATGATCACCCAGAAGCAAAAAAAGAGCTTCCCGAACAAAGGACCCCAGGAGTCATATCCATTGTTAATGGCATCAGATAAGCCAGCTACAACTCCCACCATGTTTAAAATAATGAGAGTGGTTGGTGGGATGAGAAGGTGGGTCCATTTAAAGAGGTAGAGCTCCCCAAACTCGGTGTCATCCGCTGCTTTTGCTGTTACAGTGAGTTAGTGTCAACCCCTGCAAGGACCTTGAGAGGCCTTGGAAGACCGCAAAAAGATGCGCCGAGACTCCTGCGATGACCCAGAACTGCTCATTGCGCCACCAATCTTCGATGCTTACTCCACTCCATCGAAGCTCTAGCACACCTGTTACTATGATGGACAGGAAAAGTGCTAAGAACCACATGCTGGCAAGATTGTTCAGCTGCAGGGGAGAAACTTCCGGTTAAAAGTTTTATACTGTTTCAAAAAATTGAACAACGAGAAGGATGTTCATGGAAGTAGAGTCGACGGAAGCGCCAGAGTTTCAAGATCACTTACATTAGGAATGATGAACTTTCCACTCAAAAGGCAGACGGCTGGAATGGTACAGTAGGCAAGTAAAGGAATGGAAGTGAATGGGTATACAATGGTGTTGATGTAAGCAAACCTTTGCAGCCATTTCAACTTTCCCCCATAGCCATACCATAGTGGACAGTGATGACTGAGGAATATTTCAATAGATCCAAGAGCCCACCGCAAAACTTGGTGCAACCGATCTGATAGATTAATGGGGGCTGACCCCTTAAAAGCTGCTCTCTTTGGCATGCAGTATACCGACTTCCATCCCCTACAATGCATCTTGAAGCCTGTCAAGATATCTCTGTGACAGAGCCATAAATCCATCCAACCTGCAAACATAATCAATTCATCCTTCAGTTAGCTTGAAATTTGAGCACACAAAGTGAAATAGGAAAACAAATGTCCACGAACAACATGATTGTCAAAAAAAAAAAAAAAAAGGGAAAAAGAAAAAAGGTGTGTTTCAAAAATTGGTGAAAACCCTGTAGCATGGAAAAGCCTTGATCTGCAAATAGATGTTGAATGAAAAAACAAACTGGCTCCTATACATGCCACTCACCTCTTTTCCCCATTCAGTTTCTCTTCATAACCACAACTTATAACATGAATGGCTTCCTTTATGAGCGATGCGGAATTAGTTCCCTCAGGCAGGCCACCATCTTCCACGAGAGTAGAGGCAATAAACACTGGTGATTGGCCAAATCGTTTCTCAAAATTTTTCTGTGACATGAGTGATGATTTTTCCAGCTCTTCGTAACCTTCAAGCCCTTCTTCAATTTCTTCAAGGTCAAACACTGGTCCAGATCCTTTCCTCATGTAATTCTTTCCCTTCAATTTCTTTTTCTTGGGGTAGAAAACTCCGGCAAGCAGACTTCCGCGACCTTTGTTCTAGACTTTGACTTCCTTGAACTACCGCAGCAACAGCAGCACCATGAAGGCCAACAATCACATGTCATCTTGGGCCTCTTCTCAGATATTGGTGGATCATACCCATATAGGGACTGCCTGTTGAATACACATCCAGTGCCAACATTACTGGCCCTTGGATCCCATCCAGACCTCTCATGTTGATCTATAGTTGAAGATGAATTAAAGGCATCAATGGGCATTATGAGAGTTTAAAATGCTGGCTCATGTACAAAATCTCCAAGACAGAATACAGTGTTCGTGAAACTGGTATGACTTACATCAAAAAACACAACATTTCGATTGGCATATCTGTCATACGGTCAATACCATCAAACCTCTGAGGAAACTGGACATAGCATATCTTCTTTCCAAGCTGCGGGTCCATCAAAAAGCACATGGCTTCCCTTACAGCTTTGCTGTTATTGATGTAATGGTCACAATCCAAATTCAACATAAACGGGGCATTGGTGAGCACTGCAGAGACTCGAATCTATAGATGACAAGTAACAATTATTTATGAACATCAGTCATTTAAATCACACGGGCAAACAGCAAATGAGAAATTGACACGAGAGAATCTTACCAAAGCATTCATGGCGCCTGCTTTCTTGTGGTGTTGATAGCCAGGTCGTTTCTCACGTGAAACATACACTAGCCTAGGAAGCTCCTTCCCTTCCACGTCTAATGCACCCTCACTTCCTAGATAAACCTGCAAAGCAATTTTGAGTTGTAGAAAATATAGCGTGCTTCAATTGAAAGTCTAGGGAAATATCCATAGTCTTGTCAACCTGAATCATTCCAGGATGGTCCCGTGTGTTGTTTCCCGGCCATGGAGTGCCATCCTGCATCACCCATCCTTCTTCTGGCTTTTTCTGAGCTTTTGACACCAGTGCATTAATCCTCACTTTGAACTCTTCATACTCTCTCTGCCATACGAAACAATCGGTCCAGAAATCTCTCAAAAATAAGAAATAAGAAATAAAAGTTAAAAATTTTAAAAATGAAAAACTTGTGCAGCATGAATTGAGAAAAAGAGTCCATCAAAATCTTTGATTCACAACAAAGTAACAGAGTTTGAGAAAATATGCATGAATTGGCAATATCAAAAATTGGCCTGCTTACTTTCATAGCTCTCCTCTCCTTCACAAAATTGGGATGCACCTTATCTTTCAAGTAATCTATCTTCAGAGAGAAATAAAATTCTGGAGCCCTTGGCTCAACATTGTGCTTCTTACAGAATGGCACCCATCTCCTTGCAAACTCTGCAGTTTCTGCCAATGTGTCGAAAAGGAGCATTGATGCACCATCATCCGATACATAACAACTGACCTTATCGACCGGATAATCAACTGACAAGATTGACAGGATTGTATTTGCAGTTATAATTGGCGGTTCCTTGAGAGGGTCCACAGTACTCACAAACACATCAATTGGGGCCAAACGATTGGGCTCACCCACACGCTCAAACCTCATGGACAAGCGATCAAGGTATGTTTCACGATTAATTGGGAACCATTTGGGGAATTGGTCAAGTATCCAGGAGAGAGCAAACCATATCTCACAGATTACAGAGATAAGCCACAATGGGAAAGCATCATAAGCTGGATTCATTATACGGAAGCGGAAAAAGAAAACAAGTACGATAAGTCTGAGAATAATAACAATGCGATACGGATTGACTTTGCTTGAGGAGATGGGTAGTTTCCGCCATAGAGGCTGCCTAGCTTCAGCCAAACTGAAGAACAAACGCATAAGATATTAGTATCCTCTTGGAAAGTACTAAATTTTAAGACTTGATATTCGCCATCAAGAAAACTCAAGAGCAAAGTGTCGGGCAGGAAGATCACAAAAATACTCACAGATATTCATCATCATCTCCCTGATCATTTCCTCCGTCATCTTTGCTCACTAAACCTCTCTTCTCTTGCCTTACTTTCCACTTCTCCACTCTCTCTTTCCATTCTGCATCTCTTTCTCCTTCAAAATCCTTGCCAACCACTGCAGCAACCACCATTCCGAGTAACGTATTCGATCAACCTTAGCCTTTTGTGCAACAAATCCAAAATGTAAAGTTACAGAGCGTTAGTTAATGTAAAATTTTCTTACCACTGCCGGCAGACGAGAAAGCAGGGACACTGCCATGCATTTGCTGTTGATTATTGTCGTCCTCAATTTCCTACAAAAAGATCAACAGCAACGTGTTAGAAAATTTCCCACTTTCCTCACACCCATACAAGAATATATAGGGATGCATGATGTAGTTAATTGAAAGAGAGCTTGGTCTAATTTTAAGGTTACTGTATTATTATATTCTTGTCTTAGTTTGTACCAATGTATCAAATTTTTGAATAACAGGAACAACTCCCTTACAAAAATTAAAGATAAAAATGTCATTCATTTTTAGTTTTGATTAGTTAAATTGTCTTTTGGTCTCTAACGTCCTTCAGGTGCTACATCCGAGAGAGAGACTGTGAGGGAGAAATGTTTGTCTCTCGATTGGATCTGGTGGGTGTGTTTTGCTTCTTTTAAATCTTGTGTGTCGTGTGATTAAGTGACCGTGAAGAGTACGAGTGGCCGTGGTGAGAGGCTGACGGCGGAGGGGAAGTCGTTTCTTAAACCCCGATGACGGCGGCAATAATGTTTTTCTTGACCAATCCTCGACTCGCTCCGATTGTCTTCGCAGCATTCGTAAGGGCAAGAAGATAGAGATCGAGAATGGAGCATTCCGACGCCCGCAATGACAAGGTGGCGAAGGTCACCGGCCCTCGTGGCAGCCCTCCCCCGGATCTTGGAAGGAGGTGGTATATATATATATATATATATATTTTTATTTTTTTTTATTTTTTTTTTTCTTATTTCTGAATGCCAAAAAAATTTAATACAGTAAATGTAAACATTTGTCAAGTTCGAAATGTATGCAAGAACAAAAGTACTTGGAATACACGAAAAATATAGATACAGATACGATCGAAGAAGACGAAGACAAGACATCAAGAGTTGATAAAATAATCAAATTGAAAGTTCAATCATATATAGGAATTACCGAGTGTTTGAAAACGTTTTTGGAATCCGAGGGGTAGTGGTAACTCTTTGTCTGAATTTCATCTTCAGAGTCATCATCCTCCTCTTCGTCGTCACCGTCGTCTCCCGGAACTCTAGGACAACCTGCACGGTGGCAAAATCGTTAGTCCCGCTGCTAGCTCAAGAGGACTGGACGACAAGACATGCCAGGCGGTGATCAGAAGAAAACCTTTGTGACGCTTGTAGCGAGTGTTGCACTGAGGACAGCACTGGTTCCCTTCACTCCTCTCGTACACATAGCAAGGCTTGCAAACAGGGAATCCACACACATGACACGCCACAAATGTCTGTCCGTCTTCCTTAACTCCAATCTCATCCCCACAAACTCTACACGTTCTTGACACATAAGGCCGACTCGCCGGCCTCTTCTGCAATGACACAACACAACACAAAGCTTACGTGACACTGATCACATGCTCATTAATTACATAATAAGAAACTTATAAATTAAGAAAGAACTGATTGATGAGCAAAAGAATGCTATACCTCCTCGTCGCCGCCGCCGCCGCCATGCAACGAAAGAGAACCCATGGCAATGCCAGCCATGGTCTTTGAGAGAGAGGGAAAGGAGATTGTGAGAGGAGGAGGGACAAGGAGAATGGAGGGTATTAAAAGGGATGGGTTGCTGAGGTTGAGTTCGAGGGACTGCGTAAAATATCATGTGTTGTGTGAAAAAAAGAGTATGTTGTGTACCAAACTGTGAGTTGGGAGGTCGTGGGTTTGAGTTCAAGAGACGTTAACTCGTGGGGGGTAGGGGGGGGCGATTGGTAGGAGAAGGATCGATTATTGACAGAGTTTGCTTGCACCCTCATTAACTAGCTTCGACTCCATGCTGCTTGGAAAGTACTAAATTTTAAGACTTGATATTCGCCATCAAGAAAACTCAAGAGCAAAGTGTCGGCAGGAAGATCACAAAAATACTCACAGATATTCATCATCATCTCCCTGATCATTTCTCCGTCATCTTTGCTCACTAAACCTCTCTTCTCTTGCCTTACTTTCCACTTCTCCACTCTCTCTTCCATTCTGCATCTCTTTCTCCTTCAAAATCCTTGCCAACCACTGCAGCAACCACCATTCCGAGTAACGTATTCGATCAACCTTAGCCTTTTGTGCAACAAATCCAAAATGAAAGTTACAGAGCGTTAGTTAATGTAAAATTTTCTTACCACTGCCGCAGACGAGAAAGCAGGGACACTGCCATGCATTTGCTGTTGATTATTTTCGTCCTCAATTTCCTACAAAAAGATCAACAGCAACGTGTTAGAAAATTTCCCACTTTCCTCACACCCATACAAGAAATATTAGGGATGCATGATGTAGTTAATTGAAGAAGAGCTTGGTCTAATTTTAAGGTTACTGTATTATTATATCTTTGTCTTAGTTGTACCAATGTATCAAATTTTTGAATAACAGGAACAACTCCCTTACAAAAATTAAAGATAAAAAATGTCATTCATTTTTAGTTTGATTAGTTAAATTGTCTTTTGGTCTCTAACGTCCTTCAGGTGCTACATCCGAGAGAGAGACTGTGAGGGAGAAATGTTTGTCTCTCGATTGGATCTGGTGGGTGTGTTTTGCTTCTTTTAAATCTTGTGTGTCGTGTGATATAATGACCGTGAAGAGTACGAGTGGCCGTGGTGAGAGGCTGACGGCGGAGGGAAGTCGTTTCTTAAACCCCGATGACGGCGGCAATAATGTTTTTTCTTGACCAATCCTCGACTCGCTCCGATTGTCTTCGCAGCATTCGTAAGGGCAAGAAGATAGAGATCGAGAATGGAGCATTCCGACGCCCGCAATGACAAGGTGGCGAAGGTCACCGGCCCTCGTGGCAGCCCTCCCCCGGATCTTGGAAGGAGGTGGGTATATATATATATATATATATATTTTTTATTTTTTTTTTTTTTTTTTCTTATTTCTGAATGCCAAAAAAATTTAATACAGTAAATGTAAACATTTGTCAAGTTCGAAATGTATGCAAGAACAAAAGTACTTGTGAATA